>CM050170.1:11570264-11750264 GCA_027410445.1 Discoglossus pictus
GACACCTGAGGGAAAGTTTTACCACTGTCTCTTCGGTCAATTGCAACCAGACCCAAGGGAAAGTTTTACCAATGTCTCTTCGGTCAAGTGCAACCAGAACCCCAAGGGAAAGCATTACCACTGTCTCTTCAGTCAACTGCAACCAGACCCTCAAGGGAAAGCTTTACCACTGTCCTCTTCGGGTCTACTACATCCAGACCCCAAGGGGAAAGCTTTACCACTGTCTGTTTGGTCAACTGCATCCAGACCTCCATGGGAAGGTTTTACCACTGTCTCTTCGGTCAACTGCAACCAGACCCCTAAGGGAAAGCTTGACCACTGTCTCTTTGGTCAACTACAACCAAACCACCAAGGAAAAGTTTTAATACTGTCTCTTCAGTCAACTGCAATCAGACACCCAAGGGAAAGTTTTACCACTGTCTCTTTGGTCAACTGCAACCAGACACCCAAGGGAAAGTTTTACCAGTGTCTGTTTGGTCAACTGCTTCCAGACCCCCAAGCGAAGTTTTTACCACTGTCTCTGCGGTCAACTGCAACCAGACCCCTAAAGGAAAGCTTTACCACTGTATCTTTGGTCAACTACAACCGAACCCCCAAGGAAAAGTTATACCACTGTCTCTTTGGTCAACTGCAACCAAGGGAAGTGTTTTAGCACTGTCACTTCGGTCAACTGCAACCAGACCGCTAAGGGAAAGGTTGACCACTGTCTCTTTGGTCAACTACAACCAAACCTATCAAGGAAAAGTTGTACCACTGTCTCTTCAGTCAACTGCAATCAGACACCCAAGGGAAAGTTTTACCACTGTCTCTTTGGTCAACTGCAACCAGACACCCAAGGGAAAGTTTTACCAGTGTCTGTTTGGTCAACTGCTTCCAGACCCCCAAGCGAAGTTTTTACCACTGTCCTCTGCGGTCAACTGCAACCAGACCCCTAAAGGAAAGCTTTACCACTGTATCTTTGGTCAACTACAACCGAACCCCCAAGGAAAAGTTATACCACTGTCTCTTTGGTCAACTGCAACCAAGGGAAGGTTTTTAGCACTGTCACTTCGGTCAACTACAACTAGACCCACAAGGGAAAGCTTTACCACTGTCTCTTTTTTACAATTCCAAAAAGACCCCTAAGAGATAGTTTTACCACTGTCTCTTCAGGTCAACTGTAACCAGAACCCCAAGGGAAAACTTTACCACTGTCTCTTCAGTCAATTGCAACAAGACCCCACAAGGCAAAGTTTTACCACTGTCTCTCTTCGGTCAACTACATCCAGACCCCCAAGGGAAGGTTTTATCACTGTCTCTTTGGTCAACTCCAACCAGATCCCCAAGGGAAAGCTTTACCACTGTCTCTTCGGTCTACTACATCCAGACCCCAAGGGAAAGCTTTACCACTGTCTCTTTGGTCAACTCCAACCAGATCCCCAAGGGAAAGTTTTACCACTTTCTCTTCGTGCAACTGCGACCAGACCCCAAAGGTAAAGTGTTACCACTGTCTCTCATCAACTGCAACAGACACCCAAGGGAAAGTTTTACCACTGTCTCTTCGGTCAACTACATCCAGACCTCCAATGGAAAGTTTTATCACTGTCTCTTTGGTCAACTGCAACCAGACTTCCAAGGGTAAAGCTTTACCAATGTCTCTTCGGTCGACTGCAACCAAGGGAAGGTTTTAGCACTGTCCACTTCGGTCAACTGCAACCAGACCGCTAAGGGAAAGGTTGACCACTGTCTCTTTGGTCAACTACAACCAAACCATCAAGGAAAAGTTGTACCACTGTCCTCTTCAGTCAACTGCAATCAGACACCCAAGGGAAAGTTTTACCACTGTCTCTTTGGTCAACTGCAACCAGACACCCAAGGGAAAGTTTTAACCAGTGTCTGTTTGGTCAACTGCTTCCAGACCCGCAAGCAAAGTTTTTACCACTGTCTCTTGGTCAACTCCAACCAGATCCCCAAGGGAAAGTTTTACCACTTTCTCTTCCGGCAACTGCGACCAGACCCCAAAGGTAAAGTGTTACCACTGTCTCTTCATCAACTGCAACAGACACCCAAGAGAAAGTTTTACCACTGTCTCTTCGGTCAACTACATCCAGACCCCCAATGGAAAGTTTTATCACTGTCTCTTTGGTCAACTGCAACCAGACTTCCAAGGTAAAGCTTTACCAATGTCTCTTCGGTCGACTGCAACAAGACCCCAAGGGAAAGTTTTACCACTGTCTCTTCAGTCAACTGCAACCAGACACCTGAGGGAAAGTTTTTACCACTGTCTCTACGGTCAACTGCAACCAGAACCCAAGGGAAAGCTTTACCACTGTCTTTTCGGTAAACTGGAACCAGACCTCCAAGGGAATGCTTTACCCCTGTCTCTTCAGTCAACTGCAACCAGAACCCCAAGGGAAAGTGTCACCACTGTTTCTTTGGTCAACTACAAGCACACCCACAAGGGAAAGTTTTACCAATGTCTCATCGGTAAATTGCAACCAGACCCCCAAGGAAAAGTGTTACCACTGTCTCTTCTGTCAACAGCAACCAGACCCCCCAAGAGAAAGTTTTATTACAGTCTCTTTGCTCAACTGCAACCAGACTTCCAAGGGAAAGCTTTACCAATGTCTCTTCGGTCGACTGCAACAAGACCCCAAGGGAAAGTTTTACCACTGTCTCTTCAGACAACTGCAACCAGACACCTGAGGGAAAGTTTTACCACTGTCTCTTCGGTCAATTGCAACCAGACCAAGGGAAAGTTTTACCACTGTCTCTTCGGTCAACTAAATCCAGACCCTCAAGGGAAGGTTTTATCACTGTCTTTTTGGCCAACTGCAACCAGAACCCCAAGGGGAAAGCTATTACCATGTATCTTCGGTCCAATTGCAACCAGACCCCCAAAGAAAAGTGTTACCACTGTCTCTTCGGTCAACTGCAACCAGAACCCCAAGGGAAAGTGTTACCACTGTCTCTTCAGTCAACTGCAACCAGACCCCCAAGGGAAAGCTTTACCATTGTATCTTCGGTCACATGCAACCAGACCCCCAAGGGAAAGTTTTACCACTGTCTCTTCAGTCTACTACATCCAGACCCCCAAGGGAAAGCTTTACCACTGTCTGTTTGGTCAACTGCATCCAGACCACAAGGGAAGGTTTTTTCCACTGTCTCTTCCGTTCACTGCAACAAGACCCATAAAGGAAAGCTTTACCACTGTCTCTTTTGTCAACTACAACCAAACCCCCAAGGAAAAGTTTTATCGCTGTCTTTTTGGTCAATTGGAACCAGAAAACCAAGGAAAAGTGTTACCACTGTCTCTTCAGTCAACTGCAACCAGACGCCCAAGGGGTAAGCTTTACCACTGTCTCTTCGTCTACTACATCCAGACCTCCATAGCAAAGCTTTACCACTGTCTCTTTGGTCAACTGCAACCAGACCTCCCAAGGAAAAGTATTACCACTGTCTGTTTGGTCAACTGCATCCAGACCCCCAAGGGAAGGTTTTACCACTGTCTCTTCGGTCAACTGCTACTAGACCCCTAAAGGAAAGCTTTACCGCTGTCTCTTTGGTCAACTACAACCAAACCCCCAAGGAAAAGTTTTACCACTGTCTCTTTGGTCAACTGCAACCAGACCCCCAAGGTAAAGCTTTACCACTGTTTCTTCGGTCAACTGCAACTAGACCCCTAAAGGATAAGCTTTAAACCGCTGTCTCTTTGGTCAACTTACAACCAAACCCGCAAGGAAAAGTTTTACCACTGTCTCTTCAGTCAACTGCAACCAGACACCTGAGGGAAAGTTTTACCACTGTCTCTTCGGTCAATTGCAACCAGACCCAAGGGAAAGTTTTACCACTGTCTCTTCTGTCCACTAAATCCAGACCCTCAAGGGGAAGGTTTTATCACTGTCTTTTTGGTCAACTGCAACCAGAACCCCAAGGGAAAGCTATACCAATGTATCTTCGGTCAATTGCAACCAGACCCCCAAAGAAAAGTGTTACCACTGTCTCTTCGGTCAACTGCAACCAGAACCCCAAGGGAAAGTTTTACCACTGTCTCTTTAGTCAACTGCAACCAGACCCGCAAGGGAAAGCTATACCAATGTATCTTCGGTCAATTGCAACCAGACCCCCAAAGAAAAGTGTTACCACTGTCTCTTCGGTCAACTGCAACAGAACCCCAATGGAAAGTGTTACCACTGTCTCTTCAGTCAACTGCAACCAGACCCCCAAGGGAAAGCTTTACCACTGTATCTTCGGTCACATGCAACCAGACCCCCAAGGGAAAGTTTTACCACTGTCTCTTCAGTCTACTACATCCAGACCCCCAAGGGAAAGCTTTACCACTGGCTGTTTGGTCAACTGCATCCAGACCACAAGGGAAGGTTTTTCCACTGTCTCTTCCGTCCACTGCAACCAGACCCATAAAGGAAAGCTTTACCACTGTCTCTTTGGTCAACTACAACCAAACCCTCAAGGAAAAGTTTTATCACTGTCTTTTTGGTCAATTGGAACCAGACAAACCAAGGGAAAGTGTTACTACTGTCTCTTCGGTCAACTGCAACCAGCCCCCAAAGGGAAAGCTTTACCACTGTCTAATTGGTCAACAGCAACCAGACCCTCAAGGGAAAATTTTACAACTGTCCCTTTGGTCAACGCCAACCAGACACCCAAGGGAAGGTTTTATCACGGTCTTTTTGGTCAACTGCAACTAGAACCCCAAGGGGAAAGCTAAACCAATGTATCTACGGTCAATTGCAACCAGACACCCAAGGGAAAGTGTTACCAATGTCTCTTCGGTCAAGTGCAACCAGAACCCCAAGGGAAAGCATTACCACTGTCTCTTCAGTCAACTGCAACCAGACCCCCAAGGGAAAGCTTTACCACTGTCTCTTCGGTCTACTACATCCAGACCCCAAGGGAAAGCTTTATCACTGTCTGTTTGGTCAACTGCATCCAGACCTCCATGGGAAGGTTTTACCACTGTCTCTTCGGTCAACTGCAACCAGACCCCTAAGGGAAAGCTTGACCACTGTCTCTTTGGTCAACTACAAACCAAACCACCAAGGAAAAGTTTAATACTGTCTGTTTGGTAACTGCAACCAAGGGAAGGTTTTACCACTGTCTCTTCGGTCAACTGCAACCAGACCGCTAAGGGAAAGGTTGACCACTGTCTCTTTGATCAACTACAACCAAACCATCAAGGAAAAGTTTTACCACTGTCTCTTCAGTCAACTGCAATCAGACACCCAAGGGAAAGTTTTACCACTGTCTCTTTGGTCAACTGCAACCAGACACCAAAGGGAAAGTTTTACCAGTGTCTGTTTGGTCAACTGCTTCCAGACCCCCAAGCGAAGTTTTTACCACTGTCTCTGCGGTCAACTGCAACCAGACCCCTAAAGGAAAGCTTTACCACTGTATCTTTGGTCAACTACAACCGAACCCCCAAGGAAAAGTTATACCACTGTCTCTTTGGTCAACTGCAACCAAGGGAAGGTTTTAGCACTGTCACTTCGGTCAACTACAACTAGACCCACAAGGGAAAGCTTTACCACTGTCTCTTTTTTACAATTCCAAAAAGACCCCTAAGAGATAGTTTTACCACTGTCTCTTCAGTCAACTGTAACCAGAACCCCAAGGGAAAACTTTACCACTGTCTCTTCAGTCAATTGCAACAAGACCCCCAAGGCAAAGTTTTACCACTGTCTCTTCGGTCAACTACATCCAGACCCCCAAGGGAAGGTTTTATCACTGTCTCTTTGGTCAACTCCAACCAGATCCCCAAGGGAAAGTTTTACCACTTTCTCTTCGGGCAACTGCGACCAGACCCCAAAGGTAAAGTGTTACCACTGTCTCTTCATCAACTGCAACAGACACCCAAGGGAAAGTTTTACCACTGTCTCTTCGGTCAACTACATCCAGACCCCCAATGGAAAGTTTTATCACTGTCTCTTTGGTCAACTGCAACCAGACTTCCAAGGTAAAGCTTTACCAATGTCTCTTCGGTCGACTGCAACAAGACCCCAAGGGAAAGTTTTACCACTGTCTCTTCAGTCAACTGCAACAGACACCTGAGGGAAAGTTTTACCACTGTCTCTACGGTCAACTGCAACCAGAACCCAAGGGAAAGCTTTACCACTGTCTTTTCGGTAAACTGGAACCAGACCTCCAAGGGAATGCTTTACCCCTGTCTCTTCAGTCAACTGCAACCAGACCCCCAAAGGAAAGCTTTACCACTGTCTCTTCGTTCAACAGCAAAAAGACCCTCAATGGGAAAATTTTACAACTGTCCATTTGGTCAACACCAACCAGACACCCAAGGGAAAGTTTTATCACTGTCTTTTTGGTCAATTGGAACCAGACAACCAAGGGAAAGTGTTACCACTGTATCTTCGGTCAACTGCAACCAGAACCCCAAGGGAAAGTGTTACCACCGTCTCTTCAGTCAACTGCAACCAGACCCCCAAGGGAAAGCTTTACCACTGTCTCTTCGGTATACTACATCCAGACATCCATGGGAAAGCTTTACCATTGTCTCTTTGGTCAACTGCAACCAGACCCCCAAGGAAAAGTGTTACCACTGTCTGTTTGGTCAACTACAACCAAATCCCCAAGGAAAAGTTTTACCACTGTCTCTTTGGTCAACTGCAACCAGACCCCCAAGGGAAAGCTTTACCACTGTCTCTTCAGTCAACATCAACCAGACCCACAAGGGAAAATTTTACAAATGTCCCTTTGGTCAACTGCAACCAAAACCCCAAGGGAAAGTGTTACCACTGTCTCATCAGTAAACTGCAACCAGACCCCAAGGGAAAGCTTTACCACTGTCTCTTCGGTCAATTGCAACCAGACTCCCAAGGGAAAGTTTTACCACTGTCTCTTCGGTCAATTGCAACCAGACCCAAGGCAAAGTTTTACCACTGTCTCTTCGGTCACCTACATCCAGACCCTCAAGGGAAGGTTTTATCACTGTCTATTCGGTCAACTGCAACCAGACCCCCAAGGGAAAGTTTTATCACTGTCTTTTTGGTCAACTGCAACCAGAACCCCAAGTGAAAGCTATACCAATGTATCTTCGGTCAATTGCAACCAGACCCCCAAAGAAAAGTGTTTCCACTGTCTCTTCGGTCAACTGCAACCAGTACCCCAAGGGAAAGTTTTACCACTGTTTCTTTGGTCAACTACAAGCACACCCACAAGGGAAAGTTTTACCAATGTCTCATCGGTAAATTGCAACCAGACCCCCAAGGAAAAGTGTTACCACTGTCTCTTCTGTCAACAGCAACCAGACCCCCAAGAGAAAGTTTTATTACAGTCTCTTTGCTCAACTGCAACCAGACTTCCAAGGGAAAGCTTTACCAATGTCTCTTCGGTCGACTGCAACAAGACCCCAAGGGAAAGTTTTACCACTGTCTCTTCAGACAACTGCAACCAGACACCTGAGGGAAAGTTTTACCACTGTCTCTTCGGTCAATTGCAACCAGACCCAAGGGACAGTTTTACCACTGTCTCTTCGGTCAACTAAATCCAGACCCTCAAGGGAAGGTTTTATCACTGTCTTTTTGGCCAACTGCAACCAGAACCCCAAGGGAAAGCTATACCAATGTATCTTCGGTCAATTGCAACCAGACCCCCAAAGAAAAGTGTTACCACTGTCTCTTCGGTCAACTGCAACCAGAACCCCAAGGGAAAGTGTTACCACTGTCTCTTCAGTCAACTGCAACCAGACCCCCAAGGGAAAGCTTTACCATTGTATCTTCGGTCACATGCAACCAGACCCCCAAGGGAAAGTTTTACCACTGTCTCTTCAGTCTACTACATCCAGACCCCCAAGGGAAAGCTTTACCACTGTCTGTTTGGTCAACTGCATCCAGACCACAAGGGAAGGTTTTTCCACTGTCTCTTCCGTTCACTGCAACAAGACCCATAAAGGAAAGCTTTACCACTGTCTCTTTTGTCAACTACAACCAAACCCCCAAGGAAAAGTTTTATCGCTGTCTTTTTGGTCAATTGGAACCAGAAAACCAAGGAAAAGTGTTACCACTGTCTCTTCAGTCAACTGCAACCAGACGCCCAAGGGTAAGCTTTACCACTGTCTCTTCGGTCTACTACATCCAGACCTCCATAGCAAAGCTTTACCACTGTCTCTTTGGTCAACTGCAACCAGACCCCCAAGGGAAGGTTTTACCACTGTCTCTTCGGTCAACTGCTACTAGACCCCTAAAGGAAAGCTTTACCGCTGTCTCTTTGGTCAACTACAACCAAACCCCCAAGGAAAAGTTTTACCACTGTCTCTTTGGTCAACTGCAACCAGACCCCCAAGGTAAAGCTTTACCACTGTTTCTTCGGTCAACTGCAACTAGACCCCTAAAGGAAAGCTTTACCGCTGTCTCTTTGGTCAACTACAACCAAACCCGCAAGGAAAAGTTTTACCACTGTCTCTTCAGTCAACTGCAACCAGACACCTGAGGGAAAGTTTTACCACTGTCTCTTCGGTCAATTGCAACCAGACCCAAGGGAAAGTTTTACCACTGTCTCTTCTGTCCACTAAATCCAGACCCTTAAGGGAAGGTTTTATCACTGTCTTTTTGGTCAACTGCAACCAGAACCCCAAGGGAAAGCTATACCAATGTATCTTCGGTCAATTGCAACCAGACCCCCAAAGAAAAGTGTTACCACTGTCTCTTCGGTCAACTGCAACCAGAACCCCAAGGGAAAGTTTTACCACTGTCTCTTTAGTCAACTGCAACCAGACCCGCAAGGGAAAGCTATACCAATGTATCTTCGGTCAATTGCAACCAGACCCCCAAAGAAAAGTGTTACCACTGTCTCTTCGGTCAACTGCAACCAGAACCCCAATGGAAAGTGTTACCACTGTCTCTTCAGTCAACTGCAACCAGACCCCCAAGGGAAAGCTTTACCACTGTATCTTCGGTCACATGCAACCAGACCCCCAAGGGAAAGTTTTACCACTGTCTCTTCAGTCTACTACATCCAGACCCCCAAGGGAAAGCTTTACCACTGGCTGTTTGGTCAACTGCATCCAGACCACAAGGGAAGGTTTTTCCACTGTCTCTTCCGTCCACTGCAACCAGACCCATAAAGGAAAGCTTTACCACTGTCTCTTTGGTCAACTACAACCAAACCCTCAAGGAAAAGTTTTATCACTGTCTTTTTGGTCAATTGGAACCAGACAACCAAGGGAAAGTGTTACTACTGTCTCTTTGGTCAACTGCAACCAGCCCCCAAAGGGAAAGCTTTACCACTGTCTAATCGGTCAACAGCAACCAGACCCTCAAGGGAAAATTTTACAACTGTCCCTTTGGTCAACGCCAACCAGACACCCAAGGGAAGGTTTTATCACTGTCTCTTTGGTCAACTCCAACCAGATCCCCAAGGGAAAGCTTTACCACTGTCTCTTCGGTCTACTACATCCAGACCCCAAGGGAAAGCTTTACCACTGTCTCTTTGGTCAACTCCAACCAGATCCCCAAGGGAAAGTTTTACCACTTTCTCTTCGGGCAACTGCGACCAGACCCCAAAGGTAAAGTGTTACCACTGTCTCTTCATCAACTGCAACAGACACCCAAGGGAAAGTTTTACCACTGTCTCTTCGGTCAACTACATCCAGACCTCCAATGGAAAGTTTTATCACTGTCTCTTTGGTCAACTGCAACCAGACTTCCAAGGTAAAGCTTTACCAATGTCTCTTCGGTCGACTGCAACCAAGGGAAGGTTTTAGCACTGTCACTTCGGTCAACTGCAACCAGACCGCTAAGGGAAAGGTTGACCACTGTCTCTTTGGTCAACTACAACCAAACCATCAAGGAAAAGTTGTACCACTGTCTCTTCAGTCAACTGCAATCAGACACCCAAGGGAAAGTTTTACCACTGTCTCTTTGGTCAACTGCAACCAGACACCCAAGGGAAAGTTTTACCACTTTCTCTTCGGGCAACTGCGACCAGACCCCAAAGGTAAAGTGTTACCACTGTCTCTTCATCAACTGCAACAGACACCCAAGAGAAAGTTTTACCACTGTCTCTTCGGTCAACTACATCCAGACCCCCAATGGAAAGTTTTACCACTTTCTCTTCGGGCAACTGCGACCAGACCCCAAAGGTAAAGTGTTACCACTGTCTCTTCATCAACTGCAACAGACACCCAAGAGAAAGTTTTACCACTGTCTCTTCGGTCAACTACATCCAGACCCCCAATGGAAAGTTTTATCACTGTCTCTTTGGTCAACTGCAACCAGACTTCCAAGGTAAAGCTTTACCAATGTCTCTTCGGTCGACTGCAACAAGACCCCAAGGGAAAGTTTTACCACTGTCTCTTCAGTCAACTGCAACCAGACACCTGAGGGAAAGTTTTACCACTGTCTCTACGGTCAACTGCAACCAGAACCCAAGGGAAAGCTTTACCACTGTCTTTTCGGTAAACTGGAACCAGACCTCCAAGGGAATGCTTTACCCCTGTCTCTTCAGTCAACTGCAACCAGAACCCCAAGGGAAAGTGTCACCACTGTTTCTTTGGTCAACTACAAGCACACCCACAAGGGAAAGTTTTACCAATGTCTCATCGGTAAATTGCAACCAGACCCCCAAGGAAAAGTGTTACCACTGTCTCTTCTGTCAACAGCAACCAGACCCCCAAGAGAAAGTTTTATTACAGTCTCTTTGCTCAACTGCAACCAGACTTCCAAGGGAAAGCTTTACCAATGTCTCTTCGGTCGACTGCAACAAGACCCCAAGGGAAAGTTTTACCACTGTCTCTTCAGACAACTGCAACCAGACACCTGAGGGAAAGTTTTACCACTGTCTCTTCGGTCAATTGCAACCAGACCCAAGGGAAAGTTTTACCAATGTCTCTTCGGTCAAGTGCAACCAGAACCCCAAGGGAAAGCATTACCACTGTCTCTTCAGTCAACTGCAACCAGACCCTCAAGGGAAAGCTTTACCACTGTCTCTTCGGTCTACTACATCCAGACCCCAAGGGAAAGCTTTACCACTGTCTGTTTGGTCAACTGCATCCAGACCTCCATGGGAAGGTTTTACCACTGTCTCTTCGGTCAACTGCAACCAGACCCCTAAGGGAAAGCTTGACCACTGTCTCTTTGGTCAACTACAACCAAACCACCAAGGAAAAGTTTTAATACTGTCTCTTCAGTCAACTGCAATCAGACACCCAAGGGAAAGTTTTACCACTGTCTCTTTGGTCAACTGCAACCAGACACCCAAGGGAAAGTTTTACCAGTGTCTGTTTGGTCAACTGCTTCCAGACCCCCAAGCGAAGTTTTTACCACTGTCTCTGCGGTGAACTGCAACCAGACCCCTAAAGGAAAGCTTTACCACTGTATCTTTGGTCAACTACAACCGAACCCCCAAGGAAAAGTTATACCACTGTCTCTTTGGTCAACTGCAACCAAGGGAAGGTTTTAGCACTGTCACTTCGGTCAACTGCAACCAGACCGCTAAGGGAAAGGTTGACCACTGTCTCTTTGGTCAACTACAACCAAACTATCAAGGAAAAGTTGTACCACTGTCTCTTCAGTCAACTGCAATCAGACACCCAAGGGAAAGTTTTACCACTGTCTCTTTGGTCAACTGCAACCAGACACCCAAGGGAAAGTTTTACCAGTGTCTGTTTGGTCAACTGCTTCCAGACCCCCAAGCGAAGTTTTTACCACTGTCTCTGCGGTCAACTGCAACCAGACCCCTAAAGGAAAGCTTTACCACTGTATCTTTGGTCAACTACAACCGAACCCCCAAGGAAAAGTTATACCACTGTCTCTTTGGTCAACTGCAACCAAGGGAAGGTTTTAGCACTGTCACTTCGGTCAACTACAACTAGACCCACAAGGGAAAGCTTTACCACTGTCTCTTTTTTACAATTCCAAAAAGACCCCTAAGAGATAGTTTTACCACTGTCTCTTCAGTCAACTGTAACCAGAACCCCAAGGGAAAACTTTACCACTGTCTCTTCAGTCAATTGCAACAAGACCCCCAAGGCAAAGTTTTACCACTGTCTCTTCGGTCAACTACATCCAGACCCCCAAGGGAAGGTTTTATCACTGTCTCTTTGGTCAACTCCAACCAGATCCCCAAGGGAAAGCTTTACCACTGTCTCTTCGGTCTACTACATCCAGACCCCAAGGGAAAGCTTTACCACTGTCTCTTTGGTCAACTCCAACCAGATCCCCAAGGGAAAGTTTTACCACTTTCTCTTCGGGCAACTGCGACCAGACCCCAAAGGTAAAGTGTTACCACTGTCTCTTCATCAACTGCAACAGACACCCAAGGGAAAGTTTTACCACTGTCTCTTCGGTCAACTACATCCAGACCTCCAATGGAAAGTTTTATCACTGTCTCTTTGGTCAACTGCAACCAGACTTCCAAGGTAAAGCTTTACCAATGTCTCTTCGGTCGACTGCAACCAAGGGAAGGTTTTAGCACTGTCACTTCGGTCAACTGCAACCAGACCGCTAAGGGAAAGGTTGACCACTGTCTCTTTGGTCAACTACAACCAAACCATCAAGGAAAAGTTGTACCACTGTCTCTTCAGTCAACTGCAATCAGACACCCAAGGGAAAGTTTTACCACTGTCTCTTTGGTCAACTGCAACCAGACACCCAAGGGAAAGTTTTACCAGTGTCTGTTTGGTCAACTGCTTCCAGACCCGCAAGCAAAGTTTTTACCACTGTCTCTTTGGTCAACTCCAACCAGATCCCCAAGGGAAAGTTTTACCACTTTCTCTTCGGGCAACTGCGACCAGACCCCAAAGGTAAAGTGTTACCACTGTCTCTTCATCAACTGCAACAGACACCCAAGAGAAAGTTTTACCACTGTCTCTTCGGTCAACTACATCCAGACCCCCAATGGAAAGTTTTATCACTGTCTCTTTGGTCAACTGCAACCAGACTTCCAAGGTAAAGCTTTACCAATGTCTCTTCGGTCGACTGCAACAAGACCCCAAGGGAAAGTTTTACCACTGTCTCTTCAGTCAACTGCAACCAGACACCTGAGGGAAAGTTTTACCACTGTCTCTACGGTCAACTGCAACCAGAACCCAAGGGAAAGCTTTACCACTGTCTTTTCGGTAAACTGGAACCAGACCTCCAAGGGAATGCTTTACCCCTGTCTCTTCAGTCAACTGCAACCAGAACCCCAAGGGAAAGTGTCACCACTGTTTCTTTGGTCAACTACAAGCACACCCACAAGGGAAAGTTTTACCAATGTCTCATCGGTAAATTGCAACCAGACCCCCAAGGAAAAGTGTTACCACTGTCTCTTCTGTCAACAGCAACCAGACCCCCAAGAGAAAGTTTTATTACAGTCTCTTTGCTCAACTGCAACCAGACTTCCAAGGGAAAGCTTTACCAATGTCTCTTCGGTCGACTGCAACAAGACCCCAAGGGAAAGTTTTACCACTGTCTCTTCAGACAACTGCAACCAGACACCTGAGGGAAAGTTTTACCACTGTCTCTTCGGTCAATTGCAACCAGACCCAAGGGAAAGTTTTACCACTGTCTCTTCGGTCAACTAAATCCAGACCCTCAAGGGAAGGTTTTATCACTGTCTTTTTGGCCAACTGCAACCAGAACCCCAAGGGAAAGCTATACCAATGTATCTTCGGTCAATTGCAACCAGACCCCCAAAGAAAAGTGTTACCACTGTCTCTTCGGTCAACTGCAACCAGAACCCCAAGGGAAAGTGTTACCACTGTCTCTTCAGTCAACTGCAACCAGACCCCCAAGGGAAAGCTTTACCATTGTATCTTCGGTCACATGCAACCAGACCCCCAAGGGAAAGTTTTACCACTGTCTCTTCAGTCTACTACATCCAGACCCCCAAGGGAAAGCTTTACCACTGTCTGTTTGGTCAACTGCATCCAGACCACAAGGGAAGGTTTTTCCACTGTCTCTTCCGTTCACTGCAACAAGACCCATAAAGGAAAGCTTTACCACTGTCTCTTTTGTCAACTACAACCAAACCCCCAAGGAAAAGTTTTATCGCTGTCTTTTTGGTCAATTGGAACCAGAAAACCAAGGAAAAGTGTTACCACTGTCTCTTCAGTCAACTGCAACCAGACGCCCAAGGGTAAGCTTTACCACTGTCTCTTCGGTCTACTACATCCAGACCTCCATAGCAAAGCTTTACCACTGTCTCTTTGGTCAACTGCAACCAGACCCCCAAGGAAAAGTATTACCACTGTCTGTTTGGTCAACTGCATCCAGACCCCCAAGGGAAGGTTTTACCACTGTCTCTTCGGTCAACTGCTACTAGACCCCTAAAGGAAAGCTTTACCGCTGTCTCTTTGGTCAACTACAACCAAACCCCCAAGGAAAAGTTTTACCACTGTCTCTTTGGTCAACTGCAACCAGACCCCCAAGGTAAAGCTTTACCACTGTTTCTTCGGTCAACTGCAACTAGACCCCTAAAGGAAAGCTTTACCGCTGTCTCTTTGGTCAACTACAACCAAACCCGCAAGGAAAAGTTTTACCACTGTCTCTTCAGTCAACTGCAACCAGACACCTGAGGGAAAGTTTTACCACTGTCTCTTCGGTCAATTGCAACCAGACCCAAGGGAAAGTTTTACCACTGTCTCTTCTGTCCACTAAATCCAGACCCTCAAGGGAAGGTTTTATCACTGTCTTTTTGGTCAACTGCAACCAGAACCCCAAGGGAAAGCTATACCAATGTATCTTCGGTCAATTGCAACCAGACCCCCAAAGAAAAGTGTTACCACTGTCTCTTCGGTCAACTGCAACCAGAACCCCAAGGGAAAGTTTTACCACTGTCTCTTTAGTCAACTGCAACCAGACCCGCAAGGGAAAGCTATACCAATGTATCTTCGGTCAATTGCAACCAGACCCCCAAAGAAAAGTGTTACCACTGTCTCTTCGGTCAACTGCAACCAGAACCCCAATGGAAAGTGTTACCACTGTCTCTTCAGTCAACTGCAACCAGACCCCCAAGGGAAAGCTTTACCACTGTATCTTCGGTCACATGCAACCAGACCCCCAAGGGAAAGTTTTACCACTGTCTCTTCAGTCTACTACATCCAGACCCCCAAGGGAAAGCTTTACCACTGGCTGTTTGGTCAACTGCATCCAGACCACAAGGGAAGGTTTTTCCACTGTCTCTTCCGTCCACTGCAACCAGACCCATAAAGGAAAGCTTTACCACTGTCTCTTTGGTCAACTACAACCAAACCCTCAAGGAAAAGTTTTATCACTGTCTTTTTGGTCAATTGGAACCAGACAACCAAGGGAAAGTGTTACTACTGTCTCTTCGGTCAACTGCAACCAGCCCCCAAAGGGAAAGCTTTACCACTGTCTAATTGGTCAACAGCAACCAGACCCTCAAGGGAAAATTTTACAACTGTCCCTTTGGTCAACGCCAACCAGACACCCAAGGGAAGGTTTTATCACGGTCTTTTTGGTCAACTGCAACTAGAACCCCAAGGGAAAGCTAAACCAATGTATCTACGGTCAATTGCAACCAGACACCCAAGGGAAAGTGTTACCAATGTCTCTTCGGTCAAGTGCAACCAGAACCCCAAGGGAAAGCATTACCACTGTCTCTTCAGTCAACTGCAACCAGACCCCCAAGGGAAAGCTTTACCACTGTCTCTTCGGTCTACTACATCCAGACCCCAAGGGAAAGCTTTATCACTGTCTGTTTGGTCAACTGCATCCAGACCTCCATGGGAAGGTTTTACCACTGTCTCTTCGGTCAACTGCAACCAGACCCCTAAGGGAAAGCTTGACCACTGTCTCTTTGGTCAACTACAACCAAACCACCAAGGAAAAGTTTTAATACTGTCTGTTTGGTAACTGCAACCAAGGGAAGGTTTTACCACTGTCTCTTCGGTCAACTGCAACCAGACCGCTAAGGGAAAGGTTGACCACTGTCTCTTTGGTCAACTACAACCAAACCCTCAAGGAAAAGTTTTATCACTGTCTTTTTGGTCAACTGCAACCAGACCCCAAGGGAAAGCTTTACCACTGTCTCTTTGGTCAACTACAACCAAACCCTCAAGGAAAAGTTTTATCACTGTCTTTTTGGTCAATTGGAACCAGACAACCAAGGGAAAGTGTTACTACTGTCTCTTCGGTCAACTGCAACCAGCCCCCAAAGGGAAAGCTTTACCACTGTCTAATTGGTCAACAGCAACCAGACCCTCAAGGGAAAATTTTACAACTGTCCCTTTGGTCAACGCCAACCAGACACCCAAGGGAAGGTTTTATCACGGTCTTTTTGGTCAACTGCAACTAGAACCCCAAGGGAAAGCTAAACCAATGTATCTACGGTCAATTGCAACCAGACACCCAAGGGAAAGTGTTACCAATGTCTCTTCGGTCAAGTGCAACCAGAACCCCAAGGGAAAGCATTACCACTGTCTCTTCAGTCAACTGCAACCAGACCCTCAAGGGAAAGCTTTACCACTGTCTCTTCGGTCTACTACATCCAGACCCCAAGGGAAAGCTTTACCACTGTCTGTTTGGTCAACTGCATCCAGACCTCCATGGGAAGGTTTTACCACTGTCTCTTCGGTCAACTGCAACCAGACCCCTAAGGGAAAGCTTGACCACTGTCTCTTTGGTCAACTACAACCAAACCACCAAGGAAAAGTTTTAATACTGTCTCTTCAGTCAACTGCAATCAGACACCCAAGGGAAAGTTTTACCACTGTCTCTTTGGTCAACTGCAACCAGACACCCAAGGGAAAGTTTTACCAGTGTCTGTTTGGTCAACTGCTTTCAGACCCCCAAGCAAAGTTTTTACCACTGTCTCTGCGGTCAACTGCAACCAGACCCCTAAAGGAAAGCTTTACCACTGTATCTTTGGTCAACTACAACCGAACCCCCAAGGAAAAGTTATACCACTGTCTCTTTGGTCAACTGCAACCAAGGGAAGGTTTTAGCACTGTCACTTCGGTCAACTACAACTAGACCCACAAGGGAAAGCTTTACCACTGTCTCTTTTTTACAATTCCAAAAAGACCCCTAAGAGATAGTTTTACCACTGTCTCTTCAGTCAACTGTAACCAGAACCCCAAGGGAAAACTTTACCACTGTCTCTTCAGTCAATTGCAACAAGACCCCCAAGGCAAAGTTTTACCACTGTCTCTTCGGTCAACTACATCCAGACCCCCAAGGGAAGGTTTTATCACTGTCTCTTTGGTCAACTCCAACCAGATCCCCAAGGGAAAGTTTTACCACTTTCTCTTCGGGCAACTGCGACCAGACCCCAAAGGTAAAGTGTTACCACTGTCTCTTCATCAACTGCAACAGACACCCAAGGGAAAGTTTTACCACTGTCTCTTCGGTCAACTACATCCAGACCTCCAATGGAAAGTTTTATCACTGTCTCTTTGGTCAACTGCAACCAGACTTCCAAGGTAAAGCTTTACCAATGTCTCTTCGGTCGACTGCAACAAGACCCCAAAGGAAAGTTTTACCACTGTCTCTTCAGTCAACTGCAACCAGAACCCAAGGGAAAGCTTTACCACTGTCTTTTCGGTAAACTGGAACCAGACCTCCAAGGGAATGCTTTACCACTGTCTCTTCATTCAACTGCAACCAGACCCCCAAAGGAAAGCTTTACCAATGTATCTTCGGTCAATTGCAACCAGACCCCCAAGGGAAATCTTTACCAATGTATCTACGGTCAATTGCAACCAGACTCCCAAGGGAAAGTGTTACCAATGTCTCTTCGGTCAAGTGCAACCAGAACCCCAAGGGAAAGCATTACCACTGTCTCTTCAGTCAACTGCAACCAGACCCTCAAGGGAAAGCTTTACCACTGTCTCTTCGGTCTACTACATCCAGACCCCAAGGGAAAGCTTTACCACTGTCTGTTTGGTCAACTGCATCCAGACCTCCATGGGAAGGTTTTACCACTGTCTCTTCGGTCAACTGCAACCAGACCCCTAAGGGAAAGCTTGACCACTGTCTCTTTGGTCAACTACAACCAAACCACCAAGGAAAAGTTTTAATACTGTCTCTTCAGTCAACTGCAATCAGACACCCAAGGGAAAGTTTTACCACTGTCTCTTTGGTCAACTGCAACCAGACACCCAAGGGAAAGTTTTACCAGTGTCTGTTTGGTCAACTGCTTCCAGACCCCCAAGCGAAGTTTTTACCACTGTCTCTGCGGTCAACTGCAACCAGACCCCTAAAGGAAAGCTTTACCACTGTATCTTTGGTCAACTACAACCGGAACCCCCAAGGAAAAGTTATACCACTGTCTCTTTGGTCAACTGCAACCAAGGGAAGGTTTTAGCACTGTCACTTCGGTCAACTGCAACCAGACCGCTAAGGGAAAGGTTGACCACTGTCTCTTTGGTCAACTACAACCAAACTATCAAGGAAAAGTTGTACCACTGTCTCTTCAGTCAACTGCAATCAGACACCCAAGGGAAAGTTTTACCACTGTCTCTTTGGTCAACTGCAACCAGACACCCAAGGGAAAGTTTTACCAGTGTCTGTTTGGTCAACTGCTTCCAGACCCCCAAGCGAAGTTTTTACCACTGTCTCTGCGGTCAACTGCAACCAGACCCCTAAAGGAAAGCTTTACCACTGTATCTTTGGTCAACTACAACCGAACCCCCAAGGAAAAGTTATACCACTGTCTCTTTGGTCAACTGCAACCAAGGGAAGGTTTTAGCACTGTCACTTCGGTCAACTACAACTAGACCCAAAAGGGAAAGCTTTACCACTGTCTCTTTTTTACAATTCCAAAAAGACCCCTAAGAGATAGTTTTACCACTGTCTCTTCAGTCAACTGTAACCAGAACCCCAAGGGAAAACTTTACCACTGTCTCTTCAGTCAATTGCAACAAGACCCCCAAGGCAAAGTTTTACCACTGTCTCTTCGGTCAACTACATCCAGACCCCCAAGGGAAGGTTTTATCACTGTCTCTTTGGTCAACTCCAACCAGATCCCCAAGGGAAAGTTTTACCACTGTCTCTTCGGTCTACTACATCCAGACCCCAAGGGAAAGCTTTACCACTGTCTCTTTGGTCAACTCCAACCAGATCCCCAAGGGAAAGTTTTACCACTTTCTCTTCGGGCATCTGCGACCAGACCCCAAAGGTAAAGTGTTACCACTGTCTCTTCATCAACTGCAACAGACACCCAAGGGAAAGTTTTACCACTGTCTCTTCGGTCAACTACATCCAGACCTCCAATGGAAAGTTTTATCACTGTCTCTTTGGTCAACTGCAACCAGACTTCCAAGGTAAAGCTTTACCAATGTCTCTTCGGTCGACTGCAACCAAGGGAAGGTTTTAGCACTGTCACTTCGGTCAACTGCAACCAGACCGCTAAGGGAAAGGTTGACCACTGTCTCTTTGGTCAACTACAACCAAACCATCAAGGAAAAGTTGTACCACTGTCTCTTCAGTCAACTGCAATCAGACACCCAAGGGAAAGTTTTACCACTGTCTCTTTGGTCAACTGCAACCAGACACCCAAGGGAAAGTTTTACCAGTGTCTGTTTGGTCAACTGCTTCCAGACCCCCAAGCGAAGTTTTTACCACTGTCTCTTTGGTCAACTCCAACCAGATCCCCAAGGGAAAGTTTTACCACTTTCTCTTCGGGCAACTGCGACCAGACCCCAAAGGTAAAGTGTTACCACTGTCTCTTCATCAACTGCAACAGACACCCAAGAGAAAGTTTTACCACTGTCTCTTCGGTCAACTACATCCAGACCCCCAATGGAAAGTTTTATCACTGTCTCTTTGGTCAACTGCAACCAGACTTCCAAGGTAAAGCTTTACCAATGTCTCTTCGGTCGACTGCAACAAGACCCCAAGGGAAAGTTTTACCACTGTCTCTTCAGTCAACTGCAACCAGACACCTGAGGGAAAGTTTTACCACTGTCTCTACGGTCAACTGCAACCAGAACCCAAGGGAAAGCTTTACCACTGTCTTTTCGGTAAACTGGAACCAGACCTCCAAGGGAATGCTTTACCACTGTCTCTTCAGTCAACTGCAACCAGACCCCCAAAGGAAAGCTTTACCACTGTCTCTTCGTTCAACAGCAAAAAGACCCTCAATGGGAAAATTTTACAACTGTCCATTTGGTCAACACCAACCAGACACCCAAGGGAAAGTTTTATCACTGTCATTTTGGTCAATTGGAACCAGACAACCAAGGGAAAGTGTTACCACTGTATCTTCAGTCAACTGCAACCAGACCCCCAAGGGAAAGCTTTACCACTGTCTCTTCGGTCTACTACATCCAGACCTCCATGGGAAAGCTTTACCATTGTCTCTTTGGTCAACTGCAACCAGACACCCAAGGGAAAGTTTTACCAGTGTCTGTTTGGTCAACTGCTTCCAGACCCCCAAGCGAAGTTTTTACCACTGTCTCTGCGGTCAACTGCAACCAGACCCCTAAAGGAAAGCTTTACCACTGTATCTTTGGTCAACTACAACCGAACCCCCAAGGAAAAGTTATACCACTGTCTCTTTGGTCAACTGCAACCAAGGGAAGGTTTTAGCACTGTCACTTCGGTCAACTACAACTAGACCCACAAGGGAAAGCTTTACCACTGTCTCTTTTTTACAATTCCAAAAAGACCCCTAAGAGATAGTTTTACCACTGTCTCTTCAGTCAACTGTAACCAGAACCCCAAGGGAAAACTTTACCACTGTCTCTTCAGTCAATTGCAACAAGACCCCCAAGGCAAAGTTTTACCACTGTCTCTTCGGTCAACTACATCCAGACCCCCAAGGGAAGGTTTTATCACTGTCTCTTTGGTCAACTCCAACCAGATCCCCAAGGGAAAGCTTTACCACTGTCTCTTCGGTCTACTACATCCAGACCCCAAGGGAAAGCTTTACCACTGTCTCTTTGGTCAACTCCAACCAGATCCCCAAGGGAAAGTTTTACCACTTTCTCTTCGGGCAACTGCGACCAGACCCCAAAGGTAAAGTGTTACCACTGTCTCTTCATCAACTGCAACAGACACCCAAGGGAAAGTTTTACCACTGTCTCTTCGGTCAACTACATCCAGACCTCCAATGGAAAGTTTTATCACTGTCTCTTTGGTCAACTGCAACCAGACTTCCAAGGTAAAGCTTTACCAATGTCTCTTCGGTCGACTGCAACCAAGGGAAGGTTTTAGCACTGTCACTTCGGTCAACTGCAACCAGACCGCTAAGGGAAAGGTTGACCACTGTCTCTTTGGTCAACTACAACCAAACCATCAAGGAAAAGTTGTACCACTGTCTCTTCAGTCAACTGCAATCAGACACCCAAGGGAAAGTTTTACCACTGTCTCTTTGGTCAACTGCAACCAGACACCCAAGGGAAAGTTTTACCAGTGTCTGTTTGGTCAACTGCTTCCAGACCCCCAAGCGAAGTTTTTACCACTGTCTCTTTGGTCAACTGCAACCAGATCCACAAGGGAAAGTTTTACCACTTTCTCTTCGGGCAACTGCGACCAGACCCCAAAGGTAAAGTGTTACCACTGTCTCTTCATCAACTGCAACAGACACCCAAGAGAAAGTTTTACCACTGTCTCTTCGGTCAACTACATCCAGACCCCCAATGGAAAGTTTTATCACTGTCTCTTTGGTCAACTGCAACCAGACTTCCAAGGTAAAGCTTTACCAATGTCTCTTCGGTCGACTGCAACAAGACCCCAAGGGAAAGTTTTACCACTGTCTCTTCAGTCAACTGCAACCAGACACCTGAGGGAAAGTTTTACCACTGTCTCTACGGTCAACTGCAACCAGAACCCAAGGGAAAGCTTTACCACTGTCTTTTCGGTAAACTGGAACCAGACCTCCAAGGGAATGCTTTACCACTGTCTCTTCAGTCAACTGCAACCAGACCCCCAAAGGAAAGCTTTACCACTGTCTCTTCGTTCAACAGCAAAAAGACCCTCAATGGGAAAATTTTACAACTGTCCATTTGGTCAACACCAACCAGACACCCAAGGGAAAGTTTTATCACTGTCTTTTTGGTCAATTGGAACCAGACAACCAAGGGAAAGTGTTACCACTGTATCTTCAGTCAACTGCAACCAGACCCCCAAGGGAAAGCTTTACCACTGTCTCTTCGGTCTACTACATCCAGACCTCCATGGGAAAGCTTTACCATTGTCTCTTTGGTCAACTGCAACCAGACCCCCAAGCAAAAGTGTTACCACTGTCTGTTTGGTCAACTACAACCAAACCCCCAAGGAAAAGTTTTACCACTGTCTCTTTGGTCAACTGCAACCAGACCCACAAGGGAAAGCTTTACCACTGTCTCTTCGGTCAACAGCAACCAGACACTCAAGGGAAAATTTTACAACTGTCTCTTTGGTCAACTGCAACCAGAACCCCATGGGAAAGCTTTTCCACTGTCTCTTTAGTCAACTGCAACCAGACGCCCAAGGGAAAGCTTTACCAATGTATCTTCGGTCAATTGCAACCAGACCCACAAGGGAAAGTGGTACCACTGTCTCTTCGGTCAACTGCAACCAAAACCCCAATGGAAAGCATTATCACTGTCTCTTCAGTCAACTGCAACCAGACCCCCAAGGGAAAGTGTTACCAGTGTCTCTTTGGTCAACTACAACCAGACCCCCAAGGGAAAGCTTTACCACTGTCTCTTCGGTCAACAGCAACCAGACACTCAAGGGAAATTTTACAACTGTCTCTTTGGTCAACTGCAACCAGAACCCCATGGGAAAGCTTTTCCACTGTCTCTTTAGTCAACTGCAACCAGACGCCCAAGGGAAAGCTTTACCAATGTATCTTCGGTCAATTGCAACCAGACCCACAAGGGAAAGTGGTACCACTGTCTCTTCGGTCAACTGCAACCAAAACCCCAATGGAAAGCATTATCACTGTCTCTTCAGTCAACTGCAACCAGACCCCCAAGGGAAAGTTTTACCACTGTCTCTTTGGTCAACTACAACCAGACCCCCAAGGGAAAGCTTTACTAATGTCTCTTCGGTCAATTGCAATCAGACCCCTAAGGAAAAGTGTTACCACTGTCTCTTCTGTCAACTGCAACCAGACCCTCAAGGGAAAATTTTACAACTGTCCCTTTGGTCAACTCCAACCAGACCCCTAAGAGAAAGTTTTACCACTGTCTCTTCGATCAACTGCAACCAGACCCCCAAGGGAAAGTTTTATCACTGTCTTTTTGGTCAACTGCAACCAGAACCTAAAGGGAAAGCTTTACCAATTTTTTTTCGGTCAATTGCAATCAGACCCCAAAGGAAAAGTGTTACCACTGTCTCTTCTGTCTATTGCAACCAGACCCTCAAGGAAACATTTTACAACTGTCCCTTTGGTCAACTCCAACCAGACCCCTAAGAGAAAGTTTTACCACTGTCTTTTTGGTCAACTGCAACCAGAACCCCAAGGGAAAGCTTTTCCACTGTCTCTTTAGTCAACTGCAACTAGACACCCAAGGGAAAGTTTTATCACTGTCTTTTTGGTCAACTGCAACAAGAATCCCAAGGGAAAGCTTTTCCACTGTCTCTTTAGTCAACTGCAACCAGACACCCAAGGGAAAGTTTTACCACTGTCTCTTCGGTCAACTGCAACCAGACCCTCAAGGGAAAGTTTTATCACTGTCTTTTTGGTCAACTGCAACCAGAACCCCAAGGGAAAGCTTTACCACTGTCTCTTTAGTCAATTGCAACCAGACCCCCAAGGGAAAGCTTTACCAATGTATCATCGGTCAACTGCAACCAGAACCCCAAGGGAAAGCGTTACCACTGTATCTTCAGTCAACTACATCCAGACCCCCAAGTGAAGGTTTTATCACTGTCTCTTTGGTCAACTACAACCAGACCCCCAAGGGAAAGCTTTACCAATGTCTCTTCAGTCAATTGCAACCAGACCCCCAAGGGAAAGTGTTACCACTGTCTCTTCAGTGAATTGCAACCAGACACCTGAGGGAATGTTTTACCACGGTCTCTTCGGTCAACTGCAACCAGACCCCAAGGGAAAGCTTTACCACTGTCTTTTCAGTCAACTGGAACCAGACCTCCAAGGGAAAGCTTTACCACTGTCTCTTAAGTCAATTGCAACTAGACCCCCAAAGGAAAGCTTTACCACTGTCTCTTCGGTCAACAGCAACCAGACCCTCAAGGGAGAGTTTAACAACTGACTCTTTGGTCAACTGTAACCAGAACCCCAAGGGAAAGCTTTACCCCTGTCTTTTCAGTCAACTGCATCCAGACCCCCAAGGGAATGTTTTACCAATGTTTCTTCGTTCAGCTGAAAGAGATTCCCAAGGGAAAGTTTTACAACTGTCTCTTTGGTCAACTACAACCAGTCCCTCAAGGGAAAGCGTTACCACTGTCGCTTCGGTCAACTGATTGGTTGTTAGGTTAAACACTACAATATCAAAGCTGAGGTAACTAGTATTCACACAGTGAATCTAAATCCTGACCTGCCTGGTGGGTCTTGAGGAGAGTGTTCCCTATGGGTACTTCAGGTTTTCACTTCTGAATCACTACCTTTTCGTAGTGAAGGGGCTTGTGTACCTCAATGAAGCCATGAACTATACCATGTAGGATCTCCCAAGATGGGCAGGTCATAGCAGAGAGGTCAGATAAATCACGACCCATGGGAGAAGTAATTGGAAACCAACTCCAGTATCTTTTCATGAAACAGGTATGGATTAGCACAACCAGACACAAGATGTGCCTGACGTGCTGCAGCCCATAGGGTCATGGAGAGTTGGACCCAACAGAATGACCCAACAACAACTTTAGGTTTAAATCCAGACCTAGGGATATGAGCAGTGGAAGTAGTAATTTTTCCATCCATCTCTAAGATCTTGAAGGTGCTAAGCTTTACATCTACTGAGCTTCCCGAAAGATTACTCATTGATGTTACTTGGCATTGTTCTTGATTAGAGATGTCGCGAATCGCCGGCTGACTTTTTTCGGCGAACATAGCATGTTCGCGTTCGCGGCGAACTGCGAACATATGGGAGATTCGACCCGCCCCCAATACTTTATCATTGAGCAAACTTTGACCCTGCATGTCACAGTCAGCTGACACATTTTAGCCAATCAGCAGCATACACTCCCTTCTACACCCTTCTACCTCATGGACAGCAGCCATTTTAGAATCATAAGTACCTTGCAGTCTTACTGAGAGGAGGGACAGTTTGGATGATACTGCATCAATAGGGAAAACCATAGCTAGGCAAGTTTATTCAGTGTCCAGTGCAGTGCTGAAGGACTCTTGTGCATTATTATTATTACTAGCGTATTGCAATGAGATGTGTATGTTTGGAAAGTTGTATAGTTATTAATATACATATGGAGCAGTTTGCTCCATAAAAAAGTGGTCCGTATTACCGGCTCGCCTCGCTATGCGAGGCTCGCCTGCAATGAGCGCCTGTGTGTACTGTCAGTGTGCTTGGTGCTGTGAGTCTGTGTGTACTGTCAGTGTGCTTGGTGCTGTAGGTCTGTGTGCACTGTCAGTGTACTTGGTGCTGTATATATGTGTGTACTATCAGTGTACTTGGTGCTGTGGGTCAATGTGTACTGTCAGTGTACTTGGTGCTGTAGGTCTGTTTGCACTGCCAGTGTACTTGGTGCTGTATATCTGTGTGTACTGTCAGTGTACTTGGTGCTATATGTCTATGTGTACTGTCAGTGTGCTTGGTGCTGTAGGTCTGTGTGTACTGTCAGTGAGCTTGGTGCTATATGTCTATGTGTACTGTCAGTGTGCTTGGTGCTGTAGGTCTGTGTGTACTGTCAGTGTGCTTGGTGCTGTAGGTTTGTGTGTACTGTCAGTGTGCTTGGTGCTGTGAGTCTGTGTGTACTGTCAGTGTACTTGGTGCTGTAGGTCTGTGTGTACTGTCAGTGTACTTGGTGCTGTATATATGTGTGTACTATCAGTGTACTTGGTGCTGTGGGTCAATGTGTACTGTCAGTGTACTTGGTGCTGTAGGTCTGTTTGCACTGCCAGTGTACTTGGTGCTATGGGTCTGTGTGCACTGCCAGTGTACTTGTTGCTGTAGGTCTGTGTGTACTGCCAGTGTGCTTGGTGCTATAGGTCTATGTGTACTGTCAGTGTGCTTGGTGCTGTAGGTCTGTGTGTACTGTCAGTGTACTTGGTGCTGTATATATGTGTGTACTATCAGTGTACCTGGTGCTGTGGGTCAATGTGTACTGTCAGTGTACTTGGTGCTGTAGGTGTGTTTGCACTGCCAGTGTACTTGGTGCTGTATATCTGTGTGTACTGTCAGTGTACTTGGTGCTATATGTCTATGTGTACTGTCAGTGTGCTTGGTGCTGTAGGTCTGTGTGTACTGTCAGTGAGCGTGGTGCTGTAGTTCTGTGGATACTGTCAGTGTACTTGGTGCTATGGGTCTGTGTGCACTGCCAGTGTACTTGTTGCTGTAGGTCTGTGTGTACTGTCAGTGTGCTTAGTGCTATAGGTCTATGTGTACTGTCAGTGTGCTTGGTGCTGTAGGTCTGTGTGTACTGTCAGTGTGTTTGGTGCTGTTAATCTGTGTGTACTGTCAGTGTGCTTGGTGCTTTAGGTCTGTGTGCACTGCCAGTGTACTTGGTGCTATGGGTCTGTGTGTACTGTCAGTGTGCTTGGTGCTGTAGGTCTGTGTGCAAACAAGGTTCACAGCTCTTCAACACAATGCTTCCAAATAGGTAAAGTCTATTCATTTATTAATGTATTACATGTTTACTATTACACACAAAACAACATTAGCTCAGTTACAATAACATTGCCGTAATTTTTTGACGGGCAAGTCGCTAGTGTCATAATAAACACCACATGAACATGGCGACCACTCTCTTGTGGGATTCAGGTACGTCCACGGATTCATCCTCCATATATCTGAATAAGCCAGGAATGATATATAGAGGCCTACGGTGCTCATTGCCAAAGTGGTCCGTATTAACGTCTCGCCTCGCTATGCGAGGCTCGCCTGCAATGAGCGCCTGCGGCGCTCATTGCCAAAGTGGTCCGTATTAACGGCTCGCCTCGCTACGCGAGGCTCGCCTGCAATGAGCACCTGCGGCGCTCATTGCCAAAGTGGTCCGTATTAACGGCTCGCCTCGCTATGCGAGGCTCGCCTGCAATGAGCGCCTGCGGCGCTCATTGCCAAAGTGGTCCGTATTAACGGCTCGCCTCGCTACACGAGGCTCATTGCCAAAGTGGTCCGTATTACACATTATATAGTAATAATAATAAGAATAATAATAAAGCAGAAGACCTCCCCTGTGTCTCACCCCCCACTCCCTCCCATATGTCTTTGTCTCCCCCCCTCTCCCCTGTGTCTCCCCCCACTCCCTCCCATGTGTCTCTCTCCCCCCCTCTCCCCTGTGTCTCTCCCACCCTTGCCTGTGTCTCTACCCCCTCTCCCTTCCCCAGTGTTTCTTTCCTCCCTCTCCTGTGTCTTTTCCCCCTTCCCTCTTCCCTGTGTCACTCCCCCTCCCCTGTGTCTCTACCCCCCTCTCCCTTCCCCAGTGTTTCTTTCCCCCCTCCCTGTGTCTTTCCCCCCTTCCCTCTCCCCTGTGTCTCTCCCCCCTCATCTGTGTCTCTTCCCCCTTCTCCCCTGTGTCTCTACCCCCTCTCCCCTGTGTCTCTACCCCCTCTCCCTTCCCCTGTGTTTCTTCCCCCCTCCTCTGTGTCTTTACCCCCTTTTCTCTCCCCGGTGTCTCCTCACCACTCCCTCCCATTAGTCTCTTTCCCCCTCTCCCCTGTGTCTCTACCCCCCACTCTCTCCTGTGTCTCTACCCCCCACTCTCTCCTGTGTCTCTCCCCCCTCCCATGTGTCTCTTCCCCTCACCTCTCCCTTACCCTGTTTCTCTTCCCCCCTCTGCCCTGTGTCTTCCTCCCCCTCTCCACTGTGTCTTCCTCCCCCTCTCCCCTCTCCTGTGTCTTCCTCTCCCTCTCCCCTGTGTTTCCTCCCTCTCTCTCCTCCCCTGTTAGCTTTATACATACGATAAGAAATCTGGTGGTGGGGGTTACCCCTTACCCCCCCCCCCCCCCCCCCCAGTTCCAACACCCATGTGTACTGTATAATATTGTATTGCATTATGTTATATTATTTCACTAGCGACTTGCCTGGCACAAATGATGGGGCAATAAAGTTTGAAGCCATGGCAATGCTGTTTGCCACACAATGTGATGCTTTTTGAACTCTGAGGACCTTCAGCGCTCATTGTTAGTCTCTTCCCTCGTGTCCTTCATGTTTCGTGCTTTGCAACGATCAATCTTCGGCGCTCATCGCAAAGACAGATATATAAGTACAGTGTTAAATATATAATTTTTTGTGTGCAGTGTAAATTAAAAAAATGTATTCAGGTCTCAGAGCATAATAAAGTGATTTAGATTTGTAACTGCTTTGAGAGTGCTATCGCTGGCAGCCAATGAGCAGTAATCCAGATATATAACTGCAGAGTAAAAAGTAAAACATTTTAGTGTAGTGTAAAGTCTACATTTTTATTTTCCATTACTAATTAATACTTATTAAATGAATGCACGATAATAACTATTGTGAATGAACAAATGTATTAGGAAGTGCGAAGCGTTAATGTATGTAAAGTAACCGCAGTGTAAAATATGCTATTAAGCGTATTTTTTTATACATTTTCTTTTTTAATAATAATGAATTAATTACTAAAATACTTTACCTATTTGTAATTAATATATCCAGTGATCAATAACCTGAAGAGCTAACAATCAGTTTTGATTTTCCTGCAGCTTACAGTGTACATTTGGACTGTTGGTGACCCGAGGTGTAAGTGTCAGCAATGTGCGCAGTGCACGAGGGGAAACCGCTTGTATAGTCGTGTAACGCGCCATTTTAGATTTGTAATGTTATTAGTTGCAAGTTAGTGTTGTAAAATGGCGGCGATTGTGTATGTGTTATGCGGCTCGCCAGCAGTTTCCATTATTTATAATAGTGTATTTTGTACCTCGTCTGTTCCTAGGTAAAAGTCGTACATGGCTGGCGATGTTTTGCGCGGTTTGGGGTCGTGTAGCCTCGTTTTAATTTTTTCCGGACGCCATTTTTTTTGTCGCTTAGCCGATTTACAAGTGCCAACTGGGGAAGACGTTACAGATATCACATATATAGTTGTGAGCAGGCGGGTTGTTGCTAACGCTGCGGGCTTGCGAAGCGAGGGACAGAGTTGCTGGCAAGGAGCGCCGAAGGCTCCCACGTCGGCTGCAATGAGCCGCAGGCGGGACTTACACCATCAAATTTACGGACTTACCATCCAAAAATACGGAACTTAAAAAAAAAAACATTACGAGCTCACAAAAATACGACCTTAACGCCCGAACCGCACGCACTTAAAAACATTAAAAACACAATAAATACACACAACAAACACATAAAAAGCTTACCCACAGCAAGGCGGGCACCGAGGACCTCTGCAAGTGAAGTTACACCTCCATTTAAGTCCAAATTCATGAGTTTAGACACCCGAAAATCACCTAAGTGAGAGAAAAAATGGCCCTTGAAAAAAAAAAAAACGAGGCTACAGGACCCTAAACACGCAAAACACATACGGATTTTCCTAAAAAGCCGTACGAGGTAAAGATACACTATTAACAAGGACGCTAAATCATCCACACCCGCGTACCACATACACATTCCCTGCCATTTTACAACACTAACTTACACAATGCGGAAGTACCCAGCTACCCTAATGGCTTCCCCTCGCAGCCTATTTACACTACACACTGCACACATTGCTGACACTTACACAGCAGCTCCACAGCACTGAAAACCTACATTGTATGCTGCAGGAACATGAAAACAGATTGTCAGCTCTTCAGCACAATGCTTCCTGCATATATTACTTACAAATAGGTAAAGTATATTCATTTAGTAATTATTTCATTAGCATACAAAAATACATATACACAAAAAAAACATTATCACATTAAACATAAAAGCCATTCACTGCGCGCCTCACAACGAGCGCCAACGCTGCTCATAGCATACAAAGCCTTGCAATAAGCGCAAAAAACACATCACCGCCGACCAAAGAATAACAGCAAAAGCGCCTATCAGAAAAAAAAATACAACCAACAGCCTCGCAATGAGCGCCGAAGGATCTCCGACCGCCAACAAAATGAATGTCTCGTCCAAACCATTACCTGCCTTACAATCTTATTGCCGCCATTTTTTGATGGGCAAGTCGCTAGTAAATATATAAAGATCAAGATAATAAAAGTATCAGGAAATGTAACACAAAGATGCACACGCGTCTGAATAATACGACAAATACGGATTTTTGTCATAAGTGATATGATCGCAGTATTGGGTCATAAACCCTAAACACTGGAATCTGTTACATACAATTTGCTGATGATGTCATTAATGGGCTTCAAGGGGGGGGGATCTCTTTTCATACTTTTTGAGCGGTGCAAATCCAACATACGCAGAGCGGAAACGCCACATCTGTGGGACACACACAAAGGGGTTCACTTTGGGAGAAAAAAACAAACAAATATGAAATATTTAATAATCATATTTTGATGTTACCAACAGATAAGGAAACGAAACTAAGGTTATTATATCTAATAGTAGCAAGCCTGGGAGTACTGGGAGTAATAATACTGCAGCAGGAGGTCAGGACTAATGTCACTCTATAGACACCCAGTCAGATAAAGGTCAGTACTAATGTCCCTCTATAGACCCCCAGTCAGATAAAGGTCAGTACTAATGTCCCTCTATAGACCCCCAGTCAGATAAAGGTCATTACTAATGTCCCTCTATAGACACCCAGTCAGATAAAGGTCAGTACTAATGTCACCTATAGACCCCCAGTCATATAAAGGTCAGTACTAATGTCCCTCTATAGACCCCCAGTCAGTTAAAGGTCAGTACTAATGTCACCTATAGACCCCCAGTCATATAAAGGTCAGTACTAATGTCACCTATAGACCCCCAGTCATATAAAGGTCAGTACTAATGTCCCTCTATAGACACCCAGTCAGCTAAAGGTCAGTACTAATGTCCCTCTATAGACACCCAGTCAGCTAAAGGTCAGTACTAATGTCCCTCTATAGACACCCAGTCAGATAAAAGTCAGTAATAATGTCACCTATAGACCCCCAGTCAGATAAAGGTCATTACTAATGTCCCTCTATAGACACCCAGTCAGATAAAGGTCATTACTAATGTCCCTCTATAGACACCCAGTCAGATAAAGGTCAGTACTAATGTCCCTCTATAGACAACCAGTGAGCTAAAGGTCAGTACTAATGTCCCTCTATAGACCCCCAGTCAGATAAAGGTCATTACTAATGTCCCTCTATAGACACCCAGTCAGATAAAGGTCATTACTAATGTCCCTCTATAGACACCCAGTCAGATAAAGGTCAGTACTAATGTCCCTCTATAGACAACCAGTGAGCTAAAGGTCAGTACTAATGTCCCTCTATAGACAACCAGTCAGATAAAGGTCATTACTTATGTCCCTCTATAGACACCCAGTCAGCTAAAGGTCAGTACTAATGTCACTCTATAGACCCCCAGTCAGATAAAGGTCATTACTAATGTCCCTCTATAGACACCCAGTCAGCTAAAGGTCAGTACTAATGTCCCTCTATAGACCCCCAGTCAGATAAAGGTCAGTACTAATGTCCCTCTATAGACCCCCAGTCAGATAAAGGTCATTACTAATGTCCCTCTATAGACACCCAGTCAGATAAAGGTCAGTACTAATGTCACCTATAGACCCCCAGTCATATAAAGGTCAGTACTAATGTCCCTCTATAGACCCCCAGTCAGTTAAAGGTCAGTACTAATGTCACCTATAGACCCCCAGTCATATAAAGGTCAGTACTAATGTCACCTATAGACCCCCAGTCAGCTAAAGGTCAGTACTAATGTCCCTCTATAGACACCCAGTCAGCTAAAGGTCAGTACTAATGTCCCTCTATAGACACCCAGTCACATAAAAGTCAGTAATAATGTCACCTATAGACCCCCAGTCAGATAAAGGTCATTACTAATGTCCCTCTATAGACACCCAGTCAGATAAAGGTCATTACTAATGTCCCTCTATAGACACCCAGTCAGATAAAGGTCATTACTAATGTCCCTCTATAGACACCCAGTCAGCTAAAGGTCAGTACTAATGTCACTCTATAGACCCCCAGTCAGATAAAGGTCATTACTAATGTCCCTCTATAGACACCCAGTCAGCTAAAGGTCAGTACTAATGTCCCTCTATAGACCCCCAGTCAGATAAAGGTCAGTACTAATGTCCCTCTATAGACCCCCAGTCAAATAAAGGTCATTACTAATGTCCCTCTATAGACACCCAGTCAGATAAAGGTCAGTACTAATGTCACCTATAGACCCCCAGTCATATAAAGGTCAGTACTAATGTCCCTCTATAGACCCCCAGTCAGATAAAGGTCAGTACTAATGTCACCTATAGACCCCCAGTCATATAAAGGTCAGTACTAATGTCACCTATAGACCCCCAGTCATATAAAGGTCAGTACTAATGTCCCTCTATAGACACCCAGTCAGCTAAAGGTCAGTACTAATGTCCCTCTATGGACACCCAGTCAGCTAAAGGTCAGTACTAATGTCCCTTTATAGACACCCAGTCAGATAAAAGTCAGTAATAATGTCACCTATAGACCCCCAGTCAGATAAAGGTCATTACTAATGTCCCTCTATAGACACCCAGTCAGATAAAGGTCATTACTAATGTCCCTCTATAGACACCCAGTCAGATAAAGGTCAGTACTAATGTCCCTCTATAGACACCCAGTCAGCTAAAGGTCAGTACTAATGTCCCTCTATAGACACCCAGTCAGATAAAGGTCATTACTAATGTCCCTCTATAGACACCCAGTCAGCTAAAGGTCATTACTAATGTCCCTCTATAGACACCCAGTCATATAAAGGTCATTACTAATGTCCCTCTATAGACACCCAGTCAGATAAAGGTCAGTACTATTGTCACCTATAGACCCCCAGTCAGATAAAGGTCATTACTAATGTCCCTCTATAGACACCCAGTCATATAAAGGTCATTACTAATGTCCCTCTATAGACACCCAGTCATATAAAGGTCATTACTAATGTCCCTCTATAGACACCCAGTCAGCTAAAGGTCAGTACTAATGTCCCTCTATAGACACCCAGTCAGATAAAGGTCAGTACTAATGTCACCTATATACCCCCAGTCAGATAAAGGTCATTACTAATGTCCCTCTATAGACACCCAGTCATATAAAGGTCATTACTAATGTCCCTCTATAGACACCCAGTCAGATAAAGGTCAGTACTAATGTCACCTATAGACCCCCAGTCATATAAAGGTCAGTACTAATGTCACTCTATAGACACCCAGTCAGATAAAGGTCAGTACTAATGTCACCTATAGACCCCCAGTTATGTAAGGTGTGTAACCCTTACACTACCTGATCGATACAACATCATACCTGATGTTTTAAAGCACGTTATTCCAAACAATTTAGGAATGTTAGGTAATTTATGCCCTTTATGGCTTAAAACCAGACTCTGTATCAACTATGTAATTTTCCGTGGGAGTTTTGCCATGGATCCCCCTCCGGCATGCCACAGTCCAGTTGTTAGACCCCTTGAAACAACTTTCCCATCACTATTGTGGCAAGAAAGAGTCACTGTGGGTTTTAAAATTCGCCTGCCCATTGAAGTCTATGGCGGTTCGCGAACCGAAAATTTTAGGTTCGCGACATCACTATTCTTGATGTACATGGTCATTACTCAAAAACATAGATAAAGTCCTCTCTTCACCAATGTGACTCAAGACAGACTCCATATTCCACCACGAAGCCAAGATGTTGGCTTCATACTGGATCACTTCCCCAAAGGATTTGAAAGTCAAAAGCCAAATTAGTTTCTCCAAGTGCAGAATCTAAGGATACCATTTGTTGGACACTGGAAACAATTATCAACTATTAAATATTATAGAGCTCTGGACAGACTCTTAATGGATTAACTGATAGAGACATTTTATATTCACTGTATGTATAGAATCCAAATCGTATTTGTAAAGCAACTCTTACCAATCCAAACTGCCGCCTAAAAGTTAACTTCAAATCTTTATTTTTCAAGCTGTGTGTTTAGTAAGCGTGTTGAAGAGGTCAACAAGTTTGCTTTACTTCAAAATGCCCACTGTGGATGGTTTATTGTACTGGCAAGTAAGGTTCCCAAATAGACGAGCGTCAATGATGAGCTGTGAGGAACATGTGTAGAAGGTTGTACATCTTCTGATGCTTGTGTTGATCTTCATGATGTTGGCAATACTGAAGGTAAGAATATAAAGAATTATAAGTATAGCTCATAGGGATATTGGGTATAAACATATTTTCATGATTAATGTTTCTCTACAAATGATTGATGAAAGTGGAAAAATCACAGAAGTGGTAGAAAATATGTGATTTGTAAGGACATTATTAATAAAAAAGGAAGAAGCTCAAGAAATTCCCAATTCCATCTGAAAATGGCCAACAGACCACAGACTTGATGACTCATGAAAGTAATATATCGTAAAGGGTTACAAATGGCCACATATCCATCATAACTCATGGCCGTCAGTATCTTCAACTCCCCCACTGTCAAAGAGCATGATACTTCGGTCCTAATCAACTAGATATGGAAACTGTGTTATATCTTGATATAAAGCTAGAGATCACCTTGTGTACAGTGATAGTTGTGATGCATCTGACAGCTGCTGAAGAGTGCGTGGTGGAGGATCCATAAGGCGAACATGGCGATCGAGATGGTCCTACAGGTGCTCATTGGGATTCAAGTCCAGGTAATTTGGAGGCAAGGTTAGTACTTGGAAGTCTTCATCGTGCTCTTCCAACCTCTCCCGGACAATTCTGGCCGTATAACATGGAGAGATCCCATCGGCTCCAGGAAAGACAGTCAACATGTATGGGTGTACTTGACCTGCATAGATGAATAAATAACCCAATTGGTTGAGAGTGCCTTCCAGAGGTATGAGTGAATCCAGAAAACATTCCACAGACCATAACTCTGTTACCACAACTTGTGTTCTAACAACAATGGTTGCCGACTGTTCTCTGAGGTTTCGCGCCTGACACGCCAATGTCTATCCATTCTATGGAGCAGAAAACATGACTCATCAGAGAAGGCAATGCTTTTCCAGAAGAGGTCCAATGCCGGTACTGTTGTGCAAATTGAAGCCATTTCTGATGGTAAACCCTCATCAGCATCGGTGCAGTGACCAGCCATTTCATCGGAGACTCATAGGCAACAGGATTCACTATATTGTCATTTTAGACACACGTCTGGTAGCCCCCTGGTTTGTTTGGACAGTGAGTTGCTCAACTATAGTGTGTCGGATGGCCCTCACATACCTTCCCAGCCGACATTCACCTCTGACATCAATGGCACTTTGAGCTCCACAGTTTTCACGCAACTTATTCTCTATGGTGCCGTATGTCCAGCCACGGTACATTTTAACTGCACGTGAACAGTTCACAATCTGCTCTGTAAATGGAAAGATACAAAAAAGATAACACCAATAATCCCTCATATGAGACAGTAAGGGCATAGATAGGAACCAGTAAAATTAAATTTTTAATCTTAAACTAAAAAGAGAACATACTCCAACATTTAAAAACATAAAAGAAAATCCCACATTATGTATGGAGAGTTGCTGGGACCAAAATGGAGTGCTCAAAAAAAGGAGAACTACTACAGTAGATCTAGGCACAGAAACTAGTAGGTCAGTTATACATAATGGTCTACATACAACAGGGATTAAGTTCTTACTCACAATATAATCATTTTTATGTTAGATCAGAAAAATTCAATAAAGTATTCAGTACCAAAATCAAGTATAAATGATGCACTAAATAGAGTCACTTCCCTTGAAAATAACCAGTACTAAATCTAGGGAGGCTGGATGACAACCAGCAAGGTTATGTGGACATATTGTTATCCTTGAAAAACGTAATATCCAGACTCTGCGCTAGGGAAGCTAGAAAACAGCCCGTAAAGTTATATGGGCAGTGCCTACTTAATCAATATCCCTGTGTAAAATAGAGCCTATATTGCAACTAGTAGGGTAACTCTAGTCCCTAACACCATCGTGCTCTATTTGTAACAATTTGAGCTACCGGACTCTGTATTCATCGCCCTACACTCGTGGTTAGTGTGTTACGTCACAACATGCGGGTACACACAAAATTACCAGGCTATGCACGTTTCGCACCTGCTTCTACAGGAGCCGATGCAGGCAAGCAGAAGGAGGGCTTTTTAAACTTCTGGGTTAACCCTTTCCAGACTTAGATAATGAGTTAACATTAATTATGTATTTTTATGTACTGTGGACTGTCCAAAGGAACACTATATTGAACAAAAAGACTAATGTATTTACTCCCACAGGCTTAGGGGAAGAGATACACCTATTAAAGTGCTATGGATTTTATCATACATTAAGACCATTTCTCTCACGATCCACTTTTCTTAAATAATTTATGTCCTAAGTCTTACGGGCTTGGCCTCAAACATATGGTAAGTTCTAGAGCTAAGCGATTTTTGAAGACATATGGCTTTGGCTTATTTTAAAAGACCTGCGGGTTTAGCCACAAATTAAATGCAGGTTTCCTAAGGATAGGTGGAAACAATCGTTAACCAACTGCTCAGAGACACTGAGACTGGTCATATCAGATCTAATGTATTTGAAAGCCATATAGAGCTCTAACATTACACAGAGAGAAAATCCTGGTTGAAATTTGTAAATGGGAAGATACAATAATTAAACCTCAGACAAGGGGGGGATATTATATTATTGTCAACTGTGGAATATGTAAAGGAAGCTGGGAAACAGCTAGATGACAGATTATGTTACACCAGACTAACCTAAGATCAAACTGAAGGATACTTAAAAATATATGATCAAATGATAGAAAAAGCAAGGCAATATGGTCTAATTAGTAGAAAAGAACATCAATTTCTTAAAGTCACTAATCCCAGAGTGGCGACATTTTAGATGTTGCCCAAAATTCATAAAGAATTTACAAAAACCACCAGGTCACCTGATTATACCTGGGCTAGGCAGCCTTAGTGAACAATCTAGCCGGTATGTAGACACAAGATTAAGATAATTTGTAACAAGTCTTCCCTTTTATGTAAGACACACAATGGACATCTTAAGTAGGTTAGAAGGAGTTCAAGTGAATCCTACCACCCTACCGATTACATGTGACGTAGAATCACTATATACATCCATTCAACACGAGGTACGATGCAATGCAGTGCAATATTTTCTAGTCATGGAGTCCAGTGAGAACCAGTCTAAGAATACCTTCATAATGGACCTCTTAAGATTTATATCAAAACACAATTATTTTGTATTTGATATACAGTTAGATATGGTGGACACAGTGTCTTCAGTTAGATTTGTTGGTCATAGAGTCTACAGTTAGATATGGTGGTCACAGAGTCTACCGTTGGATGTGGTGGTCACATAGTATACAATTAGATATGGTGATCACAGAGTCTACAGTTAGATATGGTGGTCACAGAGTCTACAGTTAGATATGGTGGTCACAGAGTCTTCAGTTAGATTTGGTGGTCATAGAGTATACAGTTAGATATGGGGGTCACAGAGTCTACAGTTAGATATGGTGGTCACAGAGTCTTCAGTTAGATTTGGTGGTCATAGAGTCTACAGTTAGATATGGTGGTCACAGAGTCTACCATTGGATATGGTGGTCACATCATCTACAGTTAGATATGGTGATCACAGAGTCTACAGTTAGATATGGTGGTCTCACATTCTGCAGTTAGATATGGTGGTCACAGAGTCTACAGTTAGATATGGTGGTCACAGAGTCAGCCGTTAGATATGGTGGTCTATGAGTTACCAGGAAAGAGAACGTGGGTGTGCTCCGAGAATGAATATTCATGAATATTCATGAACTGTCTGAAGGGATCATGGTATTAAGAAGCTTAAGCAAAAACAAGTTAGCTTTCATGGTATGGAAAAGAAGACAGTCTTATTAGAAGTGATAATAATAAGGGTAAGGTAAGAGCTTAACATGAATTGTGGAGATGGAGCTAATTTTGTGTAAAAACAGGAAGAACTATTCGTTTTTATTATATTCCCAACATTTTAGGGTTCAACATGGTGGATGATGTGACTTGTCATTTTTTAATCAGGTTTGAAAGTGTTATAAAGACTTCATTCTTCTGTTTATTTGTGACAAAGTCTTTTAGATTTCATTTTCAAGGCCTTCAAGACCCAAAATGGCAGGGTTATTCCATTTCCATATGTGACGAAGTGCCCTTCGCCACTTTGTCTTGGAGAGGACTGTTTGCCAGCCTCCTGCCTTTTGACTATGGACCGGCATTTAAATACTTTATTTTCCTATGCAGAAAGACTTTGGTTCCATGGCCATTGAACTGTATGTATGTGGTCTGAGCGCCATTCAGTAATAATGTGTGCTCAGACCTAAGCTATCTGCAGATATGTTCTGGGTTATAAAATGTTGTTATTATATCTGTAAAAATATTGTATTGTGTGGTATGCAGTCAAATATCTTTGGTCTCATACACTTGGTCAGGAGTTGCCCATCTGCCTCTTAATAGTATCGGCTAAAACACACAAGAGATAGCAGAACAAAAGGGTTTTAGCAGACAAGATGGCACCATGAACAATGGGGGTAGGGACTCTTGAATAATGAGATGACCTGGGGTTTCCACATACTCCCAGCAGGGGAATAAGTGAGCTTAGAGATGTTACTCTCTCCACCGCCAGAGGTAGAATGATCAGTTAGCCACGCCTAGTGGGCGGCTCCTGGGGGAGGGGACTCCTGACTCCCACACCTTAACCCTCTCTGATTGGCCAGAGGTAATTAGGGGTTGACCAAAGGTAGTCACTGCCCCTACTGTGTATGTGAAGTGTTTAAAAATGTTTTTTGTAATTAATAAAGAAGGGAGTTCACTGCTTGACCCTCAACACAGAGCTTATGTCTCGTTCTTGGGGGATTCATGGTATGCTGTTGCAGACTAACTGCCAGGAGTGTAAGCATCTTGGGGTGCTTTTCCTGTTCAGCTGCTAGCGGCTATTCGTGAGGCTCCAGTTAAGCTACGGCAGTTGTGGAGTCTGTGGTGGTTGTGGTGTCCGGTGCAGTGCTTGTAGGCCTCGACGCAAACTAGGACGCGTCCATCAACGGAGGTACCCGATCGGGGTGCCAGTAGATCCGTTACACCATGTTTTTGGCGATCAAGTCTGAGGCCTATGGTTATACCCAAGTGATTTCATATCATATATTTTCATACCCATATCATATTTGTATTATCTATTGTATTTATAAATGTATTATTGTTATGTGCTTAAAACAAATTATTAACGTTGAATTGCAATATATATAAAGTGGAAAGTATATGCTTTTTTCAAATATTTTTAATCAACATATTTAAAAGTTAAAAAAATACATTTGACTTAGTAAATTTGATAAAATGAGTATTGTTACAAAAAATACTTCTTCCTTTAGCATTTTAAATGTTCTCTAATTAACATCCTGTAGGAAATTACCTAGAAGTGATAAGTTTGATTAACAATATTTAGATAATTTTTCATATATATATCTAGGTCTCTCCTTTTTATGTAAAGTATTTTCCCCAAAAATATCTGTTAAATGAACTATTCATTTTAATACCTATCATCACTTTCCCTTTAAGTACAGTAGTGTGTGTACATTTGCATTTACAGAGCTATGGATAGGACTTTAACCCTCTTGCGGGTCCTCTAAAGTATCAGTTGGCTTTTTGGCTTCATTTGCGGGTTACGGGGTTGAATGCCAGTGGATTTGTAGCAATTTAATAGTGATTTTCTAACGTAATAGTTACGGGTTTCACAGATCAAAAGATTTGCGCCGTGGAGTTCAAATTTCGACATCCCGTAGGGTTTTTCCGCCTGTAACCTACAGATCATTAGTGGGTTGCTTTACGGGGCCAATTTAATAGCCAGAAGTCTTGCTGGCTACGGTATTACACACTGAGGGAATTGAATAGGTCTGTGAGACTGGAAGTGCTGATTCCTAGAGACCCTTACTGATACAAGAGCCAGATATCAGGGTGCTGGTGCTGAGATTTCCAAGAACCCAACGGTTTTTGTTGCTGTAGTCTATAGTAAGTGGCCCTGGGCAGTAATAGACCTTACCCCTGAATCGTCACAACTGGTTGGCAGTGGTGGCATCTCGGTGCAAGAACCGACAGCAAGGATGGGATATGGTGATCTATGCACTTGTGAAATCAAGTACTTTCAGCGGCTTGGCGGGGATGCAGAAAACCATTGGCGATTTGCCAAACCTTGAAATCCAGGTCCAAGTCCAAGGAAGGCCAGCACTAGATAGATGAGATCATGGACCACATGGACGCCTGCAGAGCAGAGGTGATCAGGGAGAAAAGGAGCCTGATCATCAGCATGCTGGAGCGGCGATGGCAACGCATTGCCACAGAGGAGGGTATGTGGGCAGCTCTTCTAAATCAGCGGATGGCTTCCCTTGGGCTCCAGCCAGGTGAGAAACTAGCAGAACGACTTGAGAACCTAGTGTACTTGGAGCTCGACTTGGAACATATGTGGACCTAATGCTTCCAACTCCTGCATCACAATGGCGCTCCTACTACAGGCTTGGACTGGTGGAAGGGCTCCCAGATGTGCTGTAGGGAGATCCAGAATGTGGCCATGACGCCAAAAGGACGTGGATATAGACCCAGGAACAGAAGAAGAAAGATTGCTCAAAGCTTTGGTCCATAAAGAAATTAATTTGGAAAAAGAGTATGAGGAGGTGGGCCCAGGTAGAACCTGGCTCAAGTACTTGGAGTTACCCCATGCTTTCCCAGCTGAGCTTGCAGAGGATACACTGCCAGAGGAAATGGACTGTTGGCTACACCCCTATAAGGTGGAGGAAGGAAACCAGAAGGTACCAGGAGATCTGACCGCTACAGAACAGGCGAGATCAGAGGGACTGCTTTGAACTCATCAGGATAGGGAGACAGGGAGAATAGTCCAGACCATGGTAGATGCCGTGTAAAGCAGCACAAGCCACGGGGAGATGGCCAACAACCACAGAAGTTCCAGCTGCTAACCAAGGGTGAGGAGCTGGAGACTGAACAGTTGACAGAGGGTGCAAGCCCTGAAAGTCTGCCCAACTACCCTTGGACTGTTACCTGTCCTGAACCACAGACTGCTGATGTTCAGGTGGTCAGGAAACAGGTGCAGATGTCAAGGGTGATTGTCGTGGAGAGTGTGATGCAAGATCAGGGAAGAGGCTATCATGAGAGGGGTTGTGCCTTGAGACCCTGAAGTTCTTCCTCAGCATTGATCAGGTAGATCCAGATAAGTGTGGGAGTTCAGGTGAGGGCACTGGCCCTGAGACCCTGAGAAAGTTGAGGCTCCTCTCCTAAGCCCGGCAGAGTTGCCAGCAGGGCTGACAGGGATCACTTCAGTGCAGGCAGCCCCAGAGGATACAGGCAAGCGGCCCATGGTACAGCGTACCCTCACTGCGGAGGTGATCTCAACATTACCATCCCTTGAGGATACACACCCTAAGGAGCTACTGACCCCAGCGAAGTCTGCTACACCAGGTGAGCCTCAGGCAGGAAAGGGTATCCATCCAGAGACCCAAATCCTTTGTCCTGCTCTGTTTTTCCACAACCCTGCCTTGACAACTGACCCTAAGGAGATTGTGCCAATGGGGAAATGCTTTTTACCCCCTCCTGTGCTGCTGCCTAGATGGGATACCCCAAAGTCACTACCTGTCTGTGGCCAAGGGGGTAGCAGTATGGCCCTGTATTAGATCCTAGATTAGATCCTTGGATGTATCCTCAAGATGGATGCCTGCAATTTGGGCTGAGTTATTGAAGGAAAAGGGGTTGGGCTGTGTTGCTACCTTGGACCCTTAGGATTGGTATCCAAGATGTTGTGAAGAAAAAGGGGGGAGGGTGGCTGCTAGCTCAGATACCCCCTGGAAGGACTGTACCAATGGATTGTGTTCCCAAGACCCTAAAGAAATTGGGCTTAGAGACTGTGAACACCTTCCTGAAAGATGAGCAACCACCCCAAGCTACTACCCCCTCCAGGAGGAGGACATGCAATGGGACTTTTGCAGTGGCCAGTTGGGTCAACATGTTTTCTCCTTTGGATGGGGACATGGACATGGGCTATGGGCTGCTGTTCAAGTCTATTATCCTTTAAGGATCATAGCCCTAGAACTGCTGTCTGGAAAGGGGGAGTAACATCACGGACCCTCCTGGATCTTATCTCATTAAGCCACCATAAAGGACTGAGTGCTTGGCTCCAGTATAAACACCTCCATTGTATTGTAATCTATTTTGCCCCATTGTTTGCCAGATAACGTTAATGTATTCTATTTGATGTCTGGACCACTAGAAATGGAGACAGCATTATGTGTATTTGGAGGTTGGTCTATTGTTCACAAGTGCCAGACAGGATGCAAGACTATTAGACACCATGTGCAGTCAATCTCCTGTGTTTGTCTGCCACTCCCTGTCATTTTTGTGTTGTATACACCCCCCTCTCACAAGGCCACAACAAGGCTTGATGCAAATGACATCTTGCTTCGCCGAGGCTGCTGAGCTCTTCGGTCTAGAAGTCAGTTTTGAAGAAGACTGAAGTTCTCTAAAACACCTCAGGAAGATTACTGTCCTCCTTGCAACACTATTGGCTGAAAACAGTCCAACAGTTTATCTACCTGGGTTGCATCATCTCCTCGGACGCAAAGGTTGACAAGTAAATTGACAACAGACTGGGAAAGGCAAATAGTGCATTTGGCAAGTTATATAAAAGGGTTTGGAACATCAAGCATCTGAATAGGTGTACAAAGGTCAACATATAAGGAGCTGTTGTGCTGACCACCCTAAATGTACAGCATTGAGGCCATACTGTTGAAGAAGCAGTTGGTCTGGGCAGGACACATCTATAGGATGGAGGATGATCGGCTTCCAAAGATTGTGCGATATGGGTAGCTCACCACTGGCAATCATGACAGAGGAGGGCTGAAGAAGGTATACAAGGACTCACTGAAACCGTCCCTTGATGTCTGTCATACTGACAGCTTTAACTTCAGACTGAAAGGCATGGAGAAGTACCATTCACCAGTCTCCTCTTTTGATACTACAAGTCTTGAGGACAAAAGGAAACAGAGAAAAAATGGGTTCACTACAGCAACCAACTGAGAAAAAGACTTCCTGTGCAAATACTGTGGTCGAGTTTGCCTGTCCCGTATTGGCCTCCTCAAACCACGAGAGAACCCGTAGATGTGGACACCCCTTAAATCTTTGTTTACAAAGCCAAGCCTATATACACCCCCCTCTGTATCTACCCCCTATAAATATTGTTGACTTTCCAAAAAAATGAATCAGATGGACCTGGGCAGTAATATCTCCTACCCCAGGATGGTCACAGTGTGTTATATTTATTTAAAGATGAAGGTATTTCCATCCTCTAAATGGAGTTGCCTGGCAGAATTGGGATGTATACAGAAAAAATGGACATTTCATTAACAATAGAATAATGAGACCTTTGAGTCTTCAGAACCTCCATGGACATATCCTAAGACTTAAGACAATATTAATGAGACCTTTGGGTCTTCAGAACCTCCATGGACATATCCTAAAACTTATCATAAGATTAATGAGAGCTCACGGTCTTCAGAACCTCCATGGACATGTTCTCAGACATAACACAAGATTAATGGGACCTTTGGGTCCTTAGTACATTTGAGAATATATATTGTAAGACTAAGCATAACCTTAACAAGACCTGTTGGTGTTAGATACTTTATAGAAGAAATATATAAAAACCTCAGCTCATTACAATCTTACAAACACTGGAAAGATGTAAGTCTGGACCATAATTGCTTGCTGTTTTAGATCACTTACCAATAATCTTCTTTGCTGAAGAACAACCATTTGAAATGTTTCAAGCTCTATCATCCAACTATAAAGAATCATTTTTATTATTGCTGACTAACCATTTTTAAGGTATGGTCTTTTAACAAATACATTTGCTTTTAAAACAATATATGACATAATTACATAGTTGGGGGGGGGGGTGTTTTAAAAAAATCCAAATCCAACTTGTAATTAATTGTAATCTTCAGAAGATTCTCAAGATTCTTGCCTTATAAATCACATATGGGTTCCCTGTGCCACCATCCCACCTGTAATTCAACGTTCACACATAGCCGTGTAGCCCTGTGGGTTCTGTACAAAAAATAATAATCAGCTTCTTCCAGATTTATAGTTCTTCTGTCAAGATCAGCTCAGTTCATAGCTGTGACATTTGGGTTTTTCATCTAAATATTCTCAGACATTATTCGTTCTCCAAGAGTCTCAAAGTCCATTTCTCAATTTATTTTTGACATAGCTGGGAACAGAGGTCTTGTAGACACAAGTGTCCTCTCCCAGACAAGGGCCCTCATTCAATTGCGATTTGGCCAATTGAATAGTGCTCTAAATAAGCACATAACATATATTTTTTAAATACGTTTTTAGTTAGTGAAAACCTTGCTTTTAGATAGATGCTTACTAAGTAAAAACTTACTTAAAAAAATATGTTATGTGCTTATTTAGACCCCTATTCAATTGGCCAAAATAGCAATTGAATGAGGGCCAAGATGAATAGCTGTGTATAAAGATAACTACTGAGTATGCTACCAAATTCTCCTTCTTTGTTGAAGGTGATGTCTCCTTTCCTCCAACCTCAATGGATGACCTCTTGACATGAACATGTCCGCAGCCAAACATGTATATTGACCATGGGTGTTTAAGTAGCATAATTGCCAATTGTCTAGGGAAGATGCAACTGAGTTGAGGGCCACATCTGTCTGGTTGTGCAGTTCCTTCTCCAGTGGACTGCAAATTGTCTGCTATGACGTACCCATGTTGGGTGACCCTACATGGTGTAGCTCACAGCTAAATTGAGGTACAGAAGCCCCTTCACCACGACAAGGTAGTGATCAAGTAGGGGAATAAGTATATAATCCCCCTCAACTCACATCCTCATAACCAGATTGCCCTTATCATGTTGTGGGTCTCAGTATCTCCACCACAAGTCATCCTTTCTCATAGGTTAATCCCTCCTTTCCCTTATTACCTATGTTACTTTTTCTAAACCACTTATAATTTAACTGTCCCCCCGATTACAGATGATATCTTATCATGGACCTGTGTAGTGACAGAATTATACCGGTTTCCATGCATATTTATTACATGCTAATATTACTTGCATATGTAGCAGCTTCCAGGCATTGAACACTGTTACATATGTGGTTGTTAGAAGCCTTATGGATCTCCCAAAGCTACTGGAGAGAGTGATGGCTTCAATTACAAAAAATATGTCAACACGTAATGTTTATCTATTTAGCGCCTGAAGATATGGTAATTCAGCTCAAGACGTAAAGGCTAATAAATTACTAAAGAATAATTAAAATTATGAAATTAATTCCTCTTTATCTACTAAGCATGTAGAATATTTTAGGGAGAAAAAATGAATGTATCTTTGTCTACTAAGCATCCAGTTATATCCAAAGACATGGACCAGGAGAACCAGACCATGGTGACATATTTCATCATTAAAGGTATTTCAAGTGTCCCCAGTTTACAGATTCCTATCTTTCTACTGGTTCTCCTCCTATATCTCCTCACTCTTGGTGGTAACATGACTATTCTTCTGCTTATCTGTCTGGATCATCATCTGCACACACCCATGTACTTCTTCCTGGGGAATCTGTCCCTACTTGACATGTCCTCTTCCACTGCCGCTCTACATAATGTCTTCACTAGCTTCATAACAGGGAATAACACCATTTATTTCTATAGATGTCTAGGGCAGATGACTTGTTTTGCCTCCTTGGAGGTCGCTGACTTGATATTACTAACGGCTATGAGTTATGATCGTTATGTGGCCATCTGTAACCCCTTACAGTATCAAATGGTCATGAACCATAGAACTTGTGTTTTGTTGGCTGTGGTCAGTTGGTTGTTGGGTTTTGTTGAAAACTCACCATTTATAGTCTTGTTAAGTAATTCCTGTTATAAATCCAACATAATCAACCACTTCTTCTGTGACTTTGTGCCGCTTACAAAAGTAACCTGCCATGAAACATTTCTTATGAAGATACTCATCTTCACTTTAGGACTTTTTGGACCATTTCTCATACCTTTCTTTCTCACCTTTATCTCCTACGTTTTTATTATCAAATCTATTCTGAAGATCAGCACAAGTATTGGGAGACGTAAAGCCTTCTACACATGTTCCTCACACCTCACAGTCGTCGTTCTTCTCTATATGATCCTCATCTGTCAATACATTAAACCATCCACAATGGACAGTTTGGAGACCAACAAACTATTCTCTCTGTTTAATGTAGCTGTTGTCCCTGTACTAAACCCCATGATTTATAGCTTAAAAAACAAGGAGGTGAAGGCATCATTGAGACGACAGCTGAGAAGGTCTATAATATCAGCTTAGGTTTCAACTGCAATAATCCAACCAAAACCAAATGTTCTTTATCCATCCTCTTTAAACTTTCCACAAAATATTATAGTAAATTCACTAAAACTTCAATTATATTTTCAAGAATAAACTATGCACTTTACCAAGCAATGTTGTTATAAGAAGTGCAGATGACGAAGAAGTTTTCAAGACGATATTATGTTTCTTAAGCAAGTAATAGGTTGGGAGCTTTTTAAGAGAAAAAGAGAAAGCAATAAGGAGTAATCTTATTAGAACTTGTAAAAAGGTTATCAACAATACTACATTCTGTGAAAAATGTTTTTTTAGGAATTTAAAGGAATTCTCCTCAATCTTGTTGACATAAGGACATTAATTTAGGTTACATTTATAATTATTATTATTTGTTAAATAAAATTAAACATATAATTTATATTTCTGAGTTTTTATAAACTCTCTCCATATAGGAGATGAGCTCATTTGTCACATAGATTCATGCAGATGGTCACCTTGAACAGTGAATATAGAACTGTTACAGAGAGATCATATCTTTATCTGTGGAACTCCCTTATCATTAATAATTGTATAAGCTAACTGCTAACGAGCAGCTGTAGATGAATTATGGTAAATACTGACGTATTGGTTAGACTTATGGCTAGAAAGGTCAAACTCTAGTGGATATATATATACTAGCGAATTGCCTGTCAAAAAAATGACAGCAATGAAATTGTAAGTGAGCTAATGCTGTTTGGTGTATAATAATCAAAATAATAATATATTAATAAATTAATATACTTTACCTATTTTGAAGTAATATATGCAGGAATCATAATGTTTAAGAGCTGACAATCTGTTTTGATGTTGCTGGAGCATTAGTGGTGTGGAGCTGCTGTGTAAGCGTGCTGAATGTGTGCAGTGTAATAGTGTGTGTGCGCGAGGCAAATCAGTTAGCGTAGCTGTGTACTTCCGCATTGTATAAGTTATTGTTTTAAAATGGCGGCTAATGTGTGGTATGCGTCTGTGGCGGAATATCTGTAGGTGTTTTGTGGTGTTTTGTGTGTTTCTGGTGGTGTTTTGCGTGTTTAGAGTCCTGTAGCCTCGTTTTCGTTTTGTTCGGCAGCCATTTTTTCTCTTGCTTAGGAAATTTTCGGGCATTTAAACTCCGAAATTTGGACTTAAATCGAGGTGTAACTTTACTTGCAGGGGTCCTTGGTGCCCCCCCTTGCTGTGGGTAAGCTTTTTATATATTTATTGTGTTTGTAATGTGTTTGGGGTCGTGCGGGTTGCGTCCTTATTTTCAAATCTCGTATGTGTTTTTCGGCAATTCCGTAGGTGTTTGGTGGTGTTTTCCGTCTTTAGACTGCTGTAGCCTCGTTTTCGTTTGTTTCGGCGGCCAGTTTTTCTCTCGCTTAGAGAATTTTTTTGTGTCTAAACTCTTTTATTTTGAGTTCAACTGAGGTGTAACTTCAGTTTTTGAGGTCCTGGATGCTCCCTCTAGCTTTAGGTAAGCTTTATATGTATGTGTTGTGTGTATTTATTGTGTTTTTAATTTTTTCATGTCCGCGGGTTGCGGACGATTTTTGCAAGGTCGTAATTGGTTGTAACGTGTCTCGTACTTTTTTGCAAGGGCCGCAGTAGCTGGCAAGGAGCGCCTTTGGCGCTCCTTGCCAGCAACTGCGGCCCTCGCTTCGAGAGGGCCGCAGGCTCACTACGCGAGCCCGCAAGCGTTAGCAACAGCTCGCATGCTCACAACTATATTTGTGATACAGTGCCTTGCAAAAGTTCAATGTTTTGTTAATCTGAATTTTATGTGATGGATCAGAACATAATAGTCTAAGTTGGTGAAGTAAAGTTAGAAAAATATATACATAAAACAATTTTTTAGAAATAGAAAATTGGTATGTGCATATGTATTCACCCCCTTTGTTATGAAGCCCATAAAAAGCTCTGGTGCAACCAATTACCTTCAGAAGTCACATAATTAGTGAAAAGATGTCCACCTGTGTGCAATCTAAGTGTCACATGATCTGTCTTTACATATACACACCTTTTGTGAAAGACCCCAGAGGCTGCAACACCTAAGCAAGAGGCACCACTAACCAAACACTGCCACGAAGACCAAGGAACTCTCCAAACAAGTATGGGACAATGTTGTTGAGAGGTACGAGTCAGGGTTAGGTTATAAAAAAATATCCAAATATTTGATGATCCCCAGGAGCACCATCAAATCTATCATAACCAAATGGAAAGAACATGGTACAACAGCAAACCTGCCAAGAGACGGCCGCCCACCAAAACTCACGGACCGGCAAGGAAGGCATTAATCAGAGAGGCAGCACAGAGACCTAAGGTAACCCTGGAGGAGCTGCTGAGATCCACAGCAGAGACTGGAGTATCTGTACATAGGGCGACAATAAGCCGCATGCTCCATGGAGTTGGGCTTTATGGCAGAGTGGCCAGAAGAAAGCCATTACTTTCAGCAAAAAACTAAATGGCACATTTTGAGTTTGCAAAAAGGCATGTGGGAGACTCCCAAAATGTATGGAGGAAGGTGCTCTGGTCTGATGAGACTAAAATTAAACTTTTCGGCCGTCAAAGAAAACGCTATGTCTGGCGCAAACCCAACATATCACATCACCCGAAGAACACCATCCATTTTTCAGCAGCCAGGACTGGGAAAGAGTTGAGGGAAAGATGGATGGTGCTAAATATTCTTGAGCAAAACCTATACCACTCTGTGCGTGATTTGAGGCTAGGACGGAGGTTCAACTTCCAGCAGGACAATGACCCCAAACACACTGCTAAAGCCACACTTGGGGGGTTTAAGGGGAAACATGTAGATGTGTTGGAATGGCCTAGTCACAGCCCAGACCTCAATCCAATAAAAAATCTGTGGTCAGACTTAAAGATTGTTGTTCACAAGCATAAACCATCCAACTTGAAGGAGCTGGAGCAGTTTTGCAAAGAGGAATGGGCAAGAATCCCAGTGGTAAGATGTGGCAAGCTCCGAGACGTATCCAAAGTGACTTGGAGTTGCGATTGCCGCAAAAGGTGGCTCTACAAAGTATTGACTTTAGGGGGGTGAATCGTTATGCACATTGACTTTTTCTGGTATTTTGTCCTATTTGTTGTTTGCTTCACAATAAAAAAAATAAAATAAAAAAAAAACATCTTCAAAGTTGTGGGAATGTTTTGTAAATTAAATGATGCAAATCCTAAAACAATCCATGTTAATTCCAGGTTGTGAGGCAACAAAACACAAAAAATGCCAAAGGAGGGGGGATGCTTTATATATATATATATATATATATATATATATATATATATATATATATATATATATATATACCATTAAAAATGGTAGCCTCATCTGGAACATATATAGTGAGGTGTGTGGTTTATAAACAGGTAAGAGACAGACAGGGTATTCATGTTACAAACAATGAGAGATAAACAAATAAGTGGAAACCAGCAATCATTAATTTGGCCACCTTCTTTTGACAACATATCCAACTCCACCCTTTTGGTGTAGCAGTAGGATTTACCAGCTTCTCCAATATATTTAAGATTTATTTCTTTAGATTTATCAACTTGTCAACTATATAAACCTTGTGTCTTGTTAGATGTTCCCAAGAACTATAAGAATGATGGTCATGCCAATAGAACACCACCTCCCTTTGACCCAACTGACTTTGACTACTTTCTCTTGACACCTTATTGAACTCAAACCTTTTGGTGTAGTTGTAGGATTTATTACTTCCTACAATATATTGGAGATTTATATACACATACCATCATTTATTTAGATCAACTTGTCATCTGCATGAACATTGTCTTGTTAGATGAGTCCAAGAACGAGAACCATGATGGTCAACACCACCTCTTATCGGCTCTCCTAGTGACTCCACTGACTTTGGCTACCTTTTTTTGACTCTACCTATAACTCTTCTAATTGCTCTATATAAGCTCTCCCTATTACTCACTAATTGCTCTATACAGTATAACCTCTCAGATACGTATAACCAATACTACTGACAGGAAATAAAGTGATACTTTTATAAGTGGCCCACCCTTAAATGTTTGTGTACATTTATATTATGTGCAGTTAAGGTAAAGGATGTCTGTAAGGTTTGTGCATTATTGGGTTGTCTATTCAATTTGGTACTGTGCCCAAATATTTATTATGGTGGCCCTGCCTATAACTTCATAATTTGCTCCATATAACATCACTCTACAACCCCTTCCATTGCTCCATTTAACCTCTCTCTATAAATGCTCCGATTATTCCATATAACCCATCTCAATAACTCCAACCATGGCTCCATATAACCTCACTCTATAACTCTTCCTATAGTGCCACAAACCTCTTTCTTTATTGCCTCCTAATGTTCTATATCACATCTCCATATAGCTCTTAATATTCCATATAACTCTTCATATTTGTCCTTATAACTTTCCTATAACTAATTTTGCTCTGAATGACCTCTCTCTATAACTTCATCCATTTAACTTTTGCCAAACATCTCCTTGGGATTTCACATTTACGAGACATTTATCAATGAAGCCAAGAAGCTGAGATTTCTTACAGGGACAAATTAGATGATAATCAACTCCAGATGTAAAGATCATGGAGAACTAGTTGGCATGGTAGTGTTTGCATCATCAGTGGTCAGTACTTTTGGGATGTATGGGTAACCGCAGACAGGTCAAACGTTGATGCGCATTGTCTTGTGATGGCAATCTTTCAGCAAAATAAATCAAATATTTTAGGACCAGGGGTGGTCAAGACCGGTCCTGGAGAGCCCCACACAGGAACAAACTTGTCCACCCCTGCCAAAGGAGGGTGAATGCTTTTGCAAGGCACTATATATATATATATATATATATATATATATATATATATATATAATATATATATACCATTGAAAATCTTAAATGGAATTTGATTGACAGGCTAAATAACCCAGCATTTATTATTATGTGACCTCTCAATGTCCTTTTAGCATTCATATTCTTTAATTTACTGTTGTCACTGCCCGCAGTTGATTTTCAATCAAAGAAAATGTCAACATAGTACAAAATGGCCGACCAATAGTTTTTCACAATTTTTCTGCTGTACCATTTCATACTATAATAGTTGTAACATCTTTCACAATCTACCATTGATTTCTGGACATGCCATATTGATGATGTCCATTTTACTCCTAAAATTACCAGTACCTAAATATATATATATATATATATATATATAGGGCAACGGAGAGTTGGACCAGACTTAACCACTAGACAACAAAAAACAAATATATATAAAAAATTATGTAGTCCAACAGTAGGGCTGTACTAGACCATATATTTAATTTCCACCGAATTTAATTTAACTAATTAATAAATTAGTAAATAACTTATGCACTATTTTATAGATCAATTATGGTGCCAAAAACCCTTTGTTGAGTAACAGCAAGAAGATTACATATTTGTATCATATTGTCCCAAGTCCCAACTGTATAGAGCATTGAATTCAATCCTGAAACATTTTGGTTGCAACTGTATGGGAATCATTTATCTGAACAATGTAAGTAGTGAATATGCTGTTGAAGAACAAACCCATTTTATCGGTGATGGTGCTTGTACAGATTTTAAAGAGAGAGTGGGGGAAAGAAAGAGAGAGAGAGAGGGAGGGAGAGAAAAAGAAAGAGCGGGGAGAGAGATAGGGAGAGAGAAAGAGGGAGAGAGAAACAGAGAGAGCGGGGGAAGAGAAAGAGAGAAAGGGAGAGATTTTAAAGAGAGAGAGGGAGAGAAAGAGAGAGACGGAGAAAGATAGCAATAGAGAGTGGGGAGAGAGAGGAGAGAGGGAAAGAGGGAGAGAGAAACAGAGAGAGCGGGGTAGAGAAAGAGAGGGAGAGAGAGAGGGTGAGAGAAAGAGGGGGAGAGTGGGAGAGAGAGGGAGAAAAAAAGAGAGATCGGGGAGAGAGAGGAGAGATATAGGGAGAGAGAAAGGGAGAGATTTTAAAAAGAGAGTGGGGGTGAAAAAGAGAGGAAGAGAGAGAGAGAAAAAGAGGGAGAGAGAAACAGAGAGAGCGGGGTAGAGAAAGAGAGAGAGGGGGAGAGAAAGAGGGAGAGCGGGAGGGATAGAGAGGTGAGAGGAAGAGAGAGAGCAAAAGAATAAAAGCTGGGGGGAGAAAGTGGAAGAGAGGATGAGAGAAAGAGAGAGGAGAAGGGAGAGGGCTAGAGTGAAAGGGGAGAGGAAGAGAGAGAGAAAGAGTGGAAAGAGGGAGGGGAAGAGAGGGAGATTGGGAGAGAGACAAAGAAGGGGGAAAGAGAGAGGGAAAAAGAGAGAGGAAGAGAGGGGTAGAGAGAGGGAAAGAGCAAGAGAGAGAGTGAGAGAGGGATAAAAAGAGAGGGAGAGAGAGGGGGAAGAGAAAGATGGGGAAGAGGGAGAGAGGGGATGAGAGAGGGAGGGTGAGTGAGGAGAGAGGAAGGGAGAGAGAGGAGAAAGGGAGGGAGAGGACAGAGGAAGGGAGAGAGTTGATAGATGGAGGGTGGGATAGAGAGAGGAGAAAGATACGATGGAGGGAGAAAGGGGGAGAGAGAGAGGGTGGAGGAAGGGAGGTTTGTATAGAGGAGAGAAAGAGAGGTGAAGGGAAAGAGGGGGAGGGTAAGAGAGAGAGAAGAGAGGGAGTGAGTGAGAGAGAGAGGAAGAGACAAAAAGAGAAAAAGAAAGGGAGAAAGAGAGAGGTAGGGAGAGAGAAAGAGGGGGAAAGAGAGGGAGATAAATAGAGGGAGAGAGAGAGAGGAAGGGAGAGAGAAAGAGAGGGAGAGAGAGATAGAGACAGGGACTCCCCTGATGAATTGTTGGACCATCTAGGTCATGCCAAGTACCTAACTACTCTAGATCTTTGCAAGGGGTATTGGCGTGTTTGTCTATGATGCGGGCCCTGAAAAAACTACAGCTCCATTTATATGGTCAGGTGTTCACTGTGGTTACAGACCATAATCCCCTGTGTCTGTCTAGCCAGGGTGGCTGGGGATCATCAATGATTGTTGAGATGGAGCCTGGCCATGCACACTTTCAATTTTACTATCAAGAATCCGCGGGGAAAGGTCCATCAAACATAGATGGTCTGTCAAGACAAGAAGATTAGCGTATCTAGAGTCATCCGACAGAATCACGTTCCAGGCTACACTAGAAAAGGGGAGGTTTTGAAAGAAAGGAATGTATAATTTATATAAATATTATATTCTTCAACAAATAAAATAAGCAAATCTGGATTATGAATTACATTTTATATTTCATGCACAAAAACAAATAATCATCCAAAACATGTCAGAAAAACTAAATAAAAAATATACATAGATTAAAATGTAAAATATAGTCACAAATGTAAAGATATGCAAAAATAGATAAGGAAAAGTAAGGTTAAACCCAATGGCTGGCTCCTACAACATATCAAATTATTATTTCTTCAAAACATTATACAGCAAAAAAAAAAGAAACCTAAATGTCGTTAATTATTAGAACAACAAATATATACCACCAGTATACAGACAGAAAGAAACATTATTATTTCTATGCATATATATCTATCATAAAAACATAACACACATATATATCACCAGTATACAGAGAGAAAGAAACATTAATTATTATTCCTATACAAAAATACCACCAGTATACAAAGGGAAAGATACAAATATCAGTTATTCAAACAATCAATCAGCAATGCAATAATTACTAATTTGGGAGCAAGAGGTAAGAGAGCAGTTTTTTTTAACATCTAGAGTCTACGGGTCCCATTTTGGTCTTCTAAAGGAATTTCCTGTTGAAGGATCTCCCTACAACACATATCTTCCATGCATTTCACCTAGCATTGTTTGGTAATACCCACCCTTTACATCAATCAGATCTAGTGACAAGTTAACTGAATATCTTGCTATCCTAATCAATAGAATTTGTTTTATCATCTGTTTCCAATTTCCTTAAGTTGGCCATGACTTCCTTCTAAACCCTAAACAATAGATCCTGCTTGATCATCTTTCCTGATGTCCCATTCTGATATCTAATCATTATATCTTGTTTGCTCTGCTGGTTCTAGCTTCCCTTATGAAACAAATACATAGTTACATAGTAATTGAGGTTCAACCTCCTCTGATCTGCAATATGCGGATAAATTGTTAATTGGTCCAGAGGAAGCAAACAGAAGAAAAAAACAATGAAACATTGCCAATTGTCTCAAAAGGGGAGAAACAAATATTATTCCTTCCTGACCCCAGATACTGTTGATCAGACTCCTCCCTGGATCAATACTCCCTATCTAATTATTCACGATAACCCTGAATGCCCTTTTTAATAAAAAAATAAAGAAATCACTTTTTAAGGTTATCTGTTAAATGTGCTGTCACCACCTCCTTTGGTAGAGAATTCCACAGTTTAACCACCCTTACTGTGAAGAACCCTTTTCTTACTTAAAGTTGAAATCTTTTTTCTTCTAACTTCAAAGGATGTCCTCTTGTCAGTTGGAAACCCATTGGCACAAAAAGTTCACTTGACAAAGCCTTATATTGACCCTGGATATATTTATATAAGCTAATCATATTCCCTCTTAGATGCCATTTTTCGAGAGAAAATAAGTTTCATTTGGTTAGTCTTTCTTCGTAGCTTAGCGTAGAGAGTTCTTTTGATTATATTTTTCTGTACAATAGCTTTTCCATAGTCTTAATCTTTCATTTGATTTGGCAGAACAAAATGAGTCCAAATATTATGATGACAGTCTTAATAAGCAAGAGTATTTTAAAGGTTAAATGTAGAAATGGATGTTGAGACGCATTATAAAAATAGTCCAAGGTTGTTTTGGACAGTTCATCCACCATCTTTGTATGCTGGTGTCCGTTCCATTAACACGTGTAAGTCCATTGATAATGGTGGTATGGGAATTTTGTGTTTTTTTCTTCATACCTCAATCCTACCTGGATTTGGGAAATAGCATGATAAACTTGGACTGGAAAAAAATGTGTGACCATTGATTTTCAAAATTTTGTTGACCGTAAGGCAAAAATTAGGATGTTGGAAATGACACTCTCAGTTACCATATTGCAACTTGAATCCACTAAACACAATACAACAATTGTCTTCTTGTACATATGTTACCCTTGTCATTCCCTCATGCTACGCTACTTTCTTTATTGTATTGCAAATATTTTGTATGAATCTTCATTGTTTAGCTACCCCTCCTTTGGTGCAAATCCACATGGAGGTTCTGCAGTGTCCATGACATTACACCATCATACATATTGTTCTTTTTGCTTAGTACAACAAGACATACGTGGAGTCTTCCATTCACCAGACAACTGTTTGATCATCAGTTGGAGTCGATAGTGGAATTCCTTTAGCACACAACCATCAAGATTGCCAAGGGAATGTATCTGCACCAAGTCTCTGTATATTTCCTCTATGGAGACGACAGGTAGCAAAATTGTTAGAGGTATTTTAAAGTTAAAAGGATTGTCATTCTCTGTGTGTCGTATAATTTTACCCAAATCACCAATAGTGTACATGGTCACTCCAATTCCAGTACAGCCATATCATTTCCAAATCTGGTAGTTTATAATAAAATCAAAAAGTTGTTCAAGTTCAACATCTCTGAGGACATCATACGTTTGCTGAGCAGGTTATCCCCATAACGTATACATGCAATGGCTTTACCTATTCTATTTCTCTGGTTTCTGTGTTATTTATTTCTATAATCCTATTTATTTTATCCTGCAACTGTGAGAATATGGATGCTATTATATGAATGTTATATATAGTGATAACTTCCTCATTTTCTACATCTAATTATTCACTATTCTCACTTTTATCATACAAGGCCTCGATGTCTGCTCTGTTCCAGATAGATATTCCTGATCCAAAAAAAACAGATATTGTCTCAACTAAACCAATCCAATTTTGTAAAATTGTATATTTTGTCTCATGTTTCTTTTTCAAAATGTTTTATACATGCTTGTTATTTTTGGATCACACCATTCTTTTGGAAAAGACCAGTTAATGAAATCCAAAATAACTGGTGCATGTATATACATTAGATAATGATATAGGTTACCAGGGATTTGTTGGGCTATTAGACCACTAGGGGGCATGAGAGTCAACTGAGGATATTCTTCAAAATGTATAATTTGTATTATTATATCATCACCCCATTGAGCTGTCAGACATGCATGCTACCATACTATTCTGGATCAATGTCAAGTCTTGGTCCATCTGTTACAGTAGCCCCTTCTATGTCTGTTGTTTTATGAAGTGAACGTCTGCCTTGAAAAGCCCATCTTAAAAAATTGTCATGGAGGTTCATTAGAGGTGCAGTTACATCACATAGAATTATCACCCATTCTCCCTCTGGACCACTCACAATATTATATATAACATTAATCATGGTAGATTGTTACCCGATGTCCAGGTTGATCAGAGCAGTAACTTTCCTGTCAAAATGTCTTTTTTTCCAAGTGAGATTTGTGTATGAACTTGTTTCAATGTTATAGTCCAGCCAAAAAATGAATGCTACAATCAAAACCAATAATATCCATTTGGAAATTAGCTTTCCATCCCAAATTTCCTTGGTCTGCATGCAACATCTTTACCCAAAAACGTGGAGTTCCATTTCTGCAAGAGATTAAACATCTTAACCACATAAACAGATGGACTGGTTGTGTGTCTACAATGTTGAGAGGCCCTTACCAAGTAGGAACAAAGGAATGTTCCTTCTACCCAAAATTTTGTACCATTACCAGATGACCAACATTTTATTCAAAGGGTCACACTTGATTATTAAAATACGTTTTAATTTATTTCCTGAGTTCATGGCTACACAGATATTAACCTCCAGTATATTGTCAACTACTTTTTACACCCACTTTTCAGTAATTGTGTCTTGGAAAATAGGGTCTGCAGTGGGGAGTAGTGAGAGCCTGAGCGTACGCATCAGTCTACCAGTGATTGTTTCATAAGGGTTGACCGCTATGGTAGAATGAGGAGTAGATCTCCTGGGGTTTTTGGAAGAGGTTCAATGAAATCAATTTAAATATGGGTCCATGGCCCATCTGCAGGAGATATGTGTGCAAGGGGAAGGATTCACTTGCATACAAACAAGAGAGGCATGTGGATCATTTACAGTTTAAATCCTTTTTAATTGAAGGCCAAACAGAACTCATTATTTTTGTTAATGTTCTGCAGATTAATGGCCACCAACAAGATGAGATGACCTTTGATCTTTATGAGTGCACATAAAAGTGATCTATATTGCAGCAAATTCCAAATATACCTTAACAAATTAGTGTACACAATTTCCCATCTAAAGGCTATGATGCGCATACAAAGGTAGCATTGTGAGAGCGTTTACGCTATCAGGTAATATAATTGAGAACCCTGTGTATGCTTTGCCTTGGTCATGATAAGAAGATTAATCACAATACACATTCAAACCTTGCACTGGTGTATCTAAGATTGGGTTTGGAGGAAGGGTAAGGACAGAGGGAAGGGGCCTTTCATGTGGTTCTCTTTGATAAAGAAGCAGGGCTGGTAGAAGGGTCATTTGCTTTGGGTAATGTCCAAGACTCCCTGCATTGACATTAATGTCCAACTTGAGAGACAGCTAAAGAAATTGTAGTATCCCCTCAACAATAAGTTTAGCTGTGAGGGCTTTGTATCATTAGGCTTTGAGGTCCGGTGATGTATGTGAAGTGTTGCATAGCCAGAAGGTGTCTCTTACAAGCTGTATTCTTTGCGGGTGTCAGAACTTGAGAAGCATAACCAATTGGGCTCAGCTTACTATACTTTTCTAGACATAAAACAGCAGCTAAGGCAATGTCTATTGCTGCTTCTACAAGAAGAAAAGTCTTCGTAGGGTCTGGTGATATCAATGTGGTGGCTTCCATGAAAGCTCTTTTTATATCATTGACAGCTTTTATGCGAATCTCCTTCCATTCTGTTCTGATATTGTCATCCTTCTAGGTTATATAGGGGTCTGGCCATGTCAGCAAACTGTAGTATAAAGTCTCGGGTATTGGACAAGGCCTAGAAAAGACCTCAATGATGTCTAAGACACAGGCAAATTTAGTCTCTGGATAATGTCCACCTTGTTCACGTCTGGATGCTCATCTTCAGAGGGTTATTGACATCCCCAAAAACTTGACTGAAGTCTGCATGAGATGGCATATTTTAGTATTTTCTTTCAGACCAGCAGCAGCAAGCAGCTCTGTCAGGAGGACAATATGTTCTCCTGTCTCTGTGGCAAGTAGCAGGTCATCAATATAGTGGAGTACGGCTGATGGCTTGGAGAAGGATTTTACAAATGCTATCATTCTTTTATGAAATATGGTTGGTGAATTGTGAAATCTTTGTGGCAGACATGTCCATGTAAACTGAAGGTTTTTCCAGGTGCAGTCAAACTTGTACTGTGAATCTCTGTTTGGTTTTATGCCATAAGCCATTTGAGATGTCCAGCCTAGATAATACCTTGGCAAAAGATGAGCTAAGGGAAGGATGGGTAGGGGTTTCTCTGACAGCAGGTGACCAGGCTGTGGTTATGGCATTTAATTTTCTATAATCAAGTGCCATGACAAATCTGGCTAAATTGGTGAATTTGTTTTTGATCCACACTCTCTCTATACACCATGTTTGTCATATTGATGGTTCACAACCTCTAGGAAGAGAATATTGTTTTTGTGCACTGTGAGTACTACCAGGAATGGTTTCCTCTCCTTCCATTCTCCCACAATCCTTCATTAGGTATGCTGTTGGATCAAAGACATTATCCCTAATCCAGATTTTAGCATTTCTAGCCTCAACAGCTTCTGCAGGTGACTCCTAATGTTTTCCTGTGACTAGACGGTATAAATGAGGATGTTTGGTGGAGGCACCAGTATCAATCAACATCATCTGCTGTGGGCCTGTTATTATAGGCCTATCTATCACACTGGTAACTCCTCAACAGATGAGATACAACCGATCCCTATGCAGAGGGACTGTGGCCATCAATCTGATTTGTAACATAGATTGCTTTCAATGTTTCCATTACCCTTTACCCATTCTGTCCAATTATTGCCTCAGTTCTGCATACACTGGGGTCATTGGCGCATCAGGTGCTTTTGTGAAACTACAGTTTTTGGACAAATGGCTCACTTGACCGCATGTGAAACATTCAAAGGCTTCTCCCTTAACTAAGGGTCCTTGTTTTTTATTTGAGGGCTTATACTGATACTGATTATATCTCTTTTGCAGTGATGGCCCAGAAATTAAGCCTCTGCTAGTTTTATTTTGGTTTTTAAGAATTGCTTCAGCCCTCTTCAAGCAATTAAAATTTTTAACTGGTTAATACAGATAGACTAATCTACGCATTTCCGGACACGTTGTGTTTAATAAGGCTGAATAAAGCGCATAATCTATATATCCCTGAATTGACTCTCCATTCCTTACTAAAAATGCTGAGTGGTGGTCAACTTCATCTAAATCAAGTGATTTTACCAATTCCTCAATGAGTTGCTATTTTGAGGAAGACTTGACTTCAATGAGCTGTCCAAACTGGCAATAAATGCATCAAATGTATCTGTTTTCTTTAAGTTTCTATGAATTTTATCAAAATGATCTACTTTTAACATTATTTCTACTGGGTCATCCCCAAATCCAATATGTCTAAGTTCTTTGCTAATGGCCTGAACTAGTTAAGGGCCTAGATATACTAGTTTCTGAGATTGCCAACCCATAGGCATCTCTTTTGTGCTCAATGGAGACAGGGGCCATTTCTAAAGGTATACTATCATCATCCTCTCTTATCCCAGTCCATTTCCTGAATATCTCTCTCATTGTTTTCTGGAACATTAAAGGCTATCACTGCATTCCTTTTCCCTAACTGTGCTTTCAGATCACTGATTTCTGATTGATAATGATCAGCTTCATTGTGTCTGGAAGAAGCCAAGTGTCGGATTTGCTACATGATATTGGGCTTGGAACCATGAAATTCATGATAGCCTAAGGGTTAGCAACCTTAGAAATCTTTTTCATTAGACCTTTCATTATTTACACATTATAATGTCCTGCTTCTCTCTCTCTTTCCTTCCTCATTGTGTCTCTCTTCTTTTCTCCCTCTCTATCCTTCCTTCCTTGTGTCTGTCTTTCCTTCCTCCCTCTCTCTATTTCCTTCCTTCTTGTGTCTCTCTCTTGCTTCATCCCTTTCTATCTTTCTTTCCTTGTGTCTTTCGTTTCTTTCTCTAGCTGTCTTTCCTTCCTTCCTCCGTCTCTCTTTCCTTTCTTCTTATGTATCTCTTACCTCATTATCTCTCTCCCTTTCCTTTCACCCTCTCTGTCTCTCTTGTACCTTCCATCTCTCTTTCCCACCTCCTTGTGTCTCTCTCTTTTCATCCTCCTTCACTTATTTCCTTCCTTCCTTGTGTGTATCTTTCCTCCCTCCCTCTCTGTCTCTTTTCGCCCTCTCCCTCCTTGTGTCTCTCTCTTCCTCCCTCTCTTGTTTCCTTACTTGTGCCTATATTTCCTTCCTTCCTCCCTCTGACTGTCTCTTTTCCTTCTCCCTCTCTGTTTTTCCTTCTCCATTACTGATTATCTTACATTGTCTCTTTTTCAGCCATATCTGACTTTAAAGAGGCGGAATCCCAGAAGACCCAACTATAAGTTACACCATTATGTTTAACAGGTGAGAAAACCCATAGCTGCCTGGTGTGTGTACAGGTAAGAGACTGGGGGTCATGAGGGATATTGGGTTTAATGCAGCAGAAAAGGCCAGTAAATCACCTGGTTGTATTAGCTAAAAAAAGGGTTGGTACTAATGGCACTGTAAAGATTCCAAGTTAGAACTCACATACAGTTCTATAGAGTTCTAATGGCTTAATTAATACAAAAATTAAGGGTGACAGTGGGCAGCCTTGTCTAGTCCCACATCCAAGCTATACCAAGGCCCATGTACTGTGTCCTGCCCTGGATATAAAGGGCAGTCTTGTCTAGTCCCACATCCAATATATGCTAAGTCCAATGTACTGTGTCCAGCCCTGGATATAAAGGGCAGCCTTGTCTAGTCCCACATCCAATCTATGCTAAGTCCAATGTACTGTGTCCAACCCTGGATATAAAGGGCAGCCGTGTCTAGTCCCTTATCAAATCTATGTCAAGTCCAATGTACTGTGTCCAGCCCTGGATATAAAGGGCAGCCTTGTCTAGTCCCACATCAAATCTATGCCAAGTCCAATGTACTGTGTACAGCCCTGGATATAAAGGGTAGACTTGTCTAGTCCCCCATCCAATCTATACCAAGGCCCATGTACTGTGTCCAGCCCTGGATATAAAGGGCAGCCTTGTCTAGTCCCACATCCAATCTATGACAAGTCCAATGTACTTTGTCCAGCCCTGGATATAAATGGCAGCGTTGTCTAGTCCCACATCCAATCTATACCACATCCAATGTACTGTGTCCAGCCCAGGATATAAAGGGTAGCCTTGTCTAGTCCCACATCCAATCTATGCCAAGTCCAATGTACTTTGTCCAGCCCTGGATAAAAATGGCAGCCTTGTCTAGTCCCACATCCAAACTATACCACGTCCAATGTACTGTGACCAGTCCTGGATATAAAATCCCTTTCTTGGCTGACTCACAAAATTTCTCAGCTCCTTGAAGCATCCATATTGTAACTTAATTTATTATTATTTCTAATAAATGTATTAACAAGTTTGTGTATCTTGTCTTGGATCATTAGGGTATGAGAAAGACCAAAAGACCCATTAAATTCCCCCGTCATGCTATTAAATTGGGCTCTTAAAGCTACCCGCAAACAATCTGCGGGTTACAGGCGGAAAAACCCTACAGGATGTAGAAATCTGAACTCAGTTGCCACAAAACCTTTGATCTGTCAAGCCCGTAACGTTACGTTCTAAAATCAATATTAAATTGCTAAAAAATTCCCAAAGACACCCTGGTGTTCAAGCCCGTAACCCACAAATGGAGGCAAAAATATTACAGCCTCCAAATAGGACCCTCAAAGGGTTTACAGACTATTTGTCAACAATGTAAAAGACAATATAAACACACCAGTGGACTTTAAAATATGGGGAAATAATGGAAAGGCATTACAATTACTTGCACAATAATTGTAATGTTCTAATAGGAAAATTAAGAGAATAAAGAAAAAGAAGGGAATGCAACCCAAATAGTATAGAGAAATAATAAATTAATTTATAATAACTAGTGGAGAATATTAGAATTACTACCCTCCAAAAGTTAGTTGTAAAGATGCCAGCATCCCCACGGAGCCCTCTGTCCATAACGCCCTAAGATTGACAGATAGCAGGTTAAAAAAAAACATAGCGGTCTGGTGTGTGTAGAAAGCACAGTCTAAACAGGGTGGCTCTAAATACCCCCCCACCCACCTCATGCAGTTCATCGGCAGCAAACAAAATGGAGGTTCTGATTACCTCACAGCCAAGTTTTTAGAAGTCATAGCTTCTATATAATTTTAGTAGTATAGGAGGTGAATAGTCTTATAACATATACTTTATCGTTAGAATTCAGAAAGCCACAAGACGACTAATGGCACTTTAACAACATCTTGTTGGAAAACCAGGGGCTCGTCACATTGATCCGATAATTCTGGACGGAATGGAGAGGTTGTAAGGGTGACGTTGCCACATTAAAGCAGTGGCAGGACATGGGCAAGGTGCACTTGCAGCTCTTGTCTCTGGAATATACCAAGGGTAGGAGTAGACATCGCAGACCTGAGCTGGAGTCACTCGGGGGAGGGCGGTGGAGGTGCGTCATTGTGGTGCTGGCCATACATTTCTCCATTACGGAACATCTAACATTGTGTCTTTTCAGCCACATCAGAGTGGCTAATTTTTTTAAAAAGGGGGGTGTCTCCACATTTATAGATAACAGTTAAGAAAACACAGAGCGGCCTGGTGTGTATAGAAATCACAGTCTACATTGGGCAGCACGAACTGCCACCCCCCACTGTGCAGATAGAAACTATCTCTCTATTCAGTGTCTCTTCCCACCTCAGGAAGTTCATCAGCAGCAAACAAAATGGAGGTTCTGGAGCAAAAAGATGGCTAACAACCACATTTTTAGAAGTCAGAACTTCTGTATAATTTTAGTAGTATAGGCGGTGAGGATCCAGTAGTCTAAGAGCATATACTTTATCTTTAGCATCCAGAAAAATATGCTAATGGACCTGGATAAGGCAACCTTAAAAGATCTTGGGATCACCTTCGTTGGGCATATCATCGCCATATTGAAACACAAAAGAAAGTCCAAAGACGGGTAAGAGACTTGGGTGGTCTCCATCATATGCCCCAGCAGTGTGTAGTCTAAGCATTTATCAGTGCGGACGGATGAAATACTTTTTGGTGGTCTCCATTTGTAATATCAAGAGGACGAAATGTAGCAATAATTTTAAAATGTTTACGTAAAAGCTTTGATAAAATGCAACAATTATGAGGAACGCCTCCTACTGACTCCCCTCAAAACCAGTAGTCTGGGGTGTAGGCAGGAGGTGTTGGGAAATACAACAGCATGTATTACACAATATGTCATGTTAATGTTATGTTTACTGTATGTGCAATTGTGTCCAATCAATAAGGGGTTAAGTGACAGTTGGGAAGGGTTAAGTAATCTCGTGTCTGTTAGAGATTTGACAGTTATAGAATACTTCTTGATGCTGCAAGTACTGGTTATGTTTATAACCTGATATACATATGTTTTGTTGTTTTATCCAAGTTAGTAAAGCCATATATTATTCTTTACTATCTACCATTGTTTCTTTGTGGACTGCTTAACCAACAGTTTATGGGACCAGACACTAAAGGAAACCACAAATAAGTGAGTGTTGCATCTTTGATCCCTTTAAATGCTGAGTGAGGAAACAAGAGCTGCATCCAATTTACTCAAAGATGACAAGTGGTTCAGGTGCGAAGTTTGAAATAGCAAAGCTCTACAATACCAATTACCAACTATGGAAATTCAAGCTTGAAATGCTATTATTCAAAGATGACTAGAGATGACTTTGCTACAGATTGTGCAATAGGTGAAAGCATTAAAGACAATCATATAGTAGCATTATTGCTATGCAGTCCAGTGCACTGATAAATGCTCTAGAAACTAGACCAGAGCAGGGACTAACTCTAGAATATGCTAAAGGAAAATTAATTAATGAATACAATAGAAGAAAGGAAAATATGCATAGTGAGGAGAATGACAAATCAGAGGTAGCTTTAGAGATGCATGAAGACACAAGACAAAGCAAAGAAACTAAGATATGTTTTCATTCAAATGAAAACGAACTGCTCAATCTGGAAAGCTGTGCAGGGAAGAAAAGAGCCACTCATGAGAGAAAGAGTTAAAACAGCCACAAAGGAAACTGCACATGCACCGTGGAATGGCACCTTTAAAGTAACATCATATAGGTGGTACATAGTCTCAGGGGCAACAAGTCATATGACAAGTCATAACACCTTCTTTACAGAAATTGATTACAATATAAAAGATAAAATCTTCCTAGTGAATAGAGAAAGTATTACAGCAGAAGGCAAAGGTCAAGGATTCCTGAATTGAATCACACCATCAGGGAATATTATTATTATTATAGTTCATTTATAACACGTCTACATATTCCGTAGCGCTGTACATAAGTTAAGTTCAGACAAAGATAAATACAAATTAACATTTAGCAAAGCAAGGAGAGCCCTGGCTTTGAGCTAGGAATCCAATGCCCATGGTGCATTCCCAAAGTACTTAGGATAGAAACTCGCAGACTTACAATCTTAGGTATAGTGAGTGGTAAAAGAGGGAGAGAGAGGTGATAAGTGTGTTAGGGTGGAAGGTGATACGCTTCTTTAAAGAGATGCGTTTTAAGTGAGGTTTTAAAAGTTTTGAGGCAAGAGGATAATCTGGTGGAGCGAGGCAAGGAGTTCAAGAGACTAGGGGCAGCAGGAGAAAAGTCCTGGAGGCGGTAGTGAGAGGAGGTGACAAGGGTTGTAGAAAGAAGGTCATTAGCAGAATGAAGAGGGTGGGTGGGGGAGTATTTGGAGAGGAGAGCAGATATTATGGGGGAGCGTTCTTGTTGAGGGCTTTGTAAGTTAGGGTCATGATTTTAAATGTTATTCTGGAGGTAAGGGAAGCCAATGGAGTGATTGACAGAGAGGTGATGCCGACACTGAATGTTGTGTACAGAAAATGAGGGGATGGATTGAAGTAGAGATAGTCGGGTGGTGGGTAAGCCAACAAGAAGCGAGTTGCAGTAGTCTATTTGAGAGATGATGAGAGAGTGTATTAGGATTTTAGCTGTGTCTTGTGTAAGATAGTGACACATTCTGGAGATGTTTTTTAGATGGAGAACAATATTTAGTTAGTGATTGTATTCAGGGATGAGAGGGAGAGGGAGGGAAGATTAGGAGTTCAGTTTTTAAGAGTTCAGAGTTTGAGATGGTGGGTGGACATCCAAGAGGATATACTAGAGATGCAGTTGGAGACGTGTGTTAGAAGAGAGGGGGATAGATCTGGTGCAGAGATAATGAAGCCCAAAGAGTTTATTAGAGTACCAAGTGAGGTTGTGTAGATGGGAACGAGGACGGGGCCTAGGACTGATCCTTGGGGTACGCCAACAGACAGGGGGTGAGTAGAAGAAGAGGTGTCAGAGAAGGATATACTGAATGATCGATTTTGTAAGTATGATGAGAACCACGGGAGAACAGTGTCTTGAATACCGAGGAAGAAGAGGATATGGAGTAGAAGTGGATGATCGACAGTGTCAGAGATCTAGAAGAAGAAGAATTGAAAAGTGACCTTTTGACTAGGTGGTAAGCAGGTCATTGGTGACTTTAGTGAGAGCTGTCTCAGTGAAGTGTTGGGGCCGAAAGCCAGATTGGAAGGTGTCAAGAAGGGAGTTATCGGAAATAAAGCTGCTAAGGCGGTGATAGACGAGCCACTCCAGCAGTTTGGAAGCCAGGGGAAGTGGAGAGATAGGGCGGTAGTTAGATGTGACGTCAGAGTCAGATGAGGGTTTTTTGAAGGTGGTTATAACTATGGCATGATTTAGAGAACATGGAAACATGGAATAAGCAAAGCATCCTTGTAAACAATGTTTTGTATGTACATCCCTAGAAGGAAGTCTACTATCAGTAAAAAACATTGCTAAAAATGGACCCACAGTCTAATTCCGAGGCAATACATGCATAATTCGAAACTGAAAACAGAATGAACACCTATACCAACTCATCACTGCAAGTAAACAAGCCAAAACAACAACTCATAATGTACACAGAAAGTGAATCCACCTATGGCACAGAAAATTGGGGCATCAAAACCCAGAAGCCATAAAGGATCTTGCAAAGAGAGGTCAAATAGAAGATATGACAATTTTACCTTGCCACACACTCATGAAATGTACATGTTGTATCAAAGCAAAGGCCACACGTACACCACTTCCACAGACCAGTCAAAGAAAGACTATTCAACCCATGGACTCATACACAGTGACGTATGTGGACCAAGGAAAATCCCCACACTTAGCGGAAACAGATATTTATTGACCTTCATTGATGATTATTCCAGATACACTACAACATATCTACTGAATCACAAAAGCAGGACCAAAGACAGACTTCAAAAATTTGTAGCTATGACCATGAACAAATTTAAAAGGAAACCAGGAATAATACGCACTGGCAATGGTGGGGAATATATGGGGAAGGAAGTAGAAGAATGCCTAAAGAAACAAGGTATTATACACCAAACAACTGTACCATACACTCCCAAACAAAATGGAGTAGCAGAAAGAAAAAAATGCACTCTCACAGAAATGGCAAGATGTATGCTTTCAGATGCCAACTTATGTAACAAGTATTGGGAAGAAGCAATAATGACTACAGCATACTTACATAACTGGCTACCATCAAAAAGCATTGAAAGTACCCCATACCAAATGTGGAATGGATCAAAACCTTGTATAGGACATATCAGAGTGTTCAGCTGTAAAACATATGCCCATGCCCCAAACACGAAAGTTCCAAGATGGAAAACAGAACTGTAAAATGGATTCTGGTGGGCTACAGCCAACATATAGGATATAGGATCCTTCACCCAAAGACCAACAAGATCACAATAAGTCACAGTGTATATTTTGATGAAAGTGAAACATCAGAAAAAAATATTCTCAAAAGCTGTGGAGAAAACTTGTTTGTCACAACTTCTAAAGTTATTGTCATGGTTTCCTGGTTAAAATGTATATAACATTAATCTACGGTTGCAATGATAATTGTGAGAAGAAAGTAATCAACTCTCCATATTGTCGTGGTCAGCCATCTTGACCCCAAACTGTATAAACTTCCCAGATGACACTAACACCCGTTTTCAACTCCCCCCTCACCCCCACACACACTGACCTAGGCAGAGCAGGTCACAAAACCTAAATATATTGTAGAAGAACAGGCCCATCAAACTGCTCCCGAGTCTCCTATGTGGGATCAAAGTAAAATAAACTGCCAGACGCACTCTCCCTAGCTTTAGAGAGGTCATAACAAGATAACCTCCCCCAGGCCTGAGACTATCTGTAAGGATACACAGATAGGAAAAGATGCCTGTCTAGGACAGGAGCATGGGTCTGTCAAGTAATTAGCTAAGTGGGGGGAGCTCATGAGGGTGGGAAAAGATTATGGTTAAATATTGTGTCCCAAGAAAAATAAAGGCTCTTCTTTCTGTCTGAATACTCATAAAACCTTTGATCCTACATGTGGTATCACTGCTGACCTTACCTGGGGGTATCTCTGCTGATTCTGTTTGGAATACTAAGTTACAGTCGGTAACTGCTAGAGATCCTGATATTTTATCCTAAAGTTGGTGCTCTTGGTGAAAGGTGTCCTGGTACTGGTCCATATCCTGTTAGCAGAGACACAACAAACCTATGATCTGCTGAGATAGATTGGTTTAGTGACAATTTCAAGCCCTACCAAATAGCGGATTGTGACGCTGTTACCCAACAATGATAATTACCGCAAGGCCACTGGAAAATTACTATACATTGCTACCGTAACAAGACCAGACATAGCGGCAGCAGTGGGTATACTTTGCAGAAGAGTTGCAACACCATATCAACGTGATTGGAATGCAGTAAAGAGATGGATACAGTGTGAATGAAGCAGCGACTGCCAGCAACATCAAACCCCAAATTAATCGGATATGTTGATGCTGGTTGGGCTGGAGACACCACTGACTGCAAAACTACAAGTGGTTACATCTTTCAGCATGGAGAAGGAACAATAAGCTGGTCTGGTTGAAAGCAAGTGACTGTTGTATCTTCAACTGAAGGGTTATTTAATCTCTGTGTCTGTTAGAGATTTGACAATTATATAATACTGCTTGATGCTGCCAGTACTGGTTATGTTTATAACCTGATGAACATATGTTTTGTTATTTTTTCCAAGTTAGTAAAGCAATGTATTATTCTTCACTATCTACCATTGTCTCTTTGTGGACTGCATAACAAAATTTTTCAGCCAGAACAGGGGCTTGTGAAAGCTGTTATACCAGGTAGTCTTCTCCTCCTCCGGGTCTAAGAGCAGGATAGCTCCCCTGCTGGAGGGCCTGAGAGAGTGACGTTCTTTGCCAGACTGTCAGAATACCTGGAGGCGGTTGACGCAGATAAGTGTGTGGTCCTCAGGTGTGATTTCGACTGCACTTATGATGCTCGGGACCGAAATGGGATAGAGCAATGTCCACCTTCTGCAACAGCCTTGCAGGAGCTCATCACCCACTTCTCCCTAGAGGACGTCTACCGAAAAAAGAACCCCTGGGCAATGTCAGGGTGCGACCCGGTCTAGTGACCCACTCCCGAATCAATATGGTTTATATATACAGACAGTATATGTTGTGATAAAAAAACAGGAAGAGAAAGACACCTATATATCCACACCTGTATACCATCCGTAGTTATAATGAACAGTAATGAACAAAATTATCTTAGTAAACTGACAAGAAAATTATTCAGTAAAAGCTCATAATTTATTCAAAAAGTGGTCCATTAAGAAGTGTTGTGACGCGAAACGTGCGCGTCGACCTGTCTTGTCCCGTGATTGTGACGTCACTGGCAGCACTTGGTGGATACTGGCGTTTTTTGGTGCACACGATGCATGTGCAGTCTTTGGACTCTCATTTACAAATGATAAGTGATGCGTTTTTCCATCTGATACATTCATGCTGCTTGTAATATCTTTAAATGTATATCTGTACTAATACAATAGAATATTATAATTGATTTAATCTTTTATATATTTTTGCACTTAGCATATTTGCACATACAGATAAAGAGTAATATACCTTTAAATAGCCTTTGGCTTCTGTACATTTTTATAATAGCACTTCTATATATATATTAACTGTTTCAAAATATATGACATCAGTCAGGCTTATTTGCACAATATTATTAGAACAATATCCATAGATGCTGGAATAATAGCAGTCTGCAGTGCATCTCTATATATATTATCCTTTTATAAGATATCTCTATACTTTGTCTGGAAATCAAATATATGTTGTGTAATTTATACTATGAGCACTTTATTTGCACTTATGCAATCACAAAGGTGATAATATTTTTAGTTTACAGTAGGTAAGCTCTCTTTCACAAACAGGTTAGGGGGTAATTGGTGGATCCCTAGTTCCACCATCAGTAATAGTTTATTAGCATTTTTTTCTTTCTTTTCACTTTTAAATTTTATTTACTAGACAGTGTATTTAGATTAGTATAAAAGGAGTAAATGGTAGGCTCCGCTACCACCAAATTTAGATCAGGTGCTTTATCCTAATAGGTGGTAAAAACTGTCTATTTGTGTACAGATAGTAAGATACGGAGATAATACATATAACCAGTGACTGTCCTTGCTTAATTTTTAAATGTTTTTAGAATATGTATTGTAGATTGATTTTTTTGAATAAATTATGAGCTTTTACTGAATAATTTTCTTGTCAGTTTACTAAGATAATTTAGTTCATTACTGTTCATTATAACTACGGATGGTATACAGGTGTGGATATATAGGTGTCTTTTTCTTCCTGTTTTTTGAATATATCCTTACACTTTTCCACTCCTGTTGGTACATACAGCATGTATATTTAGGTATTTACTTTTGAAATTTAATTTTTTTTAATTTATATGGTACCGCCTCCCCACTTTATACTGGCATTCATTTATATATACAGTATAGCTCTGTTCACAGATCACATCTGTGTGTTTGTGACATTGGCGCTAATGCCAACAGTGCCACAAGCTGACTACTGGCATTTTAACAACGTCTTTTTGGATTACCAGGGGATCGCGACATTGATCCAGGAGATCTGGACAGACGGGAGGGGTTGCAAGGGTGAATTTGACACGTTAAAGCAGTGGCGGGATGCGGGCAAGGTGCAATTGCGACTCTTGTCTCTGGAATATGCCAAGGGTGCAACTGGACAGCTTCAAGCTGAGCTGGAGTCACTAGTGCGAAGGTGCTCCATCGTGGTGCTGGCCATATGTTTATTCATTACTGAATATCTAAGATTGTGTCCACTCTCCCACTGTACAGATAGAAGCTTTCTCTCTATTCAGTGTCTCTTGCCACCTCAGGGAATTTATCAAAAGCAAACAAAATGGAGGTTCTGACAAAGATAGATGACCTCACATTTTTGAACTTCTGTATAATATTAGCAGTATAGGCGGTGAGAAATCTAAGAACATATACTTTATCATTACGATCCAGGAGTCTAATAACATATACATTATCTGTAGGATCCAGAAAGATATGATGAAAGACCTGGATAGGGAATTCTTAAAGCTGCTTGGAATCACCACAGTGGGAGACATGATTGCTATACTAAGGCATTCTAAGGCAGTCAACAGACAAGTACGATAGTGGGGGTTCATGAGGGATCTTGGGATCACCATTGTGGTTGCAATAGTGTGTTTATCAGCAGAGTGTTTATCAGCAGCAAACAAAATGGAGGTTCTCGTGCAGAAAGATGATCTCATAGCCACGTTTTTAGAAGTCAGAACTTTTGTATAAATTTTGTAGTATAGGCAGTGAGAAGTCTAAGAACATATACTTTATCTTTAGTATCCAGAAGTTTAATAACATCTACTTTATCTGTAGGATCCAGAAAGATTTGATGAAGGATTTGGATAGAGAATTCTTAAAGCAGCCTAGTGGTGGATGTGATTGTCATACTAAGGCATTCTAAGGAAGTCAATAGACAGAACATATACTTTATCTGTAGGATCAATAAGTCTAATAACACATACATATCTATAGGATCCAGAAGTAATACACTTTATCTTTAGGATCCAGCTGGATATGCTAGGGAACCTTGGCAGAGACTATCTAAAACAGTTTGAAATCACCAAAGTGGGGGACATAATCTCCATCCAGATAGGTAACGGACTGGGGGTTCATGAGGGATCTTGGGATCACAATTGTGGGGGACGTGATTGCCATACTGAGACATGCTAAGGAAGTCAACAGACAGAACATATACTTTATCTTTAGGATTCAAAAGTCTAATAACATATACTTTCATATACTATATATACTATCTTTTGGATACAGAATGACATCATCTCCTACTGGAGAGTGAAGATCTTAGCCAGATTGTCAGAATACCTGGAGACGCTTGACGCAGAGGAGTGTGTGGTCCTCAGGATTGATTTTAATTGCACCCTCGATGCTCGGGACCGAAATGGCCCAGAGCCATACCAGCCTTCTGCATCAGCCATGAGGAAGCTCATCACCCGCTTCTCCCTAGAGGACGTCTGGCAAGAAAAGAACCCAGGGCATCAGATGGTTTCACCTATGTCAAGGTGAAGGTGAGAGCCGGTCTAGTAATCGTTTAGAAGCCCGAGGAATGAAGGGACCGGGGGCCCAAGTCTCAAGGCGAAGAGTGAAGGGATCAGGGGCCTAGGTTAGAAGGAGCAGGACCATGGGCCTAGATTAGAAGGCGTCAGAATGAAGGGACCATAGGTTTAGGTTAGAAGTATGATGAGTGAAGGGACCAGGGCCTAGGTTAGAAGGTGGAGGAGTGAAGGGACCAGGGCCTAGGTCAGAAGGTGAACTGAAGGGACCAAGGGCTAAGGTTAGTCACATGGAGTAGTCAGCCTGAACAATGAAAAGCCTTCCATGGTTGCAGAGGTTGACAACAAAAAAAAGAAAAGTGGCCTCCGCGCAACAGCTCGGGAAGCCAAAAGGTAATAAAGAGACCGGGAACCAGGGCACCTCTAGCCATCAAGAGGAAATTCAACAACACCACAATGACCACCAGCGACAAAGGAGCCGAAATGGATATCACCGAGAGCATAAGCAAACAGCACTGGAGCAAATTCACATGAACACTCACACAGTCAGCGGCCGCCAAATTACCCAGAAGGACTATGATGGATTGCCTTGTATCAACCCTGCACAATTTGGGCCACCCCGGCAAGCACCAGTTTGGCTGGCTCCTAGGTGTCAGATATATTTTCTGAAGGCAGTGGTTGACATGTCTATAATTTTTATTATTTAAGTTAAGAACAGTCCTCTCCTTCACACATTACAGGCTTGGCACAGCCATCCATCATTTATGGACTAGGAGCTGAGAGAAGAGTGGACACTACCACAATGAGTAGTGTAAGTATAGAAACACACAGTGTTCGTTAAGAAGGGAAAGGAACAGGGTTAGTGAAGAAGGAATGGACCCAGGGTTAGTTAAGAAGGAAAGGACTTGGGGTGAGTTGAGAAGGACCCGGGGTTAGTTGAGAAGGAGAAAGACGCTGGATTAGTTAAGGGACCAGGTAGTGAAGGGACCAGAGGCTAGGTTATAAGGAGTTGGAATGAAGGGACCAGAGGTTTAGGTTTAAATAATGAGGACTGAAGGGACCAGAGGGTGAAGTGAAGGAACCAGAGGGCTCAGGTTAGATGGCAGAATGAAGGAACCAGGAGCCTAGGGTAGAAGCCTGAGGAGTGAAGGGACCAGGGGCCCAAATCAGAAGGTGGAAGAGTGAAGGGACCAGGGGCCTAGGTTAGAAGGAGGGGATCAGGTGCATAGTTTTGAAGGCATAGAAGTGAAGGGGACCAGGGGCCTAGGTTAGAAGGAGTAGGAATGAAGAGACCAGAGGTTTAGGTTAGAACGATGAGGAGTGAAGGGACCAGGGCATTGGTTAGAAGGTGGATGAGTAAAGGGACCAGGGCCTAGGTCAGAAGGTGAAGTGAACTCCTGGCCATATAAATAATTTTGCAATTTTTCAGGGCCCACAACACAGCTAAACACTAGGCTATAGGTTGCTCCTCTCCTTGCTTATTTTTATGACTTAGTACTGCTCCAAATCCAAAAGTAGGGGCTTCTGTTTGGATGACAAAGGGTCTTTTGTAGTCCAGGTTAGCCTGAACAGGAGAGCAGATGAGAGCTTATTTCAGAGCCCAAAAGGCAACATTACAGGCAAGATTTAGTAGATCATCTGGAGCATCCACTTCCTGGTCAGGTCTGTCAAGGTCTTGGCCATGGCACTATAACGGGGAATACAATTTCTGTAATACCTTGTGGAAAGCCATTAGCTATTTCTTAGTTTGGGATCATGTAGCTATCTACCTTGTCTGATCCTGGTCAGATTTGCCCGCTACCCACCCAGTGCTCCAATTACTGTATCTCGACTTTTGCCCACTGACATTTATTGAGGTGAACCATTAACAGACGTGTTGAAGGTGATTTTCCAAAATATTACAAAAAATGGGAATGTCATTCAAGTAAGCTTGAGCATACCCCTGATCCCCCTGTAACAATTTTTCAACTACCCTCTGAAAGGTAGTAGGGGCATTCTTCATCCTTAATGGCTTTACCCTGAACTGGTAAATCCCAAAATGGTTGATGATGGCTGACCTCGGCCTGGCTGTCTCGGCAAGGGCAATCTGCCAAAACCCCTTGGAGAGATCCAGAGTGGTTAGTTACTTGGCATTACCTAGACGATCTAACAACTCGTCCATGCGTGGTACAGGATAACCATCTTTCTAAGTTGTTTCATTTAGCTTATGATTATCCATGTAGAAACTAGTGGTACCATCCTTTTTCAACACCAGTACTACTGGGGAAACCCATGGGTTACTAGAATGTTCCATCATCCCCAATTGTAATATCTCCCTCAACTCATCAGAGATACTAGCCCTAGCGGCCTCTGGGAATCGGTACAAGGTTTGCTTCTGAGAGGGACAGCCTTCAGTCAGGACCTTGTGACAGCTAGAGGGTTACATTTGGGGTTAGTGGTAAGAGGCCAGGGTGTCCTACCACCGCAGCCTGATTGTTGGGCTTAGCTGAGGCTTTCTATATTTGTGACTTTGAAATTCCCTGGTGCATAACACCTTGTTATATACAAAGCACTTTAACGGATGGGAAAACCAAGCTAAAAGGAAGTGTGAAGTCCAAAACCTTGTAAAGAGCTGGGATTGCACTAGCCAGTTGCTCACAGGGATAAAACTCTGTACATGTGAAGTGGGCTGACACTAATGTGTCAATCCCTCCCACCTATAAGCACCTATATGTATTCACTGTGTAATTGTACAATTCTCCAATACTGTCCTCATATAGCAATACTAGCTTGCTAATCCTTCGACAGATAATGCTCTAAAATTGATAGGCTAAAAACAAAAACATAAGGATACGTAATAGCACCATATAAATAACTTGAATAGTAGTGAAATAAACAATGGGAAAGTATATTTCTGAAATTTGTGTGAATGGCAATATCCTCGTCAATAATAACCCACCATGGAAGGCTAGTGCCTTAATCATACATGCATAATAAGCAATTCAAGACACAGCGATAAACCAAACAATAAAGAGACATTCCCACCCCACTCAACAAGAATGAGCTACTTGCATATCCTATGATAATACAGACGGTCCGTTTCGCCCTATTGAGCGCTTACTCATGGGCTATGGAGACTTTTCCCACTGGGCTATTTATAGCCCTTTTACTTCCTGGCCGCTAATAATGACGTCATTACGCATGCGACGTACCTACGTCATCGCGTTACGCAACATTGTACAAGGACCTGTTATTGATGTAATCCTCATCATTTAATTGGGTAAATATCTAGAACGCTACACTTACGTGATTATAGGTGATACTTTCTTGAATCTTGCACCTAGAGGGCGCTATTATCTTTGAGTGAGTAACTTATGTTTAATGCATTTCCAATTTGGACATATCATTTAGTTTAACATTTGTTTAACCTGAATTGCTGGTAAAACTACTTTTATCTTTGTTGCTTAAATAAAAAATAAAAAAATAAATAACTTCAATACATATAAATGAAACAGTTGTGAACTCAAAAATCTTGAAGAACTTAAAAAAAGAGAGAGGGGAATATGATTAATGTGTGTGACTTGATGGTTAAACTCTATATGTACTAATACTCAAATAAGTCCCATCTATATGATGTTGTATCTCCATCTGTATGACAACATTACTGAACATACAATAAATGTGACTATGTGAACTCTGTGATTATTAATGCTAAATCATTTGTGATTGTTTACTATAAAATACATATTGTGTGAGAAAAAATTATATATATAGAATGTTCTACTTTAAACACCCATAGATAAAATGAAAACCATGGGTGATATTGATTAAAAAGTGTGTTGAAGATGTATATGATGAGTGTACTAAAACTACAAAATAACTTATAGTTTATAATGATAAACTGTGACCTGACTAAATCTATGATGTGATAAAACAATTGTGTATTATGATAGGCTCTTCTCTGTTTCAAACTACATATATATAATGATTAAATTGCATTATGAAGCAACAAATGTTTACGGGGCTAAAAAGAAAAAATATATAAATTCATATATGTGTGCCTATCTACACACTCCCAAAGTGCCAAACTCGAACCATCAAGTGGTTCATGTCTTGAAGAGGTTGAATATTCAAATTCAACAATTACACATGTGTATGCACATCCTTGCTTACTCACAAGCATGTCTTTCCTGGATACAGCTGGAACACTGGTGAGATCTTAATTTATTTCCTTGAATGTATGTATGGCATAACTGTACTACCCTTATTGTGTTGAATATTTAGGAAAAGGGGGGTCTCTTTCAGTTAGTTAAAGTTAAACCATTATACAAATGCTAAGTAAGAAGAACTCTCATTTAGACCTTGAGGGCTTTGTGTGTTTAACAAAAAAAATCTATCTGCTTTCCATTTGTAGGAGGATTTTGTCAATATCACCTTCTCTAGGTCCTACTAAAATTTGGTCGACTACTGGGAATTTCATTATTTCAGGCTTATTTTGATGGAACAATTTAATGTGGCTGGATACAGAGGTGTCCATTTCTTTTACCACAGTGTGTGTATGCTCCAAAAGTCTTCTTCGCAATTGGCGTGGAGTTTTTCCTACATACATCTTATTGCATGGACATGTCATGACATAGACTACATTGGTGGAGCCTCAATTTATAAAGTTCTTTATTGGATATGTTTTTTGAGAAATGAGGTCGATGAATACTTTTGAAGGCTGAATGTAGCTACAGGCCTTACACCGTCCACATCTATATAAGCCTGTTGTTGGTTTAAGCCAAGTTGTTTTCGGAGTAACAGAAAATTGGAACAATTTCTCTTTACTAATTTATGTCTTTTATTATGATTTTTCCGATAGGTAACACTCGCCTGATCCAACAAATAGGGTGTTAGTGTGGAATCTCCCTTTAAGAGGTCCAAATGCCTATTGAGAATTTCTTTTATCTCTTTCCAGTCATTCCCGTAAGACATTATACATTTAATTTTTTCATCCTCTTCTGTTTCCTTTCTTACGTATAACAGATTCTGCCTGTTAGACACCTGGGCTCTTTTGAAGGCTTCCTTAAGTATCTGATTAGGATATCCATGGTCCTTAAATGTAATTCGTAATTGGTCAGCTTGATGTTTAAACTCTATAGGGTCATCACAATTTCTATTTAAACGTAAATACTGGCTAATTGGTATGCTAGACTTCAAAGCCCGAGGGTGTTGACTTGACCATTTTAAGAAAGTATTGGATGCCGTTGGGTTTCCTATAGGACGATGTATGTAGCTTGCCTGAAGTGTCTTTAACTATTGTTAAGTCCAGGAATTCAATTTTGGATTCATCCACGTTGAAAGTGAATTTCAGGCCTAACAGTTTTCTATTTATTTTATGTGGATTTTAACTATTATTAAAAGTTAAGTTTTATCTTTTAGTTCATTCTCTTCTTCTGAGATTAGGATTTTCAGGAGTGCCCTATAAAAGGATATTTCTTCTCTTTTGGTATCATTAGCTTCTATATATCCTTAGGAGCACCCTGAAACCATTTATTTGGATTTGGTACTTACCGTATTTTTCGCCGTATAAGACGCACTTTTTCTTCCCCAAAACTGGGGGAGGAAAGTTGGTGCGTCTTATACGGCGAATATGCCTTTTGAAACTGCCTCTGTCCTCTTGATCTCACCCCAGCGCTTCCTACCAGCATCGCGTCGGCCGGTGCGTCCTAGTGACGTCACACACGCAACGCTGCAGTACACGTGGAGTGCTGGTAGGAAGCGCTGGGGTGAGATCAAGATGGCAGAGATCAGAAGGAAGGTGAGGATCAGGGGGATCAGGGGGGTCAGGGAGGATCAGGAGGGTCAGGGAGGGTCAAGGGCTCCCAAATGCTGCAGTATATGGATATGTATGTGTATGTGTGTGTGTGTGTATGTATGTGTGTGTGTGTGTATGTATGTGTGTGTATGTGTGTGTATATATGTATGTATGTGTATGTGTATGTATATTTATGTGTGTATGTATATGTATGTATGTGTATCTATAAAGGTGAGGATCAGGACGGTCAGGGAGGATCAGGAGGGTCAGGGAGGATCAGGAGGGTCAGGGAGGGTCAATGGCTCCCAAATGCTGCAGTATATGGATATGTATGTGTATGTATGTATGTGTGTGTGTGTATGTATGTGTGTGTATGTGTGTGTATATATGTATGTATATTTATGTGTGTATGTATATGTATGTATGTATGTGTATCTATATATATATATATATATATATATATATATATATATATATATTTGTGTGTAATGTAGGTGTGTATCTGTGTGTAAAGTGTATTTGTGTTTGAGTGTATTTGTGTTTGATTCAGATTTTTTTTTTCTTGTTTTCCTCCTCTAAAAACTAGGTGCGTCTTATCTGCCGGTGCGTCTTATAGGGCGAAAAATACGGTATGTATTATACCTGATCCACCGTCCCCTAACTATTTGCTAACGGATTGATATTCAGAATTTCCATAAATTCAATAAGATCTTGCTGGCTTCCCAGCCACAATAGCAGAATATCATCAATGAAACGCTGCCATGACATGATTTTATCCGAAAAAGCATCCATAGAATCTGCAAATACATAGGTCTTTTCTGGAGTTGTTTTTCCTCCTTTTAGGGTAGAGGCATTGTCCACTTCAGTGGAATATTATCTAAATATGAAACCGAAGGGATACAAAGAGATAAACAAATTTGTTATATCCTTGTTAAGATTTGTCTTAACTAAAAAATTATTTTTATTCAATAATCGGTTAGCATCAAACCAGGGGAGCGGCCATGGCCACGCCATGTGCGCCAAATTATGCAAACTTATAGTTTTTACGTTTTTTGGGAAAACACCTATGTACTTGCAGATTGTATGGATGCTTTTTCGGATAAAATCATGTCATGGCAGCGTTTCATTGATGATATTCTGCTACAGTGGCTGGGAAGCAAACACGATCTTATTGAATTCATGGAAATACTGAATATCAGTCCGTTAGGCTTGAAATTGATGAATCCAAAATTGAATTCCTGGACTTAACTAAAGTTAAAGACACTTCAGGCAAGCTACATGCATCGTCCTGTAGGAAACACACAGCATCCAATACTTTGCTCAAAATGGTCAAGTCAACACCCTGAAGACTGTGGATATCCTAATTGGATACTTAAGAAAGCCTTAAGAAGAGCCCAAGAGTCTAACATGCAGAATCTGTTATGACATCATTAGAGGCCAGGAAGTAAAGGGGCTATACATAGCCCAGTGGGATAAGTCTCCATAGCCCATGAGAAAGCCCTCAATAGGGCGAAACAGACCGTCTGGATTTTCATAGGTTACGCAAGTAGCCCATTCTTGTTCAGTGGGGTGGAGATGTCTCTTTATTGTGTGGTTTATCGCTGTATCTTGAATTGCTTATTATGCATGTATGATTAAGGCACTAGCCTTCCATGGTTGGTTATTATTGGCGAGGATATTGCCATTCACAAAGATTTCAGAAATATACTTTCCCATTGTTTAATTCACCACTATTCAAGCTATATATATAGTGCTACTACGTATCCTTATGTTTTTGTTTTTAACCTATCCATTTTAGAGCATTATCTGTCAAAGGATTAACAAGCTAGTATTGCCATATGAGGACAGTGTTGGGGAATTGTACAATTACACAGTGAAAACGTATATGCTTATAGGTGGGAGGGATTGACACATTAGTGTCAGCCCACTTCACATGTACAGAGATTTATCCCTGTGAGCCACAGGCTAGTGCAATCCCAGCTCTTTACATGGTTTTGGACTTCACACTTCCTTGGTTTTCCCATCCATTAAAGTGCTTAGCTAAGGCTAACAGATTGGGTCACTTCTTGTGGTCTGACATTGCCAATACATTCTGGGGTCACTTCTGGTACTTCTCCAGTCTATTTATGTGGGCCACTTGGGTCACTTTCTTATTGGGGTCTACAACCACCACATAGGTGTGTTCAGCCCTGCATATAAAATCCCTTCCTTTGCTGAATTACAAACCTCATATAGATGTGTCAGTCCCCCAAGCCTCCATATTGTAACACAGTTTAATATTATTTCTAATAAAAGTAAACAGGGTCTGTTAAGCCTAAAATGAAGTGGGAACTACTAAGTGCCACAAAAACCTGTTATCATGAGTATGTGAGTACAAGAAAAAGGGGAGGGGGGCAATCCTTCTCCCCCCCTAAATGCAAAAAGAAAATTAATGTTGCATTCTTAAAGGGATGTGTAAGGTTCCTGAATGTTACTATGCATATAATATCACTGGGTATCTATTTACTTTTATGAAATTTATGTTATTAAGAAGGGCTTCTAAGCCCTGTTTTTACTACCTAAAATCACACAACTAGTCCTGTACAGTAAATAGACACACATGGATAATATACATCCAGGAACCTTCTTATCTGTCACAGTGTCAGACAATAAGAACCCTAACTCACTTGGTATGTTTGAGACAGCTACTTTTTTATCTATTAAGCATTCTGTGCAAATGGCAATTTTTTAGGAGTTTTATTTTTTTGGGAGGAAGCCTCAGCTCTTTATCCCAGCAAAGTGAGGTGTCTCCTGGATAGGAAGTTCTGCAGCCAGCTACTCCTGAAGCTGTAGGAGTGTAGCAGCCATATCAGGATCCACAAATCAGAGAGGGTGCTAAAGTGACTTGTTGTAAAACATTCAAAAGGGGGTCCCTTAGAATAAAGCTGTGGAAACTAACCCCAGTCAGGGATAGTGAGATAAAAGTCATCAGCCAAGAGGAGCCCAGGGTGATTCACAAGTGGAAACATCAGATTCTTGTGGGTTATCCCTTACAAGGTATTGGATCAACCCATACCACTCCAGAGTGGTGAGGCAGGTTCTTCTTAAGCCCCTATCTTGAGACGGTTGACACAGATGCGTGTTTGGTCCTTGAGGAGGATTTCAATTTCACCCTCAATGCTCTGGAAACAAATGGGCAAGAGCCATACCCGCCATCTGCATCAGCCCTGCGGGAGCTCATAACCGCCTTCTCCCTATAGGATGTCTGGCGTAACAGAGCCCAGGGGCATAAAACGGTATCACCTACGTCAGGTTGTGAACTAGTCTGGTGATGAAAGTCCGGATCAATTGTTTATAAATCCAGCTACTATATGTTGCAAGCCCGTTCCTGTGCCATTTGGTTGGCTCCGTACATAGATCACAACTGTGTATGTGACCATAGCACTCATGCCAAAAGCTGCACAAGACATCTATTGGCACTTCAACAACGCCTAGGTTATGAGCAAAGCCAAAAATGAGCCTCCAGTGTCTGAACTACGTAGAGTGGATAACATCCGTAAGTTATCAGAGTTATGCAACAGCCTTGCAGGAGCTCATCCCCCACTTCTCCCTAGAGGATGTTTGGAGAGAAAAGAACCCATGGGCTACATCAGGGTGTGACCCGGTCTGGTGACTCATTCCCAGATCAATAGGGTTTACATATCCAGCTTGGTATCACCCCATCGGGTTCTTTTTCCCTCAATGTCCTAATTTAATTTTGGTGTATTTTCAAGTTTCCTTTATTGGTTGACACATCCCTTCCCATCACCAGGTGGGGATGTCAGTACCATCAGATTGGCCTTTGCCAACCTATAGAAAAAACATTGTGTCCAGTCCTGGATATAAATTCCCTTCCTTGGCTGATTTACAAACGTCATACACATTGATCAGTCCCCCAAAGCTTTCATATTGTAGCACATTTTTTTATTATATCTAATAAAAGTATTCTGTCTTGTATCCTTAGGATAACTCTAAAGCCAAAACCAAGTTGTTAAGTCCGGCACGAAGCGGGAACTACTTAGGGCCACAAAAATCTGTTATCATGACTATGTGAATACTGGGGGGGGAGGGGGGCAACCCTTCTCCCCTCATTGCAAAAAGAAAAACAATGTTGCAGCATCTTAATTTAATTTAATTTACGTTTTTCAGGGAGGAAGCATAAGCTCTCTATCTCAGCAGAAAGGAAAAGAAATAATAAGATAGGCATGTCAGCCACTGCTGTGCAACCAGCTACCCCTGAATGTACCCCTGAAGCTATAGGAGTGTAGCAGCCATTTTGTACAGATGCCGGCGTTCCCAGAGAGCCCTCTATCCATTAGTCTTTAAGATTGGCAGATAACAAGTAAAAATAAAACATAGAGCCCTTGTGTGTGTAGAAAGCACGGTCTACATAGGACGGGTCACACTACTACTCCCCCACTATGCAGATAGAAGCTTCCTCGCTATTCAGTGTCTCTTCCAACCTCAGGGAAGTCATCAACAACAAACAAAATGGAGGCTCTGGAGCAAAAAGATGGCTCACAGACACATTTTTAAAAGTCAGAACTTCTATATAATGTTAGTAGTATAGGCGGTGAGAAGTCTAATAACATATACTTTCTCTTTAGGATCCAGAAGTCTAATAACATATACTTTATCTTTAGGATCCAGCAGGATATGCTAGGGAGTCTTGACAGGGACTATTTAAAACAGTTTGGAATCTCCAAAGTGGAGGACATAATCTCCATTCTTGCACACGCTGTCTCCAGACAGGTAAGGGACTGGGGGTTCATGAGAGATCTTGGGATCACGATTGTGGGGGATGTAATTGCCATACTGAGACATGCTTAGGAAGTCGACAGACATATAAGAGATCTGAGGATTATCTATTAAGCATTTTATGCAAATGGCGATTTTTTAGGAGTTTTATTTTTCTGGGAGGAAGCCTCAGTTCCTTATCCCAGCAAAGTTAGGTGTCTCCTGGATAGGAAGTTCTGCAGCCAGCTACTCCTGAAGCTGTAGGAGTGTAGCAGCCATATCAGGATCCACAAATCATACAAGGTGCTAAAGTGACTTGTTGTAAACCATTCAAAAGTGGGTCCCTTAGAATAAAGCTTTGGAAACTAACCCCAGTCAGGGATAGTGAGATAAAAGTCCTCAGCCAAGAGGAGCCCAGTTATCCCTTACAAGGTATTGGATCAACCCATACCACTCCAGAGGCTGAGGCCTCATGGCAACTGGAGTGGTGAGGCAGGGTCTTCTTAAGCCCCTTCACAATGACATTGTGTGTAGTGGTGTATATGGTCCTGAGAGTCAGCTTCTTAGCCAGACTGTCAGAATATCTAGAGACGGTTGACACAGATGCGTGTTTGGTCCTTGAGGAGGATTTCAATTTCACCCTCAATGCTCTGGAAACAAATGGGCAAGAGCCATACCCGCCATCTGCATCAGCCCTGCGGGAGCTCATAACCGCCTTCTCCCTATAGGATGTCTGGCGTAACAGAGCCCAGGGGCATAAAACGGTATCACCTACGTCAGGTTGTGAACCCGTCTGGTGATGAAAGTCCGGATCAATAGTTTATAAATCCAGCTACTATATGTTGCAAGCCCGTTCCTGTGCCATTGGGTTGGCTCCGGTCATAGATCACAACTGTGTGTATGTGACTGTAGCACTCATGCCAACAGCGCCACAAGACATCTATTGGCACTTCAACAACGCCTAGGTTATGAGCAAAGCCAAAAATGAGCCTCCAGTGTCTGAACTACGTAGTGTGGATAACATCCGTAAGTTATCAGAGTTATGCAACAGCCTTGCAGGAGCTCATCCCCCACTTCTCCCTAGAGGATGTTTGGAGAGAAAAGAACCCATGGGCTACATCAGGGTGTGACCCGGTCTGGTGACTCACTCCCAGATCAATAGGGTTTATATATCCAGATTGGTATTACACCATCAGGTTCTTTTCCGTCAATGTCCTAATTTAATTTTGGTGTATTTTCAAGTTTCCTTTATTGGTTGACACATCCCTTCCCATCACCAGGTGGGGATGTCAGTACCATCAGATTGGTCTTTGCCAACCTATAGAAAAAACAATGTGTCCAGTCCTGGATATAAATTCCCTTCCTTGGCTGACTCACAAACGTCATATACATTGATCAGTCCCCCAAAGCTTTCATATTGTAGCACAGTTTATTATTGTATCTAATAAAAGTATTAACATAATTCTGTATCCTGTGTTGAATCCTTAGGATAACTCTAAAGCCAAGTCCAAGTTGTTAAGTCCGGCATAAAGCGGGAACTACTTAGGGCCACAAAAATCTGTTATCATGACTATGTGAATACTGGGGGGGAGGGGGGCAACCCTTCTCCCCTCATTGCAAAAAGAAAAACAATGTTACAGTGTCTTCATTTAATTTAATTTACGTTTTTCAGGGAGGAAGCATAAGCTCTCTATCTCAGCAGAAAGGAAAATAAATAATAAGATAGGCATGTCAGCCACTGCTGTGCAGCCAGCTACCCCTGAATGTACCCCTGAAGCTATAGGAGTGTAGCAGCCATTTTGTACAGATGCCGGCGTTCCCAGAGAGCCCTCTATCCATTAGTCTTTAAGATTGGCAGATAACAAGTTAAAAAAAACATAGCGTCCAGGTGTGTGTAGAAAGCACGGTCTACATAGGACGGGTCACACTACTACTCCCCCACTATGCAGATAGAAGCTTCCTCGCTATTCAGTGTCTCTTCCAACCTCAGGGAGTTCATCAACAACAAACAAAATGGAGGTTCTGGAGCAGAAAGATGGCTCACAGACACATTTTTAAAAGTCAGAACTTCTATATAATGTTAGTAGTATAGGCGGTGAGAAGTCTAATAACATATACTTTATCTTTAGGATCCAGAAGTCTAATAACATATACTTTATCTTTAGGATCCAGCAGGATATGCTAGGGAGTCTTGACAGGGACTATTTAAAACAGTTTGGAATCACCAAAGTGGAGGACATAATCTCCATCCTTGCACACGCTGTCTCCAGACAGGTAAGGGACTGGGGGTTCATGAGAGATCTTGGGATCACGATTGTGGGGGGTGTAATTGCCATACTGAGACATGCTTAGGAAGTGCACAGACATATAAGAGACCTGAGGATTATCTATTAAGCATTTTATGCAAATGGCGATTTTTTAGGAGTTTTATTTTTCTTTGAGGAAGCCTCAGTTCCTTATCCCAGCAAAGTGAGGTGTCTCCTGGATAGGAAGTTCTGCAGCCAGCTACTCCTGAAGCTGTAGGAGTGTCGCAGCCATATCAGGATCCACAAATCATAGAAGGTGCTAAAGTGACTTGTTGTAAACCAGTCAAAAGGGGCTCCCTTAGAATAAAGCTTTGGAAACTAACCCCAGTCAGGGATAGTGAAATAAAAGTCCTCAGCCAAGAGGAGCCCAGGGTGATTCACAAGTGGGAACATCAGATTCTTGTGGGTTATCCCTTACAAGGTATTGGATCAACCCATACCACTCCAGAGGCTGAGGCCTCATGGCAACTGGAGTGGTGAGGCAGGTTCTTCTTAAGCCCCTTCACATTGACATTGTGTGGAGTGGTGTATATGATCCTGAGAGTCAGCTTCTTAGCCAGACTGTCAGATATCTTGAGACGGTTGACACAGATGCGTGTTTGGTCCTTGAGGAGGATTTCAATTTCACCCTCAATGCTCTGGAAACAAATGGGCAAGAGCCATACCCGCCATCTGCATCAGCCCTGCGGGAGCTCATAACCGCCTTCTCCCTATAGGATGTCTAACGTAACAGAGCCCAGGGGCATAAAACGGTATCACCTACGTCAGGTTGTGAACCCGTCTGGTGATGGAAGTCCGGATCGATAGTTTATAAATCCAGCTACTATATGTTGCAAGCCCGTTCCTGTGCCATTGGGTTGGCTCCGTACATAGACCACAACTGTGTATGTGACCATAGCACTCATGCCAACAGCTGCACAAGACATCTATTGGCACTTCAACAACGCCTAGGTTATGAGCAAAGCCAAAAATGAGCCTCCAGTGTCTGAACTACGTAGAGTGAAAAACATCCGTAAGTTATGAGACAGAGTTATGCAACAGCCTTGCAGGAGCTCATCCCCCACTTCTCCCTAGAGGATGTTTGGAGAGAAAAGAACCCATGGGCTACATCAGGGTGTGACCCGGTCTGATGACTCACTCCCAGATCAATAGGGTTTATATATCCAGCTTGGTATCACCCCATCGGGTTCTTTTTCCCTCAATGTCCTAATTTAATTTTGGTGTATTTTCAAGTTTCCTTTATTGGTTGACACATCCCTTCCCATCACCAGGTGGGGATGTCAGTACCATCAGATTGGCCTTTGCCAACCTATGGAAAAAACACTGTGTCCAGTCCTGGATATAAATTCCCTTCCTTGGCTGACTCACAAACGTCATACACATTGAGAAGTCCCCCAAAGCTTTCATATTGTAGCACAGTTTATTATTATATCTAATAAAAGTATTAACATAATTCTGTATCATGTCTTGGATCCTTAGGATAACTCTAAAGCCAAGTCCAAGTTGTTAAGTCCAGCACGAAGTGGGAACTACTTAGGGCCACAAACATCTGTTATCATGACTGTGTGAATACTGAGGGGGAGGGAGACAACCCTTTACCCCTCATTGCAAAAAGAAAAATAAAGTTACAGTGTATTAATTTAATTTGCATTTTTCAAGGAGGAAGCGTAAGCTCTCTATCTCAGCAGAAAGGAAAAGAAAGAATAAGATAGGCATGTCAGCCACTGCTGTGCAGCCAGCTACCCTTGAATGTACCCCTGAAGCTATAGGAGTGTAGCAGCCATTTTGTACAGATGCCGGCGTTCCCAGAGAGCCCTCTATCCATTAGGCATTAAGATTAGCAGATAACAGGTAAAAAAAAAAACATAGCGTCCAGGTGTGTGTAGAAAGCACGGTCTACATAGGACGGGTAAAACTACCACTCCCCCACTATGCAGATAGAAGCTTCCTCTCTATTCAGTGTCTCTTCCAACCTCAGGGAGTTCATCAACAACAAACAAAATTGAGGTTCTGGAGCAGAAAGATGGCTCACAGACACATTTTTAGAAGTCAGAACTTCCAATTTTAGTAGTATAGGCAGTGAGAAGTCTAATAACATATACTTTATATTTAGGATCCAAAAGTCTAATAACATATACTTTATCTTTAGGATCCAGCAGGATATGCTAGGGAGTCTTGACATGGACTATTTAAAACAGTTGGAATTACCAAAGTGGAGGACATAATCTCCATCCTTGCACACGCTGTCTCCAGACAGGTAAGGGACTGGGGGTTCATGAGAGATCTTGGGATCATGATTGTTGGGGGTGTGATTGCCATACTGAGACATGCTAAGGAAGTCCACAGACATATAAGAGACCTGAGGTTCATGAGGGATATTGGGATCACTATCGTGGGGGATGGGATTGCCATACTAAGACATGCTAAGGAAGTCCATAGACATATAAGAGACCTGGGGTTCATGAGGGATATTGGGATCACAAACGAGGGGGAAGTGATTGCCATAATAAGACATGCTAAGGAAGTCCACAGACATGTTAGAGGCTGGGGGTTCATGAGGGATCTTGGGATCACGATTGTGGTGGACGATGATTGTCATACTGAGACATGCTAAGGAAGTCAACAGACAGAACATATACTTTATCTTTAGGATTCAAAAGTCTAATAACATATACTTTATCTGTTGGATCCAGAATGACAGGATCATGGATCTGGATAAGGGGTTCATGAGGAATCTTGGGGAATATAATAGCAATATGGAGACATGTGAGACAGGTGAGAAACTTGGATTATCTTCATCATATCTCCCAGCAGTGTGTTGCTCTTTAGGAAAAGCCAGTTATTTGACATAATGGTGTACACAATGGTTCAGCCACTCCACATCAACGTTGTGTGGAGTGGTGACCCTTTTCAGTCACAGCTGCTGCTTGAGATATCTGGTATCCCATGCTATCTACGCCACCTCTGGTTCCGAGACCAGGATAGCACAATTAAAAGTAAATGAATATGCTCCTGCTGGAGAGTGAAGTCCATTCTGAGGCAAGGGAGAGTCCAAGTTTCATATTTATTTCAGTTGCCCCATACTGCAGCCCCTCTTATCACTCTTAAGGGGCCGCCCCCTGGGGTTCTGACTGCAATTCTCCTCTCTATTGTTTTTATTGTTGGGCGCACAGAGTCCTGGGGCAATAGAGCCAGGGACCTACTCGTCAACCTGCTCCTGGCATTAGCCAAGCTGGCTATATATAAGTCCAGGTAGCAGTGTTTGGCGGTGGTGGTTTCTCTGTCATACAAGGCCATGTTCTGGGCACTGGTCCGCTCCCGTATCCGGGCAGAGTACCACCTGGCTTTGTCCACTGGGAGGATGGGTGAGTTTATCTCCCAGTGTGCTGTAGATAGTGTACTCTGCTTGGTATTATTATTTCTAATACAAGTATTAACATGTTTCTGTATCCTGTCTTAAATCCTTAGGATATCTGTAAAGCCAAGTCCAAGCCAACAGCGTCTGCTAAGCCCGACACAAAGCTGGAACTACTTAGGGCCACAAAAATCTGTTATCATGAGTATGTGAGTTCTGGGGGTGGGCAACCCTTCTCCCCTCAATGCAAAAAGAAAAGTAATGTTAAATTCAACTGCACCGAAATGGGCCAAAGCCATATCCACCTTCTGCAACAACCATGATGGAGCTCATAACTGGCTTCTCCCTAGAGGACGTCTGGCGGGAACAGAACCCGAGGCATCAGACATTTTAACCTACGCCAGAGTGCGTACCGCTCTGGTGACCAACTCCCGGATCGTTAGGGTTTATATTTCCAGCAGCTACGTGTCGCAAATATGTTCCTCAGATATTAGTCTAGCTTCGTTCAGAGATCACAACTGTATCTGTGGCGCCACTAGCAGAGTATTGGTACTATAAAAACGTCTTGTTGGATCACTAGGAGCTTGTGACATTGATCCAGAGTTCTGGACAGACTAGAGGGGTTGCAAGGGTGACGTTGCAACTTTAAAGCGGTGGGACCTGGGTAAGGTGCACTTGTGACTCTTGCCTCTGGAATATACCAAGGGCGCGAGTGGATATTGTGATGTTGAGCTGGAGTCACTCCTGGGGGCAGTGCCACATCCTGGTGCTGGACATCCATTTTTCCATTACTGAATATCTTACCTTTTGTTAGCCATGTCAGAGTGGTCCCCCTTTTGTACAGATGCCGGCGTCCCCACAGAGCCCTCTGTCCATTAGTCTTTAAGATTGGTAAATAACAGGTAAAAAAAACATAGTGACCTGGTGTGTGTAGAAAGCACGGTCTACACAGGAAGGCTCAAACTACCACTCCCCCACTATGCAGATAGAAGCTTCCTCTCTATTCAGTGTCTCTTCCAACCTCAGGGAGTTCATCAGCAGCAAACAAAATGGAGGTTTTGGAGCAGAAAGATGGCTCACAGATACATTTTTAAAAGTCAGAACTTCATTATAATTTTGGTAGTATAGGCGGTAAGAAGTATAATAACATATAGTTTATCTTTAGCATCCAGAAAAATATGATAATGGACCTGGACTAGTCAATCCTGAAAGATCTTGGGATCACCTTCGTTGAGCATATCCTCGCCATACTGAAACACGAAAAAAAAGTCCACACACAGGTAAGAGACTTGGATGGCATCCCTCATATGCCCCAGCAGTGTGTAGTCTAATAAACAAAATGGATGGTTAGAACGGCCATTGTTTCAATTTTTAATCACAACATAAAATGGAGAATGGATGAAATCTTTTTGGTGATCTCTATTTGTAATGACAAGAAGAAAATCTTAAAATGTTTTTTTAACATAAATACAACAATTTAGAGAAACTCCTCCTACTGACTCCCCTAAAAGGGGTGTAGGCAGGAGGCAGAGGCAGCGTCAAAGTGGTCTAAAAGACAAAGTTCCTTTATTTGAGGACGGACTCCATGTAATCCACAATTACATCCTTCTAATTGGATAATTTTAGTTGACATCACATAAGATGGCTGACGGCTCCTTGAAGTCTGCAGTGTTATCAGTCACATTGCATCATTACAGTTTGTTTCTCATACATGTAAACAAGATGACCTCTGGCTCCATGTACCATAATGTTATATGTCTCATTGAGCCATTACATCTTGATTCTGATACATATTAACAAGTTAACTGTTGGATGGGGATACAGAATCTGTTACTGTTTCTGACGTCAAAGGGGTGAAATTAAAGAAGCTGAGTTTCCCTGGAGCAGCGAGTAAAGGTCCTACGGATAAGAATCTGGACCATGGACCCTGTCAGAAAGCTACATTGCACTGGATCTGACAGCACCAGGAGTCCCAGGAGAGGATCTGACTGGACCTGAGTCCCAGCACAGGATCTACAAGGTCTTCATTAGGACCTAATATGATGCCTTGCACAGCCGTGCTGGTTCATGCGAGTCTTGGATAGCATTGCTGGTGATCTGTAGATCTGTGTAGAAAGGGCGTCTCAATCACAACTGTGTGTATGTGACGGTAGCACTCATGCCAACAGCGCCACAAGACATCTATTGGCACTTCAACAACGCCTAGGATATGAGCAAAGCCAAAAATGAGCCTCCAGTGTCTGAACTACGTAGTGTGGATAACATCCATAAGTTATCAGACAGAGTTATGCAACAGCCTTGCAGGAGCTCATCCCCCACTTCTCCCTAGAGGATGTTTGGAGAGAAAAAAAACCATGTGCTACATCAGGGTGTGACCCGGTCTGATGACTCACTCCCAGATCAATAGGGTTTATATATCCAGCTTGGTATCACCCCATCAGGTTATTTTTCCCTCAATGTCCTAATTTAATTTTGGTGTATTTTCAAGTTTCCTTTATTGGTTGACACTTCCCTTCCCATCACCAGGTTGGGATGTCAGTACCATCAGATTGGTCTTTGCCAACCTATAGAAAAAACACTGTGTCCAGTCCTGGATATAAATTCCCTTCCTTGGCTGACTCACAAACGTCATACACATTGATCAGTCCCCCAAAGCTTTCATATTGTAGCACAGTTTATTATTATATCTAATAAAAGTATTCTGTCTTGAATCCTTAGGATAACTCTAAAGCCAAAACCAAGTTGTTAAGTCCGGCACAAGCGGGAACTACTTAGGGCCACAAAAATCTGTTATCATGACTATGTGAATACTGGGGGGGGGCAACCCTTCTCCCCTGATTTCAAAAATAAAAATAATGTTGCAGTGTCTTAATTTAATTTCATTTGTGTTTTTCAGGGAGGAAGCGTAAGCTCTCTATCTCAGCAGGAAGGAAAAGAAAGAATAAGATAGGCATGTCAGCCACTGCTGTGCAGCCAGCTACCCCTGAATGTACCCCTGAAGCTATAGGAGTGTAGCAGCCATTTTGTACAGATGCCGGCGTTCCCAGAGAGCCCTCTATCCATTAGTCTTTAAGATTGGCAGATAACAAGTAAAAAAAAACATAGCGTCCAGGTGTGTGTAGAAAGCACGGTCTACATAGGACGGGTCACACTACAACACCCCCACTATGCAGATAGAAGCTTCCTCTCTATTCAGTGTGTCTTCCAACCTCAGGGAGTTCATCAACAACAAACAAAATGGAGGTTCTGGAGCAGAAAGATGGCTCACAGACACATTTTTAGAAGTCAGAACTTCTATATAATGTTAGTGGTATAGGCAGTGAGAAGTCTAATAACATATACTTTATCTTTCGGATCCAAAAGTCTAATAACATATACTTTATCTTTAGGATCCAGCAGGGTATGCTAGGGAGTCTTGACAGGGACTATTTAAAACAGTTTGGAATCACCAAAGTGGAGGACATAATCTCCATCCTTGCACACGCTGTCTCCAGACAGGTAAGGGACTGGGGGTTTATGAGAGTTCTTGGGATCACGATTGTGGGGGGTGTGATTGCCATACTGAGACATGCTTAGGAAGTCCACAGACATATAAGAGACCTGAGGATTATCTATTAAGCATTTTATGCAAATGGCGATTTTTTAGGAGTTTTATTTTTCTGGGAGGAAGCCTCAGTTCCTTATCCCAGCAAAGTGAGGTGTCTCCTGGATAGGAAGTTCTGCAGCCAGCTACTCCTGAAGCTGTAGGAGTGTAGCAGCCATATCAGGATCCACAAATCATAGAGGGTGCTAAAGTGACTTGTTGTAAACCATTCAAAAGGGGGTCCCTTAGAATAAAGCTGTGGAAACTAACCCCAGTCAGGGATAGTGAAATAAAAGTCCTCAGCCAAGAGGAGCCCAGTTATCCCTTACAAGGTATTGGATCAACCCATACCACTCCAGAGGCTGAGGCCTCATAGCAACTGGAGTGGTGAGGCAGGTTCTTCTTAAGCCCCTTCACATTGACATTTTGTGGAGTGGTGTATATGGTCCTGAGAGTCAGCTTCTTAGCCAGACTGTCAGAATATCTTGAGACGGTTGACACAGATGCGTGTTTGGTCCTTGAGGAGGATTTCAATTTCACCCTCAATGCTCCGGAAACAAATGGGCAAGAGCCATACCCGCCTTCTGCATTAGCCCTGCGGGAGCTCATAACCCGCTTCTCCCTAGAGGATGTCTGGCGTAACAGAGCCCAGGGGCATAAAACGGTATCACCTACGTCAGGTTGTGAACCCGTCTGGTGATGCAAGTCCGGATCGATAGTTTATAAATCCAGCTACTATATGTTGCAAGCCCGTTCCTGTGCCATTGGGTTGGCTCCGATCATAGATCACAACTGTGTGTATGTGACCGTAGCACTCATGCCAACAGCGCCACAAGACATCTATTGGCACTTCAACAACGCCTAGGATATGAGCAAAGCCAAAAATGAGCCTCCAGTGTCTGAACTAAGTAGTGTGGATAACATCCGTAAGTTATCAGAGTTATGCAACAGCCTTGCAGGAGCTCATCCCCCACTTCTCCCTAGAGGATGTTTGGAGAGAAAAGAACCCATGGGCTACATCAGGGTGTGACCCGGTCTGGTGACTCACTCCCAGATCAATAGGGTTTATATATCCAGATTGGTATTACCCCATCAGGTTCTTTTTCCGTCAATGTCCTAATTTAATTTTGGTGTATTTTCAAGTTTCCTTTATTGGTTGACACATCACTTCCCATCACTAGGTGGGGATGTCAGTACCATCAGATTGGCCTTTGCCAACCTATAGAAAAAACACTGTGTCCAGTCCTGGATATAAATTCCCTTCCTTGGCTGACTCACAAACGTCATACACATTGATCAGTCCCCCAAAGCTTTCATATTGTAGCACAGTTTATTATTATATCTAATAAAAGTATTAACATAATTCTGTATCCTGTGTTGAATCCTTAGGATAACTCTAAAGCCAAGTCCAAGTTGTTAAGTCCGACATAAAGCGGGAACTACTTAGGGCCACAAAAATCTGTTATCATGACTATGTGAATACTGGGGGGGAGCGGGGCAACACTTCTCCCCTCATTGCAAAAAGAAAAATAATGTTGCAGTGTCTTAATTTAATTTGCGTTTTTCAGGGAGGAAGCGTAAGCTCTCTATCTTTCAGCAGAAAGGAAAGGAAATAATAAAATAGGCATGTCAGCCACTGCTGTGCAGCCAGCTACATCTGAATGTACCCCTGAAGCTATAGGAGTGTAGCAGCCATTTTGTACAGATGCCGGCGTTCCCAGAGAGCCCTCTATCCATTAGTCTTTAAGATTGGCAGATAACAAGTAAAAAAAAACATAGCGTCCAGGTGTGTGTAGAAAGCACGGTCTACATAGGACGGGTCACACTACTACTCCCCCACTATGCAGATAGAAGCTTCCTCTCTATTCAGTGTCTCTTCCAACCTCAGGGAGTTCATCAACAACAAACAAAATGGAGGTTCTGGAGCAGAAAGATGGCTCACAGACACATTTTTAGAAGTCAGAACTTCTATATAATGTTAGTAGTATAGGCGGTGAGAAGTCTAATAACATATACTTTATCTTTAGGATCCAGAAGTCTAATAACATATACTTTATCTTTAGGATCCAGCAGGGTATGCTAGGGAGTCTTGACAGGGACTATTTAAAACAGTTTGGAATCACCAAAGTGGAGGACATAATCTCCATCCTTGCACACGCTGTCTCCAGACAGGTAAGGGACTGGGGGTTCATGAGAGATCTTGGGATCACGATTGTGGGGGGGGGGTGATTGCCATACTGAGACATGCTTAGGAAGTCCACAGACATATAAGAGACCTGAGGATTATCTATTAAGCATTTTATGGAAATGGCGATTTATTAGGAGTTTTATTTTTCTGGGAGGAAGCCTCAGTTCCTTATCCCAGCAAAGTGAGGTGTCTCCTGGATAGGAAGTTCTGCAGCCAGCTACTCCTGAAGCTGTAGGAGTGTAGCAGCCATATCAGGATCCACAAATCATACAAGGTGCTAAAGTGACTTGTTGTAAACCATTCAAAAGTGGGTCCCTTAGAATAAAGCTTTGGAAACTAACCTCAGTCAGGGATAATGAGATAAAAGTCCTCAGCCAAGAGGAGCCCAGGGTGATTCACAACTGGGAACATCAGATTCTTGTGGGTTATCCCTTACAAGGTATTGGATCAACCCATACCACTCCAGAGGCTGAGGCCTCATGGCAACTGGAGTGGTGAGGCAGGTTCTTCTTAAGCCCCTTCACATTCACATTGTGTGGAGTGGTGTATATGGTCCTGAGAGTCAGCTTCTTAGCCAGACTGTCAGAATATCTTGAGACGGTTGACACAGATGCTTGTTTGGTCCTTGAGGAGGATTTCAATTTCACCCTCAATGCTCTGGAAACAAATGGGCAAGAGCCATACCCGCCATCTGCATCAGCCCTGCGGGAGCTCATAACCGCCTTCTCCCTATAGGATGTCTGGCATAACAGAGCCCAGGGGCATAAAACGGTATCACCTACGTCAGGTTGTGAACCCGTCTGGTGATGGAAGTCCGGATCGATAGTTTATAAATCCAGCTACTATATGTTGCAAGCCCGTTCCTGTGCCATTGGGTTGGCTCCGTACATAGATCACAACTGTGTATGTGAACATAGCACTCATGCCAACAGCTGCACAAGACATCTATTGGCACTTCAACAACGCCTAGGTTATGAGCAAAGCCAAAAATGAGCCTCCAGTGTCTGAACTATGTAGAGTGGATAACATCCGTAAGTTATCAGACAGAGTTATGCAACAGCCTTGCAGGAGCTCATCCCCCACTTCTCCCTAGAGGATGTTTGGAGAGAAAAGAACCCATGGGCTACATCAGGGTGTGACCCGGTCTGGTGACTCATTCCCAGATCAATAGGGTTTATATATCCAGCTTGGTATCACCCCATCGGGTTCTTTTTCCCTCAATGTCCTAATTTAATTTTGGTGTATTTTCAAGTTTCCTTTATTGGTTGACACATCCCTTCCCATCACCAGGTGGGGATGTCAGTACCATCAGATTGGCCTTTGCCAACCTATAGAAAAAACACTGTGTCCAGTCCTGGATATAAATTCCCTTCCTTGACTGACTCACAAACGTCATACACATTGATCAGTCCCCCAAAGCTTTCATATTGTAGCACAGTTTATTATTATATCTAATAAAAGTATTCTGTCTTGAATCCTTAGGATAACTCTAAAGCCAAAACCAAGTTGTTAAGTCCGGCACGAAGTGGGAACTACTTAGGGCCACAAAAATCTGTTATCATGACTATGTGAATACTGGGGGGGAGGGGGCAATTCTTCTCCCCTCATTGCAAAAAGAAAAATAATGTAGCAGTGTCTTAATTTAATTTAATTTGCGTTTTTCAGGGAGGAAGCTTAAGCTCTCTATCTCAGCAGAAAGGAAAAGAACGAATAATATAGGCATGTCAGCCCCTGCTGTGCAGCCAGCTACCCCTGAATGTACCCCTTAAGCTATAGGAGTGTAGCAGCCATTTTGTACAGATGCCAGCGTTCCCACAGAGCCCTCTGTCCATTTGTCTTTAAGATTGGCAGATAACAGGTAAAAAAAAACATAGCGTCCAGGTGTGTGTAGAAAGCACGGTCTACATAGGACGGGTCACACTACTACTTCCCCACTATGCAGATACAAGCTTCCTCTCTATTCAGTGTCTCTTCCAACCTCAGGGAGTTCATCAACAACAAACAAAATGGAGGTTCTGGAGCAGAAAGATGGCTCACAGACACATTTTAAGAAGTCAGAACTTCTATATAATTTTAGTAGTATAGGCAGTGAGAAGTCTAATAACATATACTTTATCTTTAGGATCCAGCAGGATATGCTAGGGAGTCGTGACAGGGACTATTTAAAACAGTTTGGAATCACCAAAGTGGAGGACATAATCTCCATCCTTGCACACGCTGTCTCCAGACAGGTAAGGGACTGGGGGTTCATGAGAGATCTTGGGATCACGATTGTGGGGGGGGGTGATTGCCATACTGAGACATGCTTAGGAAGTCCACAGACATATAAGAGACCTGAGGATTATCTATTAAGCATTTTATGGAAATGGCGATTTATTAGGAGTTTTATTTTTCTGGGAGGAAGCCTCAGTTCCTTATCCCAGCAAAGTGAGGTGTCTCCTGGATAGGAAGTTCTGCAGCCAGCTACTCCTGAAGCTGTAGGAGTGTAGCAGCCATATCAGGATCCACAAATCATACAAGGTGCTAAAGTGACTTGTTGTAAACCATTCAAAAGTGGGTCCCTTAGAATAAAGCTTTGGAAACTAACCTCAGTCAGGGATAATGAGATAAAAGTCCTCAGCCAAGAGGAGCCCAGTTATCCCTCACAAGGTATTGGATCAACCCATACCACTCCAGAGGCTGAGGCCTCATGGCAACTGGAGTGGTGAGGCAGGGTCTTCTTAAGCCCCTTCACAATGACATTGTGTGTAGTGGTGTATATGGTCCTGAGAGTCAGCTTCTTAGCCAGACTGTCAGAATATCTAGAGACGGTTGACACAGATGCGTGTTTGGTCCTTGAGGAGGATTTCAATTTCACCCTCAATGATCTGGAAACAAATGGGCAAGAGCCATACCCGCCTTCTGCATCAGCCCTGTGGGAGCTCATAACCCGCTTCTCCCTAGAGGATGTCTGGCGTAACAGAGCCCAGGGGCATAAAACGGTATCACCTACGTCAGGTTGTGAACCCGTCTGGTGATGCAAGTCCAGATCGATAGTTTATAAATCCAGCTACTATATGTTGCAAGCCCGTTCCTGTGCCATTGCGTTGGCTCCGTTCATAGATCACAACTGTGTGTATGTGACCGTAGCACTCATGCCAACAGCGCCACAAGACATCTATTGGCACTTCAACAACGCCTAGGATATGAGCAAAGCCAAAAATGAGCCTCCAGTGTCTGAACTACATAGTGTGGATAACATCCGTAAGTTATCAGAGTTATGCAACAGCCTTGCAGGAGCTCATCCCCCACTTCTCCCTAGAGGATGTTTGGAGAGAAAAGAACCCATGGGCTACATCAGGGTGTGACCCGGTCTGGTGACTCACTCCCAGATCAATAGGGTTTATATATCCAGATTGGTATTACCACATCAGGTTCTTTTTCCGTTAATGTCCTAATTTAATTTTGGTGTATTTTCAAGTTTCCTTTATTGGTTGACACATCCCTTCCCATCACCAGGTGGGATGTCAGTACCATCAGATTGGCCTTTGCCAACCTATAGAAAAAACACTGTGTCCAGTCTTGGATATAAATTCCCTTCCTTGACTGACTCACAAACGTCATACACATTGATCAGTCCCCCAAAGCTTTCATATTGTAGCACAGTTTATTATTATATCTAATAAAAGTATTCTGTCTTGTATCCTTAGGATAACTCTAAAGCCAAAACCAAGTTGTTAAGTCCGGCACGAAGTGGGAACTACTTAGGGCCACAAAAATCTGTTATCATGACTATGTGAATACTGGGGGGGAGGGGGGCAACCCTTCTCCCCTCATTGCAAAAAGAAAAACAATGTTGCAGTGTCTTAATTTAATTTACGTTTTTCAGGGAGGAAGCATAAGCTCTCTATCTCAGCAGAAAGGAAAAGAAAGAATAAGATAGGCATGTCAGCCACTGCTGTGCAGCCAGCTACCCCTGAATGTACCCCTGAAGCTATAGGAGTGTAGCAGCCTTTTTGTACAGATGCCGGCGTTCCCAGAGAGCCCTCTATCCATTAGTCTTTAAGATTGGCAGATAACAAGTAAAAAAAAACATAGCGTCCAGGTGTGTGTAGAAAGCACGGTCTACATAGGACGGGTCACACTACTACTCCCCCACTATGCAGATAGAAGCTTCCTCGCTATTCAGTGTCTCTTCCAACCTCAGGGAGTTCATCAACAACAAACAAAATGGAGGTTCTGGAGCAGAAAGATGGCTCACAGACACATTTTTAGAAGTCAGAACTTCTATATAATGTTAGTAGTATAGGCGGTGAGAAGTCTAATAACATATACTTTATCTTTAGGATCCAGAAGTCTAATAACATATACTTTATCTTTAGGATCCAGCAGGGTATGCTAGGGAGTCTTGACAGGGACTATTTAAAACAGTTTGGAATCACCAAAGTGGAGGACATAATCTCCATCCTTGCACATGCTGTCTCCAGACAGGTAAGGGACTGGGGGTTCATGAGAGATCTTGGGATCACGATTGTGGGGGGTGTGATTGCCATACTGAGACATGCTTAGGAAGTCCACAGACATATAAGAGACCTGAGGATTATCTATTAAGCATTTTATGCAAATGGCGATTTTTTAGGAGTTTTATTTTTCTGGGAGGAAGCCTCAGTTCCTTATCCCAGCAAAGTGAGGTGTCTACTGGATAGGAAGTTCTAGAGCCAGCTACTTCTGAAGCTGTAGGAGTGTAGCAGCCATATCAGGATCCACAAATCATACAAGGTGCTAAAGTGACTTGTTGTAAACCGTTCAAAAGTGGGTCCCTTAGAATAAAGCTTTGGAAACCAACCCCAGTCAGGGATAGTGAGATAAAAGTCCTCAGCCAAGAGGAGCCCAGTTATCCCTTACAAGGTATTGGATCAACCCATACCACTCCAGAGGCTGAGGCCTCATGGCAACTGGAGTGGTGAGGCAGGGTCTTCTTAAGCCCCTTCACAATGACATTGTGTGTAGTGGTGTATATGGTCCTGAGAGTCAGCTTCTTAGCCAGACTGTCAGAATATCTAGAGACGGTTGACACAGATGCGTGTTTGGTCCTTGAGGAGGATTTCAATTTCACCCTCAATGATCTGGAAACAAATGGGCAAGAGCCATACCCGCCTTCTGCATCAGCCCTGTGGGAGCTCATAACCCGCTTCTCCCTAGAGGATGTCTGGCGTAACAGAGCCCAGGGGCATAAAACGGTATCACCTACGTCAGGTTGTGAACCCGTCTGGTGATGCAAGTCCGGATCGATAGTTTATAAATCCAGCTACTATATGTTGCAAGCCCGTTCCTGTGCCATTGGGTTGGCTCCGTTCATAGATCACAACTGTGTGTATGTGACCGTAGCACTCATGCCAACAGCGCCACAAGACATCTATTGGCACTTCAACAACGCCTAGGATATGAGCAAAGCCAAAAATGAGCCTCCAGTGTCTGAACTACATAGTGTGGATAACATCCGTAAGTTATCAGAGTTATGCAACAGCCTTGCAGGAGCTCATCCCCCACTTCTCCCTAGAGGATGTTTGGAGAGAAAAGAACCCATGGGCTACATCAGGGTGTGACCCGGTCTGGTGACTCACTCCCAGATCAATAGGGTTTATATATCCAGATTGGTATTACCACATCAGGTTCTTTTTCCGTCAATGTCCTAATTTAATTTTGGTGTATTTTCAAGTTTCCTTTATTGGTTGACACATCCCTTCCCATCACCAGGTGGGGATGTCAGTACCATCAGATTGGCCTTTGCCAACCTATAGAAAAAACACTGTGTCCAGTCCTGGATATAAATTCCCTTCCTTGACTGACTCACAAACGTCATACACATTGATCAGTCCCCCAAAGCTTTCATATTGTAGCACAGTTTATTATTATATCTAATAAAAGTATTAACATAATTCTGTATCCTGTGTTGAATCCTTAGGATAACTCTAAAGCCAAAACCAAGTTGTTAAGTCCGGCACGAAGTGGGAACTACTTAGGGCCACAAAAATCTGTTATCATGACTATGTGAATACTGGGGGGGAGGGGGCAATTCTTCTCCCCGCATTGCAAAAAGAAAAATAATGTTGCAGTGTCTTAATTTAATTTAATTTGCGTTTTTCAGGGAGGAAGCTTAAGCTCTCTATCTCAGCAGAAAGGAAAAGAACGAATAATATAGGCATGTCAGCCACTGCTGTGCAGCCAGCTACCCCTGAATGTACCCCTTAAGCTATAGGAGTGTAGCAGCCATTTTGTACAGATGCCAGCGTTCCCACAGAGCCCTCTGTCCATTTGTCTTTAAGATTGGCAGATAACAGGTAAAAAAAAACATAGCGTCCAGGTGTGTGTAGAAAGCACGGTCTACATAGGACGGGTCACACTACTACTTCCCCACTATGCAGATACAAGCTTCCTCTCTATTCAGTGTCTCTTCCAACCTCAGGGAGTTCATCAACAACAAACAAAATGGAGGTTCTGGAGCAGAAAGATGGCTCACAGACACATTTTTAGAAGTCAGAACTTCTATATAATTTTAGTAGTATAGGCAGTGAGAAGTCTAATAACATATACTTTATCTTTAGGATCCAGCAGGATATGCTAGGGAGTCTTGACAGGGACTAATTAAAACAGTTTGGAATCACCAAAGTGGAGGACATAATCTCCATCCTTACACACGCTGTCTCCAGACAGGTAAGGGACTGGGGGTTCATGAGAGATCTTGGGATCATGATTGTTGGGGGTGTGATTGCCATACTGAAACATGCTAAGGAAGTCCACAGACATATAAGAGACCTGAGGTTCATGAGGGATATTGGGATCACTAACGTGGGGGAAGTGATTGCCATACTAAGGAAGTCCACAGACATGTTAGAGGCTGGGGGTTCATGAGGGATCTTGGGATCACGATTGTGGTGGACGATGATTGCCATACTGAAACATGCTAAGGAAGTCCACAGACATTTAAGAGACCTGAGGTTCATGAGGGATATTGGGATCACTAACATGGGGGAAGTGATTGCCATACTAAGACATGCTTAGGAAGTCCACAGACATGTTAGAGGCTGGGGGTTCATGAGGGATCTTGGGATCACGATTGTGGTGGACGATGATTGTCATACTGAGACATGCTAAGGAAGTCAACAGACAGAACATATACTTTATCTTTAGGATTCAAAAGTCTAATAACATATACTTTATCTGTTGGATCCAGAATGACAGGATCATGGATCTGGATAGGGGGTTCACGAGGAATCTTGGGATCTCCATTTTGGGGAATATAATAGAAATATGGAGACATGTGAGACAGGTAAGAAACTTGGATTATCTTCATCATATCTCCCAGCAGTGTGTTGCTCTTTAGGAAACGCCAGTATTTGACATAATGGTGTATACAATGGTTCAGCTACTCAGCATCAACGTTGTGTGGAGTGGTGACCCTTTTCAGTCACAGCTGCTGCTTGAGATATCTGGTATCCCATGCTGCCTACTCCACCTCTGGGTCCGAGACCAGGATATCACAATTAACTTAGTAAATGTATATGCTCCTGCTGGAGAGTGAAGTCCATTCTGAGGCAAGGGAGAGTCCAAGTTTCAAATTTATTTCAGTTACCCCATACTGCAGCCCCTCTTATCACTCTTAAGGGGCCGCCTCCTGCAGTTCTGACTGGTGTAGGCAGGAGGCAGCGTCAAAGTGGTCTAAAAGACAAAGTTCCTTTATTTGAGGACGGACTCCATATAATCCACAGTTATATCCTTCTAATTGGATAATTTTAGATGACATCACATAAGATGGCTGACGGCTCCTTGAAGTCTGCAGTGTTATCAGTCACATTGCATCATTACAGTTTGTTTCTCATACGTGTAAACAAGATGACCTCTGGCTCCATGTACCATAATGTTATATGTCTCATTGAGCCATCACATCTTGATTCTGATACATATTAACAAGTCAACTGTTGGATGGGGATACAGAATCTGTTACTGTTTCTGACGTCAAACGGGTGAAATTAAAGTTGCTGAGTTCCCCTGGAGCAGCGAGTGAAGGTCCCCGGGAAGAACACCTTCTGCTGTGATGGCCGGGTAATGATGGCATGACAGAAAGGCATCTCCTACCTGACCAGCATACTCATTTTGGACATGTTCTCTCTTGTTCGTGGTGCACCTCTGCCCGGCCATCCCTGTCTTTGCCGCAGATCTGTTTCTGCTGAGGACTACCCTGCTGAGAAGTTTTAGTGACCCTGGCGTGATCCCGCTAGCATTGCCGGATGAAGCGTCTTTCATTGAAATTGAAATAGAGGTAGCCAATGGGAATGTGCCACAGGGCCAGCGACCACCACCTCACATTAAAAATGTCCAAGTCAACAATCAGATTGTGAAACTGAAATACTGCTACACCTGCAATATCTTCCGGCCCTCTCGGGCCTCACACTGCAGTATCTGTGATAAATGTGTAGAGCGATTTAATTATCATTGTCCATGGGTTGGGAGATGTGTTGTAAAGAGGAATTACCGCTACTTCTACCTCTTCATCCTCTCCTTGTCCTTCCTGACAATCTACATCTTCGCCTTTGATATTGTCTGCGTTACTCTAAACTCTTTGAAGATTGGTTTTCTCAATACACTCAAAGAGACTCCGGGAACTGTTCTGGAAGTGTTTATCTGTTTCTTCACACTCTGGTCTGTGGTGGGATTCACTGGATTACATACATTCCTATTGTCTCTGAACCAGACCACCAATTAAGATATAAAAGGATTGTAAAAGGACCGGTAAAAATCGTGTTCAGAACCTGTATAGTCATGGAAACCTGGTGAAAAACTGCTGTGAGGTGTTGTGTGGGCCAGTGCAGCCAAGTGTTCTCGATAGAAGGGGTATCATGCAGGAACCAATTGGTCTTCCAGCTCCAGCTGAACAGGAAACCACCAATCCTTAGCCTGAAACGTTTGCTGCTGAGCCATTGATGGTAAATGAATCTCATGAAAAACCTGCATCCCCAGAAAAAGAGCCACAACCCAATTCTTTTGAGATGTATGTTCAGATCCTCAAAGAATTAGAGGGAACAAAGGATGTTGAAAAAGTAGAAAATTGTGAACTTCTTTCCAATGAAAAATACTGATGCAAAAAGAAAACAAAATCGGAGAGTGAGAACCCTATATGCCATTTTTCCTTGGTGTTTACTTGTGTTAAGTATGACGGTGGTGTCTTGTGGGATGGAGAATCCTCTTAGTCGACCTGAAAAAAATTCTCATTTTAACAGACTTCAGGTCCTAAGTGAATCACATATATAGTTGTGAGAATGCGGGTTGTTGTTAACGCTGCGGGCTCGCGCAGCGAGCCTGCAAGAACTGCATCCCTTCCCGAGGGTCCGCATTTGCGGAAGGTGGAGGCTCCAACGTCGTCTGTGTTTGCCCGCAAATGCGGACCCTCGCAAAGCGAGGGGCCGCATTTGCGGAGGTGGAGGCTCAAAGGCGCCTCACACGCGGTTAAAAACACACACACGCATGACTTAGAACAAAAAAAACGACCTCGGAACCAACCTTAACGTAACAAACACTCACAGGCACGACTTAACGGCCGAACCGCGCGCACTTAAAAACAGTCAAAACACACCAAATACTCACAAAAAATACATAAAAAGCTTACCCATAGCAAGGGAGGGGGGGGGGGGGGCATCCAGGACCTCTGAAAGTGAAGTTACACCTCCATTTAAGTCCAAATTCCCGAGATCAGACACACGAAAATCCCCTAAGCGAGAGAAAAAATGGCGGTCGAAAAAAACAAAAACGAGGCTCAAAGACCCAGGACCGCCTAGCCACCTACAACTTACCCAAGAAGGGATCCGAGATAAGTTCAGAAACCCGCATTAACCCCACAGGATCCGAGATAAGCTCGGAGACCTGCATAAACCCCACATTAACCATTGCAGATGAAAATTCAAATTCCCCGCGTTACGGGTCCCTAAAGGATTGCAAAGGTCCTTAGAGGACCCGTTATAAAAAAACAAATATATACACTATCACCCTGTCACTCATGGGGGTCAATATAGACCCACATAAGCCCTTCATTAACCCTATCATTCATAAGGGTCAATATAGAACCCCATAAGCCCTTCATTAACCCTGTCACTCATGGGGGTCATTATAGACCCCCATAAGCCCTTCATTAACCCCGTCACTCATGGGGGTCAATACAGAACCCCATAAGCACTTCATTAACCTTGTCACTCATGGGGGTCAATACTAACCCCCATAAGCACTTCATTAACCACCTCACTCAGGGGGGTCAATATAGACCCCCATAAGCCCTTCATTAACCCTGTCACTCATGGGGGTCAATACAGACCCCCATAAGCCATTCAATAACCCTGTCACTCATGAGGGTCAATACAGAACCCCATAAGCACTTCATTAACCCCCTCACTCAGGGGGGTCAATATAGACCCCCATAAGCCCTTCATTAACCAGCTCACTCAGGGGGGTCAATACAGACCCCCATAAGCCCTTCATTAACCCTGTCACTCATGGGGGTCAATACAGGCCCACATAAGCACTTCTTTAACTGTGTCACTCATGGGGGTCAATATAGACCCCCATAAGCCCTTCATTAACCCTGTCACTCATGGGGGTCAATACAGACCCCCATAAACCCATAATTAACCCTGTCATTCATGGGGTCAATACAGACCCCCATAAGCACTTCTTTAACCCTGTCACTCATGTGGGTCAATATAGACCCCCATAAGCCATTCATTAACCCTGTCACTCATGGGGGTCAATACAGGCCCCCATAAGCACTTCTTTAACCCTGTCACTCATGTGGGTCAATATAGACCCCCATAAGCCATTCATTAACCCTGTCACTCATGGGGTCAATACTGACCCCCATAAACCCCTAATTAACCCTGTCACTCATGGGGGTCAATACAGACCCCCATAAGCCCTTCATTAACCCTGTCTTTAATGGGGGTCAATACAGACCCCCATAAGCACTTCATTAACTGTGTCACTCATGGGGGTCAATACAGCCCCCATAAGCACTTCATTAACCCCCTCACTCAGGGGGGTCAATATAGACCCCCATAAGCCCTTCATTAACCCTGTAACTCAAAGGGGGTCAATACAGGCCCGCATAAGCACTTCTATTACTGTGTAACTCATGGGAGTCAATATAGACCCCCATAAGCCCTTCATTAACCCTGTCACTCATGGGGGTCAATACAGACCCCCATAAACCCCTAATTAACAATGTCATTAATGGGAGTCAATATAGACCCCCATAAGCCCTTCATTACCCTGTCACTCATGGGGGTCAATACAGACCCCCATAAGCACTTCATTAACTGTGTCACTCATGGGGGTCAATACAGACCCTCATAAGCCCTGTGTAACGGCTACCCTAGTAGTGAGAGGGTACCAGCCGTTGGAGACGTCCTTTTCCCTGGCAAGCTGCTGTGTAAAAGTGAAGTTATCAACCATCAGAGAAAAACTTTTTACTAACTGAACTCAGCATGACAGTTACATATATTCAAAAAAACATTCCAAACAGTTAAAGGGCCAGTGTAGTAATAAATGTTCACAGGCAAAGGTAAGGTTCTGTTACACCCTTCATTAACCCTGGCACTCATGGGGGTCAATACAGACCCCCATAAGCCCTTCATTAACCCTGTCACTCATGTGGGTCAATACAGACCCCCATAAACCCCTATTTAACCCTGTCACTCATGGGGGTCAATACAGACCCCCATAAGCACTCAATTAACCCCCTCACTCATGGGGGTCAATACAGACCCCCATAAACTGCTAATTAACCCTGTCACTCATGGGGGTCCATACAGACCCTCATAAGCCACTATTTAAACCCATCAGTCCCATAAGGGTATATTAAGACCATTATGGGCCTGTTACAACCCAACATTAACCACATAAGTGCTATGACGGTCCTCAAGGACCATCATGACACTAAGTATAAACACTACACTGCACTATACCCCCCCAATAAAACATTAAATATCAACTAAACAGACTCTACACTAACCTATTAACACCTACACTACCTACCTAAAAAAAACTAAAGTCACAAAAAAAACATTTACATTAATAAAATAAAAAAACCAAAGTCACGCAAATTAAAAAATCTACATTACAGAAAATAAAAAAACCTAAGTCACAAAAAATAAAAAAGGAACATTACAGAAAAAAAAAAACATTACAACCACCCCCCACTACAGAAAAAAAAATACACACCTGAAAAGGAAATACATGTAATACATACAATACATACAATATAATACATACAATATAATACAATAGAAAACAATACAATTAAATACAATGCAATTAAATAAAATGCAATTAAATACAATACAATACAATACACCCCTATCTAATATACAATACATTCTATCTATCTAATATACATCCCCCAATCTATCTAAATAATTACTATAATCTAATATACATCCTATCTATATAATATACATCACACAATCTATCTAAATAAATATCATAATCTAATATACAACACATGCTATGCTATCTATATAAAACACATACCCCTAGCTAACATACAATAAATGCTATCTATATATAACAAAATATATAATTCTAAGCTAAAATAAAATAATTAAGACCACTTACCTTTGCAGATGTCCATTCAGATCAGGCACCCTAGGGGAAAAAAATAAAAAAATTAGTGCAACACGTTTCCAATAAATAAATAAACATTATAAACATTCTAAATATTCTACTCACCTTTCCGGCATGTCCCGTCTTTATTCTTTTACCCTTCTCCGTTGCGGCACCTGTTAAAAAAAACATAAGATTAGTACACATACATAAACATAAAAACAAAATAAAATAAACATAATCTACATTGTACTTACCTCCCCGCGATGTCTCCGGCCTCCTCCTCTTCTGCCATGCCCTGTAAAAAAAAATAAAAAAAAATACTTACATCCGCACTCACTGACATCCCCGACGCTAATGAGGCTCCCGGAGACTTTTCCGGAAGAAAATAGCAATGGCGCCTTCTGATTGGTTGAAAACGCTGTCTATCAAATTCACCCAATCGGGAGGCGCCAATGTGTGAGCCAATCAGAAAGGGATACACCCTAAAATCCCACTCTGATTGGATAATGCACCTGTCAATCATTATTTAAACCAATCACAAGGCGCAGATGCCTTCAGCCAATAACAATGGAATACACCCCCACAGGGTGATTGGCTGGAGGCATCTGCGTATTCTGATTGGTTGCACTCACAATAGCCAATCACAATGGAATACACCCCCACGTACTGATTGGTGAAGGATTTGCGCCTTCTCATTGGCTATTGTCAATATTAATCAGTATTACAGCCAATGGGAAGGCGCAGATGTCTTCACAAATCAGTACGTGGGGGTGTTTTCCATTGTGATTGGCTGATGGCAATAAAGCCTTCGGATTGGTTCAAATAAAGATTTACAGGTGCGTTATCCAATCAGCGTGGTATTTTAGGGTGTATCCCTTTCTCATTGGCTGAATTTGATAGACAGCCTTTTCAGCCAATTAGAAGCCGCCATTGCCAATTTTGTTCTCGAACATTCCCTAGGAAGGTCGGAGACATCCGCCAGGGCGGATGTGTGTCGTTTTTTTTATTTTTTTTAAAAGAGCTTCCAGGGCAGAAGAGGATGAGGCCGGAGACATCGCGGGAAGGTAAGTACAATGTAGATTGTGTTTATTTTACTTAGTTTCATGTTTATGTATGTGAACTAATGTAATGTTTTTTTTTAACAGGGGCCGCGCCGCAGAAGCAAAGATCATGGAGGATGTGACATGCTGGGACGGGACATGCTGGGACGGGTGGTATAATATTTAGAATATTTAGAATGTTTAGTTATTTTATGTAAACATGTTGTATTCATTTTTTTATCTTTTTTACCCTAGGTTGGTGATCTGAAGAAACATCTCAAAGGTAAGTGGTCTTAATTATTTTATTGTAGCTTACAATTAGGGTTGCCATATAGAGATAGCATGTATTGTATATTAGATAGATAGGGGGATGTATAGTACTTAGATAGGGGGATGTATATTAGATAGATAGTATTGTATATTAGATAGGGGGATGTATATTAGATAGAGGGATGTATAGTACACAGGGGGATGTATATTAGATAGGGGGATGTATATTAGATAGATAGGGGGATGTATATTACATAGATAGTATTGTATATTAGATATAGGGGAAGTATATTAGATAAGGGGAATGTATATTAGATATGGGGGATGTATATTAGATAAGGGGGATGTATATTAGATACATATATTAGATAAGGGGGATGTATATTAGATAGGGGTGTATTGTATTTAATTGTATTGTATTGTATTTAATTGGATTGTATGTACCGTATTTTTCGCCATATAAGACGCACCTGCACATAAGACGCACCTAGTTTTTAGAGGAGGAAAACAAGAAAAAAATATTCTGAATCAAACACAAATACACTTCACACACAGATACACACCTACATTACACACAAATATATATATATATATATATATACACATACATACATACATACATACACATATACATACATACATATACATACACATATACACATATACATACACACATACATATAAACATACATACACATACATACATATATACATACACATATACATACATACATACACATACACATTTTGCAGCATTTGGGAGCCTCCAGGAGCTCTTGACCCTCCCTGACCCTCCTGATCCTCACCTTTCTTCTCCCCTCTGCCCATCCATCATCATCCCTTGGCCCATCTTGATCTCACCCCATCATGCAGCGCTTCCTACCAGCACTCCTCCTGTACTGCAGCCTTCCCTTGCGTCGCGTGTGTTACGTCACTAGGATGCACCGGCCGAAGCGATGCAGTTTAGAGGCATGCTGCTGGTGCTGTAGGAAGCGCCAATGGGGGGATCAGGAGTGGGGATCTAAAGGGGGGCAAGGGAAGGATCAGAGGGGTTGAAGGGGAGAATCAAGAGGGCAGAAAGAGGCAGTTTTAAAAGGTATATTCGCCGTATAAGACACACCAACTTTCCCCCCCAGTTTTGGGGATGAAAAAGTGCGTCTTATACGGCGAAAAATACAGTAATTGTATTGTATTATATTGTATGTATTATATTTTATGTATTGTATTGTATGTATTATATGTATTTCCTATTCAGGTGTGTAATTTTTTTTTTGTAGTGGGGGTGGTTGTAATGTATGTTTTTATTTTCTGTAATGTTCCTTTTTTTATTTTTGGTGACTTAGTTTTTTTTTTAATGTAATGTACATTTTTTAGTTTTTTTTATTTTATGTAATGTAGATTTTTGATGACTTTAGTTTTTTTGATTTCTGTAATTACAGTGGTGGAGAGAGGGTTATTAGGGGGTAGGTAGGTAGTGTAGGTGTTAATAGGTTAGTGTAGAGGGTGTTTAGTTGATATTTAATGTTTTTTTGCGGGGTATAGTGCAGTGTACTGTTTATACTTAGTGTCATGATGGTCCTTGAGGACTGTCATGGCACTTATGTGGTTAATGTTGGGTTGTAACAGGCCCATAATGGTCATAATATACCCTTATGGGACTAATGGGGTTAAATAGAGGCTTATGAGGGTCTGCATAGACCCACATAAGTGACCGGGTTAAAATGGTGTAGTGCTTACACTTTGGGTCATGAGGGTCCCGGATGACCCTCATGGCATTTATAGTGTTATTACATGCGTTCATTAGTGTGTTAGAGGGGTCTATATAGTTGAGGCACACAGTACACTCACATTGTGTGGCAAGCAGCATTTCAACACTTTCTTTTATTGACCATCATTTTTTGACAGGCAAGTTGCTAGTATATCAATAACAGCAAGGGAGAGATCTGCAAAGCCAGAAGTAGACCTGGTGGTTTGCACAACTTCTGCTTGTTGGAGCTGGTTCTTCACATTTGAACCTGATCCTCACCTGTATTCTGGAATATACAGTATGTGTCATTCTCAAAATGTTCCACTTGCCCAGAATTTGATCTTTTTGGTTGGTAATACTATGTTTTCTACCAGTTTCCGTGAAAGACCTCTACACATTATCATCATCCCATCTCATACTTCCTAGTATATCTATGCCTTAAGTTAATGACTACCATACATTAGAAATAATTACAAAGAACCCACAATATACAGTGTAACAACTTATGTTACAATATTTTATTTTATTTTTCTAAGTAACGTTGACAAAAATTGTCTGTTAATAGGCAGATGCATTTTAAAATATCATTTAGTTGGCAAAGGGTTTTCCCAATGTGAGCCAAACCTGCAGTGTGCAATTTTTTCATTAGTGTTCTCTCTTAAAGGGGATGTTTTGGTTAAAGTACTTATATGTGGTTTTAAATGCTATACCATTTTGGAAATTAAAAAGCAAATGGGAGAGTAAATGGAAATAGCAGTAAAAAAAAAAAAGTTACCTGCTGGCTCTATTTAACCCAGAACATAATTCGTCTCATTGTGCCATTTGATTCTCATACCAATAAACAAGATGTGTCTGTGTAAACTACAACTACTGTATATCTGTCTTACTGGGCTTTTTAAGATGACATCACACCATGACTCATATACACAAACAAGATGGCTGTTTAAGTCTTGTATCCCAAAACATTACCCATCTCATTGGCGTATTTTTAAGACATTACAAATTCACTTATGACATCACAAAGTTATGGTAGTGGGATCGGGGCCTTGACCATGTTCCCCTTGCACTTATGCCGTGGGACAGATGGTATTGCAGGAAACTGAGCCTCTTTTTGAAGCAGGTAAATATCAGCAAAATAAAATATTTTGGCCTAGCAGGGTCTGAGGCCATATACATGTCCTTTCCATTAGTACACTTTGGGCCCAGCAGAGAATGAGGCCATATACATGTAATTTCCATTAGTACACTTTGATCTAGCTGGGACTGGGCTCATAAACATGAGCTTTCCATTAGTACACTTTGGGTTTAGCAGTCACTGAGCCCTTAAACATGTTTTTTTTCCATTAATACAATTTGGTAAGGCAGGGATTGTGCCCATACACATGTCCTTTCCATTAGCATATTTCCATAAGTACACTAGTCCTAGCAGCACTCACCCCGTGCACATCCTTCCCATTAGTACACTTGCCCTAGCAGGACTCACCCTGTGCACGTCCTTTCTATTAGTAAACAAGCCGTAGCAGGACTTCTCCCATGCACGTCATTCCCATTGGTACACTAGTCCTAGCAGGACTTACCCCATGCGGGTCCTTCCAATTAGTACACTCTTCCTAGCAGCTCTCCCCCATGCAGGTCCTTTCCACTAGTAATTAAATAATTTAAATTGTTGGGGAATACAACCCAGATTTATATAGTTATTAATTATTTTCAAGCGACTTGTGGAAAAGCATATAGAGTAGTCCAAAGAAGACTCTATAATTACAAATATAGCATATTAATACTTAACTTTTAATAATAATAATAATAATAATAATAATAATAATAATAATTATTAAAAAGGGAATTGCTAATAGGGAATTAGATAATTAAAAAAACTGATGATTTACACATCTTAATGATAAAGCTAAATGCCAATAACCACGATTCCTATATTTACGTGATAATATATTGTCTAGATATATTGATAAATGCAAACAATCTGTGAAAAAATGGGAGCAGCTTACCTACAATGAAGGATATCCCTCTGGGTTGGCCTGGTGAAGGGCGCCCATAAAGCTGGAACCTAGTCTATTATGACTACACTAATATAACTAGCTACCATAGTTGATTCCCATTAGCTACAGACTATTCTATAAGTGAAACACTGTTATACATAATATCTCCACTAAACTGTAACATAGAAGTAAAAATAAATACAGCTTTAAAAACACATGTTGAAGATACAGTGTACTTAGAATAGGTCTTAACTACAGATATATTTCTATAAGTACATATAGTTCAATATATTGCCATGTCTACCAGTTTTTTTATAGAAGCTGCAATGGCTTTTCTTAGTATATGACGTGTTACCAGGTTTGGAACATCGCTCAACGCACGTTTCTCTGTGATAACAACACAGATTTTTCAGGGGGGAATAATTGGCTACTCTTTGGCTCCATCTTTCATGTACAGAGCTCCACCCTTTCAATTTCATCACCAACTATGTGGCCAAGAAACCTAAATATGCAGTAGTATTGCCTGATGGTAGTTCAGTGATATCAATGGCTAAGTACTCTCATTGCTAGAGACTCTACGGTATGAGGTGAAGGACAAAATACCTGGAAATGTACACCTTTAAATCTTAGCTAAGTATCTCCATTGTGCAGCATCCATAGTGTATAAATGAACCAATGGACCAGGAAAATAATTAGATAAAATATAACCTTTATTGATCACAAATATAAAATTATTATAAGACAATAAAAAGTTAAAAAACAAACTATTAAGAAAAGTCAACTGTCCCACACTGAGATTTATCAATATCACAAATGATAGCTTGCAACGAGCCAGGCACGACTAAACATTATATGTTCCACATCTTCAAACATATAAACTGTCAGTAAAGTGGAATATTGTTAAGTGAGAAATTCTAAGATGTGGCAGAGTAATTGGTAATTGGGAGTCTAAGTATAGATCAGATAATATAGTGGGCCACACCTTGTCATACAATTCTAGATATATTGGATTGGTATATATAAAAGGATACTGTGTAGTTGGATTGGGCACAAGGACTAAAGTAGTCTCAGGTAGATATCTAGGGTAAGTAAGAATAGCTAAAATGAAAATGCTTGTATGCCTGTATTCTGGTCGTAGGGATAGGTATGCTTCTCAAGGTACAAATATTATAATAGTAGGTGGAGCCTATAGTCAATGTGCACGATATGCTCGTGTTTATATTATTTTAGCCTGATAGTAGTAGGTAGTCATCTGAAGTAAATAAATGTGCGTATTGGTGGCCAGTATACAGTAGTTATACAGACATATATAAGTACAAAAAGAAAAAGGAAAAGTGGGTTCAGCACGGGATGGAGGAGGTTAAATAACTGTGGCCCTCTCTATCTGACATAGTGGATTTGGAGGGACACAATACTTTTCCCCGATCCCTGCCTAAGGATGAGCATATGGGTACAATCATATGGATGCCTTCTGGGCTGGTATAGTGCCATGTAGTGCAATCACGCAGTGTTGCTCCCGGTTAGGCACCGTTGTATGATGTCATCAGCGTGGGACAGTTGTGTGAAGGTCAGACGTGCATGTTTCGAGGTAGGCTTCCCCAGAGACCAGGCTGGAGGGAAGTTCACAGCGTCTTCTTAAGTAGGTGAGCGGTAATTGAATAATTAGTGATTAACTCTTATTTTCTATTTCTTTTCACAGTGGCTTGTGATTGTAACTTCTAGAGTTTTGTTAAGTCTTCTGAAATTAAAAGTGGTTTATTAGTGACGGAATGGTTATAACACGCTTGCAAAGTGTTCTAATTGATTAATTGACTGATGATAAAATAGTCATTTGTTTTCTGTGCCTTTCATAATAAAGGAAATTTTGCTGTCACAAGTCAGCTCATTCCAAATATGGAACATGTTTCATCCGATAAGCTTGGTATCTCCGAGATGTGATATAGATCTTATCCAAAATGTGTAAACATCACTAATTACGGAGGATGTGGATACGTATGGCATCATTTACTTACTGCAAATAGAGAGATATAGCATGGGTCCCACATTGGGAACATATCTATAAGGTATTACGGAGGATATATTAAGTTGCAGAATATTATCTCTAAAACCCTTGATGGTTTTATCTTGTTTACTTTATTTGCTTGATACGTATAATTATGATCCCATGGTTCATAACTAGTGATCTGGGTGTTATATATCAGCAAGGGGCAAGTTTGCATATCTTAGTCCCATATTGACATATCTTATCTCCTAGTCCTCATAATAAGCATATGATTGGCAATAGTAAAAAGATCAAAAGGAGACTCCTAATACATAGTGTGTAAATATATCTCATACTGGATGCCTAGACAGCATTATTGCTTACTGGAGATAGGTACATTCCCATATAATAGGAGTAATTATCGAACTATCGTAACTGAAGGTAGAGACAATCTGGCTCACAGTCCCTTAATTGCCATATAATCTCCAATGGTATTGTTTAGATCAGAAGGAGACTCCTAATACATAATGTGTGGATGCATACACAGCATTATTGCTTAAAGGACGTAGTGCAATCCCATGATGATGTCAAGTACCTTTAAAAAAAAGGGTCCCCTTGATCTCGAATTGCCACCTATAAAATTTAATGACAGTGAGGGACATCTGCCACCTTATAATTTTAATAACCAAGTTCTGCTATAGAAATCCCACACTCAAAGCGTTGCCATGAGTTATAACTAACACTGTATACACATAGTTAGGACGCTGTATGAGCCAGTTCGTTAATATGACATAGGTTAATGAATTCAACTCCATGTGTTCTGTTCTCTATGATAATAAAAAGGATTCCTAAATTAAAGATCACATTTAGTTTTATGCGTGTCGAGGGAGTAATACCCGGTTTCTCAAATGGATGTGTCCTAGAATCTGTACAATGTGTCGTGGGAACACATATGGTGTTTTGAGAGAGTGTGAGGTCTGGCAGCTGAGAGAGAATCTGTGAATGTCAAGGAGGTGTGCGCTTACAAATACACTAGGCAATGTGGGAAATGGACACAAATTCGAAAAGATCTGTGATTCCTCCTCTGACTTATATCCTGTGTAAATAAAAATATTTTTGAAATTTGAAATGGGCAACTGTGGATTTATTTTGGAAAGACACGATAATTATACCTTTGGATAAAGGAGGCAATATTGTGTTATGGCCCACAGACATGTATGTTCATGAGGCTCTGAGACAGCTGAAAGACAAAGAATGCTATACACGACTACTTGGAGACCCTACGGAAGATTACTTGCAATTATATAACAACATAATAAAAGAGGCTACTGATAATGAATTGATCTCTAGATCAGAATCAGCTTTTCTCACAATATCCAACCCGAAGATTGTGACAATGTATATGCTACCGAAGGTACATAAAAGTAAAACAATCCCCCCAGGAAGACCGATCATTTCTGGCAATGGTAGTATGGGAGAAAACGCCGGCCTTTTCACTGATGACAAATTAAGACCTACTGTGTTGAGTCTACATTCTTATATCATGGACACAATGGATGCCCTCAAGAGACTTGACAGCACTTCACTCAATGGAGACACCATCCTAGCAACCTGTGATGTAGAAAGTCTCTACACTTCAATTGACCACCAGGCAGGCTGCAATGAACTAAACTATTTTCTAAGCATGGAATCTCAGACGAATCTGGATAACAATAACTTCATACTGAGACTACTAAAATTTGTTTTGAAGCACAACTTCTTTGTATTCAATGATAATTTTTATCTCCAAAAATGTGGGACCGCCATGGGCACCGCCTGTGCATCCACGTATGCCAACATTTACTTGGGCTAGTGGAAGAGAGAGCGAGTCCTCTCGGATCAAAATTCCATCTATATGAACGAGATATTACTCTGGTTACGATATATCAACGACATATTGATAATATGGGATGGCACCAAAGAGACTCTGACGACCTTTATATCTCTACTCAACCAGAATGACCTGAACCTGAGACTTACCTATATTTTGGATACCAGCCAAGTTGACTTTCTCGACATAACCATCCACAAAGATCTGAATGGGAACATCAGTACTGATCTATATACGAGGCCAACCGCAACTGATAGTACCCTCCACCACTCAAGATCTCACTTACCCCATACCCTAAAAGCAATACCTACTGGGGAATTCTTGTCTATCAGGAGAAATTGCTCTGACATGGATACATTAAAAACAAGATCAGCAGAATTAAGAGAGAGACTGAAGAGCCAGGGGTACAGTAATACATCCATCAAAAAGGGTGTATCAGCAAGCTCTACATACTTCAAGGGAGCATCTGTTATCACCTAAACCAAGAACAGCAACCTCAGAAACTGTGAGATTCATCACCACCTTTAATGAGGATTGGAGGAAGATCAGTGATATCCTCATCATATTGGGATTCTGAAGACTGACAATCAAATCCAGAAACTCATCAGTGAACAAAATTGAAACAGGCTGGAGACCGATTCAAAAATATCAGCAATCACTTAATTCAAAGCCATTTTTTCCGCAAGAAGAAAAACAAAGGAACACTACCCGTCAGAACTCATGGATGTGGACACTGCAAACTCTGCACATACATGCACAAGATAGAGAATGTGGAAGAATGGGCAGAACCATACTTTTGAGAGGCTTCTACAACTGTAGCACCAAAGGTGTAATATACTGTCTGAAATGTCCATGCAGACTCTGATATGTGGGGATGACCAGCCAAGAACTGCGGAGAAGACCATATGTCCCGGTAAGTGGGTCCATCAGAGGGATTAGTCCTAACTATTTGTACAATAAGGAATTCATCCTTAGGCAGAAATAGGGGGCAAGTAGTGTGTCCCTCCAAATCCACTATGTCAGATAGAGAGGGCCACAGTTATTTAACCTCCTTCATCCCGTGCTGAACCCACTTTTCCTTTTTCTTTTTGTACTTATGTATGTTTGTATAACTGCTGTATACTGGCTACCAATATGCACATTTATTCACTTTAGAAGACTACCTAATACTATCAGGCTAAAATATTATAAACACGAGCATATCATGCACATTGAATATAGGCCCCACCTACTATTAAAATATTTGTACCTTGAGAAGCATACCTATCCCTACGATCAGAATACAGGCATACAAGCATTTTCATTTTAGATATTCTTACTTATCCTAGATATCTACCTGAGACTACTTCAGTCCTAGTGCCCAATCCTGCTACACAGTATCCTTTTTTTATATACTAATCCAATATATCTAGAATTGTACGACAAGGTGTGGCCCACTATGTTATCTGATCTATACTTAGACTCCCAATTACCAATTACTCTGCCACATCTTAGAACTTCTCACTTAACAATATTCCACTTAACTGACAATTTATATGTTTAAAGATGTGGAACATATAATGTTTAGTCGTGCCTGACTCGTTGCAAGCTATCATTTGTGATATTGATAAATCTCAGTGTGGGACGGTTGACATTTCTTAATTTTACTTTTCATTGTCTTATAATATTTTTATATTTGTGATCAATAAAGGTTATATTGTATCTAATTATTTTTCTGGTCCATTGGTTCATTTATACACTATGGATGCTGCACAACGGAGATACTTAGCTAGGATTTAAAGGTGTACTTTTCCAGGCACTTTCTCCTGCCTCATTTCTCTCATTATTTTTTACACTGCTTGGCTTATTGCCCATTACATAAAGTTTACATATGTGTAGTTATCATTACTGGCATACCTTATCTCTAGTTAGATATATCCCCACCCCTTCTCTGTTACATTGAAGGACAAAATAACTCAGGTAGCACATGCGGTTGACACATACCGCCTCCATAGATAAATTTAAGACAGACTTTACTAGAACCACAAGCTACTCTGAGACAACATAAACCATGAGATCACTTAAAGTGTGCAGAAGTAGTGGTACTATGCGATACACTGATATCTAACCTTTGACTTTATATAATGTATGTTGTTGTTGTTCAACATTCAATCATTGTTTTAACCCTGACATTGTTGATGTGAAAAGTAACTAACAAGAATGATGACACCATACTACTAATTGGGGATTTTAGGATAGCGCTAGAATATATTTGTGGATAATTAAACAGCATCACTTAGTTGTTTTGCTTACTGACAATTAACTGTCTTTATTCCATCCTGTGCGTACAAAGATATTTACCAAATACTAAATACACTAGTTACATTCAATGAATTTAGCAACAGCTTTTCTGATTTGCCAACCCGATATATGCACATAATGTTAAAAAATATATTGAAAGATAGCTCTTTTAATCATGTTTGCAATACAAATGTAGATACACAGCTACTGATACATAGACCCCAATTATATAATTGAATTAATAATGATAGCAATCACAATATGCAACTGAGAAGGAAGATAACATACTTTGAAAAAAAGAGACACTATATATGAATGATGTATAATTAATGTTTTTAAATGAAAAATCCAACAAGCTTCTTTTTGCAGCAAAAGCCTATCTATATCTCCTCTTCTCTTGGTTAAGGAGATTTTTTCAATTCCCATGAAAGATAGACACACGATATCTCCATCATGAGTATTATTAACGTGTCTCGCAACAGGTACATCTAATGTATTCAAAATAGAGTTTATATGTTCCAAAACTATGCGGCGCAGTTGGCAGCTGGTTTTGCCAACATGCTTTAAGCTACATTTACATTCAATTAAATATATTTCAGCAGTTGTTTTGCAATCAATACTGTCATGAGCTCTTTTTTATTTGAAGAGTCTTTAAAGTTTGTTGTTTTCTTCATATGCGGACATGATTTACACTTATGGCAAGTTTTAGAGCCTATGCGGACTTGCAACCAAACACATTGTATTGTGTAGTGACTATTCACCAATTTATCCTTTAAAGAAGGAGCTCTCGTAAATGTAATGGGCGGACTCATCGACAATACCTTGCTTAGATCTTCATCTGATCTTAGTATATGCCAGTGTTTGGAGAATATGGATTTGATTTTTTTACTTAGAGGATTGAACGTGCCAATCATTCTAATTGCTTTCTTGTCATAATTTTTATTTAGAGCATTAGTTGTCAACAATTCTGTTCTGGGTTTATCTTTAGCTCTTCCATATGCTTTTTTAAGGCAGTTATGCGGAAACCCTCTCTTACAGAATCGATTATATAGATTTTTCTTAACGTCTTTGTAATCAGAGTGTCATCTGTAGTTTTTTTGATAATTAAATCCAAATATTAAATTTGAGTTGAGCTAGAGTTTGAGGGGGAGAGACAGTGAGAAAATAAGCGTGGTTACAAGCTCATTTGCTCAAATTGGCGTTTTTTTGCGTCCTCAGAATGGATTCCGAGTTACGGTCTTGAAAAAAAAATGTTGTTGGTTCAAATCGACTTACGAGCTTGAAATTTTTTTTTTCTTCAAGCCCGTAACTCGATTTTAACCGCCGCCTTTTTCCCCCCAGCCAGTTGTTCGGTAGCCGTTCAGATCTTCTCCCACGCCTTGCTGTGTGCGTGTGTAATCCCGTAACTTTACAGCTTTTCTACCCAGTACAGTACCTTATCCCATATCTGTACCAATATTGATGCAAAATTTTCAGATATTATCGTGCATACTCATTCTAGCAGTGGAAAATTTGAATCCACCACTAAGCTTACAAAATAGGTTTTGTGATGACGTGCATGTATTTTTGAATGCACATGCACATGTATTTGTTATTTCTGTGTATGTTCCAACAGGGCATCTCTATCACTGTGGAAGTCGTACAATAACGTTGAAACACGTTTGATCCGTACACATTTAATTGTACACACATTTTCTACTACGATTGTCAACGATAGCACCATACTTGATTCTATGTTTAGAATATATGGTTTTTACCACCCAAATGGTGGAAACTTAAAAATGTGATCATTTGTTTTTTACAAATAAAGTATATCTATGCCTTTATGTCCCCTTTATTTGGAATATTTTACATATTGGAGGATCAATCATACCACCGACTAGTTTTTCTCATTGTTAATTCCTCCAAACACCATACTCCAAAATGTGGCTTGTTATACAGTATAACAATTTACATTTCATTCACCGAAGCCTACATCTTAAAAGGAAGTGACAATGAGAGACACTTAAATAAGTGATACACTAATTGGACACCGTTTCATAATCTTGTGCTCCAAAAATACTACACAAACATTAGAGTTATTACTAGCATACATATTGCTTCATTGGGAGTGTATACCAGTGTCTCAATTATGTATTTTCACCAAGAGAGCATGCACTTTTTCCACCCCAAAAGCATACCCTTTTCCATTTGAACATTGGGCATTTATGTGAACTAAGACCCATTAAAAGCAGCATACCTCTGTCAACATTGAGGGAATTCTAGAGACATTGTTTCTCTAGGAAGCAACTGGACACCATATCATTCAACTTCTATCAAGGACCCAAACATTTAAGATTTGAACACATACCAGTTGAATGAACATCAAGTCCATTACTGCATACTGGGCCATCTGAAACATCACACCCGACCCTGCCCTACGCCTTAGTTAGGGTAATCTACCCAACACCATTATCTATTCCCTTTCCTTCCTCACCTTTCTTTCCTTATACCATATCTGTCTTTCCTTCATGTGCCTCTCTAATTCCTTCCACCCTCTTTCTTTCATTCCTCCCTATTTGTCTTTCCTTCCTCCCTTTTTGCTTCCTCTTTCTCTCCTTCATTCTTCTATTTTCTTCCTCCCTGTCTTTTCTTGCTTCCTTGCTCCTATATTTCCTCCCCCTCTCTTCCCCTTCCTTGTGACTCTAGCAAAAGCAAATGGCTCAGGAGCAAATCCACATGAACACTCACACAGTCAGCGGCCACCGAATTACCCAGAAGGACTATGATGGATTGCCTTGTATAAACCCTGCACAGTTTGGACCACCCCTGTCCTGTTCTTCACACATTACAGGCTTGGCCTGGCCATCCATCATTTATGGACTAGAAACTGAGAGAAGAGTGGATACTAACACAATGAGTAGAGTAAGTATAGAAACACACATGGTATAAAGATCCGGTAAGCGACAGTTTGGTTGGCTCCTAGGTGTCAGATTTATTTTCTGAAGGCAGTAGTTGACATGTCTATAATATTTATTATTTAAGAACTGAAGGGTTCGTTAAGAAGGGGAAGTACCCAGGGTTAATGCTGAAGGAATGGACCCAGGCTTAGTTAAGAAAAGGACCTGGGGTTACTTGAGAAGGACCCGGGGTTTGTTGAGAAGGAAAGGGACCCTGAATTAGTTAAGGAGTAGGAGTGAAGGGACCATGGGCCTATGTTAGAAGGAGTTGGAATGAAGAGACCAGAGGTTTAGGTTAGAAGAATGAGTAGTGAAGGGACCAGGGCCTACGTTAGAAGATGGAGGAGTGAAGGGACAAGGGCCTAGCTTAGAAGGTGAAGTGAGGGGACCAGGGGCTCAGGTTAGATGGCGGATTGAAGAAACCAAGAGAAAAGGTTAGAAGCCTAAGGAGTGAAGGGACCAGGGGCCCAAGTCAGAAGGCGGAAGAGTGAAGGGACCAGTGGCCTACGTTAGAAGAACTAGGAGTGAAGGGAGCAGTGTCTTAGGTTGGAAGAACTAGGAGTGAAGGGATCAGGTGCCTAGGTTAGAAGAAGTTGAAATGAAGGGACCAGAGATTTAGGTTAGAAGGATAAGTACTGAAGTGACCAATGGTCTAGGTTAAAAGGCAGAGTGAAGGGACTAGGGGGCTAGGTTAAAAATCAATAAAAAGTAAATGACCCTTTTTTTTTTTTTTAACAGTCACATGAAGTAGTAAGCCTGAACAAGTAGCAGCCTTCCATGGTTGCAGAGGTTGGCAAAAGATGTTGAAAATTGGCCTCTGCGCAACAGTTTGGGAAGCCAAAAGACAATAAATAGACAGGAACCAGAGCACCTCCAGCCATCAAGAGGAAATTCGACAACACCACAATGACCACCAGTGACAAAACAGCCGAAATGGATATCACCGAGAGCATAAGCGAATGGCTCAGGGGCAAATCCATATGAATACTCACACAGACAGCGGCCACCAAATTACCCAGAAGGACTATGATGGATTGCCTTGTGTAACAGAACCTTACCTTTGCATGGGAACATTTATTACTACACTGGCCCTTTAACTGTTTGGAATGTTTTTGATATATGTAACTGTCATGCTGAGTTCAGTTATTAAAGTTTTTCTCTGATGGTTGATACCAACTTCACTTTTACACAGCAGCTTGCCAGGGAAAAGGACGTCTCCAACGGCTGATACCCTCTCACTACCGGGGTAGCCGTTACACCTTGTATAAACCCTGCACAGTTTGGACCACCCCGGAAATCGCCAGTTTGGTTGGCTCCTAGGTGTCAGATATATTTTGTGAAGGCAGTGGTTGATATGTCTATCATTTTTATTATTTAAGTTAAGAACAGTCCTGTTCTTCACACATTACAGGCTTGGCCTGGCCATCCATCGTTTATGGACTAGGAACTGAGAGAAGAGTGGACACTAACACAATGAGTAGAGTAAGTATAGAAACACACATGGTATAAAGATCTGGTAAACGCCAGTTTGGTTGGCTCCTAGGTGTCAGATTTATTTTCTGAAGGCAGTAGTTGACATGTCTATAATCTTTATTATTTAAGTTAAGAACTGAAGGGTTAGTTGAGAAGGGGAAGGACCCAAGGTTAGTGATGAAGGAATGGACCCAGGGTTAGTTAAGAAGGAAAGGCCCTGGGTTTAGTTGAGAAGGACCCGGGGTTAGTTTAGAAGGACCCTGGATTAGTTAAGGAGTAGGAGTTAAGGGATCAGAGGTTTAGGTTAGAAGAATGAGGAGTGAAGGGACCAGGGCCTAGGTCAGAAGGTGAAGTGAAGGGACCAGTGGCCTAGGTTAGAAGAACTAGGAGTGAAGGGGCTATTTAGACCTACACACTCCCTAGTCTCACATCCCTTCCACAGACATCCAGAACTCTGTTTGAGGAATCTATTTCAGGTAAGCGAGACACCGCTCTATCTATTGACATAGGAGCTCTATCCCATTGCGCCTCCAACATTAACCACTTTGGGTCTGAGCCTCATATCTACATTTAACTGGCGGATTATCATTGGTTCCATAGGAAACATTATCTTTTTCCTCACTGATCTCTTACAGCCTATGCCAAAGCTACAAGTACAAGTACAATGTTATCTATATAGTACAGTAAAGCATATTTAGCAACATGATCTATATGGCAAATTACAGCACACATAATAGCTGTGCACTTACACCAAGGGGAACAGACTGATAATCATAAGTCACCCCACATCAATACACCCACAGATAGTATGTGGGGATTGCTCATTCATTTATTACAGCTTTTCTACACGGTACAAGTTTGCATCAGACCCTAAGATGGACCAGTTACTATGTGAAGTGGCACCTCAGCATACGGGACCACACCAGATAAAGGCTTAAGATCAACAATAGATTTGGGGGCCTTTCAGGAGATCTTATCTTTTAGAGTATATCATGTTAGAGTCAGTCATCAATATAGTATAATTTATTATATGGGTTTAGTTTTCTCGTCCCTTATATACACCTGCAGCATGCAACGACCGGTTATGGTTGCATTTTGTAGTTAGAGAAAGTTTTGGATTATACTTTTCTGGCTGATCATTAAATAATGCCCCCAGTATAGCTTAGAATTGTATTTTTAGATTGCAATGTTTTGTTGTGGTTTTAATCCCATTTTATCTGCACTATTTATGCTGTTCTGTTTTTATATTTTTTATATATTCATATTTTTATAGTGCACACTTATATCCAGTACCTTATCCCATATCTGTACCAATATCGATGCAACATTTTCCGATATCATCTTACATACTAATCCCAGAGGTGGAAAAAAATGTGAATCCACCACTAAGTTTACAAAATAGGTTTTGTGATACCATGTATGTATTTTTGAATGTACATGCACATGTATTTGTTATTTCTGTGTATGTCCCAACAGGGCATCTCTGTCACTGAAGAAGCCGTACAATAATGGAGAAACACGTTTGATCTGTACACATTTAATTGTACACACATTTTCTACTACGATTGTCAACGATAGCACCATACTTGATTCTATGTTTAGAATATATGGTTTTTACCACCCAAATGGTGGAAACTTAAAAATGTGATCATTTGTTTTTTACAAATAAAGTATATCTATGCCTTTATGTCCCCTTTATTTGGAATATTTTACATATTGGAGGATCAATCATACCACCGACTAGTTTTTCTCATTGTTAATTCCTCCAAACACCATACTCCAAAATGTGGCTTGTTATACAGTATAACAATTTACATTTCATTCACCGAAGCCTACATCTTAAAAGGAAGTGACAATGAGAGACACTTAAATAAGTGATACACTAATTGGACACCATTCCATAATCTTGTGCTCCAACAATACTGCACAAACATTAGAGTTATTACTAGCAAACATATTGCTTCATTGGGAGTGTATACCAGTGCCTCAATTATTTATTTTCACCAAGAGTGCCTGCACTTTTTCCACCCCAAATTCATATTTTTTTCCACTTGAATATTGTGCACATATGTGAACAGAGCCTTATTAAAATCGGCATACCTCCGTCAACATTGAAGGAATTCTAGAGACATTATTTCTCTAGGAAGCAACTGGACACCTTATCATTCAACTTCTATCAAAGTCCCAAACATCTAAGACTCAAACACATGCCAGTTGAATGAACATCAAGTCCATTACTGCATACTGGGCCATCTGAAACATTACACCCGACACTGCGCTACGCCTTAGTTAGGGTAATCTACCCAACACCATTATCTATTTTCTTTCCATCCTCACCTTTTATTTCCTTCCACCATATCTGTCTTTCCTTTGTGTGCCTCTCTCATTCCTTCCTCCCTCTTTTTTTTATTTCTCCCTATTTGTCTTTTCTTACTCCCTCTTTTGATTCCTCTCTTTTCTTTCTCACTGTCTTTTCTTCCTTCCTTGTGCCTTTATTTCCTCCCCCTCTCTTACTCTTCCTCGTGTCTCTCTATGCTTTCTCCCTCTCTGTTTCCTTCCTTCCTCCCTCTCTTCTTTCCTTACTACCCTCTTCCGATCTTTCCTTTCTCCCTCCCTCCACCTCTACTCTCTCTCCCTCTCTAGCTCTTTCCCTCCTGCTCTCACTCTCCTTCTTCCTCTCTCTCCCAATCTCATGCGCTCCCTTTTCTTTCTATATATATATATATATATATATATATCCTCCCCTTCTTCCTTTCTTTCCATCTTACTTTCCCGTCACTCTCTCACCCTCTCCTCTCTCTACCCCTCTCTCTTCCATTTTCTCCCCATCTCTCTCTCCTTCTCTCTCTCCCCTTCTTCCTCTCTCTCTCTCTCCCCCCTATATATCTCTCTCACTCTCTCCCTCCCTCTCTCTACCTTCCATACATTTCTCTGTTACTGATTATCAAACATTATCTAGTTTTCAGACAGATTTGAGTAGATGCCATTTTTCAAAAAGGAGTGCGTCCACATGGGAATTGCTATACAGTTATAAACCATCCTTTATGTAGATAAGAGGTAAGAAAACCCAAAGGGGCCTGGTGTGTGTACAAAGCACGGTCTACGCAGGGCAGCTCAAACTGCCCCCTGCCCCTGCAGATAGAAGCTTTCTCTATATTCAGTGTCTCTTCCTACCTCAGTTCATCAGCAGCAAACAAAATGGAGGTTCTGGTGCAGGAAAGAAGACCATCAGGCAAGTTTTTAGAAGTCAGAACTTCTGTATAAATTTTGTAGTATAGGCGGTGAGAAGTCTAAGAACACTTTATCATTATGATCAAGAAGTCTAAGAACATATTCATTATCTGTAGGATCCAGAAGTCTAAGAAGATATACTACATCGTTACGATCTAGAAGTCTAAGAACATATACTTTATCTGTAGGATCCATAAGTCTAAGAACATACAGCCCAATTCAATTAGAAGCCCGCATATCGCGGTATATAGGCCGTATGTCTGCGGGCTTGAACTCTGCTACAATTCCGTCTCAATTCAATTGAACAAGCCCGCAAGTTATGGGCCGAAACCATAAACCATGCAATCGTATGTAGCATTACAGGGCGGGAACAATCAATTAAGCAAGGCCGTAACTACCCATTTAAAAACAGGCAAAAGAAAAACATGGTCAGTAAAACATGTCAATCAATTAGCGTTTGGGGGTCCGATATACGATCAGACTTGCAAAACCGCAACATACCAAAAATTTATGCCAATATTGTTCTAGTCCATGTGGGTGGCCTGATATGTATTAACAAAAAAAAAACAATTGAATAGCAAATTAGCTTACGAGCGCCATTACGGGCTCCAGAAACGTACAATTGCTAAAATGAATTGGGCTCATATATTTTGAGTCTCATTCAATTAAAGCTTCGTTAATGGAGCCCATAAGTTATTTTGCTATTCAATTGGCATCTTTTTGCGGGCTCCAATTGAGTTATGGGGTCATATGTCCCCTCCAAGCCTTTGATCTTTCACAGCCGCAAGAGTGCCGAAAGTTAAAATCGCAAATAGCTATTCAATTGCTCCGATCCCCCCCACTAACCGCCAAGCGAATGGCAAAAGCCGTACCACAAGTTAAGGGTTCCAAGGAAAACTTGCAAAGAGCTTAATGACATGTCCAGAGCATGTTAAATGCACATATACACACACTACTGTACTTTTATTAAAAGTGATGTTAGGTCTTAGAATTAATAGCACAAGATTCTCAAGCCCGCAAATCGGCCCAGAAAAATACTTTATTTCATGTTTGATTTCCGTGTTATATTGATCCCGGCAATCAATGTGTTAATACATATAATGGAACTCGCATATAATAGAATATCAAATTTATGGTTTTATCGATATTGCAATATTTGAGGAATGTGGGTCCGATCTTTACTCGTAATTCAAGCCTGTATGACTCTGTTCAAGCTGGCAAATGCTACATACGATAGCATGGTTTCCGATTTTCGCTATCGGCCCCTAACTTACGGCCTTGAGCATTGGAATAGCAGCATAACTTGCGAGCGCTGCGGGCCCGCAGCATGCCTGCAGACATACGGCCTATACTCCATACATCCGGCCTTGCAATTGAATGAGGCTCTTTATCTTGAGGATCCAGAAGTCTAAAGACATATACTTTTCAAAAGGATCCAGCCAGATATGCTAGCCAAGCTTGATGCAGACTATTTAAAGCAGCTTGGAATAACCAAATTGGGAGACATTATCTCCATTCTTGCTGTCTCCAGACAGGTAAGAGACTAGGGGTTCATGAGGGATCTTGGGATCACCATAGTGGGGGACGTGATTGCCATACTAAGACATTCTAAGTAAGGTAAGAGACTAGGGGTTCATGAGTTATCTTGGGATCACCATAGTGGGGGACGTGATTGCCATACTAAGACATTCTAAGTAAGGCCACAGACAGGTAAGAGACTAGGGGTTCATGAAGGATCTAGGCATCACTATCGTGGGGGATATGATTACCATACTAAGACATGCTAAGTAAGGTAACAGACAGGTAAGAGACTTGAATTATCTCCATCATATGTCCTAGCAATCTATTCCTCTTTAGAAAGCGCCAGTTGTGTTACTTAATTTAATGCTGTATACAATGAGTTATACTGATAGGCCAACACTGATTTAAATGACCATTGTACAATAGGGAGTGGGGATATATATATATATATATATATATATATATATATATATATAAAGCATGTACATGCATTAATAAAAATTGTGTGTGTACATACTGTATATATATATATATATATATATATATATATATATATATATATATATAAAAGTGTTTCTAAGCTCTGTTTTTACTGCCTGTAACAATAGCCCCTGTATATGCCCTCTGCAGCTCATGAAGACACAGACTCTTTAGTACTTGCAGTGCAGTGTCTCAGGACCAGTTAATATAATACAATATATTATGTAGTATATAAGTGGTAAGACTGAGACCTTATAGAAAATAGATTTTGCCCCACCCCTCAAGGTGGTAGTAAATAACTCAATGCCCCTCCCCAAGACCCCTTCCCATAACAGCACTTCACACCAATACCCTTTCCCATTGCTCCCCCCCACGACCCCTTTCCATAGCTGCTCTCTTTCCCTTACATAGAACTCACCTCCCTTGTACTTTGCAGCCCCAGATCTCTCATCTCTTCCCTGAATCAAAATGCTCTTTTTTAAACATGGACGGAACAATTTCCTGCCAGGGGGGTATACGGCCAAGGAGTACCAGTAGGGTCCAGGGAAGGCCCAGGGAATTTATGGCCAAGGAGTTCCAGAAAAGGACCGGGGGGATTATGGCCAAGGAGGTGATATAAGGAGGCAATATAAAAAATCCCTTCCTTGGCTGACTCGCAAACCTTACATACATTTGTCAGCCCTGCCTCCCCCCCAATCCTCCATATTGTAACACAATGTATAATTATTTATAATAAAAGTATTAACATGTTTCTGTGTCCTGTCTGTGATCCTTTGGATATGAGCAACACCCAGAGCAAGAAGCCGGAAACACCTATGGCTGCAAAAACCTGTATGTTATTATACACAATGTGATAGTTTGTGAATACTGGGACAATTACAGGGACACAGCAAAGGTCATACGGAGGCCATAACTTATGGAATGTAGTCAGAATGTCTGTGTGTCTCCTGCGGGCCCGCAGGGCGCTAGAGTTGTGTTGCTATTCATTTAGGGAAGACCGCAAGTTATGGGCCGATAGCGAAATTCGGAAACCATGCTATTGTATCTAGTGTTTGAAAGCTTGAACATGAAGGCCGTAACTCCCGAGTTAGAAACAGAGAATGTAAACAGAGATCGTGGTCACCGGGTAAATGTCTTGGATTTCAAAGTCCTACGGGCTTTAATTACGAGTTACGATTGGAACCACATTCCTTTAATATTGCAATACTGATAAAACCGTAAATGTGGTATTCTATTATATGCAAATTTCATTATATGTATTAACACATTGATTGCCGCGATCGATATAACAAGGAAATTAAACATGAAATGAAGTATTTTTTAACTCCGATTTGCGAGCTTGAAAATGTTGTCCTATTAATTCTAATACCTAACATCACTTTCCCTTTTCCTAAAAGTACAGTATTGCGATTTTAGAGATCAAACTCTTCCGGCCATGAACGATCAAAGGCTTGGAGGGGCATTAACTTGCGATGGTAACCATCGCAATGAATCAGGGGCCAGAGCCCGTAAACCAATCGGAGCCTGCAAAAAGATGCCAATTGGATAGCAAAATAACTCCATTTACGAAACCCAGATCTCCCGAAGCCTCAGTAGAATGAGTCTCATAGTAACCATGTCTAATGGAAACTCTGATAGATCCAAGAGGCATGGGGGGGTTTGAGGTCCTGCTAGGACTATTGTAATAATGGGAATGACGTGCCAGGGCTGCATCCCTGCTAGGACGAATGTACAAATGGAAAGGACATGTTTATGGGCCAGTCCTCCTAGACCAAGGTGTACTAATGGAAAGGATGTGTTTAAGGGCTCAGTCCCTGCTAGACCTAAAGTGTACCAATGGAAAGGACATGTTTATGGGCTCAGTCCCTGCTAGACCAAAGTGTACTAATGGAAAGGACATGTTTATGGGCTTAGTACCTGCTAGACTAAAGTTTACTAATGGAATGGACATGTTTATGGGCTCAGTCCCTACTAGACTAAAGTCTACTAATGGAAAGGACATGTTTATGGGCTCAGTCCCTGCTAGACTAAAGTCTACTGAAGGACATGTTTATGGGCTCAGTCCCTGCTAGACCAAAGTGTACTAATGGAAAGGACATGTTTATGGGATCAGTCCCTACTATACTCAGATTGTACTAATGGGTTGTAATGTTAATGAGCTGTACCTTACCATTTGTGACTAGTCCTGCTGTTCACACATTACAGGCTTGGCCCGGCCATCTAACGTTTATGGACTAGGAACTAAGAGAAGAGTGGTCACTACCACAATAAGTAGAGTAAGTATAGAAACATGCAGTGGTATATAGATCCGACAAGCGCCAGGTTTAGTTTAGAAGAATGATTAGTGAAGGGACCAGGGCCTAGGTTAGAAGGTGGAGAAGTGAAGGGACCAGGGCCCTACTCAGAAGGTGAAGTTACCAGGGGCTAAGGTTAGATGGCAGAATGAAGGAACCAAGAGCCCAGGTTAGAAGCCTAAGGAGTGAAGGGACCAGGGGCCCAAGTCAGAAGGCGGAAACGTGAAGGGACCAGTGGCCTAGGTAAGAAGAACTAGGAGTGAAGGGACCAGTGGCTTCAGTTAGAAGAACGAGTAGTGAAGGGATCAGTTAGCTAGTTTAGAAGTTGGAATGAAGGGACCAGAGGTTTAGGTTAGAAGGATAAGGACTGCAGGGACCAAGGGTCTAGGTTAGAAGGCAGCATGAAGGGACAATGGGCTAGATTAGAAATCAATAAAAAGTAAATGGCCGTTGTATTTTTTTGCACAGTCACATGGAGTAGTAAGCCTGAAAAATGAGTAGCCTTCCATCGTTGCAGAGGTTCACAAAAGACGTAGAAAAGTGTCCTTTGTGCAGCAGCTCGGGAAGCCAAAACACAATAAAGAGACTGGGAACAAGGGCACCTCCCGCCATCAAGAGGAAATTCGACAACACCACTATGACCACCAGCGACAAAACAGCCGAAATAGATATCACAGAGAGCATAAGCGAACGGCTCAGGAGCAAATCCACATGAACACTCACACAGTCAGGGGCCGCCAAATTACCCAGAAGGACTATGATGGATTGCCTTGAATAAACCCTGAACGTTTTGGACCACCCCAGCAAACATCAGTATGGTTGGCTCCTAGGTGTCAGATATATTTTCTTAAGTCAGTCGGTTGAAACGTCTATAATTTAATTAAGAACAGTCCTGTCCTTCACACATTACAGGCTTGGCCCGGCCATCCATCATTTATGGACTAGGAGCTGAGAGAAAAGTGGACACTAACACAATGAGTAGAGTAAGTATAGAAACCTTGGAGTGGTTGGCTCCTAGTTGTCAGATATATTTTTTGAAGGCAGCGGTTGACTGGTCTATCATTTTTATTATTTACTGTAAGTTAAGAACTGAAGGGTTAGTTAGGAAGGAAAGGACCTGGGGTTAATTGAGAAGGACCCTGAGTTTGTTGAGAAGGTGAAGGACCCTGGATTAGTTAAGGAGTAGGAGTGTGGCAAAAACCAGCCACCTAGTTTTATTACAAAGACAATGTGTGATGTTACGTGTTTAAACTCTATATTACATTTTAGTTGTAGCCAGTTCATAAGGAGTTAACTGCATTTGTGATGTTGTGATGTCATCTGTAACTGTAATGCTGTGAGTCAGTTATTAAAGTTTGCTCTGATGGTTGATACATAAAAAAAGGTATATCTGTCATTTTAGAGAAAGATAGAGATAAAAGCATTTATTATTTTGCCTCCTGTGTTCCTGAGGTCCTAAACTGATGTCCTGGCCTGAACAAGTCAGAAATGCTGAGACCGTAAAAACCCAGACCATACAGGGGTGCCCCTATACTGGCAAGCAGAAGGGTTAAGGGTGAACATGTTTCCCTCACTCCTGGGGTTGTAACAATTGGTGGCAGGTGGTGGGATTAGAGCCTCACAACGAAGCAGCGGGTCACGTACAATTTACCTATACGAATGAATGGAAATGAACTATGCAGCCCTAAAACGAACAACTTTAAAGAAACTTATGGAAGCAAGGGGCAAGATAGCCAGCAATAAAACGAAAGCTGTTCTGATTGCCGAACTGATGAAGGGAGACCGAGCCAGCAGTGCTGTACCTTCACCAGAGATGGAGGAAAGTGAAGTCGCAAGAGAACTAAGGATAAGGCTGGCATTTTACCGGGAACCACCATCAGAAGAAACTGTAACCAGAGTGATGGTGGAGGGACAAGATTATGAAGACTCAGGTCCTAGCTTTCCTTGGAACAGCAGGGTATTATTGCAAATATGTGTCCAACTATAGTTCCCTGGCTACGCCCCTTACTCATCTGACCCGTAAGTACCTCCATAGGCACGTTGTCTGGGCCTCAGAGTGTGAACAGGCATTTCAACAACTGAAAACTGCTCTAACCAAGGCCCCTGTACTGGCTGCTCCTGATCCAACCAAACATTTTCTTGTTCACACAGACCCTTTTATGTTTTGATTGGGGGCCGTATTGAGCCAAATCAGAACCAATGGAGGCGAACACCCAGTGGCTTACGTAAGCAGAAAATTATTACCCCGAGAAGTAAGCTACGCCGCCATAGAAAAAGAATGCCTGGCCGGGGTTTGGGCCCTCAAGAAGCTACAGCCATATATGTATGGGCAAAGGATTTCCTTATTCACAGATCACAACCCGTTTGTGTGGCTCAACAGGGTGGCAGGAGACAATGCCGAACTGCTTCACTGGAGTCTATCGCTACAGCCCTTTGACTTTACAATACACTACCGCCCGGGAAAGCAAAACCTCAACGCTAACGGATTATCCAGACAAACTAAACTGGAAAAGTGATCTGCAAGGACTCCCCCAGATATCCCCCAAGCTGATCCACTGGGATCAGACTGGGTATGCCGGCTTTTAGTTACGGGGGAGCTGTGTGGCAAAAACCAGCCACCTAGTTTTATTACAAAGACAATGTGTCATTGTCATGATCCCCCTGACCATCTTTTGGGTTCAGTCATTGTTATTATAATGAAATATGCTTTTATGTTAAGTTGTTTATCCTATATATGTTATGTTGTGTTATATTATGTTATGTTAATTCGGTATGTTGCATGTTTGGTTCAGTAAGTGTTAAATATTTGGAATGTTGTGCTGTCTGTCTGTAACTGTCAGAGTTTGGCAGTTGAGAGATTCAGTTGCGATTCAGAGTTGGTGTGTCTCTGAGGAAAAGCCTGTTCTGAATGCAGTCTATGAAGTTTCCACAGAAATAAAAACAGTATCTGATATTTTTTTAATGCTGAGCCGGAGTCAATATTTTTAAATATTGATCGGAGAAGGACATTTTAGAAACATCTGCTGTCTTGGTGAAGGGATATAAAGAACCAGGTGTATCTGCTGGGGAGGTTTGGCCATAATAGCCTTATCGCCACAGTGATGAGTTTAAACTCGATATTACATTTTAGTTGTAGCCAGTTCATAAGGAGTTAACTTCATTTGGAATGTTGTGATGTCATCTGTAACTGTCATGCTATGAGTCAGTTATTAAAGTTTGCTCTTATGGTTGATACATAAAAAAGGTATATCTGTCATTTTAGAGAAAGATAGAGATAAAAGCATTTTTTTTTTTTTGCCTCCTGTGTTCCTGAGGTCCTGAACTGATGTCCTGGCCTGAACAAGTCAGAAACGATGAGACCATAAGAAACGAGACCATGCAGGGGTGCCCCTATACTAGTAAGCAGAAATGTTAAGGGCTGAACATGCCCCCCTCACTCCTGGGGTCGTAACAAGGAGTGATAGGACCAGGGGCCTAGGTTAGAAGGAATTGGAATGAAGGGACCAGAAGTTTAGGTTAGAAGAATGGCATCTTCTCACCAGTGATCTTAAAGATACACTTACCCCAAAGGCAAGTGTAACAGAACCTTACCTTTGCCTGGGAACATTTATTACTACACTGGCCCTTTAACTGTTTGGAATGTTGTTTTTTTGAATATATGTAACTGTCATGCTGAGTTCAGTTAGTAAAAAGTTTTTCTCTGATGGTTGATACCAACTTTACTTTTACACAGCAGCTTGCCAGGGAAAAGGACGTCTCCAACGGCTGATACCCTCTCACTACCGGGGTAGCCGTTACAGCAAGTATAACATACATAAGAGGTGTTAATATAAAAGATATGCTAGTTCACAGTGTATATAATATAAATAAAACTGAACCTTGAACATGGTTACAGCCCCTAAACGGTATGTTCAAATTTGGTAGATGAAAATTTTGTAAATATATAAAACCATGCTAAAACTATATACATCCCATCAGTGGGACTAGTTTTGAAATGTAAATCATCAGGAGTTGTATATATAGCTACTTGTTTGTGTAATAAGATCTATGTAGGCAAAACTTGTAGGGAACTCCGCCGACGAGTGGTAGAACATATATACTCGATCACTAACGAATATGACACTCCCATAGCAAGGCATGTTAAGTATTGCCATAACAACAATCCAGATGTGCTCAGATTCTGCATTATAGATGTAGTAAAATCAGGGCCTAGGAAAGGAGACCTCCAAAAGAAATTACTTCAATGTGAATCCAGATCGATTTATAAATTGAGAGCACAGGAACCAAATGGCTTAAATGAAGGCTTTTCGTATACGGCCTTCATCTAACTGAGACATGATTCTATCCTAATCATTGCATATATGACTGAATATATATCTATATAATCTTGAAATATCAATTTGGTTCGTGATTTTTCTGAGGAGGGATGTACTTCCATCTTTACATGATGTGTCTACATATAGGTATCCTACTTTACATACCACCTGTGGGATAAGGATTAGAGATTAATCTCACTATTTGTACTATACCCTTTCCTCAATATGTATCTATATGGTAATATGCTCTATATCTTGTTATATCATAATATGTAACATAATAATACTTTTTTCTTTAGCTACTTAAGTCAGAAGGCGGAAGAGTGAAAGGACCAGTGGCTTACGTTAGAAGAACTAAGAGTGAAGGGACCAGTGGCTTAGGTTAGAAGAACTAGGAGTGAAGGGATAAGGTGCCTAGGTTAGTTAAGAAGGAAATAACCTGGGGTAGTTGAAAAGGAGAATGACCCTGGATTAGTTAAGGTGTAGTAGTGAAGGGACCAGAGGTTAAGTTAGAAGAATGAGGAGTGAAGGGACCAGGGCCTTGGTTAGAAGGTAGAGGAGTGAAGGACCAGGGCCTAGGTCAGAAGGTGAAGTGAAGGGACCAGGGGCTAAGTTTAGACGATGGAATGAAGGAACCAGGAGCCCAGGTTAGAAGCCTAAGCAGTGAAGGGACCAGGGGCCCAAGTCAGAAGGTAGAAGGGTGAAGGGACCAGTGGCCTAGGTTAAAAGAACTATGAGTGAAGGGACCCTTGTATTTTTTTCACAGTAGATAGGCTGAATAATGTGCAGCCTTCCATGGTTGCAGAGGTTGACAAAAGACGAAGCTCCTGGTATGGTATCAGACACCAGCAGAGGCACTCCTGCGACTCTTACAAAATCTTGGTCGCAAGCAGCTTCTGCAAATCCAAGCAATACCACCGCTAGGAATGATAGGTTACTTACCAGGACGCATGGGGAGAAATGGCAACTGTCTGGGGTCCAAAGCATAGAAATATACTTGCGTGCTGCCGGAAATATTGTGGGTCCCTCTAATTTAGTAGCAACCAGCCGCATGTATGGCCAAGTTGTCATGTTTGCCTGCATGCTGGCTGCTGCTCATACACTGATACAGAGAGGCATCACAGGGGGGGGGGGGGGGTAATATGTCCCAATTGAACCCCTGGAAGGGTTGGGCACAAAAACTAAACTATCAAATGTACCCCCCTTCCGAAGCATTTCATAAGAACCACTTATTAGTTTGGGGAGCAATAAGTATAGCTGGAATGGGTGGGGATTTCCTGAGAATTCAACACCTATTGTACTTGTCGGCCATATGGCTTTGAAATTTATATCATACAATGTCTACGGCCTTAATACCCACTTTAAAAGACTTCCTTCACAAAGAGAACACAGATTTAGTGTGTCTTCCACAAACAGACTTTGTGGATATAAAAGAACCGGGACTGCCACACAAAACTTTTGATTATAGCATTTTCTCTAATGATAAATCCAAGTCAAAGGGGGTTAAAATTCTCTTTAACAAAAAAATAATAATTAAAGAAGAATATAGAGAGGTTAATAAAGAAGCAAGGTCAATTATATGGATAGGTCTAATTAATAATGTACAATATACGATTGTAAATATTTACGCCCCAAATTCTCTGAAAGACATCTCCCACAGCGTCAATTCCTCACATCTCTCTCACTGTCAACAACGACATTATCACCCCCACCTCCCAACCTCGTTATCTTGGAGTTCTACTGGACCCCGCTCTGTCTTTCATCCCTCACATACAATCACTAACTAAATCTTGTCTTCTCCATCTAAAAAACATCTCTAGAATTTGTCACTATCTTACACAAGACACAACTAAAATCCTAATACACTCTCTCATCATCTCTCGACTAGACTACTGCAACTCGCTTCTAGTTGGCCTACCCACCACCCGACTATCTCCACTTCAATCCATTATGAATGCCTCTGCTAGACACATCTTCCCGACACAACTTTCAGTGTCGGCATCACCTCTCTGTCAATCACTCCACTGGCTTCCCTTAGCCTCAATAATACAATTTTAAATTATGACCCTAACTTACAAAGCCCTCAACAAAAACGCTCCCCCATACATCTCTGCTATCATCTCCAAATACTCCCCCACCTGCCCTCTTCGTTCTGCTAATGATCTTCTTCTTTCTACAACTCCCGCCTCCAGGACTTTTCTTGTGCTGCCCATATTCTCTGGAACTCCTTCCCTCGCTCCACCAGATTCTCCTTTAGCCTCAAAACATTTAAAACCTCACTTAAAACGCATCTCTTTAAACCTTTCACCCTAACACGCTTATCACTTCTCTCTCCCTCGTTTACCATTAACTATACCTTAGCGAGTTTCTGTCCTAAGTACTTTGGAAATGCACCATGGACATTGGATTCCTAGCTCAAAGACAGGGCCCTCCTTGCTTCGCTATTTGTTCATTTGTATTTATCTTTGTCTGAACTTAACTTATGTAAAGCGCTACGGAATATGTTGGCACGTTATAAATGAACTATAATAATAATAATAATAATAATCTTTGCAAGGGGCTGGGACATACTTGTAGGAATTGTCCTACAACAAAATATCCTGCCCCAGCTCCTGCACCTAGCACCTCCAGTAGTACAGCACCCATCCCAGCTGAACCCATAAAAGCAGGGGCCTCAAGGGCCATTGTCCCTCCAGTTAGCTCAAAAAGGGAGGCTGTTCCACAACACACCACCACAGCCTCCAAGCCCCCTTCTTCCCCACAAAAGTCATCTATGTCTACAGTCTCAAAAAAGACTGCTGACACAGGGAGGGCCGGTGACTTTGGGGAAACAGCTGTGACACTGGGAGGGCCGGTGACACTCTTCCCCTTCGGAAGAATGTCACCGGCCCTCCCAGTGTCACAGCTGTTTCCCCAAAGTCCCACCCTGCCCCCCAACATAAAAAAAAAACAGCTAGTGTGGAGGCACAGGGTAAGAAGACGGATAATACCTCTCTGCAGGAGAGGCAGCTAGTGGCAGCTCCTCTTCCAGGAGTGACGTACCCAGGAAGAGTACTCATAGGAACAACAGGGAGGTAGCTGGAAAGTGGGAAGTGCTTTACATTGGAGCACCTCCTCCCAAAAGCAAAAAGAAGAGCAAAACATCTCCTCCTCATTCAGTGGCATTGTCTGGCCCGATAATTATGCTCAGCCAGCCGGTGGCAGACCACACATCTCTCCCTCCAGATCTTAAGGGGGATAATGTGGATAAGGGTCTGGAGGAAAAGAGGGTCTGCCAAGTGAGTAAGAAGTGGAAAATCATGATCAGTTCCTGCCTCTGGTCTTTGAGGGGGACCCCAGTAAAGCCCCTGCTGAATAGGTGGTCAGTGTCCCTGAAGTGCTGAGCTTCGGTGACACCAGCCAGTCCCCTGCTCCAGTATCACTCTCCAGTGATATTACTGGGGTTTTGTTAGAGCCCCAAGTTGAGTCACTACCGGAGGGGGGAATATAGGCTTGACCCTAATTTAGAACCCTATAGATTTGTCTGTCAGGGGGGATGTGGCACCAGGGGAAGTGGATATGGGGGAGGGTGATATGGTAGGCTTTCCTGTTAACATCATGGGGGAGCCTGTCAACCCTCCTCAGCCTTCCACTGACCCTAACATCGTTGCAATCCAAGCTGTGCAAGCAGCAGTGGAAATGGCAGAGGAGGCATACAAAGCCTACAAAGCCTTCCACTAAAGAAGCCATGTCAGCCACTGCTGTGCAGCAAGCTACCCCTGAATGCACCACTGAAGCTGCAGGAGTACAACAGCAATCTCAGGGTCCTTTTTTCTAGAAGGAAGGGTGCTTAGGGCACTTCTTCTATACCATCCAAATAGGGGGACCCTTAGAATAAAGCTGAGGAAATTGATTCCAGACAGCGAGGATGGAGTAAAAGCCCTCAGCCAAGAAGAGCCCAGGGTTAATCCACAAGTGAGAACATTAGATTCTAAGTCGGTTATCTCTGCAAGATATTAGATCTATTCTATGAAAGCACCCTTCATGGGCAAAAGAAAAGAAAGGTGTAGCTGGCCTTAGAGAAGTGAAAGAATAAGTTGTTTATTATTCACTCTCTCCAGCGATATCTACAGACCATCAATAGGACCAAAAACTCCTGGACTGCAGAGCACATCCAAGTTCCTAAAAATGTGCTTGTCTTATTAGCACTCGCAGGAGGCTGGGGAACGCACAATTTCTGACACACAGTAATGGTTTTGCACATCAGCACGCTTAATACCAAAGGTTGTCAAGACTGTTTCCGCAGGTTCCAGCTACTCTCCTATTTACAACAGGGAGGGTACTCTGTGAGTTTCCTGCAGGAAACCCATACCACTCCAGAAGCTGAGTCTTTTTGGCAACTGGAGTAGAGAGGCACGGTCTTCTTTAGCCACTTGACATCGACGTTGTGTGGAGTGGCGAACCTGTTCTCAGAGTCTTTTCAGCCGGAGCTGCTGCTCATGAAAGCTGTTATCCCAGGCTGTCTACTCCACCTTCGGGTTTGAGAGTAGCATAGCACAATTAACTTAGTTAATGTATATGTTCCTACTGGAGGGCCCGAGAGAGTGAGGTTCTTAGCCAGATTGTCAGAAGACCTGGAGATGGTTGACGCGGATGAGTGCTTGGTCCTCGGGGGTGATTCAATTGATGCTCTGGACTGAAATGGACCAGAGCCGTACCCGCCTTCTGCGTCAGCCATGTGGGAGCTCATTGCCCGCTTCTCCCTGGAGGACATCTGGTGAGAACAGAACTAAGGGGCATCAGATGGTTTCACCTACGTCAGGGTAAGATACAGTCTGGTAACCCTCTCCCGGATTAATAGGCTTTATATATCTAGTCATTATAATTCACAAGACCGTTCCTGTGCTATTAGGTTGGCTCCGTTCACAGACCACAACTGTGTGTCTGTGACGGTGGCGCTCACATTAGCAGCCCCACAAGCCACCTATTGGCACTTCAACAATGCCTTGTTGGAGGACCAGGGGCTTGTGACATTGATCCGGGAGTTCTGGATGGACTGGAGGGGTTGTAAGGGTGACTTTGCCTCGTTAAAACAGGAATATACCAAACTTGTAAGGACCAATCCCTGCAGAGTGAATATCTAGAGAGGAAAGATGTCCTCTGTGACCTGGAACGACACCAGGCCAAGGGGGCATATGTGCAAAGCTGTTTGCGTTTTCTAAAACATCTAGACAGTGGCTCCCACCTTTTCTACTCACTGGAGAAAAGGGGGGGGGGGCAATAGTAGAGAGATCACCTGTCTTCTAGGTAAAGATGATGCCCCCCCTTACAGATCCAGAGAGAATCCGGGACAGAGCGCAACATTTTTATCAAAATCTATACTCTCCGGATCCTATTTCTCCAGACGCCTGCAGAGTGCTATGGGAGGGGCTGTAAGGGAGCAGTGATGGTGTAAGGGAGCAGCTTGATATGCCAATATATTTTCAAGAGCTTGCTGAAGCCCTCCGTGCCATGTCCGGTAAGAAATTTCCAGGACTGGACGGACTCACTGTAGAGTTTTTCCAAATCTTTTGGGAAACTCTGGGATCTGATTTCCATCTGGTGCTTAGGGAAGCCCTGGAGACCGGGGAGATGCCCCTGTCTTGCCGCAGGGCAGTACTTGCCTTTGCTGGCCATAAAGGGAAGGTCTGCACCTTATTAAGAACTGGCGACCAGTTTTGCTGCTCAGCAAGGTTATAAGATTGTAGCAAAAGCCATCTCGCTTAGGCTTGGGTCTGTGCTGCCAGACTCGGTTCACTCTGACAACTCCTAAGCAATCCTGGGCTGGACTATTTTTGATAGCATTTTCCTGGTCCAGGATCTCTTACATCTTGCCAGAAGGACTGGTCTGTCACTCGCCTTTCTCTCCCTAGATCAGGAGAAGGTGTTTGACAGGGTGGACCATCATTACCTCTGCAAGCATACGGCTTTGGCCCGCAATTTGTGGGCTATATAAAAGTGCTGTACACCTCTGCAGAGTGTTTACTTAAAATCAATTGGTCCCTAAAAGCACCTTTGGTATTTGAACGGACGGTATGTCAAGGATGTCCCTTGTCTGGACAGCTGTATGCACTGGCCATCAAGCCTTTCCACTGTCTGTTGAGGAAAAGGCTCCCTGGGCTGGTGCTGAAAGTACCAGACATAGGGACTGTCCTTTCAGCCTATGCTGATAATGTGCTCCTCGTGGCCCAGGACCCAGTTGATCCTGAGCTGGCAAAAGAGTGCCAAGAGGTATATTCAGCTGCCTCCTCTGCTTGGATCAACTGGTCCAATGCACAGGCCTTTTAGAGGGTTCTCTACAGGTGGACTCCTTGCCTCCCATATTCCGTGGCATCTTGTGGAAGGCAGATGTCATCAAGTATTTAGGGGCCTACCTGGCCGCTGAGGACTCTTCCGTCCCAGACAACTGGAAGGAGTTGGAGGACAGTGTCCTTACTTGTCTGCGGCAATGGAGGGCTCTTGCAAAAATGCTTTCCATTAGGGGGTGGATACTGGTTAACAATCAGCTGGTGGCTTCTCAGATCTGGCACTGGCTGATTTGTCCGACCCCCGAGTTTGTCACAAATATACAGAGGAGCTTGCTAGATTTTCTCTGGATGGGAAGGCATTGAGGCTCAGGTGTAGACAGCTTGTCTTTGGCGGAGGATAGGCAGGGGGTGGTATGCGTCCACTCACAGTGGCACACCTTCCGCTTGCAGTACCTGCAGAGATACCTCTATGCAGATCCCTCTCCGCAGTAGTGCCCACTGGCATCCAGCTTCTATCGCCAGTTCCGCAACATGGGGTGTGACCGGCAATTATTTCTTATCAGGCCTGAAGGGTTTGGGAGAGAACTCTGTGTGTTGCCGGCATACTACCAGGAAACCCTGAAGGCCTGGAGCATGGTCTCCGTGACCAGGCAGGGCATGCCTTTGGGGGATGAATTGTTTACAGAGCCCCTACTATATAATCCAGTTGTAGGTGCTCCACTGGTACAGTCCCCTAGTATCATCCGCCGCCTTAGTCAAGCATGGATGACCCGAGTCGGGGATCTCCTGGACTATGAGCGTTCTGATTGGGTGTCACCCAAGGAGCTTGCGCTCCGTCAAGGATACGCGACACCCAAAGTCCCAGGGCGCTTGCTCCAGGAGATTAAGTATGCCATCTCCCCCGACTCTCGCACCTTCCTTCACGGGGCTTTGCAGGGCGGAGTACCAGATGCACCTTCCAACACCCCCGCTCCGGCTGTTTGCATTGGACACAAGCCCTGTTTTTCCCCTCAGGCTCCTCCTGTCCTCAACCTCTCGAGGTTGAGGGACATAACCTCGGAATGCTTTTGTGACATGCCGAGGAAGAGCTGGTATTCTCTCATGCTCCATACAGTGCCCTTCCTTGCCCTCGTGATCCATCTAGATACCATCTAGAGGTGGGTCCTTCCAGCTGACAAGGAGAGTGAGTTGGAGAGTGCTCCATAGCACTGAGCACAAGAGAGTACCTAGCTAAATACACAGACTCCCCTGCCACTTGTCCATTCTGTGGCAAGGTGGAGTCCGTGTTTCATACTTATTTTAGTTGCGTCAGACTGCAGCCCCTCTTATCACTCGAGGGGCCTCCTCCTGCAGTTCTGGTTGCATTTCTCCCCACAACTTTTTATTTTTGGGTGTCCAGTGTCCCGGGGCAACAAGGCCAGAGACCTCCTCGTCAACCTGCTCCTGGCATTAGCCAAGCTGGCTATTATAAGTCCAGGAAGCAGTGTTTGGCTGGGGAGGTTCCATTGTCATTTGAGGCCATGTTCCGGGCTCTGGTGAGCTCCTGTATCCGGGTAGAGTGCCGTCTGGCTTTCTAATAGAAAAATTATTCACAAAGGGTTAATTTTCCATTTTCCTTGCTTAGCTGTGTAGAAATGTCCAGGGTCAAGACAGTCTGGGGTTATCTTAGTTGAAGTAAACAAGAAGCTAATTACACACAATAGATACTTGCTTTTGCAAGGACATCTTAGAAATGTTTAAACACAGTTGCAAGAAGTTAAACATTCATGCTAACTATGTTTTACTAAGATAACACTAAGCTATTACACACAATAGATACTTGCTTTCTAAGGACAATCTTAGAAATGTCTAAACCACAGTGCAAGAGTTTAATGATTCATAGTAACTCTACACTATACACCTGTGTATAAAAGAACTTCCAAACTGCTAAAAAAAAATCAGAGATTCTTTAAAAGGCAGTTATGTTTTTGATACCAAGTATAACCTCCTGTGATTAATGTTTTTGTCTCACACAGGTTTTTTCACTTAACCCTTTGTCCACTGGGAGGATGGATGAGTATCCTCCCATCCAGCGCTACGGAATATGTTGGCGCGTTATAAATAAACGATAATAATCAGGTTTCTTTTCAGCTCAATGGAAACAAGATGGGTTTGGTGGCTCTAGATGTAATAGGGTGTAATGACCTTGTACTTAGGGTGCTACTAAGGGTCAGAAATACATATTAAACAAATGGAAGAAAAGAAAAGGGACCCTTTTATTAGTGCACACCTATGAATCTCAATATTGTAAGAGACCCAGTTGATTAAAACTTAGCTTTTAATAATTTACTTAAAAATAGATGCTACAAAAGCTAAAAATATGGACGCTGCAATTAGAAACAGGAGGTGGGAAAGGATATAGGGATATAGTTGGACTGGACTTGTATAAATGGGCGTTAATACTCCTTAAAATATTGTCTAGAAGGTGCTGTGATTCTAAAGTGCTATAATAAAGTGCTATAATAAGGTGCTGGTGGTGCAAGCAAAACAAACTGTATTTGCCCTGGTAAGTTATTATTGCATATAACTTGTGCTAATTTAAATACAATCGTGATGAATTGTATTTATGACGTGCTGAGTTGTGCTATATTGCAGGAGTATAAAATTGTCTCTTGTTTAGTTGCTGTATATCCCCTGTACTATTCCTTGAATTCCCTATTATTTTACTCCTTTTAGGAGTAACTAGATCAATCAGGAACCTATTTTTGGTTTATCTTTGTTTGTTATATCGCTGTGTCCCTGACAATCTGTTTGTTTCCTATAGCGTGGAGATCGCGGTTAGTTTTCCTGAGGAAATTGAGAAATGTGCGTCGGGAGAGACGCAGCAATGTGAGGCGCGTGTTAGTGACGTCATTGCGAGGCGTCCTAACCGCGATCTCCACTCTATAAGAGACAAACAGATTGTCAGGGACACAGCGATATAACAAACAAAGATAAACCAAAAATAGGTTCCTGATTGATCTAGTTACTCCTAAAAGGAGTAAAATAATAGGGAATTCAAGGAATAGTACAGGGGATATACAGCAACTAAACAAGAGGCAATTTTATACTCCTGCAATATAGCACAACTCAGCACTTCATAAATACAATTCATCACGATTGTATTTAAATTAGCACAAGTTATATGCAATAATAACTTACCAGGGCAAATACAGTTTGTTTTGCTTGCACCACCAGCACATTATTATAGCACTTTATAGCACTTTATTATAGCACTTTAGAATCACAGCATCTTCTAGACAATATTTTAAGGAGTATTAACGCCCATTTATACAAGTCCAGTCCAACTATATCCCTATATCCTTTCCCACCTCCTGTTTCTAATTGCAGCGTCCATATTTTTAGCTTTTGTAGCATCTATTTTTAAGTAAATTATTAAAAGCTAAGTTTTAATCAACTGGGTCTCTTACAATATTGAGATTCATAGGTGTGCACTAATAAAAGGGTCCCTTTTCTTTTGTTCCATTTGTTCTTTTCAGCTCACCCTCCTAATTTAATTTTGTTTTGTTTTACAGTTTAAATTTAAGCTTTTCTTGGATCCTTAGGATATCTGTAAAGCCAAGTTCAAGCCAACAGGCTCTATTAAGTCCAACACAAAGCGGGAACTACTTAGGGCCACACAAAAAACATTATCATGAGTATGTGAGTACTAGGAACGGGGGGGAGGGGGGGAGCAAGTCTTCTCCCCCCAATGCAAAAAGAAAATTAATGTTACAGTGTCTTAAAGGGATGTGTAAGGTTCCTGGATGTTATTATGTATATAGTATCCCTGGGTATCTATTTACTTTTATGAACCTTATGTTATGAAGAAGGGCTTCTAAGCTCTGTTTTTACTGCCTACAATAAAATAAATAGTCCTGTACAGTTAATAGACACACAGGGTTATTATGTACCTAGTTGTACAGGTGTTATGTTTGGGGAGTTTACACTGTGTCCAGTTAGAGAGCCATGCCGTGTGAATGCCTGTGCTTTAAAAAATAAATGCTTTTGTGGGTCTTAGTACCTCAAGAAACAAATTTCTTTGTGCACATGGCTAATTTTTGCAGTGAGCTGTCTCCTGGATAGGAAAGGACGTTATAAAGAAAGTAAAAGAAAGAACTACAAGATAGCCATGTCAGATACACCTGACTGCACACCTGAAGCTGTAAGAATGTAGCAGCCATCTCAGGATCCCCAAATCATAGGGTGCTAAAGTGACAGTGTAATCCATTCAAGAGGGGATCTCTTAAAATAAAGCTGAGGAAACTAACTCCAGTCAGGGACAGTGAGGTAAAAGTCCTCAGCCAAGAGGAGCCCATGGGGTGATTAACAAGTGGGAACATCAGATTCTAGTTGGTTATCTCTTACAAGGAATTGGATCAACCCATACCACTCCAGAGGCTTTATGGCAACTGAAGTGGTGAGGCAGGATCGTCTTAAGCCCCTTCACACTGACATAGTTACATAGTTACATTGTTACATAGTAATTAAGGTTGAAAAAAGACTTTCAGTCCATCAAGTTCAACCTGTTAAGATCTCCTCTGATCTGCAATATGCGGATTAGTTATTAATTAAATTATTGATTAAATAATTATTAATAGTATAGTATTGGAGAATGAATAAAGAGTTAGTCCATCAAGTTCAACCTTTTTAGATCTCTATTGATCTTTTTAATTTGGACTATTTATTATTATTGTTAATTGTTAATTATTGTTAATTGATCCAGAGGAAGGCAAACATAAAAAAAAACCCATTGAAACTTTGCCAATTGTCTCATAAGGGGGAAAAAAAGCAAAATTCCTTCCTGACCCCAGAAACTGGCGATCAAATTTCTCCCTGGATCAATATTCCTTCGCTAGTTATCTAGGATAGCCTTGAATGCCCTCTTTATTCAGAAATATATCTAACCCCTTTTTGAAGTTGTCTATCGAATTCGCTGTCACCACCTCCTTTGGTAGAGAATTCCACAGTTTAACCACCCTAACTGTGAAGAACCCTTTTCTTTGTTTAAGGTGAAATCTTTTTTCCTCTAACCTCAACGGATGTCCTCTTGTCAGTTGAAAATCTCTTGCTACAAAAAGCTCACTGACGTTGTATGGAGTGGTGTATATGCTCCTGAGTGTGTATATGCTGTATATGTATATGCTCCTTCTTAGCCAGACTGTCAGAAAATCTGGAGACAATTCCCCCCTTAATGCTCTGGACCGAAATGGGCCAGAGCCATACTCGCCTTCTACATCAGCCTTGCAGGAGCTCATAACCTGCTTCTCCCTAGAGGATGTCTGGCATAAAATTGCCCCGGGGCATCAGACAGTTTCACCTATGTCAGGGTGCGAACAGTTCTGGTGGTTCACTCCGAGATCAATAGGGTTTATAAATCTAGCCACTATGGGCCTAATTCAATTGCAAGCCCGCAACTCGCTAGCTAACGGCCAACATGTCTGCGATTGAGTCGCGGACTTCAGTTCCCTTCCGTTTGCGATGCTATTTATTTGCCGAAGGTCGAGAGCTACAAGCTGGAGCCTCAAACTCGTAAAGCCGGAGTTCACAAGTAATGCTTCCGGGTTGCAGATCCGAAACTCGCTGCAAATTCGTAGAAGGCCGTAACTCCCGAAGCAGATCAATTAACCAATAGGAAGCGGAGGACGCAAATCAACGCAGCAGGAAATGGTTTAAAAGCCTGCAAAACTTGCAAATCTGTGACTGCACTGTAACTGAGCAAGTGAACACACAGGTCTAGGCGTTGGTGGGTTTTTGAGCTTTGGAGAGAGAGGAGAGTGAGCGAGAGAGAAGGAGTATTGTAAGTTTTGATCTTTTGACATATCAGATAATTTAACCCCTTATTTACAACACACATAATTACTAATATCACATAGCTCACACACACAGATAAATACCTATACATAGCTAGTAGGCCATCCCCCATAACCCCCACCTACCCCCTCCTATACAATTACTATACTACACATAATACTCACATTCTTGTTTTACCTCATACACATCCACATACATATTATATCTCTTTATTCTTATTTTATTTCTTATATGATAGGAAGGGAGGAGGCAAGTGAGGAGAGAAAGAGAGGAGAGAGAGGGGAACACTGGAGGGGTAGCGAGAGGAGAGGAGGAGAAGTATGGTTAGAGGGAGAGGAGGCAGCAGGCGAGGGATGGGAGGTACAGGTGGAGGAGAGCAGCAGGGGGGGAGGGATGTGCCCCCAGATGTAGGCACACAAGATGAAGGTGCAGAGGGTCAGGGGCCCCGGGGGGGGGGGAGGTAGCAGGGATGAGGGACAGACATCAGGGAGTGAATAGGGAGGCCAGGAAACCCAGGCACAGTTGGCAGGGCAACAGGATGTGCAAAAGCAGAGGGCCCACAATTATACAGACGAGGAGACGGAAACCCTCCTCAGGGAAGATCAAGCCCGCCATAGTATCATTCATGGTGGTAGGAATGTGACGGCTGGCGCAAAGACGCGTGCTTGGAATGAGGTGACTGCAGTTGTGGCTTGTTGGGGGTTGCAAACAGGGATCAGAAGTCGGTGAAACACCAATATAATGACATCAGGATGAAGGTCAAGAAGAAGATGTCATTGGAGGCCAGAGTAGCCTGTGCGACTGGTGGTGGGCCACCACCAAATTTAACATACCGTGGATATCAGCGGACCATGAGGGATTCCTCACAACAGGAATGATCCCAGCCAAGATCCTCGATGATCAAGATACAGGTCAATGTTCATCTGCATGAAACAATCACCACAGCCCATTACAAGTGACCATTATGACAGGGATATGTAAACACACAGCAAACAATTGTTAACAGAATCAAAACTGAATTATATTGTCCTCTCATTTCAGTACCCAGGACGCGTACTCCGCCCACGGAGACCCAGGCAGTGACCCACCAGAGCCACCACTATCCCTGCCGCAGGTGGTGGTTAAGGAAGCTGAGGGCCCAGGCCCATCCCAGGAGGCTGGAGCAGCAGCAGGGCCATCGTGGGAATCACCCCCTAGGCCCTTATATGCCTCACAGGCACTTTCACAGCCCTTTAGGATTCCCTCAGGTTCAATGAGCCAACTACCACCTGCAGCGATGTCGAGCTCCTGGGGACTACCCTCGACAGGCCCACTACTGCCATCTATTGACATCCAGGCTATGCGTGTGTTGGACCGCAATCCTCTACAACAGCCGTTGAATTCCCAGCAGTGGTTGGAGCAGCAATTGGCCCTGGAGATGTTGCAGCCTTTGGTGCCACCACAGATGTCTTAGCCATTGTTGCCCGGCTGTTGTCGCAGCTGATGATGCACCAACAGACCTGGCTAACACCATAGGCAACAGCATCCACATATCCGGCACCATCTTAAGTTCCCACAGCACTGTCTCAAGTGCCCGTACCTCTGTCCCAAGAAGAGCAAGTACCTCTGCTCCAAGAAGTGCCAGGACCTCTGTCCCAAGAAGTGCCAGGATCTCTGTCTGAAGAAGAGCCAGTACACCGTTCTCCAGTGCTAGTACTTTCACCATTCCACAGCGATTCCCTATCATCAACACCATCCCAATCCCTACGCGGTACATCTGTGGCCTTCCATGCTACACCATCTAGAGACGTAAGTCACGTCCCTGCATGAGCCTCCTTGAGTGACATATATAGGCACGTCCAATCGGATGATGACTGTGACATTGGAGCTCTCCACCAGCTCACAGCTCAGCTGGTCCGTCAAAACGAAATTGCCGTGGGCCAGGAGGCAGCCATACAGTCAAAATTTAGGGAAGTGAGAAGGCATAATCTTGAAGTGGACTGGTATATGCAAGTCCAGACACATCATTTAGCGCGGATGGTGCAGTTGGCTGAAGCCCACGTGCCGACACCCCAGCCTTCAGTTATACATGCTCCAACAACACAGGCAGAGCCTATAGCATCCGTTCACACTTTACCACCAATGCTAGCTGCTACACAGCAGCCACCTCAGCCAGAGGCTACAGCATCCGTTCACACTGTACCACCAATGCCAGTTGCTGCACAGCAACCACCTCAGCCAGAGGCTACAGTCTCCGTTCACACTGTACCACCAATGCCAGCTGCTGCACAGCAGCAACCTCAGCCAGAGGCTACAGAATGCATTCACACTGTACCACCAATGCCAGCTGATATACAGATGCCACCTCAGCCATAGGCTACAGCATCCGTTCACACTGTACCACCAATGCCAGCAGCTGCACAGCAGCCACCACAGTTAGATGCACCCCTCGATCCAATACTTCCAAGGTGGAACTTGATTGACTAGATTCATCTACCCTCATGGTTCAATTTAAATAATGCACACAAATTGTGAATATTATATTTACACCCCTAACAGATGTTGACTATCATGGTCCTCTCCCAGTACATCCTCTGCCTGGTTCTGTGGTTCCGCACCCTCCCTTTCTGCAGGTGCCCCTATATCCTCTGCCATTCCTCAATATCACGCCTTACATCGGAGTCTCCACACGTCAACAATCTGTACAACAACTCACGTCTCCTCCTACGCCTACTCCTCAGATCAATATAAACAGCAATGACATCCATGGTTAGACTAGCTAATGGCTTGTTTGTGCTGTCATTTTATAGCTTGCTGATTGCACCACCTCTTGATTTCCAGGTGGATATCAGGTTAGGAATAGCTCACTTGTGTATTTGAGAATTATTTGTCATTACATCAGCTTTAGGTTCTGGCTATGGGAATCTGGATCATGTTAATCTAATGAACTACCCTGCTGTTGTCTAGTTTTTGCAAATCCTATTTGTAACCCCTTATTTTTTTGGGTGCATTACTTTTTGTTCCCCATGCCATGTAGCGGTGTGATTTAGCCACTATTTGTTGTCCCACTGTAGATGTGATGAGAGAAATGTATATGAGATGATCTTTAGGGTCCAAATTAAAGGCTGTGAGGGGGTTAATATGGCAGCCATTTTTATTTATTTGTGTTGCAATTTAATGGGGTAGTGTGTCTTTAATAGCTTTCAGCATGTTGAAGTATGGCTTTTCATATTGGCATATGCATAACCATTACAACCTATATGGAAATAAAATATTTTATTTTGCAATATTTGATATATGGGACTTGTGCATGTAATTGTAATGCCTTCCATTGCTTTCCCCATGTTTTCAAGTGTCGGTGTCTTTATATTGTAATTTACGGTGTTCAAAACTGGTCTGTAAACACTTAGTGGGTCCTATTTGGAATCCGTAGGATTTGGTCCTATATTTGGCGTTTGCGAGCTTGATTGCGGCCTCGGTGTTGATCGATTTAGTCAATTGAATAGCGATTTGAGATTTTCGCGATCCAAAGTCTTGCGGCCTTGACAGATCAAAGGATTCTGGATGGTGTAATTTACGTGCTTGACGACCGCCATTTTTTAAAAGTCGCAACTCGTAACCCGATCCAAGCCCACAAAAAGACGCCAATTGAATAGCAAATTTCATTGCAAGCTCACTTACGGGCCTCCGTATCTCAAATTTGCACTGCCTCTGCCTTTAGTCTAGCTCAGTTTACAGACAACAACTCTTTGTCTGTGACACAAACAATTATGCCAATAGCACCATGAGCAGCCTATTGGCACTTTTAAAATAAAGTCTTGTTGGATTACCAGGGCTTGTGACATTGACCCGGGAGATCTGGACGGACTGCATGTGTTGCAAGGTTGACATTGCCACGTTAAAGGAGTGGCGGGTCTTGGGCAAGGTAAACTTGTGACTCTTGTCCCTGGTATTTACCAAGGGTACAAGTAGACAGCACAAAGCTGAGCTGGAGTCACTCCGGGGAGAGGTGCTCCATCTTGGTGCTGGCCATACATTTCTCCATTACTGAATATCTAACATTTTGTCTTCTTCAACCATATCTGATTGGAACACTTTCTTTAAAGAGGCAGGCATTCCCACAGGGTAAGCTGTCCATTATGCCCTCATATTTGTAGATAACACGTGAGAAAACCCATAGCGACCTGGTGTGTGTACAAAGCACAGTCTACACAGAGTGGCTCAAACTGCCAATCCCCCATTGTGCATATAAAAGCTTCCTCTCTATTCAGTGTCTCTTCCCACCTCAGTAGCAAACAAAATGGAGGTTCTGGAGCAAAAATATGACATCACAACCAAGTTTTTAGAAGTCAGAACATCTGTATAATGTTAGTACTATAGATGCTGAGAAGTCTAAGAACATATACTTTATCTTTAGGATCCAGCAAGATATGATGATGGAAATGGATAGACAATTCTTAAAGAAGCTTTGAATCACCATTGTGATTGATTCCCATACTAAGGCATTCTAAGGCAGTCAACAGACAGGTAAGAGACTGGGGATTAATAAGGGATCTTGGAATCACCATCATGGGGGACGTGATTGCCATACTGAGACATGCTAAGAAAGTCCACAGACAGGTAAGAGACAGGGGGTTCATAAGGGATTACGTTACCCATCTCATTGGGATCAGGGCCTTGACCCTGTTACCCTTGCATGGATGGTATTGCAGGAAACCAAGCCTCTTGTTGAAGTAGGTAAATATCAGCAAAATATATTGGTCTAAGGCCATATACATGTCATTTACATTAGTACACTATGGGTCTAGTAGGACTGAGCATCTTAAACATATCCTTTCCATTCGTACACTTTGGGTCTAGCAAGGACTGCGTTCATTTACATGTCCTTTCCATTAGCATATTTCCTTTAGTATACTAGTCCTAGCAGCACTTGGACCTATCAGTGGTCCTTTTAAACATGGTTACTATATATTTACCATCCTTCTCTGCTGTTTCTCTGAGCCGTTTTTCGGGGTCTCGGACTTGCTTGCGGAGGGAGACGACATCACTGTGAGGAAAGAACCAAACCATCAGCTATGTGCAAAAGGTATCCAGGAATGAGGCAATTTGGTACTGATAGCAAGACCACTCTGGTGGGAGGATCAGCTGACTGACAGCCAAAAACATATGAACAATTAATGTACATACATATATTAACAATTCATGTAAATAATATATTTACATTATCTAAATTTCATCCTTCCTCAAGATTGATCTCACGTGATATATATATATATATATTAGATGAACATGACTTATATTCACTTAGTTATTTTCTTAGTTTCTTAGATATTTTCAGCAGGGGAAATATGCTACTATATACAGGATTGTAAATATAGTTTCCCATGATCTCTAATAATACTTTATTTGCCAATAGCCATTCTTAGGCAATTTTCCAATCAGACTAGAAGGACATATGACCAAAATAAGAGGATATCTGCACGGATGGGATAGCCCCTACTAGCAGGCAACATATAACGGTAATTAAAGGGGTGCAGGAGATTATCTCCTATTTATCTACATTAAAGTGCTTTCTGTAAAACAAATCTTAGAATTTGAATTATCAGGTCAGAAATTAAGGAGCACATACAAAGAAGGTGGGGACATATATCTTATGTATAATAAGTAGCCCAGCACCCAACACATTTATAATTCTTAAAAGAGTTGTCTTTTTGTCTGTTCTTTGGAATAGGGATATCCTAAGTAAGGAATGTATTCCCTATATATTCTGAATTCCTACCAGTCTGTATTTAGAGACCAGGGTGGTCCTGTGCATCCCCTACTGAAATTGCTCCCTTTATCATGTTTTAGACTCCAAAGAGCTTATGTTTAAGTCTCTCCATGTATACTCATTAAATAGTATATATATATATATATATATATATATATATATATATATATATATATAAAGACTCATAGAGTAATCTGCAATATGAAAAGTCTATATCTTCGACACTATTTCAATAAATTACAAAGGGTATTTTTATCCCATTTTCTTTATTTTAATTGTTTTTAAATGTTTGTGTGCGCCGTTGTCCTGAAGTTTTGTAAAATAAATTGTAAATACAACTTTACTAATATAGAAAAGCCATTCCCTCACTTCCCTTTTCTCATTTCTGCATTGTTAGCTAGCATTAAACCATATGTTAAAAATAATAATATATAATGTATACAAATAATAAACCTCTGCCTTCAGAAAAAAATATCTGACAACTAGGAGCCAGACAAAATATTTTTTGGAGCCAGGGTGTGCATAATAAATACCCTGATAGCATTTGAGACTAAAATCAATCACCTCCCCTTGAAAGGACGGTTGCCGGATCTATATACCACCACTTGTTTCTATACTTTACTCACTGTATTAGTGTTTACTTTGGTCTCAGTTCCCAGGCTATAAATGATGGATTTCGTGGGTCAAGCCTGTAATGTATGAAGAACTGGAGAGAAAAGGTAAAGTACAGCTCATTAACATCACCCCCATTAGTACACTTTGATCTAGCAGGGACTGAGCCCATAATCATGTCCTTTCCATTAGTACACTTTGATCTAGCAGGGACTGAGCCCATAAACATGTCCTTTCCATTAGTACACTTTGATCTAGCAGGGACTGAGCCATTAAACATGTCCTTTCCATTAGTACACTTTGGGTCTAGCAGGGACTGAGCACATAAACATGTCCTTTCCATTAGTACACTTTGGGTCTAGCAGGGACTGAGCCCATAAACATGTCCTTTCCATTAGTACACTTTGGGTCTAGCAGGGACTGAGCCCATAAACATGTCCTTTCCATTAGTAAATGTTGAGTCTAGCAGGGACTGAACCCATAAACATGTCCTTTCCATTAGTACACTTTGGGTATAGCAGGGACTGCGCCAATAAACATGTTGTTTCCATTAGTATACTTTGGTCTAGCAGTGACTGAGCCCATAAACATGTCCTTTCCATTAGTACACTTTGATCTAGTAGGGACTGAGCCTATAAACATTTCCTTTCTATTAGTACACTTTGGGTCTAGCAGGGACTGAGCCCATAAACATGTTGTTTCCATTAGTACACTTTGGGTCTAGTAGGGACTGAGACCATAAACATGTCCTTTCCATTAGTACACTTTGATCTAGCAGGGACTGAGCCCATAAACATGTCCTTTCCATTAGTACACTTTGGGTCTAGCAGGGACTGAGCACATAAACATGTCCTTTCCATTAGTACACTTTGGGTCTAGCAGGGACTGAGCACATAAACATGTCCTTTCCATTAGTACACTTTGGGTCTAGCAGGGACTGAGCCCATAAACATGTCCTTTCCATTAGTACACTTTGGGTCTAGCAGGGACTGAGCCCATAAACATGTCCTTTCCATTAGTAAACGTTGAGTCTAGCAGGGACTGAACCCATAAACATGTCCTTTCCATTAGTACACTTTGGGTATAGCAAGGACTGCGCCAATAAACATGTCCTTTCCATTAGTACACTTTGGGTCTAGCAGGGACTGAGCCCATAGACATGTCCTTTCCTTTAGTACACTTTGGGTCTAGCAGGGACTGAGACCATAAACATGTCCTTTCCATTAGTACACTTTGGTCTAGCAGTGACTGAGCCCATAAACATGTCCTTTCCATTAGTACACTTTGATCTAGTAGGGACTGAGCCTATAAACATTTCCTTTCCATTAGTACACTTTGGGTCTAGCAGGGACTGAGCACATAAACATGTCCTTTCCATTAGTACACTTTGGGTCTAGCAGGGACTGAGCACATAAACATGTCCTTTCCATTAGTACACTTTGGGTCTAGCAGGGACTGAGCCCATAAACATGTCCTTTCCATTAGTACACTTTGGGTCTAGCAGGGACTGAGCCCATAAACATGTCCTTTCCATTAGTAAACGTTGAGTCTAGCAGGGACTGAACCCATAAACATGTCCTTTCCATTAGTACACTTTGGGTATAGCAAGGACTGCGCCAATAAACATGTTGTTTCCATTAGTACACTTTGGGTCTAGCAGGGACTGAGCCCATAAACATGTGATTTCCATTAGTACATTTTGGGTCTAGCAGGGACTGAGCCCATAAACATGTCATTTCCATTAGTACACGTTAGGTCTAGCAGGGACTGAGCCCCAAAACATGCCCTTTCCATTAGTACACTTTAATCTAGCAGGGACTGAGCCCATAAACATGTACTTTCCATTAATACACTTTGGGTCTAGCAGGGACTGAGCCCCAAAACATGCCCTTTCCATTAGTACACTTTAATCTAGCAGGGACTGAGCCCATAAACATGTACTTTCCATTAATACACTTTGGGTCTAGCAGGGACTGAGCCCATAAACATGTCCTTTCCATTAGTACACTTTAATCTAGCAGGGACTGAGCCCATAAACATGTCCTTTCCATGAGTACACTTTTGTCTATTAGGGACTAAGCCCATAAACATGTCCTTTCCATCAATACACTGGCAGCCCTATTATATTTGAAGCCCGTAGCGGCAAGGGCTGCAGGCTTGCAATTTGGCTCAGTTACAGAGATATTAAATTAGACCAAGGTCCGAGTTATGGGCTTGAGATGCAAGCCCGTAAACCTGAGCCACGCACACAAGCTGTAAAGGGGACGGACGAGCCGAGATTGGCCATAATTATCCAATTGCGGTATAACGTAGTGCGACACAGGCCTAACAACCAATCTAAAGCTGGAAACCGAAAATAACGCTGCAGGAAGCGAATTAAAAGGGAGCTAAAACCGTAAATCATTGACTGTGCTGTAGCTGAACAAGTGAACACACAGGTCTAGGCGTTGGTGGTTTTTTGAGAATTGGAGAGAGAGAAAGAGAGAGAGAGAAATGGAGCATTGTAAGTTTTTGATATTTTGACCTCAAAGATACTTAACAACCCTTAATTTACAACACACATAATAACTGATATCACATAATTCACACACATAGATTAGAGTGAGAGGAGGGGATTGCTTCAGCTGTTACGGCATTAGGGGTCGCTAATAAGGACCTAAAGTCTGTTAAACTTAGATATGATGTGAGACGGCTGAAGGTGAAGAGGAAGATGGCAGATGAGGCAAAGGCAGCACGTGCAACCGGTGGTGGGTGTTATGAACAGAAGGGCCCACTGGACTGTTTGGGGTTATATGTGTGGTCAGAAGGTACTAACAACTTGCTTAACAGTCATATCTGGGATATTCAAAGGGTTAAACAATTCCAAAGAATTGATATGGCCCTGCGATCGGCCACGTCTGAAGGCTCTGGCTTTAGTCATGAAGGGGGGAGCTAGTTTTATGGCTCTGTAAGGTACATGGTGTGTGATTCTTAGATCCTAAGAAAAGGGGTCTGATGGTGCCTGTCTCTTCAGAAATGATGCTGTCATCTGAAGTGTCTGCTGCTGTTGAGATCTGAACAAACAGTTGCGACTCGTAGAGAGAGAGAGAATTGGGGTGAGCGTAGTCCCCCAAATCGGGCGGGCGTAATAGTGGGCATCCAGCAAATATTACATACTGTGCAAGGGAGCAGACCCTGAGGGTATAGATTTAACCAGAGGCAGTGGTTGGCCTAACAGGACAGGTGGACACAGGTGTGCCTAGAACTATGCAAAGTGAGTATCATAACACACCACACACATTGGTGTATGAAATTGTGTGTGTGTGTGGGGGGGGGGGGGTTGAACAAATACCCGCAGATATCATGATGTTTGTATGTATGTATACTCTGGCTTGTGTATCCCCCTAGAATTATTCTGCCTCCTATGCCACTGCCCACAAACATAGATAACAGACAAACAATAGCACTGTATTCCCTAGGGTTTTGACTGAAGATATATGGGGCATAAATAACCATGTGAAACCTGGTGGCAAACATATCATTTTCATAATTTGTATCAATGAAATGTTTGGCAAATACCTGCAGTTCAAACTGATTCTGAGTACAATTTGCTATTATATCAAGATTGATTTGACATTCTAAGGAGAGTACATGTCTGGGTGTGAGCACTGCCGCATATGTGGATACAGAATCTGTAGGACTGCATGTGCGTGTCATATACTGTCCTAAACTGGACATTGTCTCAGATACATATTAACAACCATTGCTGGGATCATGTCACAAATTGATCGTGTCTAATGCACATGCAGATGGCACACCACACCTGCAGTACATATATTCATATGAGCTCATTATGCAGGTCATGGTTCATCTGTGTAACACAAGCAACACAGTCAATCACAGATAACCATGATGTCAAGGATATGGAAACACAAAGCTGTCAATTGTGTATGGAAACCAACTCAAATATATGTTTTCTTACATGTCAGTACCCAGGAAGACAAGGCAAGCCACACAGGAACAGGGGGAGGCTCCAATGGAGGTGGAAGTGGTTGAAGACAAAGGCCAGGACATTCAAGAGGCCCCGGGACCATGCACACAAGCTGGCCATTCAGCAGCGTATCAGGAGTGGGAATCACTGCCAGGACCCTCAACAGCATCAATCATACAGCCGGGCACAGCTGTTCCAACCACTTCCACTGTCCATGTCTTGGCCCCAGCCATCAGCACAGCTGCCACCTACTACAGCAACTATCCGGCCATAACAGCCAACAACCACTCCCACACAATGGGGTCCCCAAACATGGGCCAACACCCCAGCCCTCCTGCTGACACCTCAAGCCCTCCTGCTGACACCGCAGGGTTTACTGCCATCACCTCGTCCACCAATTCCATCACCTTGTCCACCAATTCCGTCACCTCTACTGCCACAAATGCCGTCACCTCTGCTGCCACCAATGCCGTCACCTCTGCTGCCAGCAATGCAGTCACCTCTGCTGCCAGCAATGCAGTCACCTCTGCTGCCAGCAATGCAGTCACCTCTGCTGCCAGCAATGCCGTCACCTCTGCTGCCACCAATGCCGTCACCTCGGCCACCAATGCCGACACCTCCAGCCCTGCTGTCGTCACCTGTAGCCCCATTGCTGTCAACACCACCACCCCTGACATTGCAGGAAATCATGAGCCAGTTGCCAGGGAGGACATGGCACGCTGGAAAAAAAGCAAATGAGAGGCTACGGTTGCACCAGGGGCATTGCTGCCTCACAAACACCCTCAAGAATGCTCCATGATGCGATGAGGAAGCACAACCGAAGGATAGAGAGATATGAGGAACAGGCAATTGGAAACAGCAACCAGAGACGTCAGCCTCCTCAGCTCAGATCTCACCACCAGCATCTCAACCAGATCCACAGCCAGCCAATGTAGTGGCACCCCACGCTCCTCCACAACAAAGACGTGGAAGAGTGAGACGGGGCATGGGCACAGAAGGTGGGGGCCCAGTGCCGAGGAAGAGGAGGTTTAAAAAAAAAAAAATGTGTTCACAGTGAAGCATGCCTTGTTGTATTACACATCCTCAACATATTATATAATTGCATATACATCTCGCTCAACACAAATAGTGGCTGTATTTCTCTGCCACATCACATATATAAAGTACCCAGGAACATTTCATAATTTTTTGTTCAGTCCTTCAGTCATGTTGGACTCTCTGAGACCCTATGGACTGCAGCACATTTAGCTAGGTCTCTGTCTGTGCTGTTCCACAAAGTTTGCTTAACAAAGCTACTGGAGTGGGTTGCCCGTTCCTTCTTCAGTGGACTGTGATTTGTCTGACCTCTCTGCTATGATGTGCCCACCGACAGTGGCCCTAAATGGTATAGCTAACAGCTTTACTGCAGTACACAAGCCACTCAACCACCACCACCACTTAGCAATGCTTAAGGGGACCAGGGGAACATACACCACACTAATCTACTCGAACACATCAGGAGGGGCTGCAAAAACACATGGAGGATGCGCAGTGGCACGTGGATCAACAGCCAACTCACCTCCATTAGGGGTAATCTCCGCTACGCCCATCTTGGTAAGTCCCACAACACTACTGGTGGCCATGTGCCAAGATGTATAGCCATTCCCATTTGGTGACCTCCCATTCTGTTCTACTATTCATCAATTTACATTACTGTATAGATTTACATTACTGTGAATTGCTAAGTGGTGGTGGTGAAGGGGCTTGTGTACCTGAATGAAGCTGTGAGCTATACCATGTAGGGCCAGTGTAGGTGGGCAGGTGATGGCAGAGAGGTCAGACAGGCAGAGACCTAGCTGCAGTCCATAGGGTCACAGAGAGTCGGACATGACTGAAGGACTGTACAACAAATATTAAAATGTTTCCCTGATACTTGATATATGTGATGTGGCGGTGTAATTTGACCACTATTTGTGTTCCCAATGTATATGCGATGAGCGAAATGTATATGCAATTATATTTTTTTTTCAAGGTCCATATCCATATTTTTTAAATACATTTTTATTATTTGGGGATTGTTTGTAATACCTTTCCATGCTTTCACCATATTTTCAAGTCCATTGGTATGTTTATATTGTCCTTTACAGTGTAGAGAAATTGTCTGTAAACCCTTGGTGGGTCCTATTTGGAGAATGGAATGTTTTGGCCTTCATTTGCAGGTTACAGGCTTGAACGCCATGGCGTCTTTGGAAATTCGTTGCAACTTATTGGCAAAATTAAAACGTAGCAGTTACAGGCTTGGCAGATTTGCGGCCACGAAGCTCCACGTTCCACGACCTGTAGGCTTTTTTCAGCCATAAGCCGCAAGTTTTTGACGGTTTGCTTTATGGTTCTAATTTAACTAGTAACTTGACTATCAACAATGAAACAATGAAATTGTAAGGCAGACAATACTGTTTGCCACACATTGAGCGTCAAAAATGACGGGAATACATTTTCCTCACCTCTCCCTTCCCTGTTTGTCCTTCCCCCCTCCCCTGTGTCTCCTTCCCCGCCCTCTCTCCCCTGTGTTTCCTTTTCCCCTCTCCCTCACCAGTGCCTCTTTCCCCCCTCCCTTTCCCCCCTCTCCCTCCCCTGTTTCCTTCTCCCCCTCTCTCTGCCTTGTGTCTCCGTTTCACCTCCTCTCCCTCTTTCTGGTCTTCTTTCCCCCCTCCTCTCTCTCCCTTGTCTCCTTTCCCCTTCTTCTTCCCTGTGTCCCCTACCCCTTTCCGTCCCTTGTCTCCTTTGCCCCCTTGCTTTCCCTCCCTGGTCTCCTTTCCCCCCCATAAACCCCCCCCCCCCCTGTACCCCTGTATCTGGTACCAGGATTCAATACAGGTACGTGGTGGTGGTGATAAGGTGTTGCGGCAGGAACCAGGTACTGGGGAGTGATGCGAGGTCTGCGCTCATTGCAGCCTAAGTGCTGCAAGGCTGCTTCGTCTCGCTTCGAGAGGCTCATGTGTGTGACGGTGGCGCTGGCTCACCTTGCTTCGCGAGATCGCAACAGCGTGACCAACATGGCAAACATTGCAAACAACGTTCTTGGTCCACAACTATATATGGGATAGCTGCAAGTATTGGGGGCTATGGTTTTACATGTTAGGGGAATTGAATAGGGCTGTGGGTCTAGCAGGGACTGGGCCCATAAACATGTCCTTTCCATTAGTACACTTTGTGTCTAGCAAGGACTGAGCCCATACACATGTCCTTTCCATTAGTACACTTTGGGTCTAGTAGGACTGAGCCCATAATCAAAACCTTTCCATTAGAACACTTTGGGTCTAGCCGGTACTGAGCCCATAAACATGTCCGTTCCATTAGTACACTGAGTCTAGCAGGGACTGAGTCCATAAACATGTCCTTTCCATTAGTACACTTTGGGTCTAGCAGGGACTGAGTCCATAAACATGTCCTTTCCATTAGTACACTTTGGGTCTAGCAGTGACTGAGTCCATAAACGTGTCCTTTCCATTAGTACACTTTGGGTCTAGCAGGGACTGAGTCCATAAACATGTCCTTTCCATTAGTAAACTTTGAGTCTATCAGGGACTGAGTCCATAAACATGTCCTTTCCATTAGTACACTTTGGGTCTAGCAGGGACTGAGCCCATAAACATGGGCTTTCCATTAGTACACTTTGTGTCTAGAAGGACTGAGCCCATAAACATGTCCTTTCCATTAGTACACTTTGTGTCTAGCAAGGACTGAGCCCATACACATGTCCTTTCCATTAGTACACTTTGGGTCTAGCAGGGACTGAGTCCATAAACATGTACTTTCCATTAGTACACTTTGGGTCTAGTAGGGACTGAGCCCATAAACATGGGCTTTCCATTAGTACACTTTGTGTCTAGAAGGACTGAGCCCATAAACATGTCCTTTCCATTAGTACACTTTGGGTCTAGTAGGAACTGAGCGCATAAATATGTCCTTTCCATTAGTACACTGGGTCTAGCAGGGACTGAGCCCATAAACATGTCCTTTCCATTAGTACACTTTGGTTCTAGCAGGGACTGAGCCCATAAACATGTCCTTTCCATTAGTACACTTTGGTTCTAGCAGGGACTGAGCCCATAAACGTGTCCTTTCCATTAGTACACTTTGGGTCTAGCAGGGCCTCAGCCCATAAACATGTCCTTTCCATTAGTATACTTTGTGTCTAGTAGGACTGAGCCCATAAACACGTCCTTTCCATTAGTACACTGGGTCTAGCAGGGACTGAGCTCATAAACATGTCCTTTCCATTAGTACAATTTGGTCTAGTATGGATTGAGCCCATAAAAATGTCCTTTCCATTTGTACACTTTGGGTCTAGTAGGTCTGAGCCCATAACATGTCCTTTCCATTAGTACACTTTGGGTCTAGCAGAGAATGAGCCCAAAGGCGCTCCTTGCGGGGGTGGAGATGAGCGCTGTAGGCGCTCATTCCAACGACGCCATACAACTTTCCGACCGGGTCTGCATCATTGCAGTTGATATCACACTTTGCTTCTCATACATACAAACAAGATTTAACAATAAATACAGATACAAATAAAAAAAATGTTCAGAAGGGCCAATCTGGACTCCATGTTGTACCATTGTGATCATGTGGACTCCAAGGTGTATTGTTCCTAAAATATGGACTTCATGTTGTACCGTTTTGAACATGTGGACTCCAAGGTGTATAGTTCCTAATATATGGACTCCATGTTGTACCATTTTGGACTGCAAGGTGTATATTTACTAATATATGAACTCCATGTTGTACAGTTTTGGACGTGTGGACTCCAAGGTGTATAGTTCCTAATACATGGACCCCATGTTATACAGTTGTGGACGTGTGGACTCCAAGGTGTATAGTTCCTAATACATGGACCCCATGTTATACAGTTTTGGACGTGTGGACTCCAAGGTGTATAGTTCCTAATACATGGACCCCATGTTATACAGTTGTGGACGTGTGGACTCCAAGGTGTATAGTTCCTAATATATGGACCCCATCTTGTATCGTTTTGAACATGTGGACTCCAAGGTGTATAGTTCCTAATATATGGACTCCATGTTGTACCATTTTGGACTGCAAGGTGTATAGTTACTAATATATGGACTCCATGTTGTACAGTTTTGAACGTGTGGACTCCAAGGTGTATAGTTCCTAATACATGGACCCAATGTTATACAGTTTTGGACGTGTGGACTCCAAGGTGTATAGTTCCTAATATATGGACTCCATGTTGTACCATTTTGGACTGCAAGGTGTATAGTTACTAATATATGGACTCCATGTTGTACAGTTTTGAACGTGTGGACTCCAAGGAGTATAGTTCCTAATACATGGACCCCATGTTATACAGTTGTGGACGTGTGGACTCCAAGGTGTATAGTTCCTAATATATGGACCCCATCTTGTATCGTTTTGAACATGTGGACTCCAAGGTGTATAGTTCCTAATATATGGACCCCATCTTGTATCGTTTTGAACATGTGGACTCCAAGGTGTATAGTTCCTAATATATGGACTCCATGTTGTACCATTTTGGACTGCAAGGTGTATAGTTACTAATATATGGACTCCATGTTGTACAGTTTTGAACGTGTGGACTCCAAGGTGTATAGTTCCTAATACATGGACCCCATGTTATACAGTTTTGGACGTGTGGACTCCAAGGTGTATAGTTCCTAATACATGGACCCCATGTTATACAGTTGTGGACGTGTGGACTCCAAGGTGTATAGTTCCTAATATATGGACCCCATCTTGTATCGTTTTGAACATGTGGACTCCAAGGTGTATAGTTCCTAATATATGGACTCCATGTTGTACCATTTTGGACTGCAAGGTGTATAGTTACTAATATATGGACTCCATGTTGTACAGTTTTGAACGTGTGGACTCCAAGGTGTATAGTTCCTAATACATGGACCCCATGTTATACAGTTGTGGACGTGTGGACTCCAAGGTGTATAGTTCCTAATATATGGACCCCATCTTGTATCGTTTTGAACATGTGGACTCCAAGGTGTATAGTTCCTAATATATGGACTCCATGTTGTACCATTTTGGACTGCAAGGTGTATAGTTACTAATATATGGACTCCATGTTGTACAGTTTTGAACGTGTGGACTCCAAGGAGTATAGTTCCTAATACATGGACCCCATGTTATACAGTTGTGGACGTGTGGACTCCAAGGTGTATAGTTCCTAATATATGGACCCCATCTTGTATCGTTTTGAACATGTGGACTCCAAGGTGTATAGTTCCTAATATATGGACTCCATGTTGTAACATTTTGGACTGCAAGGTGTATATTTACTAATATATGAACTCCATGTTGTACAGTTTTGGACGTGTGGACTCCAAGGTGTATAGTTCCTAATACATGGACCCCATGTTATACAGTTGTGGACGTGTGGACTCCAAGGTGTATAGTTCCTAATACATGGACCCCATGTTATACAGTTGTGGACGTGTGGACTCCAAGGTGTATAGTTCCTAATATATGGACCCCATCTTGTATCGTTTTGAACATGTGGACTCCAAGGTGTATAGTTCCTAATATATGGACTCCATGTTGTACCATTTTGGACTGCAAGGTGTATAGTTACTAATATATGGACTCCATGTTGTACAGTTTTGAACGTGTGGACTCCAAGGTGTATAGTTCCTAATACATGGACCCAATGTTATACAGTTTGGGACGTGTGGACTCCAAGGTGTATAGTTCCTAATATATGGACTCCATGTTGTACCATTTTGGACTGCAAGGTGTATAGTTACTAATATATGGACTCCATGTTGTACAGTTTTGGACGTGTGGACTCCAAGGTGTATAGTTCCTAATACATGGACCCCATGTTATACAGTTGTGGACGTGTGGACTCCAAGGTGTATAGTTCCTAATATATGGACCCCATCTTGTATCGTTTTGAACATGTGGACTCCAAGGTGTATAGTTCCTAATATATGGACTCCATGTTGTACCATTTTGGACTGCAAGGTGTATAGTTACTAATATATGGACTCCATGTTGTACAGTTTTGAACGTGTGGACTCCAAGGTGTATAGTTCCTAATACATGGACCCAATGTTATACAGTTTTGGACGTGTGGACTCCAAGGTGTATAGTTCCTAATATATGGACTCCATGTTGTACCATTTTGGACTGCAAGGTGTATAGTTACTAATATATGGACTCCATGTTGTACAGTTTTGAACGTGTGGACTCCAAGGAGTATAGTTCCTAATACATGGACCCCATGTTATACAGTTGTGGACGTGTGGACTCCAAGGTGTATAGTTCCTAATATATGGACCCCATCTTGTATCGTTTTGAACATGTGGACTTCAAGGTGTATAGTTCCTAATATATGGACCCCATCTTGTATCGTTTTGAACATGTGGACTCCAAGGTGTATAGTTCCTAATATATGGACTCCATGTTGTACCATTTTGGACTGCAAGGTGTATAGTTACTAATATATGGACTCCATGTTGTACAGTTTTGAACGTGTGGACTCCAAGGTGTATAGTTCCTAATACATGGACCCCATGTTATACAGTTTTGGACGTGTGGACTCCAAGGTGTATAGTTCCTAATACATGGACCCCATGTTATACAGTTGTGGACGTGTGGACTCCAAGGTGTATAGTTCCTAATATATGGACCCCATCTTGTATCGTTTTAAACATGTGGACTCCAAGGTGTATAGTTCCTAATATATGGACTCCATGTTGTACCATTTTGGACTGCAAGGTGTATAGTTACTAATATATGGACTCCATGTTGTACAGTTTTGAACGTGTGGACTCCAAGGAGTATAGTTCCTAATACATGGACCCCATGTTATACAGTTGTGGACGTGTGGACTCCAAGGTGTATAGTTCCTAATATATGGACCCCATCTTGTATCGTTTTGAACATGTGGACTCCAAGGTGTATAGTTCCTAATATATGGACTCCATGTTGTACCATTTTGGACTGCAAGGTGTATAGTTACTAATATATGGACTCCATGTTGTACAGTTTTGAACGTGTGGACTCCAAGGTGTATAGTTCCTAATACATGGACCCAATGTTATACAGTTTTGGACGTGTGGACTCCAAGGTGTATAGTTCCTAATACATGGACCCCATGTTATACAGTTGTGGACGTGTGGACTCCAAGGTGTATAGTTCCTAATATATGGACCCCATCTTGTATCGTTTTGAACATGTGGACTCCAAGGTGTATAGTTCCTAATATATGGACTCCATGTTGTACCATTTTGGACTGCAAGGTGTATAGTTACTAATATATGGACTCCATGTTGTACAGTTTTGAACGTGTGGACTCCAAGGAGTATAGTTCCTAATACATGGACCCCATGTTATACAGTTGTGGACGTGTGGACTCCAAGGTGTATAGTTCCTAATATATGGACCCCATCTTGTATCGTTTTGAACATGTGGACTCCAAGGTGTATAGTTCCTAATATATGGACTCCATGTTGTAACATTTTGGACTGCAAGGTGTATAGTTACTAATATATGGACTCCATGTTGTACAGTTTTGGACGTGTGGACTCCAAGGTGTATAGTTCCTAATACATGGACCCCATGTTATACAGTTGTGGACGTGTGGACTCCAAGGTGTATAGTTCCTAATACATGGACCCCATGTTATACAGTTGTGGACGTGTGGACTCCAAGGTGTATAGTTCCTAATATATGGACCCCATCTTGTATCGTTTTGAACATGTGGACTCCAAGGTGTATAGTTCCTAATATATGGACTCCATGTTGTACCATTTTGGACTGCAAGGTGTATAGTTACTAATATATGGACTCCATGTTGTACAGTTTTGAACGTGTGGACTCCAAGGTGTATAGTTCCTAATACATGGACCCAATGTTATACAGTTTTGGACGTGTGGACTCCAAGGTGTATAGTTCCTAATATATGGACTCCATGTTGTACCATTTTGGACTGCAAGGTGTATAGTTACTAATATATGGACTCCATGTTGTACAGTTTTGAACGTGTGGACTCCAAGGAGTATAGTTCCTAATACATGGACCCCATGTTATACAGTTGTGGACGTGTGGACTCCAAGGTGTATAGTTCCTAATATATGGACCCCATCTTGTATCGTTTTGAACATGTGGACTCCAAGGTGTATAGTTCCTAATATATGGACTCCATGTTGTACCATTTTGGACTGCAAGGTGTATAGTTACTAATATATGGACTCCATGTTGTACAGTTTTGAACGTGTGGACTCCAAGGTGTATAGTTCCTAATACATGGACCCAATGTTATACAGTTTTGGACGTGTGGACTCCAAGGTGTATAGTTCCTAATACATGGACCCCATGTTATACAGTTGTGGACATGTGGACTCCAAGGTGTATAGTTCCTAATATATGGACCCCATCTTGTATCGTTTTTAACATGTGGACTCCAAGGTGTATAGTTCCTAATATATGGACCCCACCTTGTATCGTTTTGAACATGTGGACTCCAAGGTATATAGTTCCTAATATACTAACTCCATGTTGTACAGTCTTGGACATGTGGACTCCAAGGTGTATAGTTCCTAATATATGGACTCCATGTTGTACTGTATTGAACATGTGGACTCCAAGGTGAATAGTTCCTAATATATGGACTCAATGTGGTACAGTTGTGAACATTTAAACTAAATGGTATCCAGTTGTGAAGATCTGAACTCCGTGTTGCACAGATGGGAACTCTATGGTACAGTTATGAACATCTGGACTCCATATTGTACAGTTGTGAATATGTGGATTACCTGTTGAACAGTTTTGCACTTGTGGACTCCATCTTGTACATTTCTGAACATCTGGATGACATATTGTACTGTACATTTTCAAACATGTGGAATCCATATTGTACATTTCTGAAGTCCATGTTGTACCTAAATGAAATCCATCGGTATTGGTACCTGTCATAACACAAAGCAACACTATTAATTAACCAGCAACAAAAAATGCATATTTTTATACATATTTTAGATTATTTATTGCAGGATTTTTCAAAAATGTGACATGGATATAACACATAGACCTGGCTAATTATCTTCATCTTAATGAATGAATTAGATCCTGGCAGCTGCTGATTCTTATCGTATAATGTTAAGACTCAGTTTATTAGTCTAAGCTATTACTGAACATTTTGTTTGCATATGATATCCATTTGTATTATATAAGAACTAGTAACTTGTCCGGTATTATATGTTATGTTCAATTGTCTGTTCTGTCTCTCTCTGTGTGCCCTCTGTCTCACTCTGAGCTGTGTCTCCCTCTCTCTGTGCGCCCTCTCCCTCTCAGTTCGCCCTCTCTGTCTCTGTGCGCTCTCTGTCTCACTATGTAAGCCCCCTCTCTCAATGTGCACCCTCTCTGTCTCTGTGCGCCCCCTCTCCCTCCTTTTGGGCGACCTCTCCCTCTATGGGCGACCTCTCTCTACGCCCTCTCTCTGCTCGCCCTCTCTCTGTGCCCTCTATCTCGCTCTGTGTGTCCTTTCCCTCTCAGTGCGCCCTCCCTGTCTCTGTGCGCTCTCTCTCTGTGCTTGCCCTCTCCTTGCGCGCTCTCTCTCTCTGTGCCCTTTGTCTCTCTGCTTCCTCTGTCCTCTGTCTCTCTCAGTCTGCCTCTCTCCCTCCCTCTCATCTCTATCTCTCCCTTCCACTCTCTCTCCTCCTCCCTATGTCTCGCCCCCTCCCTCTCTGTACCCCTCCCTTTCTCTCCCCCCTTCCCCTAGCCCTATATCAAACACAGTCCCAGCCTCAAATATAAATGTCCCACTAACCAAAGCCCTACTTCCACCCTTAAGTGCTTCCTATAACTCCTCCTTTGTGCCCAGACCATATAACAAGTCTAACCTGAACATATATCTTTACATTTTCCTACCAGCTCCTCTATGGATAAGTCACATCCAGTTGTGTGGGGCAGATAATTAGTAAAGATCCAATTGGTGCTGAGTTTGCAGCTCTGAGACAGATAGCTCAACTCCTGATTGGCTGAATACAGATAATGAGCATGTCCTTCAGCCAATCAATCAATGACTCTATCGTGTGATTCAAACCTAACTGTTCTAAACTGTCATAGCAGAGCAAGGAGCTGGGAGCAGAGCTGATAATCTGATTGGCTGAGCAAAAATAACTAACAGCTTCTACAGCCAATCAGTATCCTGGAAAAAGGAGGGAAAGTTATAGTTATCCATTTTTGCTTCAGAACTAAAAATGTGGCAGTTTATTCACAGTATGTGTGAGAGATTATTATTACTAGGTTAGAATAATATAAGTATGTGTAATATTAGATATATACACATTATTACTGCTGAATTACACTAATATTAATATAGTTATGGGTAATAGGAGATATACACACATTATTACTGCTGCAATGCATTAATATTAATATATGTAATATTAGCTATATACACTTATTACTGCTGGATTGCATTAATATTAATATAATTAAGTGTAATATTAGATATTTAGACACTACTAATGCTTGAATACATTAATATTAATATAATTAAGTGTAATATTAGAAACAAAATGGCCGTTTTTCTCCACAGAAATAAATCTGTAATGTTTGCAAGCTCTGAGAGAACTTAACTCCTGATTGGCCGAACACAGATAATGGGCATCTTCAGCAGCCAATCAAGAGGACTCTATCCAGAGAGGCGGGAATAATATTTTGATTGCTCTAAAATGTCAGTGGAAAGCATAAAGGTGGGCGCAGAACTGGACATCTGATTGGCTGAGCGAAAAAAACTGATAGCTTCTACAGCCAATCAGCATCCTTAAAAAAGGAGGGAAAACGAAAGTTACCTGGTTTTGCTTCAGTACTGGGAGGAGACACAGTGTGAGGGAGATATTATTGTTATTATTAGTCATTATTAGTAATAATTATTGCTAAATTAGATTAATATTAAATATGCTTAATATTAGATATTTACACATCATTATGGCTGGATTACATTTATATTAATATGTGTAATATTAGATATGTATTCATTATTATTCCAGTTAAAGTGACAGACTATGTTTTACAGTTGTAAAAATCTCCATGATAATGTGTCACAGTGTGCTTTCTTTTTTTAAATAAAGGTATCGGAGCACAAAAACGTATTCAGAATTGTAAGTGCTCTTTGTTTCTTGCCCTCTGGCAGCCCCTGATGTTTACAGACTAAAGTCTGCTCTGTGCAACTTCAGTGAAGATTAATCAAGGTTTTAAAGCATGCTTAAAAAAAAAAAAAGTTGTGTTTTTTATGTCCTTTTTAGTGCTTAATATAATGTATCCCTCTATTTCAGGCTCTTTAACAAGGTCTGGACCTTTCCTGTTACATACCCGCCAGTGCAGCAGCACGCAGTGGCCAGCAGGTGGTTTGTTGTTAGTGTTTAGGCTTAGGATTTACGGTTAGGGTTTAGAGTTAGTGTTTCAGTTTAGGGTTATGACAGATGATTAGCATTAAATAGTTAAAGTAGTGGCGTGCTTTGCAGGCGGGCAGATAATAGGAACATTTCAGGCCTTGTGATGATCACGTGCGCTGAGGCCTGTTGTGGAACAAGCTCAAGATAATCAAAATGGAGATCAGGTCAGGAGCAAGAATGGCGACTGTGTACACTTCTGGGAATATATAATATATATATATATATATATTTATATATATAATGTGTGCTATTATTATAGTAATAATTTATTATACTGTACTTCAGTCAAATATCATGTAATTAAAATGTATTATTTATATTTTTGTTTTGTTATATTGTACTGCTACTACTACTAATATTTTATTAGAATATAATATTCTATAAAAAAAAAAAATATTTTTATATTGTATTTTTATATTTTATTTTATTACTATTTTACTACTAATAATATTAATTTATTATATAGTATATTATTTAAATATATATTTTTAAATATAGTAAAATATATAATATTTTTTTATTTTTTTATTACACTATTAAAAATAATAATAATAATAAAATGTATTATATTTTAATAAAACATATATTCCATGTTATTATACTATTTAATTTTATTATATTTTTTTATATTATTATTGTTGTTATTACACTAAATAATACAAAATATAATTTATTTTAATATTTAATTTTTACACTAATAATATTTAAAATATATTTTATTTTATTATCATATCACTAGCTACTTGCCTGTCAAAAGTGACGGCATTAAAATTTTAAGGCTGTCAATGAGGTTTGCCACACAATGTGAGCACCTCTGGCGCTCATTGCGAGCCTCTCCCCCTGTCTACTTTACGGGCCTCGCAATGAGCGGCTTTGCCGCTCATTGAAGGCCTTGGCAACCCCCAACTTTCGTGGTTCGCAATGATCACCTTCACCTCTCATTGCGAGCCTCTCCCCATTTTCTGACCCCTGTGTCTGTCTCCCCCTTTCTCCCTCCCCCTCCTCTCCCTGCCCTGTGTCTTTTGTTTTTCCTTATCGTATCTCTTTTCATCCGTTTCTTAGCCCTGTGTCTCTTTCCACCCTCTGCCTCCTCTGTGTCGCAGTTTTGCGTGGCTAGCAATGAGTGTCGTTGCTTGCTTTGTTCGGCTGTTACTGGCTTTATCGTGTTTTTTCGGTCTTTCAAGTTACGCGCTTGAAACAATTTCAACAGTTAAATTTGTAAATTGCGTGCCTCGCGATCAGCGGCAAAGTCCTCCGGTTTTCGGTGGTGATCTCGGCCATCGACATAAGCGCCTTTTGTGCTCATGTCTAGGCTGTTTTAAAGTCCTGCAATGAGCTCCTTCGACGCTCATTGCAGCCTAACTCCTGCGGGCCATGTTAAATACCTACATATAAGAGACTGGGGGTCATAAGGGATCTTGGGATCACCATTGTGGGGGACGTGATTGTCATAGTGAGACATGCTAAGGAAGTCCACAGACAGATAAGAGACTGGGGTTCATAAGGGAAGTAGTGTGTCTAAGCTCTATTTTTACTGCCTGTATGTGTCTGCCCTCTGCAGCTCATGAAGACACTGACACCTTACTACGTGCAGTGTCTCAGAACCAGTTAATATAATACAAGATATTATGTAGTGCATAAGTGGTTAGACTGAGACCTTTCCTGCAGTGGCGGAGCTAGAGAATGGAGAAAAAGACTTTGCCCCCCCTCCCCACCCCAAAGGTGCTACTAATTCACTCAATACCCCCCCCCAAGACCCCTTCCCATAAAAGCACTAAGACCCTTTCTCATAAAAGCACCAAGACTCTTTCCCAATGCCCCCCCCCCCCTCCGTCCATAGCTGCAAAAACCTCTATGTTATTATACACAATGTGATAGTATGTGCTGTGACAGGTACAGGGACACAGCAAAGGTCCCATACAGTGTATATAAAAAAAGTCTACACACCCCTGTTAAAATGTCAGGTTTCTGTGCTGGCAAAAAATGAGACAAAGATAAATCATTTCTGAACTTTTTCCACCTTTAATGTGTCCTATAAACTGTACAACTCAATTGAAAAACAAACTGCACAAAGTCTGCACACCCTCTTATAACTGGGGATGTAGCTGTGTTCAGAATTAAACAAACACATTCCAAATCGTGTTAAATAGGAGTCAGCATACACCTGCCATCATTTAAAGTGCCTCTGATTAACCCCAAATTAAGTTCAGCTGCTCTAGTTGGTCTTTCCTGAAATGTTCTTAGTCGCGTCCCACAGCAAAAGCCATGGTCCACAGAGAGCTTCCAAAGCATCAGAGGGATCTCATTGTTAAAAGGAATCAGTCAGAAGAAGGGTACAAAAGAATTTCCAAGACATTAGATATACCATGGAACACAGTGAAGACAGTCATCATCAAGTAGAGAAAATATGGCACAACAGTGACATTACCAAGAAATGGAGCTCCCTCCAAAATTGATGAAAAGGCGAGAAGAAAACTGGTCTGGGAGGCTACCAAGAGGCCTACAGAAACATTAAAGGAGCTGCAGGAATATCTGGCAAGTACTGGCTGTGTGGTACATGTGACAACAATCTCCCGTATTCTTCATATGTGTGGGCTATCGGGTAGAGTGTCAAGACGAAAGCCTTTTCTTACGAAGAAAAACATCCAAGCCAGGCTACATTTTGCAAAAACACATCTGAAGTCTCCCAAAAGCATGTGGGAAAAGGTGTTATGGTCTGATGAAACCAAGGTTGAACTTTTTGGCCATAATTTCAAAAGATATGTTTGGTGCAAAAACAACACTGCACATCACCAAAAGAACACCATACCCACAGTGAAGCATGGTGGTGGCAGCATCATGCTTTGGGGATGTTTTTCTTCAGCTGGAACTGGGGCCTTAGTTAAGATAGAGGGAATTATGAACAGTTCCAAATACCAGTCAATATTGGCAAAAAACCTTCAGGCTTCTGCTATAAAGCTGAACTTGAAGAGGAACTTCATCTTTCAGCATGACAACGACCCAAAGCATACATCCAAATCAACAAAGGAATGGCTTCACCAGAAGAAGATTAAAGTTTTGGAATGGCCCAGCCAGAGCCCAGACCTGAATCCGATTGAGAATCTGTGGGGTGATCTGAAGAGGGCTGTGCCCAGGAGATGCCCTCGCAATCTGACAGATTTAGAGTGTTTTTGCAAAGACGAGTGGGCAGATCTTGCCAAGTCAAAATGTGCCATGCTGATAGACTCATACCCAAAAAGACTGAGTGCTGTAATAAAATCACAAGGGGCTTCAACAAAGTATTAGTTTAAGGGTGTGCATACTTATGCAACCATATTATTTTATTTTTCTATTTTTTCTTCCCTCTACCTAAAATTATTCAGTTTGTTTTTCAATTGAGTTGTACAGTTTATAGGTCACATTAAAGGTGGAAAAAGTTCTGAAATGATTTATCTTTGTCTCATGTTTTTACAGCACAGAAACCTGACATTTTAACAGGGGTGTGTAGACTTTTTATATCCAATATATATATATGTTATTATGAAAAACATATGGAGTAACAGAATAGCTTTGAATATACTACTTTTTGGTTGGCAGTCAGCTGATCCGCCCACCTGAGTGTTCTTGCCATCATTACCTAATTGCCTCATTACTGGATTCCTGCTCTCTCTCTCTCTCTCTTTTCTCTTTTGTCTTTCTCTCTCTCTCTCTCTCCCCTCCCTCTCTCTCTCCCCCCTCCCTCTCTCTCTCTCCATCCTCCCTCTCTCTTCCCCCTCCCTCTTTCTCTCTTTTCCCCCTCTCTTTCTCTTCCCCCTCCCTCTCTCTCTCTACCCCCTCCCTCTCTCTCTCCCCCCCTCCCTCTCTCTCTCTCCCCTTCCCTCTCTCTCCCCTTCCCTCTCTCTCCCTCACTTCCCCTTGCTCTCCCTCCCTTCCCCTCTCTCTCTGTCCCTCCCTCACCCCCTCCCCTCGCTCTCTCTCCCTCCCTTCCCCTCGCTCTCTCTGTCTCTTTCGCAAGTTTGTTGGTAATGCAATTTTTAAATATTGCTGGCCTCGCCACGCACGTAGGACTTTAAATAGATTGAAGATAACCTCAAGATGAGCACCATAGGCGCTCATCGCGAGGCTCGCAGCACTTTGCTGCAATGAGCGCCGAACACACTCATTGCACCTCTCGCAATAGTGCCTTTTCAAGGTCCCTCTAAGGGGTCCTCTGTCCCGTCAGAGAGGTCATTTGCCCCATTACGCTCTACGAGGATGAAAAGAGATTGAAGACGCCCATAGCTAAAGCCAGTAACCCTTGGCGGAAGCCAGTAACACTTAACCTAAGCCAGTAACACTTAACCTAAGCCAGTAACACTTAACCTAAGCCAGTAACACTTAGCCGGAGCACGTAACTCCAAAGACCACTAAAAAAACTAAAATAATGTACAAAATACTGTAAATGAAAAACCTCCCGGACAGCCAGGGAGCCTGTGAGTGAGGTTGCAAGCTAATTTGAGCCCTAATTGCCGTTTTTCGGAGATAGAAAATCTGCTAAGTGAGGAAAAAAATGGCTGCCGAAAAACGTACATTTTTTCAAACAGGATCAAGACGAGGCCCAGGCCAGTAACACTTAGCTGAACAATGCCAGGCATGCAGGACTTTGCGATGTGCGCCGAAGCCGGGTCTTCGGCGCTCATTGCGAGGTCCGTAAACTACAAGGGGGGAGAGGCTTGCGATGAGCGCCAAAGGTGCTCAGAGGGGGCAGAGCCTCAAATTGTGTGGCAAACAGCATAGCCAGCCTTAACATTTTCTTGCTATCATTTTTGATGGGCAAGTCGCTAGTACAAGATTTTATGTACTATATAAGTGGTCAGACTGAGACCTCCCTTCCTTGTCTGACTCACAAACCTCATATACATTTGTTAGCTCCGCCCCCCAAATCCTCCATATTGTAACACAATGTATTATTATGTGTGATAGAAACATATTAATAATGTTGTGTCCTTAGGATAAGACAAAGAAGCAGGAAATGCAAAAACCTGTAAGTTATCACACGAGTGTGTGTACTGGAAGAGGCTAAACCCAGAGTGTACTAATGGAAAGGACATGTTTATGGGCTCAGTCCCTGCTAGACCCAAAGTGTACTAATGGAAAGGACATGTTTATGGGCTCAGTCCCTGCTAGACCCAAAGTGTACTAATGGAAAGGACATGTTTATGGGCTCAGACCCTGCTAGACCCAAAGTGTACTAATGGAAAGGACATGTTTATGGGCTGAGTCCCTGCTAGATTCAAGTGCACTAATGGAAAGGACATGTTTATGGGCTCAGACCCTGCTAGACCCAAAGTGTACTAATGGAAAGGACATGTTTATGGGCTCAGTCCCTGCTAGACCCAAAGTGTACTAATGGAAAGGACATGTTTATGGGCTCAGTCCCTGCTAGACCCAAAGTGTACTAATGGAAAGCACATGTTTATGGGCTCAGTCCCTGCTAGACCCAAAGTGTACTAATGGAAAGGACATGTTTATGGGCTCAGTCCCTGCTAAACCCAGAGTGTACTAATGGAAAGGACATGTTTATGGGCTCAATCCCTGAAAGGACCAAAGTGTACTAATTGAAAGGACATGTTTATAGGCTCAGTACCTGCTAGACCAAAGTGTACTAATGGAAAGGACATGTTTATGGGCTCAGTCCCTGCTAGACCCAAAGTGTACTAATGGAAAGGACATGTTTATGGGCTCAGTCCCTGCTAAACCCAGAGTGTACTAATGGAAAGGACGTGTTTATGGGCTCAGTCCCTGCTACATCCAAAGTGTACTAATGGAAAGGACATGTTTTTGGGCTCAGTCCCTACTAGACCCAAAGTGTACTAATGGAAAGGACATGTTTATGGGCTCAGTCCTACTAGACCCAAAGTGTACTAATGGAAAGGAAATGTTTATGGGCTCAGTCCCTACTAGACCCAAAGTGTACTAATGGAAAGGACATGTTTATGGGCTCAGTCCTACTAGACCCAAAGTGTACTAATGGAAAGGAAATGTTTATGGGCTCAGTCCCTGCTAGACCCAAAGTGTACTAATGGAAAGGACATGTTTATGGGCTCAGTCCCTGCTAGACCCAAAGTGTACTAATGGAAAGGACATGTTTATGGGTTCAGTCCCTGCTAGACCCAAAGTGTACTAATGGAAAGGACATGTTTATGGGCTCAGTCCCTACTAGACCCAAAGTGTACTAATGGAAAGGACATGTTTATGGGCTCAGTCCCTGCTAGACCCAAAGTATACTAATGGAAAGGACATGTTTATGGGCTAAGTCCCTGCTAGACCCAAAGTGTACTAATGGAAAGGACATGTTTATGGGCTCAGTCCCTGCTAGACTCAAAGTGTACTAATGGAAAGGACATGTTTATGGGCTCAGTCCCTGCTAGACCCAAAGTGTACTAATGGAAAGGACATGTTTATGGGCTCAGTCCCTGCTAGACCCAAAGTGTACTAATGGAAAGGACATGTTTATGGGCTCAGTCCCTGCTAGACCCAAAGTGTACTAATGGAAAGGACATGTTTATGGGCTCAGTCCCTGCTAGACCCAAAGTGTACTAATGGAAAGGACATGTTTATGGGCTCAGTCTCTGCTAGACCCAAAGTGTACTAATGGAAAGGACATGTTTATGGGCTCAGTCCCTGTTAGACCCAAAGTGTACTAATGGAAAGGACATGTTTATGGGCTCAGTCCCTGCTAGACCCAAAGTGTACTAATGGAAAGGACATGTTTATGGGCTGAGTCCCTGCTAGACCCAAAGTGTACTAATGGAAAGGACATGTTTATGGGTTCAGTCCCTGCTAGACTCAAAGTGTACTAATGGAAAGGACATGTTTATGGGCTCAGTCCCTGCTAGACCCAAAGTGTACTCATGGAAAAGACATGTTTATGGGCTCAGTCCCTGCTAGACCCAAAGTGAACTAATGGAAAGGACATGTTTATGGGCTCAGTCCCTGCTAGACCCAAAGTGTACTAATGGAAAGGACATGTTTATGGGCTCACTCCCTGCTAGACCAAAGTGTACTAATGGAAATGACATGTTTATGGGCTCAGTCCCTACTAGACCCAAAGTGTACTAATGGAAAGGACATGTTTATGGGCTCAGTCCCTACTAGACCCAAAGTGTACTAATGGAAAGGACGTGTTTATGGGCTCAGTCCCTGCTAGACCAAAGTGTACTAATGGAAAGGACATGTTTATGGGCTCAGTCCCTGCTAGACCCAAATGTACTAATGGAAAGGACATGTTTATGGGCTCAGTCACTGCTAGACCCAAAGTGTTCTAATGGAAAGGACATGTTTATGGGCTCAGTCCCTACTAGACCAAAGTGTACTAATGGAAAGGACATATTTATGGGCTCAGTCCCTGCTAGACCCAAAGTGTACTAATGGAAAGGACATGTTTATGGGCTCAGTCCCTGCTAGACCCAAAGTGTACTAATGGAAAGGACATGTTTATGGGCTCAGTCCCTGCTAGACCCAAAGTGTACTAATGGAAAGGACATGTTTATGGGCTCAGTCCCTGCTAGACCCAAAGTGTACTAATGGAAAGGACATTTTTATGGGCTCAGTCCCTGCTAGACCCAAAGTGTACTAATGGAAAGGACATGTTTATGGGCTCAGTCCCTGTTAGACCCAAAGTGTACTAATGGAAAGGACATGTTTATGGGCTCAGTCCCTGCTAGACCCAAAGTGTACTAATGGAAAGGACATGTTTATGGGCTGAGTCCCTGCTAGACCCAAAGTGTACTAATGGAAAGGACATGTTTATGGGTTCAGTCCCTGCTAGACTCAAAGTGTACTAATGGAAAGGACATGTTTATGGGCTGAGTCCCTGCTAGACCCAAAGTGTACTAATGGAAAGGACATGTTTATGGGCTCAGTCCCTGCTAGACCCTAAGTGTACTCATGGAAAGGACATGTTTATGGGCTCAGTCCCTGCTAGACCCAAAGTGTACTAATGGAAAGGACATGTTTATGGGCTCAGTCCCTGCTAGACCCAAAGTGAACTAATGGAAAGGATATGTTTATGGGCTCAGTCCCTGCTAGACCCAAAGTGTACTAATGGAAAGGACATGTTTATGGGCTCACTCCCTGCTAGACCAAAGTGTACTAATGGAAATGACATGTTTATGGGCTCAGTCCCTACTAGACCCAAAGTGTACTAATGGAAAGGACATGTTTATAGGCTCAGTACCTGCTAGACCAAAGTGTACTAATGGAAAGGACATGTTTATGGGCTCAGTCCCTGCTAGACCCAAAGTGTACTAATGGAAAGGACATGTTTATGGGCTCAGTCCCTGCTAAACCCAGAGTGTACTAATGGAAAGGACGTGTTTATGGGCTCAGTCCCTGCTACATCCAAAGTGTACTAATGGAAAGGACATGTTTTTGGGCTCAGTCCCTACTAGACCCAAAGTGTACTAATGGAAAGGACATGTTTATGGGCTCAGTCCTACTAGACCCAAAGTGTACTAATGGAAAGGAAATGTTTATGGGCTCAGTCCCTACTAGACCCAAAGTGTACTAATGGAAAGGACATGTTTATGGGCTCAGTCCTACTAGACCCAAAGTGTACTAATGGAAAGGAAATGTTTATGGGCTCAGTCCCTGCTAGACCCAAAGTGTACTAATGGAAAGGACATGTTTATGGGCTCAGTCCCTGCTAGACCCAAAGTGTACTAATGGAAAGGACATGTTTATGGGTTCAGTCCCTGCTAGACCCAAAGTGTACTAATGGAAAGGACATGTTTATGGGCTCAGTCCCTACTAGACCCAAAGTGTACTAATGGAAAGGACATGTTTATGGGCTCAGTCCCTGCTAGACCCAAAGTATACTAATGGAAAGGACATGTTTATGGGCTCAGTCCCTGCTAGACCCAAAGTGTACTAATGGAAAGGACATGTTTATGGGCTCAGTCCCTGCTAGACTCAAAGTGTACTAATGGAAAGGACATGTTTATGGGCTCAGTCCCTGCTAGACCCAAAGTGTACTAATGGAAAGGACATGTTTATGGGCTCAGTCCCTGGTAGACCCAAAGTGTACTAATGGAAAGGACATGTTTATGGGCTCAGTCCCTGCTAGACCCAAAGTGTACTAATGGAAAGGACATGTTTATGGGCTCAGTCCCTGCTAGACCCAAAGTGTACTAATGGAAAGGACATGTTTATGGGCTCAGTCCCTGCTAGACCCAAAGTGTACTAATGGAAAGGACATGTTTATGGGCTCAGTCCCTGTTAGACCCAAAGTGTACTAATGGAAAGGACATGTTTATGGGCTCAGTCCCTGCTAGACCCAAAGTGTACTAATGGAAAGGACATGTTTATGGGCTTAGTCCCTGCTAGACCCAAAGTGTACTAATGGAAAGGACATGTTTATGGGTTCAGTCCCTGCTAGACTCAAAGTGTACTAATGGAAAGGACATGTTTATGGGCTCAGTCCCTGCTAGACCCAAAGTGTACTCATGGAAAAGACATGTTTATGGGCTCAGTCCCTGCTAGACCCAAAGTGAACTAATGGAAAGGATATGTTTATGGGCTCAGTCCCTGCTAGACCCAAAGTGTACTAATGGAAAGGACATGTTTATGGGCTCACTCCCTGCTAGACCAAAGTGTACTAATGGAAATGACATGTTTATGGGCTCAGTCCCTACTAGACCCAAAGTGTACTAATGGAAAGGACATGTTTATGGGCTCAGTCCCTACTAGACCCAAAGTGTACTAATGGAAAGGACGTGTTTATGGGCTCAGTCCCTGCTAGACCAAAGTGTACTAATGGAAAGGACATGTTTATGGGCTCAGTCCCTGCTAGACCCAAATGTACTAATGGAAAGGACATGTTTATGGGCTCAGTCACTGCTAGACCCAAAGTGTTCTAATGGAAAGGACATGTTTATGGGCTCAGTCCCTACTAGACCAAAGTGTACTAATGGAAAGGACATATTTATGGGCTCAGTCCCTGCTAGACCCAAAGTGTACTAATGGAAAAGTCATGTTTATGGGCTCAGTCCCTGCTAGACCCAAAGTGTACTAATGGAAAGGACATGTTTATGGGCTCAGTCCCTGCTAGACCCAAAGTGTACTAATGGAAAGGACATGTTTATGGGCTCAGTCCCTGCTAGACCCAAAGTGTACTAATGGAAAGGACATGTTTATGGGCTCAGTCCCTGCTAGACCCAAAGTGTACTAATGGAAAGGACATGTTTATGGGCTCAGTCCCTGTTAGACCCAAAGTGTACTAATGGAAAGGACATGTTTATGGGCTCAGTCCCTGCTAGACCCAAAGTGTACTAATGGAAAGGACATGTTTATGGGCTGAGTCCCTGCTAGACCCAAAGTGTACTAATGGAAAGGACATGTTTATGGGTTCAGTCCCTGCTAGACTCAAAGTGTACTAATGCAAAGGACATGTTTATGGGCTGAGTCCCTGCTAGACCCAAAGTGTACTAATGGAAAGGACATGTTTATGGGCTCAGTCCCTGCTAGACCCTAAGTGTACTCATGGAAAGGACTTGTTTATGGGCTCAGTCCCTGCTAGACCCAAAGTGTACTAATGGAAAGGACATGTTTATGGGCTCAGTCCCTGCTAGACCCAAAGTGAACTAATGGAAAGGATATGTTTATGGGCTCAGTCCCTGCTAGACCCAAAGTGTACTAATGGAAAGGACATGTTTATGGGCTCACTCCCTGCTAGACCAAAGTGTACTAATGGAAATGACATGTTTATGGGCTCAGTCCCTACTAGACCCAAAGTGTACTAATGGAAAGGACATGTTTATGGGC
>CM050170.1:11752764-11805264 GCA_027410445.1 Discoglossus pictus
GCACCAAGACCCTTTCCCAATGCCCCCCCCCAAACCCCTTTCCGTAGCTGCTCTCATTCCCTTACATAGAACCCATCTCTTTTGTACTTTGCAGGCCTAGCCCTCTCACCTCTTCCCTGATACACATCCCCAGTTGGCTGAACTGCTCCACACTGCCACCTCTTGGAGCTTCAGTAGAAATGCTCTTTTTGAAACAAGCACGGAAACATTTTCGTCCAGGGGAGTTTACGGCCAAGGAGTACCAGGGGGCCCTGGGGGGGGGGGGGGGGGGGGGGGGTTATGGCCAAGGAGGCAATATATAAAATCCCTTCCTTGGCTGACTCACAAACCTCATATACATTTGTCAGCCCCGCCCCCCAAATCCTCCATATTGTAACACAATGTATTATTATTTATAATAAAAGTATTAACATGTTTCTGTGTCCTGTCTGTGATCCTTAGGATATGAGCAACACCCAGAGCAAGAAGCCGGAAACACCTATGGCTGCAAAAACCTGTATGTTATTATACACAATGTGATAGTATGTGCGGTGACGGGTATAGGGACACAGCAAAGGTCCCATTTATACTGTATATATATATATATATATCACATATAATAATTGTCAAACTGTGAGACGTCACGCTTTGTGTGGTGCGTACGACTTAGGCGATGAACGCCGCAGGTGCTCATTGCTTGAGAGCCTCGCAAAGCGAGCTGTTAAGGCAATTGGCCCTAACCACAAAACACTTAGTAAACACGCAATCGCATTAGCCTTCAAGCACTTGACAAACGCGGACTTAATACGTGAGACTTTGAAAAAAAAATACGAGATAGCAAAAATACGAGGTTAACCGCCGAACCGTGAACATCCAAAAAACACAAAGAAAATACTAATAAATACAACAAAAATATCACCCACAGCACAGGAGAACAGGCAGGACGTCTGGGAGTGAGGTGGAACGTGAATTTAAGCCGATTTCGACGACTTTCACCACACGAAAATCGCCAATTCAAAGGCGTCAATTCTCCGGCTCTCAGCTGTCTTTATGGTCCATCTCTCACATGTGTATGTTACTACTGCGAATACCAGAGGTCTAACTATGCAGACCTTTGATAATGTAATATCTTTACTTTTTACTCGCCTGTCCAGACTTGCCATAGCTTTCCTCTCCAGAAGAAAATATCTTAATTTCATGGCGGCCGTTACCATCCGATCTAACTGACCCAGGTGTGTTTTGCTGCTTCTCTTTAGCCATAACATGCTTGAAGAAGAGTCTGAAGCTCATCAGTCTCCATATCAATGCTGCCGAACGGTACCCACTAGGAGAACACACTAGCCCTGGCATTGCCCCTTTCCACGAGCCAGCTCCTGTGATCCCAGGGATCCCCCATCTAAATTATAACCAGAGCTTCCCTATAGACCCCGCGACATCTAAAATGAACCCCATCACCACAAACTGTAGCATCATATGGCTAGTCCTACGTGAACCCCCAGAAATGGCACTGCCCTTTATGCCCTCAGTCATTTTTGTACCACAAACATCGCTTCGCTCTCACTCCAATAATCTTTCTGTGGCACATTACAACCACACATTGCCAATTTTTGATATTTCCTGTTTTCCGACTGCCAGCAAACACTAGGTGGGGTGGCAGAGATTTTAGTCAATTTTCTGAAGTTAGGGTTATGGGTAAGGGATTAGGATTAGCGGTTTGGCTTAAGCTTTAGGGGTTTGAGTTTAGGAGTTTGGGGTTTGGTTGTTTGGGGTTTGGGTTCAGTTTAGGGGGTTGGAGTTTAGGGGTTTGGGTTTGGTTTAGGGTGTTGAGGAGTTTGGGTTGAGGTTTAGGGGGTTGGGGTTTAGGGGGTTTATGTCTAGGAGTTTGGGTTTAGGCGTTGGGGTTTATCGGTTTAGGGTTAGAGGTTTATGGTTGGACGTAGGGTTAGGGTTTAGACGTTAGGTGGAAGGTTTGGTTAGTGGCAGATGATAAGCTTTACGAACAAAAAAATTGACTCAAATCTTAGCCTCTCGAACCTAGTGGCGAATAGATGCCACTGGCGGCGGTCAGAAAGCAGGAAAGATCTGAGCTTTTGTGCATAAAGATATAGAGAACATTATAACTCTGTCTCCATTGGTAGGTAGAAGCAGTTTGGGTGTGAAGTGCAGATTATAACAAGTCATGGTGCCCATATGGTAACAACAATGTACTTTTCCACATAATTCCTATCTGTGGAATTTATCCCAGAACAACAATCACCGATAAACATATTTCCAAAAATGTCTTTACATTTATGTTTCTATTAAAATTAAAGGGCGATTAAAGTCATTTTATAAAGACCTTGTCTAAAGTCTAATGCCTAAAGTCATATAATCATATCTTGTATCCTGCAGCACAACTCCACTCTCCGCCATTATAAAAATATGAGTAACAGTAGCCTCATTTTTTCCAGCCAGCCAAAATCTCCAACTACCAGCCAGCCACAACTACCTCGGTTTAAGTCATTTTCACATGAAAACGTATCAGCTGGGGAAGACAACACGGGCTAAGTCTTGTGAGGACTTGGAGATAAGAGAAGAAGCATCCCAGCATCAGAAGATCTCTCAGACCATGTCCTGCCCGTTTATAAGGAGACCGACCCTACGGAAAAGCCATCTCCATGTGAGAATACAGCAATGTCTGACATTTCCACCCCAGAGAAGACACCCAGTACCATCCTATCTGACAAACAGCATGACCCGACGGCTCTTTGCCAAGGTTGGTTGAATTGGAGGTCGTAGGAAGTAGGACAAAGATGTCACTTGACAGAAGAGTCTACTATGGAGGCAGAGCGTCCACCTCCCAAATCAGTGGAGGGAGCAGGTAATAGAGAGGAAGGAACTATGCGGGAACTAGTCACTACAGTAGAAGAACAGCACAACTGGAGTAATTGTCCTTATTTATATGTAAGGTCTTGTGATGATTATTTCCTTAAGCAGATCAGCGCCATCTCATAATAATAGTGCGCTATTTGGAAGAACTGGAATCGATTATTTGTAAAATGTTTTAAAATGTCAAAATGTGTCAAGAGGGAGACGCTTGGGAACGGATATCAGTCTGACAGAGGGCGCACAGAGAGACACAGCGCAGAGTGAGACAGAGGGCGCACAGAGAGACACAGCGCAGAGTGGGTGCACAGAGAGACACAGCGCAGAATGAGACAGAGGGCCCACAGACAGACACAGCGCAGAGTGAGACAGAGGGCGCACAGAGAGACACAGCGCAGAGTGGGTGCACAGAGAGACACAGCGCAGAATGAGACAGGGCGCACAGAGAGACACAGCACAGAGGGAGACAGAGGGCGCACAGAGAAACACAGCGCAGAGTGAGACAGAGGGCGCACAGAGAGACACAGCGCAGAGTGAGGCAGAGGGCGCACAGAGAGACACAGCACAGAGTGGGTGCACAGAGAGACACAGCGCAGAATGAGACAGAGGGCCCACAGACAGACACAGCGCAGAGTGAGGCAGAGGACGCACAGAGAGACACAGCGCAGAGTGAGGCAGAGGGCGCACAGAGAGACACAGCACAGAGTGGGTGCACAGAGAGACACAGCGCAGAATGAGACAGACGGCCCACAGACAGACACAGCGCAGAGTGAGGCAGAGGGCGCACAGAGAGACACAGCGCAGAGTGAGGCAGAGGGCGCACAGAGAGACACAGCACAGAGTGGGTGCACAGAGAGACACAGCGCAGAATGAGACAGAGGGCCCACAGACAGACACAGCGCAGAGTGAGGCAGAGGGCGCACAGAGAGACACAGCGCAGAGTGAGGCAGAGGGCGCACAGAGAGACACAGCGCAGAGTGAGACAGAGGGCGCACAGAGAGACACAGCGCAGAGTGAGACAGAGGGCGCACAGAGAGACACAGCGCAGAGTGAGACAGAGGGTGCACAGAGAGACACAGCGCAGAGTGAGACAGAGGGCGCACAGAGAGACACAGCGCAGAGTGAGACAGAGGGCGCACAGAGAGACACAGCGCAGAGTGAGACAGAGGGCGCACAGAGAGACACAGCGCAGAGTGAGACAGAGGGCGCACAAAGAGACACAGCACAGAGTGACAGAGGGGTTGCATAAAGACACAGAGCAGAGTGAGACAGAGAGAGCGCACAGAGAGGGAGAGGTTGCACAGAGAGACACAGTGCAGAGTGGCAGAGAGCGCAAAGAGGAAAGGGCGCATAGAGAAACACTGCGCAGAGTAAGACAGAGGGCGCACAGAGAGACACAGCACAGAGTGACAGGGGGCACAGAGAGGGTGCATAAAGACACAGAGCAGAGTGAGACAGAGAGAGCGCACAGAGAGGGAGAGGTTGCACAGAGAGACACATCGCAGAGTGGCAGAGAGCGCAAAGAGGAGAGGGTGCATAGAGAAACACTGCGCAGAGTAAGACAGAGGGCGCACAGAGAGACACAGCACAGTGAGACAGAGAGCGAGCACAGAGAGGGAGAGGGTGCATAAAGACACCGCAGAGTGAGACTGAGACAGCGCACAGAGAAACACAGTGCAGAGAGAGACAGGGGGCATACAGAGAGACACAACACAGAGGGCACACAGAGAGACACAGCAGAGGGCACACAGAGAGACACTGCACAGAGTAAGACCGGGTGCACACACAGAGAAAGAGAGAGGACACGCATGGATCGCTCAGAGGGCACACAGAGAGGGAGAGCGCAGAGTGAGACAAAGGGCCCACGCAGAGACAGCGCACAGAGAGAGACAGAACAGACAATTGAACATAACATATAATACCGTCATTTATGACGGGCAAGTTACTAGTAAATAATAATTAAGAAGCTGCTTGTATATTTTTACATTCCTTATACAATGTATTGTTTATTCCTTCTAGTTCTCCATAAGAGCATACTGTAAAGTGATAACCCTTATCATATAATGTAATTGGGCATTACGCCTGATGTTGTGTGATGATAGATAACTGTATAATAATCTACACTAGAACAGACCCGGAGACCGTCTGTATTATAGACCCCTAGCAGTTACCATCTACAGATACAGAGGACCTTAGTACTCCACCTGAATCCGTGAGTACCGAGGAGGTTGAGATATATATATAAAGAGTGCAGCGAGCTTAGAGAGAAAACACGCTGACCGTAATCTGGTCACTAGGTAAGGTTACCCCCGCCATGCAGCTCACGTACCGTATGTCATGGGCTACACACGGCTGAAAGTCAAAAGTAGGTGATGGTCTGTAGATAGATACATTGACATATAGATATATTACATGCATGTTCATATAACAGACACTATCTATCTCTCGCTCTATCTGTCTATATCTCTCTTGCTGTATCTATCTCTCGCTCTATCTTTCTATATCTATCACTCTCTTTATCTCTATCTATCCATCTATCAGCCCAATATCTAATCACATATATAGTTGTGAGCATGCGAGTTGTTGCTAACGCTTGCGGGTTCGCGTAGCCCTCGCCGAAGGCGCACCTTGCCAGCAACTGCGACCCTCACAAAATTTACGTCGTTACGCAAGGAAAAGACGAGACATGTTACGACCCATTACGACCTCGCAAAAATCGGCCGCAACACGCGCACATGAAAACATGAAAAATACAACAGATACACACAACAAATACATAAAAAGCTTACTTACAGGAAGAGGGAGCATCCAGGACCTCGAAAACTAAAGTTACACCTCAATGTAACTCAAATTAAAAGAGTTTAGACATTAAAAATTCTCTAAGCGAGAGATAAAATGGCCGCCCAAAAAACGAAAACGAGGCTACAGCAGTCTAAAGACGCAAAACACCACCAAACACCTACGTATTTGCTAAAAAAACACCTACGAGATTAGAAAACAAGGACGCAACCCGCGCGACCCCAAAAACATTACAAACACAATAAATACAAACAACAAACACATAAAAAGGTTACTCACAGCAAGGGGGGGCACCGAGGACCTCTGCAAGTGAAGTTACACCTCCATTTAACCACAAATTTCGAAGTTTAGAGACCCGAAAATCACCTAACCAAGAGAAAAAATGGCCGCCGAACAAATCGAAAACTAGGCTAAAGTTCCCTAAACACGCAAAACACCACCAAACAGCTACAGATATTCAAAAAAAGTCGCACGACAGGACGCTAAATCAGCCACATTATATACACCAAACACCATTAGCTCACTAACAATTTCAGTGCCGTCATTTTTTGACGGGCAATTAAATAAAAACCAACCGTGTCATTTTTATCTACGTTTCCCCAATACCAAGAATGAGGAAGGATCTCTACATGTGAGATGTTTGGGGCTAAACACGACAGAACACGCACAAATCTCACCCAAATATATATTTATATATATTGTTACCGAATATTGTAAGCCATAATAGCCCACTGGCGATGAAGCGGTTAATGTGTGTTGATACACAAACTTCCTCTCAGCAGAGTTGTCCATCAGGTATAATCTGCCCCAGGGATCAATGGAAGGAGCCTCAGGGGTAGGCATTTGGACACATTGCTTCAATTAAGATATATCTAAAGAGACTAGGAGTCGCAAAAGGTGCGGTTAATGGTCTCCTGGGCTAAAGTTACCACTAATGGTCATTTACTGATGGAACTTACTATGGATGACTCAACATAAAGTCAAGAGTTCATTGGCTGGGACTATCTTCAAGGTGTGGCTATGATAGGTATGTCTGAACAGCATGATCTAAGTAGTATTGCCATCTGTAAGGATAGGAACGGGCCAGATGGAATAGTCTAGACCTTCTTGCATGCACACACTCCGAGACATTTGGTGGACCCTAGTATCCCACCATTTATTGTTCCACGTCTAATAACCCTTTCCATTTAGAAGTTCTGAGTGTATCTGGAGTTTCTTCTAGCAGTCAGATGGTGGTATTCATTAACAGATCTGACACCGTGTAGTCATAATCCTGGTATTTAGAAGGTCTTCTAACCTTGGCCAGGTCAGTGTAGCCTTCCAGATAGAATAATTGGTTGGTGAGCCCAGGACAAGCTGAACCTGACACCGAGTTCAGACGTGAGGAACAGTCCCATGTGGAGGACTACATTGGAGTTTCACTAATGGTCATCAGGAGTTGGTAAGATACAAGTTATTATTCGTTTTGGACATTCCTTACACGTTGATCTTGAAGTTTTTCAAACTTTTATTTGCTTACATATTTTGAGGGCTTTTGATGGAGCAATATTCTTCCATCTAATCTCCATTGGTCTACCTATATCGTTCAATTGTCTAAATATTGTTTTTATGATATATATTTTATTAGAATTAGAGTCCTAACCCTGAACTGTAATTGTGCTTGTAGATTGTCTAGAAGGTTCCGTAGCACAAGATACAGTATGGAAAAACAAAATGGCAGAGGTATGATCAAGACCCAATACTATTTCTAGCCAATAAAGGAATGTGAAAGGTTCCTGGATGTTACTGGGTTTATTATACACCTGCTTATCTATTTACCTGTTTATGAGAGAGAGAAAAGAGAGAGAGAGAGAAAGAACGAGAGGACAATTAATACAATATATATATATATATATATATATATATATATATATATATATATGTGTGTGTATACATATTTCTTTTTTTATATAAATATTTTTATATTTTTATAGTTTTGGAAACTTCAAAAATATCAAATAAAAATACATTTATATATTGATTTTTTTTTATTAGAGAGGGGAAAATTATTTAATTTTATTCAAAAGTTTTTTTTATATATGTATATATATATATATATATATATATATATATATATATATACAGTATATATATAAATAAACTGAAAATGTTATTTCATTATTTATATCTATATATATATATATATATGTATATATATATATATATATATATATATATATATATATATATATATTACATAGTTACATAGGGCCTCATTCTATTATCGGCCGTAAATCGTCCGTAAGGCTGCGATTCCTTGCGGAGGTTCTGTTACCTTGCAATTCTATTATACAGCCCCGCAAGGATCTCCTCTTACGGCCGGCCGCATATCTTGGAACCGGCCGTAAGCTCCAAAATTTTTAAAGTCAAATATAAATTGAAGACTGCACTGTAAATCTTTGTAAATGCTAGGGATCATATTGGGGGACATGAGGATTAATAGTAACCCCCTCTCAAGCTTGCACATCAGCCCAAATCCGAGTTTACATTAACTGTTTATTTTCCGGCTGCGGCGTGGCCCGGTCTGAGGTGCTCCAAGCACTCTGGACTTTTTACATGGATATTTAACATATATAAAAACAATTTTGTTTTACGGATTTTAGTATAGGGGAATGTTGTGCTATTTTTGCTAACACCTACAATCACTTTATAGTCTCCTCAGAGTGCAGGATGGCTTTATTTCGGCTTTATAATGTGCTTAATTGGTGCTAGCGGGACCTGTTTGCTGCAAGTAAGCTGCGGCTCGGTTTTAGCCTTGCAGAGAGGGTTCCCGGAGCAATAGAATAGCAACCGGGCTTTTCTTGCGGCCCCAACTCTTGCGGCGTTTTAGATCAAAGGCTTTCCTCCGGCGCGTGCGGCCGCAAGGGATAGCAAGGCGCCGGCCGCAACCCTGCGGGAAATCCCCGGCCGGAGGGGAATAGAATAGCAGAATAACTTGCGGCCGGTCCTTGCGGCCCTGCAGCTCCTACGGCCGGTAATAGAATGAGGCCCATAGTATTTAAGGTTGAAAAAAGACTTTCAGTCCATCAAGTTCAACCTTTTAAGATCTCCTCTGATCTGCAATATGCGGATTAGCTATTAATTCATTAGTTGTTAATTTATTATTAATCAATTATTTAATGTTTTGTTTTGTTTTTATATTATTATTAATTAGTCCAGAGGAAGGCAAATAGAAAAAAAAAACAAGCGAGACTTAGCCAATTGTCTCAAGGGGAAATGTAAAAAATTTGGATCATTACTGCCTCTCTAATTATCCATGATAACCCTGAATACCCTTTTTAATTAGAAATAAATCTAGTCCCCTTTTAAAGTTATCTATCGAATCCGCTGTCACCAGCTCCTCTGGTAGAGAATTCCACAGATTAACCACCCTTACTGTGAAGAACCCTTTTCTTTCTTTAAGGTGGAATCTTTTTACTTCTAACCTCAAGGGATGTCCTCTTGTCAGTTGAAAACCTCTTGGCACAAAAAGCTCCCCCGACAAATCTTTATACTGACCCTGGATGTATTTATATAAGGTAATCATATCTCCTCGTAGACGCCTTTTTTCTAGAGAAAATAAGTTTAATTTGATTAGTCTTTCTTGGCCATTATGACATATTTACTGATAAATATATCTTTTTATATATTTTTTATGTGCATTTATATATAAATTTATAGTTTGAAAATATAAAAAAAAAAATATATATATATACATATATATATATATATATATATATATATATATATATATATATAGTAAATAAAAAGTACATAAAATGCATATATATATAAAAAAAATTTTTTTTATAAAATAGGAATATATATATATATATATATATATATATATATATATATATATATATATATATATATGAGAGAGAGAGAGGAAACTCATACATTGGAAATGTCATTTTATTCATATATTTATACATTTTTTTTAATACTTTTTTTTTACAGTTTTGGACATTGTGTCCATTTATTATTATTATTATTATTGTTTATTTGTAACGCGCCAACATATTCCGTAGCGCTATACATAAGTTTAGTTATAGGCAATGTCAGGTGCAAGATTCACACGTTGCAATGAATGGAGGGCCCTGTCTTTGAGCTTGGAATCCAGTGTCCATAGCGCTTTCCCTAAAGCACCGCGCAGGATAGAAACTCGCTGACTTACAATCTAAAGATTGTGACATATTTATTGATTTTTGTTTTATAAATCTATTTTTTTCTAAATTTATCACCGTTTGTATTAATATGCTGTTTATATATTTTTTATATTTTGCTTTACAAACACTGTTTTTCACAATAAAGGAAAGTCCTGGGGGGTAAATGTCTCCGGGCTGCTTATATAATACGACTCCCTGTATATAGCTGCTGTAAACAATAGGCAGGGTCAGTGAGAGGCGTTTGCCTCTGTCCTTTGTAATTCAAAAATAGGATTATTATTGGGATCTGGAAGGTTCCTGGATTTCATTACATATATATAATATACCGGTATCCCAATTCTGGATCACTACCTTGTCACGGTGAAGGGCCTTGTGAACCTCAATGAAGCTGTGAGCTATACCATGTAGGGCCAACCAAGATGGGCACGTCATAGTATAGAGGTCAGACACATTGTTGTCCCCTGGAGAAGAAATTAGCAACCCTCTCCAGCATCTTTGCCAAGAAAACCTTATGGATAAGCTTAACCAGAAACACAGATAGAGAGGGAGGGAGTAAGAGAGAGGGTGGGCAGAGAGAGGTGGGGAGGGAGGGAGAGAGAAGTAGTGGAAAAAGAGAGAGGGAAGGGGAGAGAAAAAGGGAAGAGAGAGAGTGAGAAAAAGAGGAATGAGAGAGAGGCAGGAGGGAGAGAGAGGCAAGGAGAGAGAAAAAGAGGTAGAGAGGTGAGGGGGAGGGAGAGAAAGAGGCAGGTGTAGAGGGAAAAAGAGACAGGGAGGGGATAAATGGATGGGCGCACAGAGAGAGACAGCATAGGCTTTATGATACTGCAATTTACAATGGGCAAGTTACTAGCGTCTAATAAACTTTGCCCTTTAGAGGTTTCTAGAGTATTTGGGGTTTCTTCTAGTCCTCAGGTGTATATTACCTGGTGGTCAAGATATATAGTCATAGCCTAGTATTGAATGGGACAGTTAACAATGTTTTTTTTCTCATTTCTTAACAGATAAGACATGGGTCTGATGAATCAACACCACCTGATCTTTATCGTTCCTCTATTACTCTTGGTGTTTCTTATCTCGTTTGCCTGGAGAAGGACGGGTATAATCCCAAGTGTCTTCAGTTGCAAATAAACAGAATTCAACCAGGGAACACTAGAGAGTGCCAACCTTCAAATTACCAATCAGAAAATCAACCAGGAACTCCTTGTCTTGGTTTGGGTCTGGCCTTTTGGAGAGAAGTTCCCATTGGACACTTGCGAAAGGGTCTACAATATCCCTGGTTGTAAACTAACAGCAGATAGGAGTCTGTATAGTGTTGCTGATGCTGTGGTCATGCATCATGTAGATATAATGTATGACAAAAAATCACTGCCTCAAGAGCCAAGGCCTCACTTCCAACGTTGGGTATGGTTCAACATGGAACCTCCACGGATTATTCAGAACTTGAACTCCTTGGACAACCTGTTTAACATGACTATGACATTCCGTCAGGACTCTGATGTTTACAGGCCTTATGGTCGGATTGAGGCACATAAGGTGCCACGAAACTTCACCATTCCACCAAAGTCCAAGCTGGTCTCATGGGTAGTAAGTCAGTGGTACCCAGGTGCTCCCCGTAATGAGTATTATGAAGAACTAAAGAAACACATTGATATTGATGTTTATGGGAAAAGAAGAGGTTTCAGAAAGTTGGACTGGAAAGATTTCTACCAAACCATTTCTCAGTATAAATTTTACTTAGCGTTCGAGAACTCGATTTATAGGGACTATATTACTGAGAAATTTTGGTCAAACGCCTTTGATTCAGGGGCTGTTCCTGTGGTGTTAGGGACATCCCGTAAGAACTCTGAACGTTTCATCCCAGGAGATGCCTTCATTCATGTAGATGACTTCTCAAGTCCCAAAGAACTGGCCAGTTTCCTTATCGAGTTGGACAAAGATGATGAACAATACAGAAAATACTTTAACTGGAAGTCTCATTACCATGTAAGGCGAGCGACCGGGTGGGACAATCATTACTGTGTAGCTTGCAGGGCAATAAGGCAGGCGCCAGATTACCAAGTAATACCGAGTATAGCCAAATGGTTCCTTGAAGATATTGAATTCTAGAATAAGTCAAATGTTTTACTTCTGGAATGAGAGAGGTTTTTTATTGTATAATATTGACATATTTAATGAGTTGTAGGAAGAAAATAAATGCATGATTACATCACTTTTGTGAAGGACTGCTATGTTGGGAAATCAGAAGAAGAGCTAGACCTACCCCAAAGGGAAGTCATGGTAGTCCTTTCAGTTCCTGTGTTTGATTTGATAGTGTTGAAGTTCTCCAACAGTACCCAGTACTTGTCGTACACCAACATGTTTCACAAGACGTAAAACCAATATATGATTATAAGATGGACCCGTTCTGGTACACGAGGGGCTTGATATACATTACTGAAGGGTGAAATGTTGGAGGACATCTCTCTTCCTATTTTATTCTCCCTTCATCCTTTGGTACAAATGTCCCATGGGGTTGTTGACTGTCAAGTAAGGCCATCCCAAATATTTCTTGGCCATACATTTTAGGTAGATCGAATGGACAGGCTAGATGCTATCTTATCTACCATTAATCCCAAGTTTGTTTAATGATTTGGGTGTTTCCTAAATTCACCCAAGATTGTCTGTTTATGGAACAGATAATAAGTTGCAATTCGCCATAATGGGTATTTCAAGAAATGGGTATCTATGTGTCTTTATAATGATTTAGATTTAAGATATACTCATAAAAATATAAGCTTGTGGCTAATATGGATTGTAAGTTTACAGACACGAAAGAGAAGGAAAGGATAGAGGGACATGGAGGAAGGAGGGAAAGAAGGAGATAGGTAAGAAATGAAGGAGGGAAGGATGGACTAGAGGGGGAATAAATAATGAAGGAGAAAAGGTTAGAGGGACATTAAGGAAGGAAATAGTTAAGACATGAGGGAGGGAAGGATGGACTAGAGGAGGAAATAAGGAAGGTAGAAAAAAAAGGAAGGTAATTAAAGGGAGGATGGCATGAAGTAAGGAGGAAAAGAATGAAGAATTGAAGGAGGATGGAAGGAAAGAGGTAGGAAATTAAGGAGGAAGAAAGGAAAGAGAAAAAAGGAATAAATGAAGGAATGATTAAGTGAAGGAGGGAAGGAATAAAGGATTGGAGGCAGAAATGAAGGGGAAAGGGAAGGAACAATTGAAGGAAGATTTAAAGGAATTTGGGATGGAAGGAAGGATTGAAGGCAGTAAAGGATGCAAGAGATAAGAAATTAAGGAGGTTTGATGGAAGGAGAGTGAACAAATAAGCAATTGAAGGAAGATTAATGGCATTAAGGAAGAAGGGAAAGGAAGAAGGATTGAAGGCAGGAAAGGAGGAGGGATGGTAGGAAAGAGGTAGGAAATTAAGGAGGGAAGAAAGGAAAGAGAAAAAAGGAATAAACAAAGGAAGGATTAAAGGATTAGAGGCAGAACCAAAGGAAATAGGTAAGAATTGAGGGAAGGGGAAGAAGGACAGAAGGAAGGTTTGAAGGAAGGAACAATTGAACGAAGAATTAAAGGAATTAGGGATGGAAGAAAGGATTAAAGGCAGGCAGGAAGTCAAGAGGTAAGAAATTAAGGAGGATTGATGGAAGGAGACTGAAGAATTGAGCCAGTGAAGGAATGTTTAAATGCATGAAGGAAGGGATAAATTATTGAAGGGGGAAGGAAAGAAAGAGGGGAAAAATGACGAAGAAAGGAGGCAAGGAAGGATTGAAGGGAGAAAGAGATGGAATGAACATCTAAAGGAAGGATTAATGCCATGAAGGATGGAAGGAAAGCTTGAAGGAAGTAAAGAAGGGTGGAAGAAAGAAAGAATGTAATTTCTACTCCTTCTAGGATGTTCCTGACTGCCATTCTTTCTGGAGATATTACCAGGCAAAACTTAATGGCTATTGACATCACCAGGACTTTGGTCCATTGATCATAGCCTACTGTATATTGATGAAAGTGACTATGACCCAACTTATATTTTCGATTAATTGCGTCTATTAAACATCCCTTTAATTTCACTCCATTGCTGATGGATTCTCCCTATGCACCATGCCAGGTTCCCACTTTCTGTCTGGAATGGTTTTGTCTCCAACAATTTCGGATGTTCCCCCATTAATGCCTGATGATAAAAAAAAATTAAGAGCATATTCTCATTGTAGACGTCTACTGCGTAGCTTATTAGATTATTAATTAAATGAATCCATGCTACTAAGAAAAAAGAAAGAGAACAAAGAAAGAACGAGGACAAAGAAACAGAGAGAGAAAGAAGGAAAGGAAGAGGAGAAAGAGAGAGAGTAAGATAGAGGACAACGAGAGAATGAGAGAGGGAAATGAAGAGGAGAAAGAGAAAGACCAGGGATAGAGAGAGAAGAGAATGAGGAGAAAGCAAGATGGAGAGAGAAATAAAGAATGAGGAGAGAGAAAAATAGAAAGTGGACAAAGAAAGAGAAAAAAAGAGGACAAAGAAATAGAGAAAAAACAAGGACAGAGAGAGGAGAATGAAACAAAAAGAAAGAAAGATGGATAGAGATAAAGAAAGAATAAGGAGAAAGAGGACAAAGAATGAAAGGGAGAAAGAAAGAATGAGGACAGAGAGAAGAGAAAGAAAGGACAAATAAAGAGGGAAAAGAAAGAGAATGAGAGAGGGAATGGAGGGGTAGGAAGAGAGAGAAGATAAAGAAAAACAGGGAGAAAGAAAGATGGAGAGAGAGAAAATAGAATGAGGACAATGAAAGAGAAAGAAAGAAGGAGGACAGAGAAGAGAAAGAAAGACAGCGAGAAAGAAAGGGGACAAAAAAAGAAATAGAAAGAGGACAAAGAAAGAGTGAGAGAGGGAATGAAAGAAAGAGAGAGGAGAAAGAAAGGACAAGGAAGGAAGGAAGAGGACAAAGAAATAGAGAAAGAAAGAAAGGACAAAGAGAGAAGAGAGGACAAGGAAGGAAGGAAGAGGACAAAGAAATAGAGAAAGAAAGAACGAGGACAGAGAGAGGAGAAAGAAAGACAGGGAGAAAGAAAGAAAGATGAAAAGGAAGGAAAGAGAAAGGAAGAAAGAGACACTCACTTTCACTATAAATAATCACCAAGCCCCTTTAACGCATTTTACTTTGTTTTAATTATTATGTTGAAAAAATGCTAAAATATATAAGAAATTAAAAATGTAGAATTAGCCGCACTCCACAGGACCAAACAAATATGGCGGCTCAGTCACCCAAGACAGGCTATTACATGGAACAATGGAAGCTTTATTTACACTGGGAACAGTAATAACAACTAATTACACTGTAATTGCATATAAAAGGGCGACGTGTTTCTGACCAGTTTAATACAATGAGCAATATAATCATGCGTTACCTTACTGTTTGTCCTGGACTTAAGTAAAAGGATATTTTTTTATTTCTATTTTTCTTTTACTTTTTTTATTGAAATTTGCAATAATATCAATCATTTCTGTTTTGAATTGTCACAGAGAGAGACAGAGGGCAGAGACAGGGCACAGAGAGAGAGGCAGAGGGCAGAGACAGGGCACAGAGAAAGATAGAGGGCAGAGACAGGGCACAGAGAGAGACAGAGGGTAGAGACAGGGCACAGAGAAAGATAGAGGGCAGAGACAGGGCACAGAGAGAGACAGAGGGTAGAGACAGGGCACAGAGAAAGATAGAGGGCAGAGACAGGGCACAGAGAGAGACAGAGGGTAGAGACAGGGCACAGAGAAAGATAGAGGGCAGAGACAGGGCACAGAGAAAGATAGAGGGCAGAGACAGGGCACAGAGAGAGACAGAGGGCAGAGACAGGGCACAGAGAGACAGACGGCAGAGACAGGGCACAGAGAGAGACAGAGGGCAGAGACAGGGCACAGAGAAAGATAGAGGGCAGAGACAGGGCACAGAGAGAGACAGAGGGTAGAGACAGGGCACAGAGAAAGATAGAGGGCAGAGACAGGGCACTGAGAGAGACAGAGGGCAGAGACAGGGCACAGAGAAAGACAGAGGGCAGAGACAAGGCACAGAGAAATATAGAGGGCAGAGACAGGGCACTGAGAGAGACAGAGGGCAGAGACAGGGCACAGAGAGACAGATGGCAGAGACAGGGCACAGAGAGAGACAGAGGGCAGAGACAGGGCACAGAGAGACATGGCACAGAGAGACAGATGGCAGAGACAGGGCACAGAGAGAGACAGAGGGCAGAGACAGGGCACAGAGAGAGACAGAGGGCAGAGACAGGGCACAGAGAGAGACAGAGGGCAGAGACAGGGCACAGAGAGAGACAGAGGGTAGAGACAGGGCACAGAGAAAGATAGGGCAGAGACAGGGCACTGAGAGAGACAGGGCACAGAGAGACAGACGGCAGAGACAGGGCACAGAGAGAGACAGAGGGCAGAGACAAGGCACAGAGAAAGATAGAGGGCACATAGAGGGAGGATACAGAGGCAGAGTGGGCACAGAGAAAAGGCAGAAACAGGGCACAGAGAGAGACAGAGGGTAGAGATGGAACAGAGAGAGAGGGGGTACAGAGAGATGGCAGAGACAGAGGGAACAGAGTGAGACAGTAATTATTTTTACATTCACATAGATAAATATATTTATTACAAAATATTACAGAAAAAGCACACAGAGGGAGGGCAGAGACAGAGGGCACAGATACAGGATGAGGGCACATAGATAGAGGGTACAGAGACAGAGGACAAATAAAGAAAGAGGGTAGAGACAGGGCACAAGGAGAGATAGAGGGCAGAGATGGCACAGAGGGAGAGGGTAGAGACAGGGCACATAGAAAGATAGAAGGCACAGAGAGAGGGTACAAAGGCAGAGGAGAAAGAAAGAAATAAAGAAAGAGGGTACAGAGACAGGGAGAGGGCACAGAGAGAGAGAGGGTACAGAAACAGGAAGAGGGCAGAGACAGGGCACAGAGATAGAGGGCACAGAGGCAGAGGACAAAAAAAAGCAATAAAGAAAGAGGGTACAGATACAGGGAAAGGGCACAGAGAGAGAGGGTACAGAGGCAGAGGACAAATAAAGAAATAAAGAAAGAGAGTACAGGGAAAGGTCACAGAGAGAGATAGAGAGCACTAAGAGAGTACTGAGACTGGGCACACAGAGAGGGGGCAGAGAAAAGGCACAGAGAGAGAGAGCAGAGACGGCAGACAGACAGCACAGAGAGGGCATAGACAGAGAGGGGTTACAGAGGGCACAGAATGAGACAGTAATTATTATTACATTCACCTAGATAAATATATTTATTACAAAATATTACAGAAAAAGCACACAGAGAGGGCAGAGACAGAGGGCACAGAAAGGAAGGGCAGAGAGAGGGTAGAGAGAGAGGGCAGAGAAAGGAAGGACAGAGACAGGGCACATAGAGAGAGAGCAGAGACAGGGCACAGAGAGAAGGTGGAGGCGGGGCACAGACAAAGGGCACAGAGAGAGAGGGCAGAGACAGGGTACAGAGAGAGTGGGCAGAGACAGGGCACAGAGAGAGTGGGCAGAAACAGGGCACAGAGAGGGCAGATACAGGGTACATAGTGCACAGAGACAGGGCACAGAAAGAAGGTGGAGGCAGGGCACAGAGAGAGAGAGGGGCAATGACAGGGCACAGAGAGAGGGCAGAGACAGGGTACAGAGTGCACAGAGACAGGGCACAGAGAGAAGGTGGAGGCAGGGCACAGAGAGAGAGGGCAAATACAGGGCACAGAGAGAGTGGGCAGAGACAGAGGGAACAGAAAGGAAGGGCAGAAACGGCACAGAGAGAGAGGGCAGAGACAGGGTACAGAGAGAGTGGGCAGAGACAGGGCACAGAGAGAGTGGGCAGAAACAGGGCACAGAGAGGGCAGATACAGGGTACATAGTGCACAGAGACAGGGCACAGAAAGAAGGTGGAGGCAGGGCACAGAGAGAGAGGGCAGAGAGAGAGAGGGGCAATGACAGGGCACAGAGAGAGGGCAGAGACAGGGTACAGAGTGCACAGAGACAGGGCACAGAGAGAAGGTGGAGGCAGGGCACAGACAGAGTGCACAGAGAGAGAGGGCAAATACAGGGCACAGAGAGAGTGGGCAGAGACAGAGGGAACAGAAAGGAAGGGCAGAAACGGCACAGAGAGAGGGCAGAGACAGGGTACAGAGTGCACAGAGACAGGGCACAGAGAGAAGGTGGAGGCAGGGCACAGAGAGAGAGGGCAAAGACAGGGCACAGAGAGAGTGGGCAGAGACAGAGGGCACAGAGAGAGGGCAGAGACTGGGTACAGAGTGCACAGAGACAGGGCACAGAGAGAAGGTGGAGGCAGGGCACAGAGAGAGAGGGCAAAGACAGGGCACAGAGAGAGTGGGCAGAGACAGAGGGCACAGAGAGAGGGCAGAGACTGGGTACAGAGTGCACAGAGACAGGGCACAGAGAAAAGGTGGAGGCAGGGCACAGACAGAGGGCACAGAGAGAGAGAGGGCAAAGACAGGGCACAGAGAGAAGGCGGAGACAGGGCAGAGACAGAGGCCACAGAGGGAAAGGGTTCAGACAGAGAGTACAGAGATAAAGAGGGGGCACAGAGGGCAGAGACAGGATACAGGGAGAGAGGAGAGACAGAGGGCAGAAACAGGGCCTTGAGAGAGTGCAGAGAGGGCGCAGAGAGCGCACACACAAAGAGACAGGGCATAGAGAGAGAGGACACGGTACAGAGACAGAGAGAGGGAAAAGAGAGATAGGGCAGAGTCTGGGCACAGAGAGAGAGGGTAGAGACAGAGGGTACAAAGACAGAATGCACAGAAAGAGAGCACAGTGAGAGAGGGCACAGAGAGAGACAGAGGGCAAAGACAGAGTGGGCATAGAGAGAGAGGGCACAGAGAGAGAGACAGAGGACACAGAGAGAGAGCGCACACACAAAGAGACAGGGCACAGAGACGATGCAGAGAGGGAACAGAGAGAGAAGGCAGAGTCAGGGCACAGAGAGAGAGCGCACACACAAAGAGACAAAGGGTACGAAGACAGAATGCACAGAAAGAGAGCACAGTGAGAGAGGGCACAGAGAGAGACAGAGGGTACAGAGACATAGGGGACGTAGAGAGACAGGGTACAGAGAGAGAGAGAGGGCAGAGACAGAGTGGGCATAGAGAGAGAGGGCACAGAGAGAGAGACAGAGGACACAGAGAGCGCATCATTTATCATGGGCAAGTTACTAGAAATAATAATAATCACTTATTATAATTGTCAAACTGCAAGTTGTCGTCACGCTTTGCGAGCTCGCAGAACTGCGCCTCTCGCAAAGCGGGCTGCATTAGTGGAGGTGGAGGCTCCCACGTTAGCTGCAATCGCGTGGCGCCGTATTAGCAGAGGTGGAGGCTCTATGGCGCAACCAAGGAAAAATGGACTTAGAAAAAAAGTACAAGCTGCGGGAATATGAAGTTAATGGCCGGACCGCGCACATCGAAAAACACGAACTTGCAAATAATAACATTACGATTCTAAAATGGCGCTTTACTCGCCTAAACAAACGGTTTGCCCTCGCGCACGCAGCCTATTTACACTGCACACTTGGCACATTCTCCTCAGGTGATCAACAGTCCAACTGTACATTGTATGCTGCAGGAAAATCCAAATAGATTGTTAGCTCTTCAGGATATTGATTGCTGCGTATTACATATAAATAGGTAAAGTATATTAATTTAATTCATATCGTTGCAAAGCAGGAGAGGCTCGCAATGAGCGCCGAAGGTCCTCAGAGGAGCAAAAGCCTTACATTGTGTGGCAAACAGCATGGCCATGGCTTCAAATTGTATTACGGGCAAGTCGCTAGTAATAATATCATTATTATTACTGTTCTGGGGGATAATTTACTTTTATTTCTTAGCAAAATTAGTAATTATACAACTATTGATTAATTTACATTCGTGGTTTACATTGTGAGTGGATTCTCAGTACAAACTATTATTGTATAGCTTAGTTTTGTTATGATTATTATTATTTTATTATTATTATTTAATAATAGTAAGTATAACAGTATTTGGCATTCCTTTAATATGTCGATGAGCGGATCTCACATTATTATTATTATTATTATTATTATTATTATTATTATTTGCGGAGGTGGAGGCTCTACGGCGCCTCACAACCGGTTACAAACGACCACACAAGCGGGACTTTGAAAAAAATACAAAACACGCAATGACTAATTACGGACTTACACAAAAAAATATGAGCCGCGGGACTTAGAAAAAGTCCATTACGGAGTCGCAAAAATACGACCTTAGCGGACAACCCGCGCACAGCGCTAAACATTAAAAAACACAAAATACACACAAAAATAACATAAAAACCTTACCCACAGCGAGGGGGGGCCCCCAGGACCTCTGGGAGTCAGGTTACTCCTCGATTTACGTCCAATTTACAAAGTTTAGACACACGAAAATCCCCTAAGCGAGAGAAAAAATGGCCTCCGAAAAAAACAAAAACAAGGCTCTGCGACCCTAAAGACGCAAAACACCACCAAACACATACGGATTTTACACAAGACCGTACGAGATACAACATACACCATTAGCAAGGACAAGAAATCATCCGCACCCGCGTACCACATACACATTCGCCGCCATTTTACACTAACTTACACAATGCGGAAGTACCCAGCTACCCTAATGGCTTCCCCTTGCGCACGCAGCCTATTTACACTACACACTGCACACATTGCTGACACTTACACCTCAGCTCCACAACAATAGGTAAAGTATATTCATTTATTATTATTTAATTAGCATACAAAAACAAATATACACAAAAAAAAAACACTATCGCAATAAACGTAAAAGCCCTTCACCGCGCGCCTCACAAGGAGCGCCAACGCTGATCATAGCACACAAACTACACCAGGGGGCAGCCTTGCAATAAGCGCAGAAAGCAGATCAGCGCCGACCTTACAATGACAGCAAAAGCGCCTCTGATAAAAAAATATACCAACCCAGAGGCTCTTAGCAGTTACCATCTACAGATACAGGGGTACCTCGGTACTCAACCTTAATCCGTTCCGGATGGCAGACTGAGTACAAAAAAGGTTGGGTACCAAGGAGGTTGAGAACCAAAGTACCACTGTACTGATATAAGTGGACACCTTAATAAGACATATACATCGGCATCAGGTAACACGCACTAATATACGCTTAGAAATCCAAATACATTTATTACTAAGGCAATTTATAGATTGTCTAAAGGTGCTATCATCACCAATGGGAATGTGACAACTAAACCAGATAAGCTACTATATATATATATAATGTAATATTTTACACCATACAGAGAGTACAGCGAGCTTAGAGAGAAAACACGCTGACCGTAATCTGGTCATCTAGGTAAGGTTACCCCCGCCATGCAGCTCACGTGCCGTATGTCATGGGCTACACACGGCTGAAAGTCAAAAGTAGACAGAAAACGCACAAATCTCACCCAAATATATATTTATATATATTGTTACCGAATATTGTAAGCCATAATAGCCCACTGGCGATGAAGCGGGTAATGTGTGTTGATATACACGCTTCCTCTTAGTAGAGTTGTCCATCAGGTATAATCTGTCCCAGGGATCAATGGAAGGAGCCTCAGGGGTAGGCATTTGGACACATTGTTTCAATTAACATATACCTAAAGAGACTAGGGGTCGTAAAAGGTGCGATTTATGGTCTCCTGGGTTAAAGTTACCACTAATGGCCATTTACTGATGGAACTTACTATGGATGACTCAACATAAAGTCAAGAGTTCATTGGCTGGGACTATCTTCAAGGTGTGGCTATGATAGGTATGTCTGAACAGCATGATCTAAGTAGTATTGCCATCTGTAAGGATAGGAACGGGCCAGATAGAATAGTCTAGACCTTCTTGCATGCACACACTCCGAGACATTTGGTGGATCCTAGTATCCCACCATTTATTGTTCCACGTCTATTAACCCTTTCCATTTAGAAGTTCTGAGTGTATCTGGAGTTTCTTCTAGCAGTCAGATGGTGTTATTCATTAACAGATCTGACACAGTGTAGTCTTAATCCTGGTATTTAGAAGGTCTTCTAACCTTGGCCAGGTCAGTGTAGCCTTCCAGATAGAATAATTGGTTGGTGAGCCCAGGACAAGCTGAACCTGACACCGAGTTCAGACGTGAGGAACAGTCCCATATGGAGGACTACATTGGAGTTTCACTAATGGTCATCGGGAGTTGGTAAGATACAAGTTATTATTCGTTTCGGACATTCCTTACACGTTGATCTTGAAGTTTTTCGAACATTAAATATGACTTTTATTCGCTTACATATTTTGAGGGGTTTTGATAGAGCAATATTCTTCCATCTAATCTCCATTGGTCTACCTATATCGTTTAATTGTCTATATATTGTTTTTATGATATATATTTTATTAGAATTAGAGTCCTAACCCTGAACTGTAATTGTGCTTGTAGATTGTCTAGAAGGTTCCGTAGCACAAGATACAGTATGGACAAACAAAATGGCAGAGGTATGATCAAGACCCAATACTATTTCTAGCCAATAAAGGAATGTGAAAGGTTCCTGGATGTTACTGGGTTTATTTATTATACACCTGCTTATCTATTTACCTGTTAAAGAGAGAGAGAAAAGAGAGAGAGAGAGAAAGAACGAGAGGAAAATTAATACAATATATATATATATATATATATATATATATATATATATATATGTGTGTATACAGATTTCTTTTTTTATATAAATATTTTTATGTCTTTATAGTTTTGGAAATTTCAAAAATATCAAATAAAAATACATTTATATATTGATTTTTTTTTATTAGAGAGGGGAAAATTATTTAATTTTATTCAAAAGTTTTTTTTATATATGTATATATATATATATAAATATATATATATATATATATATATATATATATATATATATATATATATATACAGTATATATATAAATTAACTGAAAATGTTATTTCATTATTTATATATATATATATATGTATATATATATATATATATATATATATATATATATATATATATATTACATAGTTACATAGGGCCTCATTCTATTATCGGCCGTAAATCGTCCGTAAGGCTGCGATTCCTTGCGGGGGTTCTGTTACCTCGCAATTCTATTATACAGCCCCGCAAGGATCTCCTCTTACGGCCGGCCGCATATCTTGGAACCGGCCGTAAGCTCCAAAATTTTTAAAGTCAAAAATAAATTCAAGACGGCACTGTAAAGCTCTGTAAATGCTAGGGATCATATTGGGGGACATGAGGATTAATAGCAACCCCCTCTCAAGCTTGCACATCAGCCCAAATCCGAGTTTACATTAACTGTTTATTTTCCGGCCGCAGCGTGGCCAGGTCTGAGGTGCTCCAAGCCCTCTGGACTTTTTACATGGATATTTGACATATATAAAAACAATTTTGTTTTACGGATTTGAGTGTAGGGGAATGTTGTGCTATTTTTTCTAACACCTACAATCTCTTTATAGTCTCCTCAGAGTGCAGGATGGCTTTATTTCTGCTTTATAATGTGCTTAATTGGTGCTAGCGGGACCTTTTTGGTGCAAGTAAGCTGCGGCTCGGTTTTAGCCTTGCAGAGAGGGTTCCCGGAGCAATAGAATAGCAACCGGGCTTTTCTTGCGGCCCCTACTCTTGCGGCGTTTTATATATATATGAGAGAGAGAGAGAGGAAACTCATAAATTGGAAATGTCATTTTATTCATATATTTATACATTTTTTTTAATACTTTTTTTTTACAGTTTTGGACATTGTGTCCATTTATTATTATTATCGTTTATTTGTAACGCGCCAACATATTCCGTAGCGCTATACATAAGCTTAGTTATAGGCAATGACAGGTGCAAGATTCACACATTGCAATGAATGGAGGGCCCTGTCTTTGAGCTTGGAATCCGGTGTCCGCCTCGCTTTCCCTAAAGCACCGCGCAGGATAGAAACTCGCTGACTTACAATCTAAAGATTGTGACATATTTATTGATTTTTCTTTTAGAAATCTATTTTTTTCTAAATTTATCACCGTTTGTATTATTATGCTGTTTATATATTTTTTATATTTTGCTTTACAAACACTGTTTTTCACAATAAAGGAAAGTCCTGGGGGGGTAAATGTCTCCGGGCTGCTTATATAATACGACTCCCTGTATATAGCTGCTGTAAACAATAGGCAGGGTCAGTGAGAGGCGTTTGCCTCTGGCCTTTGTCATTCAAAAATAGGATTATTATTGGGATCTGGAAGGTTCCTGGATTTTATTACATATATATAATATACCAGTATCCCAATTCTGGATCACTACCTTGTCACGGTGAAGGGCCTTGTGAACCTCAATGAAGCTGTGAGTTATACCATGTAGGGCCAACCAAGATGGGCACGTCATAGTAGAGAGGTCAGACACATTGTTGTCCCCTGGAGAAGAAATTAGCAACCCTCTCCAGCATCTTTGCCAAGAAAATCTTATGGATAAGCTTAACCAGAAACACAGATAGAGAGGGAGGGAGTAAGAGAGAGGGTGGGCAGAGAGAGGTGGGGAGGGAGGGAGAGAGAAGTAGTGGAAAAAGAGAGAGGGAAGGGGAGAGAAAAAGGGAAGAGAGAGAGTGAGAAAAAGAGGAATGAGAGAGAGGCAGGAGGGAGAGAGAGGCAAGGGGAGAGAAAAAGAGGTAGAGAGGTGAGGGGGAGGGAGAGAAAGAGGCAGGTGTAGAGGGAAAAAGAGACAGGGAGGGGAGAAAAGGATGGGCGCACAGAGAGAGACAGCATAGGCTTTATGATACTGCAATTTACAATGGGCAAGTTACTAGCGTCTAATAAACTTTGCCCTTTAGAGGTTTCTAGAGTATTTTCTTCTAGTCCTCAGGTGTATATTACCTGGTGGTCAAGATATATAGTCATAGCCTAGTATTGAATGGGACAGTTAACAATGTTTTTTTTCTAATTTCTTAACAGATAAGACATGGGTCTGATGAATCAACACCACCTGATCTTTATCGTTCCTCTATTACTCTTGGTGTTTCTTATCTCATTTGCCTGGAGAAGGACGGGTATCATCCCAAGTGTCTTCAGTTGCAAATCAACAGAATTCAACCAGGAAACACTAGAGAGTGCCAACCTTCAAATTACCAATCAGAAAATCGACCAGGAACTCCTTGTCTTGGTTTGGGCCTGGCCTTTTGGAGAGAAGTTCCCATTGGACACTTGCGAGAGGGTCTACAATATCCCTGGTTGTAAACTAACAGCAGATAGGAGTCTGTATAGTGTTGCTGATGCTGTGGTCATGCATCATGTAGATATAATGTATGACAAAAAATCACTGCCTCAAGAGCCAAGGCCTCACTTCCAACGTTGGGTATGGTTCAACATGGAACCTCCACCGATTATTCAGAACTTGAACTCCTTGGACAACCTGTTTAACATGACTATGACATTCCGTCAGGACTCTGATGTTTACAGGCCTTATGGTCGGATTGAGGCACATAAGGTGCCTCGAAACTTCACCATTCCACCAAAGTCCAAGCTGGTCTCATGGGTAGTAAGTCAGTGGTACCCAGGTGCTCCCCGTAATGAGTATTATGAAGAACTAAAGAAACACATTGATATTGATGTTTATGGGAAAAGAAGAGGTTTCAGAAAGTTGGACTGGAAAGATTTCTACCAAACCATTTCTCAGTATAAATTTTACTTAGCGTTCGAGAACTCGATTTATAGGGACTATATTACTGAGAAATTTTGGTCAAACGCCTTTGATTCAGGGGCTGTTCCTGTGGTGTTAGGGACATCCCGTAAGAACTATGAACGTTTCATCCCAGAAGATGCCTTCATTCATGTAAATGACTTCTCAAGTCCCAAAGAACTGGCCAGTTTCCTTATCGAGTTGGACAAAGATGATGAACAATACAGAAAATACTTTAACTGGAGGTCTCATTACCATGTAAGGAGAGAGACCGGGTGGGACAATCATTACTGTGTAGCTTGCAGGGCAATAAGGCAGGCACCAGATTACCAAGTAATACCGAGTATAGCCAGATGGTTTCTTGAAGATATTGAGTTCTAGAATAAGTCAAATGTTTTACTTCTGGAATGAGAGAGGTTTTTTATTGTATAATATTGACATATTTAATGAGTCATAGGAAGAAAATAAATGCATGATTACATCACTTTTGTGAAGGACTGCTATGTTGGGAAATCAAAAGAAGAACTAGACCTTCCCCAAAGGGAAGTCATGGTAGTCCTTTCAGGTCCTATGTTTGATTTGATAGTGTTGAACTTCTCCAACAGTACCCAGTACTTGTCGTGCACCAACATGTTTCACAAGACGTACAACCAATATATGATTATAAGATGGACCCGTTCTGGTACATGAGGGGCTTGATATACATTACTGAAGGGTGAAATGTTGGAGGACATCTCTCTTCCTATTTTATTCTCCCTTCATCCTTCGGTACAAATGTCCCATGGGGTTCTTGACTGTCAACTAAGGCCATCCCAAATATTTATTGGCCATACATTTTAGGTAGATCAAATGGACAAATGCTATCTTATCTACCATTAATCCCAAGTTTGTTTAATGATTTGGGTGTTTCCTACATTCATCCAAGATTGTCTGTTTATGGAACAAACAATAAGTTGCAATTCACCATAATGGGTAATTCATGACTACTTCAAGAAATGGGTATCTATGTGTCTTTATAATGATTTAGATTTAAGATATACTTTAAAAATATAAGCTTGTGGCTAATATGGATTGTAAGTTTACAGACACGAAAGAGAAGGGAAGGATAGAGGGACATGGAGGAAGGAGGGAAAGAAGGAGATAGGTAAGAAATGAAGGAGGGAAGGATGAACTAGAGGGGGGAATAAATAATGAAGGAGAAAAGGTTAGAGGGACATGAAGGAAGGAAATAGTTAAGACATGAGGGAGGGAGGGAAGGATGGACTAGAGAAGGAAATAAGGAAGGTAGAAAAAAAGGAAGGGAATTAAAGGGAGGATGGCATGAAGTAAGGAGGAAAAGAATGAAGAATTGAAGGCAGGATGGAAGGAAAGAGGTAGGAAATTAAGGAGGAAGAAAGGAAAGAAAAAAAGGAATAAATGAAGGAATGATTAAGTGAAGGAGGGAAGGAATACAGGATTGGAGGCAGAAATGAAGGGAAGATGTAAGAAAAGAAGGGGGACAAGGAAGGAAGATTTAAAGGAATTTGGGATGGAAGGAAGGATTGAAGGCCGGAAAGGATGCAAGAGAAAAGAAATTAAGGAGGTTTGATGGAAGGAGAGTGAACAAATAAGCAATTGAAGGAAGATTAATGGCATTAAGGAAGAATGGAAAGGAGGAAGGATTGAAGGCAGGAAAGGAGGAGGGATGGAAGGAAAGAGGTAGGAAATTAAGGAGGGAAAAAAGGAAAGAGAAAAAAGCAATAAACGAAGGAAGGATTAAAGGATTGGAGGCAGGAACTATGGAAATAGGTAAGAAATGAGGGAAGGGGAAGAAGGACAGAAGGAAGGTTTGAAGGAAGGAACAATTGAACGAAGAATTAAAGCAATTAGGGATGGAAGAAAGGATTAAAGGCAGGCAGGAAGTCAAGAGGTAAGAAATCAAGGAAGATTGATGGAAGGAGACTGAAGGAATGAGCAATTGAAGGAAGGATTAAATGCATGAAAGAAGGGAGAAATTAAAGGGGGAAAGAAGGTGGGAAGAAAAGAAAGAGGGGACAAATGACGAAGAAAGGAGACAAGGAATGGTTGAAGGGAGAAGGAAATGTAATGAACATCTAAAGGAAGGATTAAAGCCATGAAGGATGGAAGGAAAGCTTGAAGGAAGTAAAGAAGGGTGGAAAAAAGAAAGAAAGTAATTTCTACTCCTTCTAGGATGTTCCAGACTGCCATTCTTCCTGGAGATATTACCAGGCAAAACTTAATGGCTGTTAACATCACCAGGACTTTGGTCCATTGATCATAGCCTGCTTTATATTGTTGAAAGTGACTATGACCCAACTTATATTTTCGATTAATTGCGTCTATTAAACATCCCTTTAATTTCACTCCAGTGCTGATGGATTCTCCCTATGCACCATGCCAGGTTCCCACTTTCTGTCTTTAATGGTTTTGTCTCCAACAATTTTGGTTGTTCCGCCATTAATGCCAGATGATAAGATTTTTTACGAGCATATTCTCATTGTAGACATCTACTGCGTAATTTATTAGATTATTAATTAAATGAATCCATGGTACTAAGAAAAAAGAAAGAGAACAAAGAAAGAACGAGGACAAAGAAACAGAGAGAGAGAGAGAAAGAAGGAAAGGAAGAGAAAGAGAGAAAGATAGAGGACAAAGAGAGAATGAGAGAGGGAAAGGAAGAGGAGAAAGACCAAGGATAGAGAGAGAAGAGAATGAGGAGAAAGAAAGATGGAGAGAGAAATAAAGAATGAGGAGAGAGAAAAAAAGAAAGCGGACAGAGAAAGAGAAAGAAGGAGGACAAAGAAATAGAGAAAAAACAAGGACAGAGAGAGGAGAGAAAGAAAGACAAGGCGAAAAAAAAGAAAGAAAGATGGATAGAGATAAAGAAAGAAAGAATAAGGAGAAAGAGGACAAAGAATGAAAGGGAGAAAGAAAGAATGAGGACAGAGAAAAGAGAAAAAAAGAAAGCACAAATAAAGAGGGAAAAGAAAGAGAATGAGAGAGGGAATGGAGGAGTAGAAAGAGAAAACAAGGAAAGAGAGAGAAGATAACGAAAAACAGGGAGAAAGAAAGATGGAGAGAGAGAAAAAAGAATGAGGACAATGAAAGAGAAAGAAAGGAGGACAGAGAGAAGAGAAAGAAAGACAGGGAGAAAGAAAGGGGACAGAAAAAGAGAAAGAAAGAGGACAAAGAAAGAGTGAGAGAGGGAATGAAAGAAAGAGGACAAACAGAGAAGAGAGGACAAGGAAGGAAGGAAGAGGACAAAGAAATAGAGAAAGAAAGAACGAGGACAGAGAGAGGAGAAAGAAAGACAGGGAGAAAGAAAGAGGAAAAGGAAGAAAAGAGAAAAGAAGAGACACTCACTTTCACTATAAATAATCACCAAGCCCCTTTAACGCATTTTACTTTGTTTTAATTATTATACTGAAAAAAATGCTAAAATATATAAGAAATTAAAAATGTAGAATTAGCCTCACTCCACAGGACCAAACAAATATGGCGGCTCAGTCACCCAAGACAGGCTATTACATGGAACAATGGAAGCTTTATTTACACTGGGAACAGTAATAACAACTAATTACACTGTAATTGCATATAAAAGGACGACGTGTTTCTGACCAGTTTAATACAATGAGCAATATAATCATGCGTTACCTTACTGTTTGTCCTGGACTTAAGTAAAAGGATATTTTTTTATTTCTATTTTTCTTTTACTTTTTTTTATTGAAATTTGCAATAATATCAATCATTTCTGTTTTGAATTGTCACAGAGAGAGGCAGAGACAGGGCACAGAAAGAGTTGGCAGAGACAGAGGGCACAGAAAGGAAGGGCAGAAACAGGGCACAGAGTGGGCAGATACAGGGTACAGAGTGCATAGAGACAGGGCACAGAAAGAAGGTGGAGGCAGGGCACAGAGAGAGAGGGCAGAGACAGAGGGCACAGAAATGAAGGGCAGAAACAGGGCACAGAAAGAAGGTGGAGGCAGGGCACAGACAGAGGGCACAGAGAGAGAGGGCACAGACAGGGTACAGAGTGCACAGAGACAGGGCACAGAGAGAAGGTGAAGGCAGGGCACAGACAGAGTGCACAGAGAGAGAGAGGGCAAAGACAGGGCACAGAGAGAATGGGCAGAGACAGAGGGCACAGAAAGGAAGGGCAGAAACAGGGCACAGAGTGGGCAGATACAGGGTACAGAGTGCATAGAGACAGGGCACAGAAAGAAGGTGGAGGCAGGGCACAGAGAGAGAGGGCAAAGACAGGACACAGAGAGAGTGGGCAGAGACAGAGGGCACAGAAATGAAGGGCAGAAACAGGGCACAGAAAGAAGGTGGAGGCAGGGCACAGACAGAGGGCACAGAGAGAGAGGGCAGAGACAGGGTACAGAGTGCACAGAGACAGGGCACAGAGAGAAGGTGAAGGCAGGGCACAGACAGAGTGCACAGAGAGAGAGAGGGCAAAGACAGGGCACAGAGAGAGTGGGCAGAGACAGAGGGCACAGAAAGGAAGGGCAGAAACGGCACAGAGTGGGCAGATACAGGGTACAGAGTGCATAGAGACAGGGCACAGAAAGAAGGTGGAGGCAGGGCACAGAGAGAGAGGGCAAAGACAGGACACAGAGAGAGTGGGCAGAGACAGAGGGCACAGAAATGAAGGGCAGAAACAGGGCACAGAAAGAAGGTGGAGTCAGGGCACAGACAGAGGGCACAGAGAGAGAGGGCAGAGACAGGGTACAGAGTGCACAGAGACAGGGCACAGAGAGAAGGTGAAGGCAGGGCACAGACAGAGTGCACAGAGAGAGAGAGGACAAAGACAGGGCACAGAGAGAGTGGGCAGAGACAGAGGGCACAGAAAGGAAGGGCAGAAACAGGGCACAGAGAGAGGGCAGAGACAGGGTACAGAGTGTACAGAGACAGGGCACAGAGAGAAGGTGGAGGCAGAGCACAGACAGAGGGCACAGAGAGAGAGGGCAAAGACAGGGCACAGACAGAGAGGGCAGAGACAGGGTACAGATAGAGGGCACAGAGAGAAGGCAGAGACAGGGCACAGAGGGAAAGGGTTCAGACAGAGAGTACAGAGATAGAGAGGGGGCACAGAGGGCAGAGACAGGATACAGGGAGATAGGAGAGACAGAGGGCAGAAACAGGGCCTTGAGAGAGTGCAGAGAGGGCACAGAGAGCGCACACACAAAGAGACAGGGCACAGAGAGAGAGGACACGGTACAGAGACAGAGAGAGGGAAAAGAGAGATCTGGCACAGAGAGAGAGGACAGAGACAGGGCACAGAAAGAGACAGAGGGTACAGAGAGAAGGGGTATATGGCAGAGAGAGAAAGAGCGCACACAAAAAAAAAACAGGGCACAGAGACGATGCAGAGAGGGAACAGAGAGAGAAGGCAGAGTCAGGGCACAGAGAGAGGGTAGAGACAGAGGGTACAGAAAGAGACAGAGGGTACAGAGAGAAGGGGTATATGGCAGAGAGAGAAAGAGCGCACACACAAAAAAACGGCACAGAGACGATGCAGAGAGGGAACAGAGAGAGAAGGCAGAGTCAGGGCACAGAGAGAGAGGGTAGAGACAGAGGGTACAAAGACAGAATGCACAGAAAGAGAGCACAGTGAGAGAGGGCACAGAGAGAGACAGAGACAGATTGTACAGAGACATAGGGGACGTAGAGAGACAGGGTACAGAGAGAGAGAGAGGGCAGAAACAGAGGGGACAGAGAGAGAGACAGAGGACACAGAGAGAGAGCGCATCATTTATCATGGGCAAGTTACTAGTAGCAATAATAATCACATATTATAATTGTCAAACTGCGAGTTGTCGTCACGCTTTGCGAGCTCGCAGAACTGCGTCTTTCCCAAAGCGGGCCGCATTAGTGGAGGTGGAGGCTCTACGGCGCCTCAAACTCGGCAAAAAACAACCAAGGAAATATGGACTTAGAAAAAAAGTATGAGCCGCTGGACTTAGAAAAAAAAATATGAGGTTGCAAAAATATGAAGTTAATGGCCAGACCGCGCACATCGAAAAACACGAAAACCACAAGAACAAAGAAATACAACATAAAAAACACATCACACACAGTATGGGGGGACAGCCAGGACGCCTGCGAGTGAGGTTGCACGCAAATTTAAGTCACATTTAATGAGTTTCGGCACTTGAAAATCGGCTAAGCGAGAAAAAAAATGGTGGCCGAAAAAAATTAAAATCAGGCTAAAGGTGACAGAGCCGCAAAAATCACCGCCAGGCACTTACGAGTTATCCAGGAACGTAGGAGATATAAAATATACCATTACAACGGACGGAAAATGCTTGCGAGCCAAGTAACACATAGACAAGCACCGCCATCTTACAACACTAACTTGCAAATAATAACATTACGATTCTAAAATGTCGCTTTACTCACCTACACAAACAGTTTGCCCTCGCGCACGCAGCCTATTTACACTGCACACTTGGCACTTTCTCCTCAGGTGATCAACAGTCCAACTGTACATTGTATGCTGCAGGAAAATCCAAATAGATTGTTAGCTCTTCAGGATATTGATTGCTGCGTATTACATATAAATAGGTAAAGTATATCCATTTAGTTCATATTAATTTATTAATTCACTGTACTCACATTTTTTGATATTTTACACAGTGCTTATATATCTGTCTTCGCAATGAGCGCCGAAGGTGATCGTTGCAAAGCAGGAGAGGCTCGCAATGAGCGCCAAAGGTCCTCAGAGGAGCAAAAGCCTTACATTGTGTGGCAAACAGCATGGCCATGGCTTCAAATTGTATTACGGGCAAGTCGCTAGTAATAATATCATTATTATTACTGTTCTGGGGGATAATTTACTTTTATTTCTTAGCAAAATTAGTAATTATACAACTATTGATTTTTTTTTACAATCGTGGTTTACATTGTGAGTGGATTCTCAGTACAAATTATTATTGTATAGCTTAGTATTGTTATGATTATTATTATTTTATTATTATTATTATTATTTAATAATAGTAAGTATAACAGTATTTGGCGTTCCTGCTTTATGTCGCTGAGCGGATCTCACGGTGTTATTTTTTTATTATTATTATTATTATTTAATAATAGTAAATATAATACTATTTAGCATTCCTTAGTTATGTCGCTGAGCGGGTCTCATGGTATTATTATTATTATTATTTAATAACAGTAAGTATAACAGTATTTGGCATTCCTTTGTTATGTCGATGAGCGGATCTCACATTATTATTATTATTATTATTATTATTATTTGCGGAGGTGGAGGCTCTACGGCGCCTCACAACCGGTTACAAACGACCCCACAAGCGAGACTTTGAAAAAAAATACAAAACACGCAATGACTAATTACGGACTTACACAAAAAAAAATGAGCCGCGGGACTTAGAAAAAGTCCATTACGGAGTCGCAAAAATACGACCTTAACGGACAACCCGTGCACAGCGCTAAACATTAAAAAACACAAAATACACACAAAAATAACATAAAAACCTTACCCACAGCGAGGGGGGGCCCCCAGGACCTCTGGGAGTCAGGTTACTCCTCGATTTACGTCCAATTTACAAAGTTTAGAAACATAAAAATCCCATAAGCAAGAGAAAAAATGGCCTCCGAAAAAAACGAAAACAAGGCTCTGCGACCCTAAAGACGCAAAACACCACCAAACACATACAGATTTTGTTCACACATTCGCCGCCATTTTACACTAACTTACACAGCTACCCTAACGGCTTCCTCTCGCACACGCAGCCTATTTACACTACACACTGCACACATTGCTGACACTTACACCTCAGCTCCACAACAATAGGTAAAGTATATTCATTTATTATTATTTAATTAGCATACAAAAACAAATATACACAAAAAAAAAACACTATCGCAATAAACACAAAACCCCTAACCGCGCTCCTCACAAGGAGCGCCAACGCTGATCATAGCACACAAACTACACCAGGGGGCAGCCTTGCAATAAGCGCAGAAAGCAGATCAGCGCCGACCTTACAATGACAGCAAAAGTACCGCTGATAAAAAAATATACCAACCCAGAGGCTCTTAGCAGTTACCATCTACAGATACAGGGGGACCTCGGTACTCAACCTTAATCCGTTCCGGATGGCAGACTGAGTACAAAAAAGGTTGAGTACAGAGGAGGTTGAGAACCAAAGTACCACTGTACTGATATAAGTGGACACCTTAATAAGACATATACATCGGCATCAGGTAACACGCACTAATATACGCTTAGAAATCCAAATACATTTATTACTAAGGCAATTTATAGATTGTCTAAAGGTGCTATCATCACCAATGGGAATGTGACAACTAAACCAGATAAGCTACTATATATATATATAATGTATTATTTTACACCATACAGAGAGTGCAGCGAGCTTAGAGAGAAAACACGCTGACCGTAATCTGGTCATCTACGTAAGGTTACCCCCGCCATGCAGCTCACGTGCCGTATGTCATGGGCTACACACGGCTGAAAGTCAAAAGTAGGTGATGGTCTGTTTGGGGCTAAAAATGACAGAAAATGCACAAATCTCCCCCAAATATATATTTATATATATTGTTACAGAATATTGTAAGCCATAATAGCCCACTGGCGATGAAGTGGTTAATGTGTGTTGATATACACGCTTCCTCTCAGCAGTTGTCCATCAGGTATAATCTGCCCCAGGGATCAATGGAAGGAGCCTCAGGGGTAGGCATTTGGACACATTGCTACAATTAACATATACCTAAAGAGACTAGGGGTCACAAACGGTGCGGTTAATGGTCTCCTGGGCTAAAGTTACCACTAATGGTCATTTACTGATGCAACTTACTATGGATGACTCAACATAAAGTCAAGAGTTCATTGGCTGGGACTATCTTCAAGGTATGGCTATGATAGGTATGTCTGAACAGCATGATCTAAGTAGTATTGCCATCTGTAAGGATAGGAACGGGCCAGATAGAATAGTCTAGACCTTCTTGCATGCACACACTCCGAGACATTAGGTGGATCCTAGTATCCCACCATTTATTGTTCCACGTCTATTAACCCTTTCCATTTAGAAGTTCTGAGTGTATCTGGAGTTTCTTCTAGCAGTCAGATGGTGGTATTCATTAACAGATCTGACACAGTGTAGTCATAATCCTGGTATTTAGAGGGTCTTCTAACCTTGGCCAGGTCAGTGTAGCCTTCCAGATAGAATAATTGGTTGGTGAGCCCAGGACAAGGTTTTGATGGAGCAATATTCTTCCATCTAATCTCCATTTGTCTACCTATATCTTTCAATTGTCTATATATTGTTTTTATCATATATTTTTTATTAGAATTAGAGTCCTAACCCTGAACTGTAATTGTGCTTGTAGATTGTCTAGAAGGTTCCGTAGCACAAGATACAGTATGGAAAAACAAAATGGCAGAGGTATGATCAAGACCCAATACTATTTCTATATAAATAAAATAGAGAGTGAGGTGGGGGAATTCATAAATTGAAAATGTTATTTTATTAAAACATAGACTTTTTTAGACTTTTTTTTTACAGTTTTGGCCATTGTGACATATTTACTGATAAATATATCTTTTTATATATTTTTTATGTACATTTATATATAAATTTATAGTTTGAAAATATAAAATATATATATATACTAGTGACTTGTCCGTCAAAAAATGACGGCAATAAGATAGAAAGGCAGGTAATGTTGTTTGCGTGCGAAATTAATTTTGTTGGTGTTTTAAGATCCTTTGGCGCTCATCGCGTGGCTCTTGGTTGTTTGTGTGCTATAAGCAGCGTTGGTGTTTTTTTTTGATATGGTAATGAATAATTAATAAAATAAGAAATTAATATACTTTACCTATTATGAAGTAATATATGCAGGAAGCATTGTGTTGAAGAGCTGGCAATCTGTTTTCATGTTGCTGCAGCATCAGTGCTGTGGAGCTGCTGTGTAAGCTAAATGAATGTGTGCAGTGTAATAGTGTGCGTGCGCGAGGCAAATCCGTTAGCGTAGCTGTGTAATTCCAGATTGTGTAAGTTAGTGTTGTAAAATGGCGCCTAATGTGTGGTATGCGGCTGTGGCTGATTTTGCGTCCTTGTTTTCGGATGTCGTCCGACTTTTTCGGAAAATCCGTAGGTGTTTGTGGTGTTTTGCGTGTTTAGGGTCCTTTAGCATCGTTTTGGTTTTTTTCGGCGGCCATTTTTTATCTCGCTTAGGTGAATTTCGGGTGTCTAAACTCCGAAATTTGTACTTAAATGGAGGTGTAACTTCACTTGCAGAGGTTTTGGGTGCCCCCCCTTGCTGTGGGTAACCTTTTTATGTGTTTGTTGTGTGTATTTATTGTGTTTCTAATGTTTTTCGGGTTGCGCGGGTTGCGTTTTTGTTTTTGGATCTCGTACGTCTTTTTTGGAAAATCCGTAGGTGTTTGGTGGTGTTTTGCGTCTTTAGAGTGCTGTAGCCTCGTTTTCGTTTTTTTCAGCTGCCTTTTTTTCTCTCGCTTAGGGGATTTTCGGGTGTCTAAACTCTTTTATTTCGAGTTAAATTTGAGGCGTAACTTCAGTTTTCGAGGTCCTGGGTGCCCCCCCTTGCTTTTATGTATTTGTTGTGTCTATTTATTGTGTTTTTCGTGTTTTCATGTGCGCGCATGCTCACAACTATATATGTGATATATATATATATATATATATATATATATATATATATATATATATATAGTAAATAAAAAGTAAATAAAGTACAAATATATATAAAAATATATATATATATTTTTTTATAAATCTGGAATATATATATATATATATATATATATATATATATAAAAGAGAGAGAGGAAACTCATAAATTGCAAATGTCATTTTATTCATATAGTTATACATTTTTTTAAAACTTTTTTTTACAGTATTGTATTATTATTATCGTTTATTTGTATCGCGCCAACATATTCCGTAGCGCTATACATAAGTTTAGTTACAGGCAATGACAGGTGCACGATTCACACATTGCAATGAATGGAAGGCCCTGTCTTTGAGCTTGGAATCCAGTATCCTTAGCGCTTTCCCTAAAGCACCGCGCAGGATAGAAACTCGCAGACTTACAATCTAAAGATTGTGACATATTTATTGATTTTTGCTTTATAAATATTTTTTTTTCGAAATTTATCACTGTTTGTATTATTATTCTGTTTATTTATTTATTTTTTATATTTTGCTTTACAAACCTGTTTTTCACAATAAAGAAAAGTCCTGGGGGGTAAATGTCTCTGGGCTGCTTATATAATACGACTCCCTGTATATAGCTGCTGTAAACAATAGGCAGGGTCAGCAGGAAGCGTTTGCCTCTGGCCTTTGTCATTCAAAAACAGGACTATTATTGGGATATGGAAGGTTCCTGGATTTTATTATATACTAGCGAATTGCCCGTCAAAAAATGACGGCAATGAAATTGTAAGTGAGCTAATTCTGTTTGGTGTATAATAATGAAATATATAATACATTAATAAATGAATATACTTTACCTATTTTGAAGCATTGTGTTGAAGAGCTGACAATCTGTTTTCATGTTGCTGCAGCATTAGTGGTGTGGAGCTGCTGTGTAAGCGTGATGAATGTGTGCAGTGTAATAGTGTGCGTGCGCGAGACCAAACCGTTAGCGTAGTCGTGTACTTCCGCATTGTCGTAAAATGGCGGGTAATGTGTGGTATGCGTCTTAGCGGAATATCCGTAGGTGTTTTGCGTGTTTAGTGTGCTGTAGCCTCGTTTTCGTTTTGTTCGTTGGCCATTTTTTCTCTCGCTTAGAGAATTTTTTAGTGTCTAAACTCTTTTATTTTGAGTTAAATGAAGGTGTAAGTAGCTTTTTTGAGGTCCTGGATGCTTCCTCTTGCTGTAGGTAAGCTTTTCATGTATGTGTTGTATGTATTTATGGTATTTTTTATTTTTTCATGTTCGCGGGTTGCGGATGATTTTTGCGAGGTCGTAATGTGTGCTAACGTGTCTAGTATGTTGTTTGCGTTTGTAGCCTCATTTTCGTTTTGTTCGGCGGCCATTTTTTCTCTCGCTTAGAGAATTTCTTAGTGTCTAAACTCTTATTTTGAGTTAAATGAAGGTGTAAGTTGCTTTTTTGAGGTCCTGGATGCTCCCTCTTGCTGTAGGTAAGATTTTTATGTATGTGCTGTGTGTATTTATTGTGTTTTGAATGTTTTCATGTTAGCGAGTTGCGGCCGTTTTTTGCGAGGTCGTAATAAGTGGTAACGTGTCTCGTATGTTGTTTGCGAGGGTCGCAGTTAGTGTGTCGTGTTGTTTGCGTTGCAACGTATAGTTTGCGAGGGTCGAAGTTGCTGTGTCGTGTTGTTTGCGTTACAACGTCAAGTTTGCGAGGGTCGCAGTTGCTGGCAAGGAGCGCCTTCGGCGCTCCATGCCAGCAACTGAGGCCCTCGCCTTCAGCGCTCCATGCCAGCAACTGAGGCCCTCGCCCGTGGCCCTCGCTATGCGAGCCCGCAAGCGTTAGCAACAACTCGTATGCTCACAACTATATATGTGATACTAGCGACTTGCCCGTCAAAAAATGACGGCAATTAAATGTGTATGTTTTGAATTCTGTTTTGCAGGTAATATGCGTATTTGACACTTCTGATCTCATATTTTGTTGTAATTGAGGATGGGTAAATAGTTTCCATAGTGTATTTGACTTTATACATGTTTCGACAATGTCGGTTCGATTTACACGTACAACGACAAGTAATATTTGTCTAAAATCACCACCTAACAACATTACCTTTCCACCAAATTGCAAAGTTTTATCCATGACTTCACGAAGCAAACGGTCAATACATTGTAGGGCATGGCATGACATCATTGTAGCCTCATCTATTATAATTAGTTTACTTTTTTAATTTTGTTTTGCTTGTAATGATGTCAATCGAATATCCGACACTGATGTTTCCAAAATAGGCACTGGCAATTTAAATACACTATGCACAGTCCTTGCACCTTCTAACAAAAGTGCAGCAATTCCAGTGGTTGCAAATGCTAGCGCTATTTCACCTTGTGCTTGTACAAAACTCATCAATAAATTATATAGATAAGTTTTTCCTGATCCGCCAGGTCCATCCAGATAGAAATATCGCTCTTTGACCATGTCATCATCTAGGGAATTTTTGATTGCATTAAATGCTTGCAATTGTAATGTATTTAAAGTTGCAAATCTTTCTTCTGTTCTTTCTCTTTGTAGTTGAATGTCATAGTCTTCAAAGTTGATGTTGTCTATAAGACCTGGATCTGGCAGATTAAAACTTGTACAACTTAATCCATGAGTTAAAAAGACCTCTTGGATTTCAATTAATGCTTTTTGTAGCATTTGAGAAGATACAAATAAATGCAAATTGTTCCCTCATCTACCGTGGCATTTGACATAGTGCTGCTTCTTCTAGACATCTTTCCCATTCTGTATCATCAGCTAGGAAGTTTCTATGGCGCGCAGCTAAATTAAATGATTCATATACTATGTCATTGACAGTTCTTAAGTGTTCAAAACTTTGTGCACCAGGAACATTTACAAGTAGTAGTCGTAAGCAAAAACGTCCAAGGTCTCTTGGACTTACAGTGTAAATTCTTGGGATTATTTTATTTCCATGCCTTTTTCTTTTTCGCCATAATCCATTAACGAAAACATAATGGTATGGAATGTCAATATATAACAATTCCCTTGCCTGTAAGTCAGTAGAATTTAATTGAAACCATGCAGTTATTGTAGCGTGGCAATGCTCACTTTGTGCTAAAGCATTTGTTTCATTTTCAGCATGGAAATACACTAAATGTCTTTGTGGCAAATGTACAGCTAATCGATTTACTGTATGTGATCGATCGTGCATTTCAAATTTGAGAAGATGCCACATAGCTTCTGGCGCTCTCACATAGCGAGCATCTACATGAGATGCAATTTCATCATGTACTAACACACTGGGTTCGTTATTTTCAGCACTTTTGACGACTACAGTAGCTGCATCATAGCCTTTGTAAATATATTTGTAGACATATTTAATGGATTTTATAGAAGTGCAGGCTTCAACATTAATGTGTGCATTATATTTCATGAGTAAATGTGGATTGTATGGTACCACATATCTGTTGTCGACCTTTTTGCAGCGAAAAATGGCAGTTCGTCCTTTTCCTCTTCTATATAATGGATACCCATCACAATTAGCATAAGTTTTGTCTCGATAACCTTTTGAAAATTCTTTTGTACATTTCTTATTTTCCATACATGGTGACTGTGGATTAATATTTCCACACGGTCTGTGAATCATACAATGAGTTACAATCTCATATAGTCTACCATGTAGTTCTGATCTGGTAGTTCAGCAATAATGACTGAATTCACTTTGTCACCAGTATCTAACCTATCCTTTTCTTAAAGGATTATAAGAAGATGTGCATGTGGAAGTCCTCTTTTTTTAAATTCGATGGTATAAACATAAGCCAGACATTTGCCAAATAACTATGTTATGGTTATGGTTATGTCACATCAGTTTGGCCAATTACCAAATTGTGTGTAATCTCTGGCCATTGTGGATTACATGTAAATGTAATAAATAAATCTGTTTTGCCAAATTTAGTTACAATAGCCATGGCATCATTGTATCTTTCTCGCATATTGCGAGGAGATCCCTGGAAAGAAAATGGTAAAATGATGGCTTTGCCAGCTGTCATGTCTCTGGTTGTAGCAACCTCAGAGACATGATCCATCAATCCACAATACTGTTCTACACGTATTTTATCTTGTTGATATTTTATAAAGTTTAAATTATTTGCTTCAACTTGCAAATAGGAATCAGTGATCCATTGTTGTGTTAGTTTTCCGCCACATAAAATTGGATTGAATCCATTTCGAATGGCAATTTGAGCCTTTTTAAATGAAAGCATGGAAATATTATTTTGCACACGTACTTTTGAATTTGGGTTACCCTGAAAGGTTAATTTGGGTTGCTTAACTGCTTCCCCATGTGGAAAAAATATTGGTTATGTTATTGGATCTAAATTTGTACTTAAGATACTTATATTAATGAAAGGTTGCTCCTCATTTCTGGGATATATTCTAATGTCTCTCTGAGATGGTGGTTCTCATCATTTTGAAACACCATTGCAACCTCATTTGATGTTGGCAAATTATAACGGCGTTTATCAGTATGTTGATCTATTTTAAGCACCATATTGACCTTTGGGATTTACAATTGATGTATTTCTGCATGAATTTGTTGTTCGTTTTCTACTTCTTCCAATTTTTTATAAGCTTGAGTGTAGGGGTTATTGGCCATAATTTTATCAAGCTCAATAAAAACAATGGGTAAGCATTTTTTATTTTCTTGAAGCTGCATACATTGGTCAACAGCTTCGATTGTATCTAGGACATATAGTTGAGCAAATTTTCTTTGCTCTCCTTCCTCTGGATGTAAATGGGAAGTATGATGGTAAATTTGTCCTTGTACTTTAAAGCAGTAAGGGCCATGTCCTGGCACATTAGCATCTAATGTTGCCCCCATAGATGCAAAGGATATGGCACTATTGTATGATCTTATGTTTGTTTTGAAATTGTTGTAGTTGGGGAAAGTAGGTTCAGTCATAATGTTTTGTAACTATGGTGGGAATTGTTGTCTTTCTGGAAGTGTGACCTTGCCTTTTTGACAGCAACTAATGAACTGGCCATCTCTGGGTCTTTCCTATTTGAAATTAAAAGCCCCACAAAACTGCCATTGAATATTCATATCACCACAATTACCTCTACTGCTAAAGACTTAAGTAAAGGACAATTTGAAGAACGTATATCAATCTGAGTTTGTAAGTCATCATTGGAAATGTTATCTGATTGTTCAGGAACAGGTTCTAAATGCTTTTGCTTTTTGTTGCCTTTATTAGGTGCAGATTTTAGTTTTTCAGCTGATACTCTTTTGCTTGCAAGTCGTTTGCATTCTTTTTCTCATAGGATTTCCTTCTGCTCCGGCGTCTGCTGCTTTGCCCATGTTTTTTGTAGTTCTCTAGTTTGCCGTCTTATCTTTTCCTGTTTCTTGTCAGTATCAGCCATATTAATCTGTAAATAAAAATAATCTATTATTATTTTTTTTCCTGATTTTAATTTGTTTTGTAAGTGCATATTTTCCTTTTTTTAGTACTATCCTGTTTTGTGTGCAACACTGTTGTCATTATAGATTTAGGTTGTGTGTTTAGGCTTATAGGTTATTGTAGATAAAAGTGGCTTTATAGTATAAAATTTGTTTGTCTTACTACTATTTGTTGCCCTATTATTTTTTTCTGGACGCTAGTTTTGAGATTATAGGTTTATAGTTTTGGCTTATAGGCAAGGCACCCAAAACCAGAAAACGTATTAACAATATTTGTTGTATTTTCGAGTTTTCTGTAGACGATCGTTGTCATTGGAGGATTAGGTTTTAGTTTTAGGCTTATAGTGTGGTGCCCAGAAAAAAGGCTTAATTCTGGAATTTTCTAGGTGTTAGTAATATTTGTTCTAGTATCCTATTTTCTGTCTATGTTTAGATAGTGGGTTTAATGTTGTAGGTAATCCTGTTTTGTGTCCACAACTTTTGTGATGCTAGATTTAGGTTATGCGTTAGGGTTAGAGTTTCTTGCAGACTAAACTGGAATCATTGTTCCATTTTCTATATGTTACCAATATTTGTTATGCTATCCTGTTTTGTGTCCGCCACTTTTTGGATGCTAGATTTGGCTTATGGGTTAGGGTTAGAGGTTCTTGTAGACTAAACAGATATCATTGTTCCATTTTCTCTATGTTACCAATATTTATTATAGTATCCTGTTTTGTGTCTGCCACTTTTGGGATGCTAGATTTGGGTTATGGGTTAGGGTTAGAGGTTCTTGCAGAGTAAACAGGATTCATTGTTTCATTTTATATGTGTTAGCAATATTTCTTGAAGTATGGTGTTTTCTGTTCCCTCTAATTTGTATTAGGGGCTTCTTATTTGTTTTTAGTTTTATATTGACATTGGCGCCCAGCAAACAGGCTATTTCTTTAAAAAAATAAAATAATAATAGTAACTTAAACAGTATTTAGCGTTCCTGCTTTATGTCGCTGAGCGGATCTCAGGGTATTATTATTTTATTATTATTGTTATTGTTATTATTATTATTATTATTATTTAATAGTAAGTCTAACAGTATTTGGCGTTCCTGCGTTATGTCACTGAGCGGATCTCAGGGTATTAATATTATTATTATCTAATAATAGTAAGTATAACCGTATTTGTCATTCCTTCGTTATGACGCTGAGCGGATCTAAGGGTATTACTATTTTATTATTATTATTAATATCTAATAATAGTAAGTATAACGGTATGTGGCATTCCTGCTTTATGTCGCTGAGCGGATCTCACAATATTATTATTATTATTAAATAATAGTAAGTATAACAGTATTTGGCATTCCTTCGTTATGTCGCTGAGCGGATCTCAGGGTAGTATTATTATTATTATTATCTAATAATAGTAAGTGTAACAGTATTTGGCATTCCTTCGTTATGACGCTGAGTGGATCGCAGGGTATTATTATTTTATTATTATTATCTTATTATTATTATTATTATTTAATAATATAAAGTGTAACAGTATTTGGCATAGCTGCGTTATGTCGCTGAGCGGATCCCAGGGTATTATTATTTTATTATTATTATTTTATTATTATTATTATTATTTAATAATAGTAAGTATAACAGTATTTGGCATTCCTGCTTTATGTCGCTGAGCGGGTCACACAATATTATTATTATTATTATTATTTTATTATTATTATTATTATTTTTTTTTAATAGTAAGTATAACAGTATTTGGCATTCCTTCGTTAGGTCGCTGAGCGGATCTCAGGATATTATTATTATTATTATTACTTTATTATTATTATTACTATTAGCTAATAATAGTAAGTGTAACAGTATTTGTCATTCCTTCGTTATGATGCTGAACGGATCTAAGGGTATTATTATTATTACTTTATTATTATTATTACTATTAGCTAATAATAGTAAGTATAACAGTATTTGGCATTCCTGCTTTATGTCGCTGAGCGGGTCTCACAATATTATTATTATTTTATTATTATTATTATTATTATTATTATTATTATTATTTTAATAGTAAGTATAACAGTATTTGGCATTCCTTCGTTATGTCGCTGAGCGGATCTCAGGGTATTATTAATATTATTATTATTATTATTATTATCTAATAATAGTAAGTGTAACAGTATTTGTCATTCCTTCGTTATGACGCTGAGCGGATCTAAGGGTATTATTATTATTATTATTACTTTATTATTATTATTACTATTAGCTAATAATAGTAAGTGTAACAGTATTTGTCATTCCTTCGTTATGACGCTGAGCGGATCTAAGGGTATTATTATTATTACTTTATTATTATTATTACTATTAGCTAATAATAGTAAGTATAACAGTATTTGGCATTCCTTCGTTATGTCGCTGAGCGGATCTTAAAGTATTATTATTAATATTATTATTATTATTTAATAATAGTAAGTGTAACAGTATTTGGCATTCCTGCGTTATGTCGCTGAGTGGATCTCAGGGTATTATTATTTTATTATTATTATTTTATTATTATTTTTATTATTATTATTTAATAATAGTAAGTATAACAGTATTTGGCATTCGGGCGTTATGTCGCTGAGCGGGTCTCACAATATTATTATTATTTTATAATTATTATTATTATTATTATTATTTAATTATAGTAAATATAACAGTATTTGGCATTCCTGCGTTATGTCGCTGAGTGGATCTCACGGTATTATTATTATTATCATTATTATTTAATAATAGTAAGTATAACAGTATTTGGCGTTCCTGCGTTATGTTGCTGAGTGGATCTCACGGTATTATTATTATTATTATCATTATTATTATTATTTAATAATATTAAGTATAACAGTATTTGGCGTTCCTGCGTTATGTCTCTGAGCGGATCTCAGGGTATTATTTTTTTTTTATTATTATCATTAATATTATTATTTAATAATAGTAAATATAACAGTATTTGGCATTCCTTCGTTATGTCACTGAGCGGATCTCACGGATATCTTCGATTAATTGCGTCTATTAAACATCCCTCTAATTTCACTCCATTGCTGATGGATTCTCCCTATGCACCATGCCACGTTCCCACTTTCTGTCTGGAATGGTTTTGTCTCCAATAATTTCGGGCGATCCACCATTAATGCCCGATGATAAGATTTTTTAAGAGCATATTCTTATTGTGAAAGGTCAACTGCGTAATTCATTAGATTATTAACTAAATGAATCCATGGTACTAAAAAAATAGAAAGAGAACAAAGAAAGAACGAGGACCAACAAACAGAGAGAGAGAGAAAGAAGGAAAGGAAGAGGAGAAAGAGAGCAAGGAGAAAGAAAGACGACAAAGGAACAAAGAGAAAGATAGAGGACAAAGAGAGAATGAGAGAGGGAAAGGAAGAGGAGAAAGAACAAAGATAGAGAGAGAAGAGTATAAGGAGAAAGAAAGATGGAGAGAGAGAAAGAAAGACAATGGGAAAAAAGAAAGAGAGAATTAAATAAAAAGAAAGAAAGATGGATAGAGATAAAGAAAGAATGAGGACAAAGAATGAAAGAGAGAAAGAACGAGGGCAGAGAGAAGAGAAAGAAAGACAGGTAGAAAGAAAAAAGACAAAGAATGAAAGAGAAAAAAAGAGAATGAGAGAGGTAAAGGAAAAAGAGAAAGAGAGAAAGAACAAGGACAGAGAGAGAAGATAGCTTTCACTATAAATAATCACCAAGGCCCTTTAACGCATTTTACTTTGTTTTAATTATTATGTTGAAAAAATGCTAAATGCCAAACTCCACACGACCAAACCAATACGGCAGCTCAGTCACCCAAGACGGGCTATTACATGGAACAATGGAAGCTTTATTTACACTTGGAACAGTAATAACAACTAATTACACTGTAATTACATATTAAAGGACGACGTGTTTCTCACCAGTTTAATACAATGAACAATATAATCATGCGTTACCTTACTATTTGTCCTGGACTTAAGTAAAAGGATATTTTTGTATTTCTATTTTTTACTTTTTAGAAAATATAGACAAAGGAAAGCAGACAGTAAATGGAGGCACTATTTAATCAACATTAATTTATATATATATAGACAGAGAGAGAGAAAAGGAGAGAAAGAGGAGGAGGGAGGGAGAGGGAGAGGAGAGAGAAGGAAAATGGAGACAGAGAGAGAAGAGACGGAGGAGAGGGAGAGAAAGAGAGGAGGAGAGAGGGAGAAAGGAGAGAGAGAGAGAGAGGGAGAGAGAAAGAGGCGAGAGAGAGAGAGAAAAGGATGGAGAGAAAGAGAGGAGGAGGTATGGAGAGGAGAGAGAGGGAGAAAGGAGAGAGGGAGAAAGGAGAGAGAGGGAGAGGGAGAAAAAGATGGAGAGAAGGACAGAAAGAGAGGAGGAGGGATGGAAAGGAGAGAGAGGGAGAAAGAGAGTGAGGTGAGAGAGGGAGAAAGGAGAGAGAGAGAGGGAGAGAGAAAGAGGCGAGAGAGAGAAAAGGATGGAGAGAAAGAGAAGAGGAGGGATGGAGAGGAGAGAGAGGGAGAAAGGAGGGAGGGAGAGAGTGAGAGAGAGAAAAAGATGGAGAGAAAGAGAGGAGGAAGGATGGAGAGGGAGAGAAGAGAGAGGGAGGAAGGAGGGGGAGAGAGAGAGGGAAACAATGATGGAGAGAAAGAGGAGGAGGGATGTAGAGGGAGAGATGAGGGAGAGGAGAGAGAGGTGGAGAGAGAGATAGAGAGGAGAGAGAGAGAGGCGAGAGAGAGAGAGAAAAGGATGGAGAGAAGCAGAGAGAGAGGAGGAGGGATGGAGAGGGAGAGAGGAGAGTGAGAGAGGGAGAAAAGGATGGAGAAGCAGAGGAAGAGGGAGAGAGAGAGGGAGAAAGGAGAGAGAGAGAATGGAGAGTGAAAGAGGAGAGAGAAAGAAAAGGATGGAGATATGGAGAGGGAGATGAGAGAGAGGGGGAGAGAGTGGGGGAGGTAGAGAGAGAGAAAGAGAGAGATGGTGGAGAGAGAGATGGGCGAGAGAGAGATAGATGGGGAGAGAGAGGGAGAGAAAGAGAGATGGGGGAGAGAGAGGGAGAGAAAGAGAGAGAAATGGGGAAGAGAGAGAGAGAAGGAAAGAGAGATAATTGGGGGAGAGAGAGAGTGAAAGAAAGAGGGGGAGAGAGAGAAAAGGATGGAGAGGCAGAGAAAGAGAGGAGGAGCGAGGGAGAGGAGAGAGAGGGAAAAAGGAGAGAGAGAGAAGGGAGGGGGAATGAGGATGGAGAAAGGATAGAGGGAGAAATGAGAGAGAGAGGAGGGAGAGGGAAAGAGGAGAGAGAAAGAAAAGGATGGAGAGGGAGATGAGAGAGAGGGGGAGAGAGTGGGGGGAGGTAGAGAGAGATAAAGAGAGAGATGGAGGAGAGAGAGAGATGGGAGAGAGAGAGAGATAGATGGTGAAGAGAGAGGGAGAGAGAGAGAAAGAGAGATGGGGAGGGGGAGAGAGGGAGAGAAAGAGATGGGGAAGAGTGAGAGGAGAGAGAAGGAAAGAGATAATTGGGGGAGAGAGTGAGAGAAAGAGGGGGAGAGAGAGAGAGAGATGGAGAGGCAGAGAAAGAGAGGAGGAGGGAGGGAGAGGAGAGAGAGGGAAAAAGGAGAGAGAGAGAGAGAGAAGGGAGGGGGAGAGAAAGAGGAGAGAGAGAGAGAAAGAAAAGGAAGGAGAGATAGAGAGGGAGAGGAGAGATATGGGGGGAGAGAGAGATGGGGAGAGAGTGCGGGGAAGTAGAGAGAGAAAGAGATGGAGGAGAGAGAGAAATGGGAGAGAGAGAGAAGGAGAGGCAGAGAGAAAGAGAGATGGGGGAGGGGGAGAGAGAGAGATGGGGAGAGAGAAGGAGAGAAAGAGAGAGATGGGTGAGAGAGCAAGAAGGAAAGAGAGAGATAATTGGGGGAGAGAGAGAGGAGGGGGGAGATAGAGAGAGAAAGAGGGAAAGAGAGAGATGGGGAGAGAGAGACAGAGAAAGAGACGAGAGATGGAGAGAGAGAAGAAGAGGGAGAGAGAGCTATAGAAGGAGAGAGAGACAGAGAGAGAGTGAGAGGAAGAGAGAGAGGAGAGTGAGAGAGGGTAGAGAGATAGAGAGAGAAGATGAGAGAGAGAGAGGGAGGCAAAGATGGGTAGAGAGGGAGAGGAGGGGAGAGAGGGAGAGAGAGAGGAGGGGTGAGAAGGAGAGAGAGAAAGAGTGAAGGGAGAGAGGGAAAGTGATTAGAGAGAGGGTAGAGAGAGAGATGAGAGAGACAGAAAGAGAGAGAGAAAGATGGAAGTGAGATGAGGTGAGAGAAAGAGAGGAAAGAAGGGAGAGAGAGAGGAGGGTAGAAGGAGGGGGAGAGATAGAGAGACAGAGAGAGGAGAAAGAGAGGAAGATAGAGAGAGAAGGAGAGAGAGAGAGAGACACACAGGTGTAAGAGACGCAGATTGAGGTTAGATTCCCCACCATTTCTGTTAATATTTTTTAATTATCTTATTAAAAAATGAATTCATTTTAAATATTGTAGAAGTGAAATGTTTGTCGAAACCTGAGGCAGCCCCGGATCTGGTTATTGGACCATTAAAGGGAACAATAGAAGCTTTATGCCCCTCATAGGACCTAATACATATGGTCACAGAACAAGAGGGTCTGACTAACTAATCAAATAGACTAATTGTATAAATATTGTCTATATATCTATCTATCCCTCTATCTATCTATCTCTCTATCTATCTATCTATCCCTCTATCTATCTATCTATCTATCTATCTATCTATCTATCTATCTATCTATCTATCTATCTATCTATCTATCTATCTATATCAATCTATCCTTTCCATTGAGGCCCATTATTAATATAGGTAATAAATATAATAAACTAGCGACTTGCCCGTCAAAAAATGACGGTTAATAAAAGAAAGTGTTGAAATGCTGTTTGCCACACAATGTGAGTGTACTGTGTGCCTCAACTATATAGACCCCTCTAACACAGTAATGAACGCATGTTATAACACTATAAGTGCCATGAGGGTCATCCAGGACCCTCATGACCCAAAGTGTAAGCAATACACATTTTAACCCAGTCTCCTCATAAGCCTCTATTTAACCCCATTAGTCCCATAAGGGTATTTAAAGACCCTCATGGGACAGTTAGAAGCCTAGCATTACCCCGTAAGTGCTATGAGGGTCCTCCAGATCCCTCATGACACTAAGTATTAACACTACACTGCACTATAGCCCCCCAATAAACCAATTAAATCTAATCTAACCCCCTGTACACTAACCTATTAACAGCTTCACTACCTACTTACCCTCTAAACCCCCCCACCACTCTAATTACAGAAAATAAAAAAACTAAAGTCCCCAAAAATAGAAAATCTACATTACATGAAATAAAAAAACCTAAATCACAAAAAATAAAAAATCTTCATTACCGAAAACAAAAAAACCTAAGTCACAAAAAATTAAAAAAGGAACATTGCAGAAAATAAAAAAAAAACATTACACCCCCCCTCCCCCCCCCCCCCCACTACAGAAAAAAAAAATTACACACCTGGTAAGGAAATACATAGAATACATAAAATAAAAATAAAATACAATACAATACTCCCCTATGTATGAAGCATACAATCAATACTATCTATCTAATATACATCCCCCAATCTATCTAATATACAATAAATACTATCTATCTAAAATACATACCCCAATCTATCTAATATACAATACATCCTATCTATCTAAAATACATCCCACAATCTATCTAATATACAATACATCCTATCTATGTAAAATACATCCGCCTATCTAACATACAATAAATGCTATCTCTAAGTAAAATACTCTAATTCTAAGCTAAAATAAAATAATTAAGACCACTTACCTTTGCAGTTGTCCCTTCAAATCAGCAACCTAGGGGAAAAAAATTAAAAAATACTTAAACAAATTTACAGAAATTAAATAAACATTCTAAATATTCTACTCACCTTTTCAGCATGTCCCAGTCCTTCTTCTTTTGTTGAAAACAAACACTTTATATTAATACAACAGACTCCTCCTCTTCTGCCCCAGAAGAATCAGCGCTGTAAAATAAAAAATATAAAAAAAAAAATAACACACTCGTGGATGTCCCTGAAGCTAATGAGCCTCCTACAGAGTTTTCTCAAAGGAAAATTGGCAATGGTGGCTTCTGATTGGCTGAAAACGCTGTCTATCAAATTCAGCCAATCAGAAGATGCCAATGCGTGAGCCAATGAGAAAGGGATACACCCCAAAACCCCACTCTGTTTGGATAAGGCACCTATAAATCTTTATTTGAACCAATCAGAAGGCTTTATTGCCATCAGCAAATCACAATGGCATACACAACCACGGGGTGATTGGCTGAAGACATCTGCACCTTCTCATTGGCTGTAATACTGATTGACATTGACAAGAGCCAATCAGAATGCACAAATGCCTGCAGCCAATCACCACATGGGGGTCTTTATTTAAACCAATCAGAGTGGTATTTTGGGGTGTATCCCTTTGTGATTGGCTCACCCATTGTCGCCTTCTGATTGGCTTAATTTGATAGACACCGTTTTTAACCAATCAGAAGGCACCATTGCCTATTTTGTTTTGGAAAAGGCTCTGGGAGGTTCATTAGCGTCGAGGAGGTCCGCGAGTGTGGATCTCCTTATTTATTTATTTTTAGAGCTCAGTTCCAGGGCGGGGCAGAAGAGGAGGAGGCCGGGTACATCGCGGGTAGATAAGTACAATGTAGATTATGTTTATTGTACTTTGTTTTGATGTTTATGTCTGTTGTATTAATATAAAGTGTTTGTTTTCAACAAAAGAAGAAGGACTGGGACATTCTGAAAAGGTGAGTAGAATATTTAGAATGTTTATTTATTTTCTGTAAATTTGTTTAACTATTTTTTTATTTTTTTTCCCTAGGTTGCTGATCTGAAGGGACAACTGCAAAGGTCTTAATTATTTTATTTTAGCTTAGAATTAGATTATTTTATATAGAGATAGCATTTATTGTATGTTAAATTGTGGTATTTATTTTAGATAGATTGGGGGATGTATATTAGATAGGATGTATTGTATCTTAGATAGGGGTGTATTGTATTGTATTTCATTTTATTTATATTGTATTGTATGTATTATATGTATTTCCTTTTCAGGTGTGTAATTGTTTTGTTTTTTTCCTGTAGTTGGGGGGGTTGTAATGTATTTTTTTATTTTATGTAATGTAGATTTTTTATTTTTGCTGACTTCATTTTTTTTATTTTCTGTAATTAGAGTGGTGGGGGGTTATTAGGGGTAGGTAGGTAGTGTAGGTCGGTAGTGTAGGTGTTAATAGGTTAGTGTAGAGGGTGGTTAGTTTAGATTTTATGTTTTATTGGGGGGGTATAGTGCAGTGTAGTGTTTATACTTAGTATCATGATGTTACTTGAGGACCGTCATGGCACTTATGTGGTTAATGTTGGGTTGTAACAAGCCCACAAGGGTCATAATATACCGTTATGGGACTGATGGGGTTAAATAGAGGCTTATGAGGGTCTCTATTGACCCCCATGAGTGACAGGGTTAATTATGGGTTACTGGGGGTCTGTATTAACCCCCATGAGTGACAGGATTAATTAGGGTTTTTTGGGTCTTTGTATTGACCCCCATGAGTGAGGGGGTTAATCAAGTGCTTATGGGGGTCTGTATTGACCACCATGTGTGACAGGGTTAATGAAGTGCTTATGGTGGACTGTATTGACCCTCTTGATTGACAGGGTTAATGAAGGGCTTATGGGGTCTGTATTGACCCCCATGAGTGACAGGGTTAATGAAGGGCTTATGGGGTCTGTATTGACCCCCATGAGTGACAGGGTTAATTAAGGGTTTATGGGGGTCTGTATTGACCCCCGTGAGTGCCAGGGTTATCTATGGGCTTATGGGGGTCTTCATCGACCCCCATGAGTGACAGGGTTAATTATATGTATTATGGGGTCTATATTGACCCCCATGAGTGACAGGGTTAGTTAGGGGTTTATGGGTGTCTGTATTGACCCCCATGAGTGAGGGGGTTAATTAAGTGCTTATGGGGGTCTGTATTGACCCCCATGAGTGTCAGGGTTAATGAAGTGCTTATGGGGGTCTATATTGACCCTCATGAGTGACAGGGTTAATTAAGGGCTTATGGTGGTCCGGATTGACCCCCATGAGTGACAGGGTTTTTTAGGGGTTGATGGGGCTCTGTATAGAGTCCCATGCGTGATAGGATTTTTATTTTTATTTTTTTATTACGGGTCCTTTAAGGACCCGTAAGGCAGGGATTTTGAATTTTCATTGCAGTGGGGAACCCCCACTGCAAGGGTTAATGTGGGGATAATGCGTGTCTCCGAGCTTATCTCGGATCACTTCAAGGGTTATTTAGGGGTTGATGGGGCTCTGTATAGAGCCCCATTAATGATAGGGTTAATTTTTTTATTATTACGGGTCCTTTAAGGACCTTTACGGTCCCTTAAGGACCTGTAAGGCGGGAAATTAGAATTTTCATTGCAGCGGGGACCCCCACTGCGAGGGTTAATGTGGGGTTTATGCGGGTTTCCGAGCTTATCTCGGATCCCTTCTTAGGTAAGTTGTACGTGGCTGGGCGGGACATGGAGCCTCGTTTTCGTTTTTTTTGGCGGCCATTTTTTCTCTCGCTTAGGTGATTTTCGTGTGTCTGAACTCGGGAATTTTGACTTAAATTGAGATGTAACTTCACTTGCAGAGGTCCTGGATGCCCCTCTTGCTGTGGCTAAGCTTTTTATGTCTTTCTTGTGGGTATTTATTGTGTTTGTACTGTTTTCAGGTGTGCGCGGTTCGGCTGTTAAGGACGTATTTTTGCGAGG
>CM050170.1:11810264-11882764 GCA_027410445.1 Discoglossus pictus
AACTGAAAAATTATGGAGAAATGCATTATATTCAGAGACTGTGCCCATTGTGCTGGGCACGTCTCGTAAAAACTACGAACGTTTCCTCCCAGGAGATGCTTTCATTCATGTAGATGACTTCTCCAGTCCAATGGAACTTGCCCATTTCCTTTTAGAGCTGGACAAAGATGATAAACGATATAAGACATACTTTAACTGGAGGAAGTATTACAATGTAAGGATCGACACTGGATGGCCCTATTATTACTGCAAACTCTGCAAAGGGTTAAGGCAGGCACCTGATTTTCAAGTTATCCCAAGTATAGCCAAGTGGTATCTGGAGGACACCAAGTTCTAATGTACGTCCTGAAGAATCATATGTCTTAATGATTAAGAGTCTTGTTTTCCTTTAGGAGCATCATATATAAACTTTGATGGCCACTCCAAGAAGACTGTTCCTGCAATGTTTTTGTTGTCAGTCAGTCATGTCTGTCTCTCCATGACCATATGGACCACAGTAGGCCAGGCGCATCTTGTGTCTGGTCGTGCTAATCCATAAGTTTTTCATGGCAAAGATACATGTCAGGTTGCCACTTTCTTTTCCATTGGAGTGAGATGTTTATGCAATGCCTATCTTTGGTGACCCTACATGGTATAGATCACAGCTTCATTGAGGTTCCCCATCCCATTCACCACACAAGGTAGCAATCCAGATTTGCCATAAAAAGTTGACCATGTTCGTTAATGTTGGCTTCTTCTACCAAGATAAGTGTTGGATTGGAGCATGAGTTGGGAGATAGGTCATCTTTTCAGATGGGTTAACATCTTCACTGCTCTTCTTAAAATATCTTAACCAGGCCCTTCTGGATCACTACCTTGTCGTGGTGAAGGGGCTTGTGAACCTCAGTGAAGCTGTGAGCTATACCATGTAGGGCCACCCAAGATGGGCCACTCATAGCAAAGAGGTCAGACAAATTGTGGTCTACCGGAAAAGGAACTGCCAAGAAAACCTTATGGGTGAGCACAACCAGATCCAACATGTGCCTGGTGTGCTGCAGTTCATATGGTCACTGAGAGTCGGACATGACTGAATGACTGAACAACAATTATTTCTTGTCTTTCATTGCTGTAAAAAGTGTTATACAAAAAAATACATTACTCTCTACTATGATACGTCTTGGGTAGAGGAATCCTCCTTGGACCATGGAGTGGATGGGTATCAGCCAGGGTATCATTACCAGACTACTAATTTAAAAGTCTATATTCCACATAGAAGGTGTCGTCGAAACGAGCGTTAAGCCACACATATTTTGCTGTTGACATCTAATAGCTACTACACTAATGTGTTTAATATGATGCCTAAGTAAGTAAGGATGATGATACTAAGAGGATAGGATTCCTAGTAATGCATAATATTATTTCTTAGCCTCTTGGGCACATAGTATTATTATAATGCATACTAAATATAGTGATTTATAATGCTTTTATTTGGAAGTATAAACCTATATAGGGGTATTAAAATATACATTTTATAGATAAATTTGATATGTTTTGGCTTGGAAGCATAGTAGGTTTTATAGTGTATACTATGACCCACAGTGGATATAGCACGTACAGTACTGACTGAATATGCATATATGTAATATTGCCATTGCTCTATTATACCAAGCAATTATACAAAAAAAAAAACAGTGGTTTTGATACCATGGGAATATACATTTGCTACCAGCGTGTGACATCACTATTGTGCAATGCGCACAGGTATGTTCGGCCTGACGCACGTTTCACACCCAACTTCTATATGGTATAAGGACATTTAAAGTTGTCATTTGGTAATAATTATACTAAGCAATTGTACTCATACAAGCATGGGTGCTGATACCATGAGAATATACAGTTACTACCAGCGTGTGACATCACTATTGTGCAATGTGCACTGGTATGCCTGACACACGTTTCACACTCAACTTTTATATGGAATATAAACATTTAAAGTGGTAGTCTGGTAATAATTATACTAGGAAATTGTATACAAAAAATCAAGGGTGTGGATACCCTGAAATATACTAAGGCAGACTACCTTAAAACTATGGTATAATTGATGATAAGCCTATTGACACAGGCCTCATGAAACAATTACAAAATGGAGGTTTCTTTGATATTGAGTGTGGAGATTTTCTTTTAATGTTTTTTCATTGTGTCGTTGTGAAATTAAACTATATATATATATATATATATATATATATATATACTTAAATCATATTAGTGAATTAAATAAAAGTTACATTTTAACCTCACTGACCGAGTTAATCCCATCACTGGGTAAGCTGGTAATTACATCACAAACTTAAACACATTCAAAGATCCCTTCTAAACTAATTAGCTCACTTATACTATTGTGATATTGCCAGATAATACATCCGGGAGGTTGTTATCAAGATGTAAAGTCCATTGTTAAAACCACCTGTCTCTGGTGATGGAATTAACATGGACTTTAATGGTGGGGGGAGGTATAATAAGTGGCTACAACCCTATTGAGGAAAGGGGGATAGGGGGATAGGTATCTAGTTGGGCCATCACAAGACCAATCCCAGGGATCACCTACCTCCCAATGTAAAGTCAATGGGAAAATAGAGAGGACATAGCTCTTTTAGGGAGAGGTTATCAGTGGTGATCGCCCCAAATCCAGCTCTGATTGATTACTCGCCCAATGAAGGTAAGTAAGTGATTGGACAGTTTGATTAGGAGTCAGACACAGCCACAGACTGCACATTGGCTCTTGCATATACCAGGTGCACATTGGGTCTTACATGCACAGGCTGCACATTGGCACTTACACAGGCTGCACATTGGCTCTTACGCAGGCTGCACATTGGCTCTTATAGATACAGGCTGCACATTGGCTCTTACAGATACAGGACACACATTGACTCGTACATGCACAGGCTGCACATTGGCACTTATAGAAACAGGCTGCACATGGGCTTTTACAGATACAGGACACACATTGGCTCGTACATGCACAGGCTGCAGATTGGCACTTACATAGGCTGCAGATTGGCTCTTATAGATACAGGCTGCACATTGGCTCTTACAGATACAGGACACACATTGGCTCGTACATGCACAGGCTGCAGATTGGCACTTACATAGGCTGCAGATTGGCTCTTATAGATACAGGCTGCACATTGGCTCTTACAGATACAGGACACACATTGGCTCGTACATGCACATGCTGCACATTGGCACTTACAGACACAGGCTACACATTGGAAAGATAGATAGATAGATAGATAGAATATGAGCCCTGTACACAACTAAAGCATAACCATGGGGGTCCCATGGCATCTAAATATAACCTGTTACCATGAGGGTCACTATGAACCCCCATAGTAAATTAAAGTATAACCATGGAGGTGGGGGGAGGCAACGTACCTAAAACTAAACCCAGTAGCTAAAATGAAACCCAATACCCTGTGAGTCCATACAAACCTCCATGATATACTAAACTATGACTATTGGGGTTCCCATGGACGCACATCACACACAGAATGAACTTGCACACCATGGGCGACCTTGTGGACCCATTATACCTAATATTAACTCTTATATCATGAAGATCTCAGCTGGTCCTCCATGGTATACTAACATATGGACCCCTATGACACACAAAATTAACTCCTATACCATGGTAGAAAAGTGCCATGGGGTCATTGAAGCCCTTTATGGTATAAGGGTTAACTATGGAGGTCCATAAGGGATCCCTATGGTCATAGTTAGGTATAACATCAGGGACCTCTATGGTATAGGGTGTTAATATTATGGTGATATAGAAGTTAATTTTGTGTGCCATGAGGACCACCGTGGTGATAGTTTAGTATGTCACAGGGACAGAGAGACCCCCATGGTACATGGGTTAATTGGCATCACGGGTGTCCAAAGGGACTGCATGGGTACACTTTATAATACCATGGGGTCCAGAGGGTTTTTGAGGGTAACAAGTTATATTTATGTGACATGGGGGTTCACCGGGACCCTATGGTAAAGGCGTACTAGTTGCGGTGATTAACCCCTTCCTGATACACAGACAGACCTACAGAGCAGTGATTAACCCCTTCCTGATACACACACAGACCTACAGAGCAGTGATTAACCCCTTCCTGATACACACAGACCTACAGAGCGGTGATTAACCCCTTCCTGATACACACACAGACCTACAGAGCGGTGATTAACCCCTTCCTGATACACAGACAGACCTACAGAGCAGTGATTAACCCCTTCCTGATACACACACAGACCTACAGAGCAGTGATTAACCCCTTCCTGATACACACAGACCTACAGAGCAGTGATTAACCCCTTCCTGATACACACACAGACCTACAGAGCAGTGATTAACCCCTTCCTGATACACACACAGACCTACAGAGCAGTGATTAACCCCTTCCTGATACACACACAGACCTAAAGAGCAGTGATTAACCCCTTCCTGATACACACACACCTACAGAGCAGTAATTAACCCTTTCCTGAAACACACAGACCTACAGAGCAGTGATTAACCCCTTCATGATACACACACAGACCTACAGAGCAGTGATTAACCCCTTCCTGACACACGCAGACCTACAGAGCGGTGATTAACCCCTTCCTGATACACACACAGTCCTACAGAGCAGTGATTAACCCCTTCCTGACACACACAGACCTACAGAGCAGTGATTAACCCCTTCCTGACACACACAGACCTACAGAGCAGTGATTAACCCCTTCCTGATACACACACAGACCTACAGAGCCGTGATTAACCCCTTCCTGATACACACACAGATCTACAGAGCGGTGATTAACCCCTTCCTGATACACACACAGACCTACAGAGCAGTGATTAACCCCTTCCTGATACACACACAGACCTACAGAGCAGTGATTAACCCCTTCCTGATACACACAGACCTACAGAGCAGTGATTAACCCCTTCCTGATACACACAGACCTACAGAGCAGTGATTAACCCCTTCCTGATACACACACAGACCTACAGAGCGGTGATTAACCCCTTCCTGACACACACAGACCTACAGAGCAGTGATTAACCCCTTCCTGATACACACAGACCTACAGAGCAGTGATTAACCCCTTCCTGATATACACAGACCTACAGAGCGGTGATTAACCCCTTCCTGATATGCACAGACCTACAGAGCAGTGATTAACCCCTTCCTGATACACACACAGACATACAGAGCAGTGATTAACCCCTTCCTGATACATACACAGACCTAGAGAGCGGGGATTAACCCCTTCCTGATACACAAAGACCCACCGAGCAGTGATTAACCCCTTCCTGATACACCAACAGACCTAGAGAGCGGGGATTAACCCCTTCCTGATACACACACAGTCCTACAGAGCAGTGATTAACCCCTTACTGATACACACACAGACCTACAGAGCAGTGATTAACCCCTTCCTGACACACACAGACCTACAGAGCGGTGATTAACCCCTTCCTGATACACACACAGACCTACAGAGCAGTGATTAACCCCTTCCTGATACACACAGACCTACAGAGCAGTGATTAACCCCTTCCTGATACACACACAGACCTACAGAGCAGTGATTAACCCATTCCTGATACACACACAGACCTACAAAGCAGTGATTAACCCCTTCCTGATACACACACAGTCCTACAGAGCAGTGATTAACCCCTTCCTGATACACACAGACCTACAGAGCGGTGATTAACCCCTTCCTGATACACACACAGACCTACAGAGCAGTGATTAACCCCTTCCTGATACACACACAGTCCTACAGAGCAGTGATTAACCCCTTCCTGATACACACAGACCTACAGAGCGGTGATTAACCCCTTCCTGATACACACACAGTCCTACAGAGCAGTGATTAACCCCTTCCTGATACACACACAGACCTACAGAGCAGTGATTAACCCCTTCCTGATACACACACAGACCTACAGAGCAGTGATTAACCACTTCCTGATACACACACAGTCCTACAGAGCAGTGATTAACCCCTTCCTGATACACACAGACCTACAGAGCAGTGATTAACCCCTTCCTGATACACACAGACCTACAGAGCAGTGATTAACCCCTTCCTGATACACACAGACCTACAGAGCAGTGATTAACCCCTTCCTGATACACACAGACCTACAGAGCAGTGATTAACCCCTTCCTGATACACACACAGACCTACAGAGCAGTGATTAACCCCTTCCTGACATACACAGACCTACAGAGCAGTGATTAACCCCTTCCTGATACACACAGACCTACAGAGCAGTGATTAACCCCTTCCTCATAAACACACAGACCTACAGAGCAGTGATTAACCCCTTCCTGATACACACAGACCTACAGAGCAGTGATTAACCCCTTCCTCATAAACACACAGACCTACAGAGCAGTGATTAACCCCTTCCTGATACACACAGACCTACAGATTGGTGATTAACCCCTTCCTGATACACACACAGACATACAGAGCAGTGATTAACCCCTTCCTGATACACACACACCTACAGAGCAGTGATTAACCCCTTCCTCATAAACACACAGACCTACAGATTAGTGATTAACCCCTTCCTGATACACACACAGACCTACAGAGCAGTGATTAACCCCTTCCTGATACACACACAGACCTACAGTGCAGTGATTAACCCCTTCCTGATACACACAGACTTACAGAGCTGTGATTAACCCCTTCCTGATACACACACAGACCTACAGAGCAGTGATTAACCCCTTCCTGATACACACACAGACCTACAGAGCAGTGATTAACCCCTTCCTGATACACACACAGACCTACAGAGCGGTGATTAACCCCTTCCTGATACACACAGACCTACAGAGCAGTGATTAACCCCTTCCTGATACACACACAGACCTACAGAGCAGTGATTAACCCCTTCCTGATACACACACAGACCTAGAGCAGTGATTAACCCCTTCCTGATACACACAGACCTACAGAGCAGTGATTAACCCCCTCCTGATACACACAGACCTACAGAGCGGTGATTAACCCCTTCCTGATACATACAGACCTACAGAGCAGTGATTAACCCCTTCCTGATACACACACAGACCTACAGAGCGGGGATTAACCCCTTCCTTATACACACAAACCTACAGAGCAGTGATTAACCCCTTCCTGATACACACAGACCTACAGACCTGTGATTAACCCCTTCCTGACACACACAGACCTACAGAGCAGTGATTAACCCCTTCCTGATACACACACAGACCTACAGAGCAGTGATTAACCCCTTCCTGACACACGCAGACCTACAGAGCGGTGATTAACCCCTTCCTGATACACACACAGTCCTACAGAGCAGTGATTAACCCCTTCCTGACACACACAGACCTACAGAGCAGTGATTAACCCCTTCCTGACACACACAGACCTACAGAGCAGTGATTAACCCCTTCCTGATACACACACAGACCTACAGAGCCGTGATTAACCCCTTCCTGATACACACACAGATCTACAGAGCGGTGATTAACCCCTTCCTGATACACACACAGACCTACAGAGCAGTGATTAACCCCTTCCTGATACACACACAGACCTACAGAGCAGTGATTAACCCCTTCCTGATACACACAGACCTACAGAGCAGTGATTAACCCCTTCCTGATACACACAGACCTACAGTGCAGTGATTAACCCCTTCCTGATACACACACAGACCTACAGAGCGGTGATTAACCCCTTCCTGACACACACAGACCTACAGAGCAGTGATTAACCCCTTCCTGATACACACAGACCTACAGAGCAGTGATTAACCCCTTCCTGATATACACAGACCTACAGAGCGGTGATTAACCCCTTCCTGATATGCACAGACCTACAGAGCAGTGATTAACCCCTTCCTGATACACACACAGACATACAGAGCAGTGATTAACCCCTTCCTGATACATACACAGACCTAGAGAGCGGGGATTAACCCCTTCCTGATACACAAAGACCCACCGAGCAGTGATTAACCCCTTCCTGATACACCAACAGACCTAGAGAGCGGGGATTAACCCCTTCCTGATACACACACAGTCCTACAGAGCAGTGATTAACCCCTTACTGATACACACACAGACCTACAGAGCAGTGATTAACCCCTTCCTGACACACACAGACCTACAGAGCGGTGATTAACCCCTTCCTGATACACACACAGACCTACAGAGCAGTGATTAACCCCTTCCTGATACACACAGACCTACAGAGCAGTGATTAACCCCTTCCTGATACACACACAGACCTACAGAGCAGTGATTAACCCATTCCTGATACACACACAGACCTACAAAGCAGTGATTAACCCCTTCCTGATACACACACAGTCCTACAGAGCAGTGATTAACCCCTTCCTGATACACACAGACCTACAGAGCGGTGATTAACCCCTTCCTGATACACACACAGACCTACAGAGCAGTGATTAACCCCTTCCTGATACACACACAGTCCTACAGAGCAGTGATTAACCCCTTCCTGATACACACAGACCTACAGAGCGGTGATTAACCCCTTCCTGATACACACACAGTCCTACAGAGCAGTGATTAACCCCTTCCTGATACACACACAGACCTACAGAGCAGTGATTAACCCCTTCCTGATACACACACAGACCTACAGAGCAGTGATTAACCACTTCCTGATACACACACAGTCCTACAGAGCAGTGATTAACCCCTTCCTGATACACACAGACCTACAGAGCAGTGATTAACCCCTTCCTGATACACACAGACCTACAGAGCAGTGATTAACCCCTTCCTGATACACACAGACCTACAGAGCAGTGATTAACCCCTTCCTGATACACACAGACCTACAGAGCAGTGATTAACCCCTTCCTGATACACACACAGACCTACAGAGCAGTGATTAACCCCTTCCTGACACACACAGACCTACAGAGCAGTGATTAACCCCTTCCTGATACACACAGACCTACAGAGCAGTGATTAACCCCTTCCTCATAAACACACAGACCTACAGAGCAGTGATTAACCCCTTCCTGATACACACAGACCTACAGAGCAGTGATTAACCCCTTCCTCATAAACACACAGACCTACAGAGCAGTGATTAACCCCTTCCTGATACACACAGACCTACAGATTGGTGATTAACCCCTTCCTGATACACACACAGACATACAGAGCAGTGATTAACCCCTTCCTGATACACACACACCTACAGAGCAGTGATTAACCCCTTCCTCATAAACACACAGACCTACAGATTAGTGATTAACCCCTTCCTGATACACACACAGACCTACAGAGCAGTGATTAACCCCTTCCTGATACACACACAGACCTACAGTGCAGTGATTAACCCCTTCCTGATACACACAGACTTACAGAGCTGTGATTAACCCCTTCCTGATACACACACAGACCTACAGAGCAGTGATTAACCCCTTCCTGATACACACACAGACCTACAGAGCAGTGATTAACCCCTTCCTGATACACACACAGACCTACAGAGCGGTGATTAACCCCTTCCTGATACACACAGACCTACAGAGCAGTGATTAACCCCTTCCTGATACACACACAGACCTACAGAGCAGTGATTAACCCCTTCCTGATACACACACAGACCTAGAGCAGTGATTAACCCCTTCCTGATACACACAGACCTACAGAGCAGTGATTAACCCCCTCCTGATACACACAGACCTACAGAGCGGTGATTAACCCCTTCCTGATACACACAGACCTACAGAGCAGTGATTAACCCCTTCCTGATACACACACAGACCTACAGAGCGGGGATTAACCCCTTCCTTATACACACAAACCTACAGAGCAGTGATTAACCCCTTCCTGATACACACAGACCTACAGACCTGTGATTAACCCCTTCCTGACACACACAGACCTACAGAGCAGTGATTAACCCCTTCCTGATACACACAGACCTACAGAGCTGTGATTAACCACTTCCTGACACACACAGACCTACAGAGCGGTGATTAACCCCTTCCTGATACACACAGACCTACAGAGCAGTGATTAACCCCTTCCTGATACACACAGACCTACAGAGCGGTGATTAACTCCTTCCTGATACACATACAGAACTACAGAGCGGTGATTAACCCCTTCCTGACACACACAGACCTAAAGAGCGGTGATTAACCCCTTCCTGATACACACACAGACCTACAGAGCAATGATTAACCCCTTCCTGATTCACACAGACCTACAGAGCAGTGATTAACCCCTTCCTGATACACACACTGACCTACAGAGCGGTGATTAACCCCTTCCTGATACACACACAGACCTACAGAGCGGTGATTAACCCCTTCCTGATACACACACAGACCTACAGAGCAATGATTAACCCCTTCCTGATACACACACAGACCTACAGAGCAATGATTAACCCCTTCCTGATACACACACAGACCTACAGAGCAATGATTAACCCCTTCCTGATACACACACAGACCTACAGAGCAGTGATTAACCCCTTCCTGATACACACACAGACCTACAGAGCGGTGATTAACCCCTTCCTGATACACACACAGACCTACAGAGCAGTGATTAACCCCTTCCTGATTCACACAGACCTACAGAGCAGTGATTAACCCCTTCCTGATACACACACAGACCTACAGAGCAGTGATTAACCCCTTCCTGATACACACACAGACCTACAGAGCGGTGATTAACCCCTTCCTGATACACACAGACCTACAGAGCAGTGATTAACCCCTTCCTGATACACACAGACCTACAGAGCAGTGATTAACCCCTTCCTGATACACACACAGACCTACAGAGCGGTGATTAACCCCTTCCTGATACACACACAGACCTACAGAGCGGTAATTAACCCCTTCCTGATATACACACAGACCTACAGAGCAGTGATTAACCCCTTCCTGATACACACAGACCTACAGAGCAGTGATTAACCCCTTCCTGATACACACACAGACTTACAGAGCGGTGATTAACCCCTTCCTGATACACACACAGACCTACAGAGCAGCGATTAACCCCTTCCTGATACACACAGACCTACAGAGCAGTGATTAACCCCTTCCTGAGACACAAAGACCTACAGAGCAGTGATTAACCCCTTCCTGAGACACAAAGACATACAATTTACCTACTAAGGTGCAGATAAAAGCATCCTCTGATTTCTCAGAAAGTTAACCAGCGAAAACCAAAATGGCACATCTAGGAAATAAAATCACACACCTTCTAATTTATTATCTTTTATATTTAGTTATATTGCTGTGGAATCTACCAGTTGGTGAGTACTTGGACCTTGCGTGTTTCAAGCACGCCAGTCAGGTCCGGAGTGAGAACTGCTGTACATCCCTCCCACTGGTCTGTCACAGGCTCTGTCCTCTTAAGGTGGATTACTACAGTTCCCACCATATATATCAACAATGATATACAAGCAGAAAGAGTGTTATACAGACCTGGGGGTGGGGGTTAGCAGATCACAATGGGGGATCTGGGTTTAGGGGTAGGAGATCAGAATGAGGGACTTGGGGGGATGGGGGTTAGCAGATCAGAAGGTGGGACATGGGGGGGTGAGGGGTAGGAAATCAGAATGGGGGACCTGGGGGAGAGTGGGAGGTAGGAGATCAGAATGGGGGCCCCGTGGGGGGTGGGGGGTAGGAGATCAGAATGGGGGCCCCGTGGGGGGTGGGAGGTAGAAGATCAGAATGTGGGGCCTGGGAGGGGTGGGGGAGGTGGGTAGGAGATCAGAATGGGGGACTTGGGAGGGGTGGGGGTAGGAGATCAGAATTTGATGGACCTAGGGGGGGGGTAGGAGATCCGAATGCAGGACCAGGGGGGTAGGAGATGAGTATGGGGGACCTGGGGGTGGTAGGAGATCAGAATGGGGGACCTGGGGTGTGGGAGGTAGGAGTACAGAATGGTGGACATGGGGGGAGTGGGGGGTAGGAGATCAGAATGAAGGACCTGGGAGGGGTGGACGGGGGTGGGGTAGGAGATCATAATGGGGGTCCTGGGGGTGGTAGGAGATCATAATGGGGGACCTGAGGGGGTAGGAGATCAGAATGGGGGACCTGGGGTAGGTAGGAATTCAGAATGGGTGACCTGGGGGTAGGAGATCAGAATGGGGGACCTCGGGGTGGTGGGGGGTAGGAGATCAGAATGGGGTACCTTGGTGGGTGGGTGGGGGGTAGGAGATTAGAATGGAGTACCTGGGGTGTAGGAGATCAGTATGGGGACCTGGGAGGGGTGGGGGGTAGGAGATCAGAAAGGGGAACCTGGGGGGAATGAGGGGTAGGAAATCAGAATGGGGGACATAGGGGAGGTGGGGGGCAGAAGATCAGAATGGGGGATCTTGGGTGTTGGGGGGTAGGAGATCAGAATGTGGGGCCTGGTAGGGATGGGGGAGGTGGGTAGGAGATCAGAAAGGGGGACTTGGGAGGGGTGGGGGTAGGAGATCAGAATTTGGTGGACCTAGGGGGGGGGTAGGAGATCCGAATGCAGGACCAGGGGGGTAGGAGATGAGTATGGGGGACCTGGGGGTGGTAGGAGATCAGAATGGGGGACCTGGGGTGTGGGAGGTAGGAGTACAGAATTGTGGACATGGGGGAGTGGGGGGTAGGAGATCAGAATGAAGGACCTGGGAGGGGTGGACGGGGGTGGGGTAGGAGATCATAATGGGGGTCCTGGGGGTGGTAGGAGATCATAATGTGGGACCTGAGGGGGTAGGAGATCAGAATGGGGGACCTGGGGTAGGTAGGAAATCAGAATGGGTGACCTGGGGGTAGTAGATCAGAATGGGGGACCTCGGGGTGGTGGGGGGTAGGAGATCAGAATGGGGTACCTTGGTGGGTGGGTGGGGGGTAGGAGATTAGAATGGAGTACCTGGGGTGTAGGAGATCAGTATGGGGACCTGGGAGGGGTGGGGGGGGGGGGGGGCGGGGTAGGATATCAGAATGGGGAACCTGGGGGGAATGAGGGGTAGGAAATCAGAATGGGGGACATAGGGGAGGTGGGGGGCAGAAGATCAGAATGGGGGACCTTGGGTGGTGGGGGGTAGGAGATCAGAATGGGGACCTGGGAGGGGTGGGGGGTAGGAGATCAGAAAGGGGAACCTGGGGGAAATGGGGGGTAGGAAATCAGAATGAGGGACCTGGAGGTATAGGGAGTAGGAAATCAGAATGAGGGACCTGGAGGTATAGGGGGTAGAAGATTGAAAATCGCAAACTTACATTCTAAAGGGTGTGGGTGAGGTACAGGAGAGTGATAGATGCCTAGTGAATAAAGAGGCTAGAGATGATAGGCTTTTTTCAAGACTTTAGACTTTATCTAAGATGATCTCTTTTTCTCAAGTACAAGATCTAAACAATGGTTTACACTGCATCTAAAACTTTTGACCGTCTCAACTGCCGTCTCATAGCCGTCTTCACATCTTTATTCTTCAAGCTGTAAATAAGTGGATTAAGTAGGGGGACAGCAACAGTATTGAAGAGAGCAAACAGTTTATTGTACTTCAAACTCTCCACTGTGGCTGGTTTGATATATTGGAAGGTGATGAGACCGTAGAGAAGAACGACAACAATAAGTTGTGAGGAACACGTGTAGAAGGCTTTCCGTCGCCCAATGCTGGTGCGGATCTTCAGGATGTTGGCAATAATGAAGACATAGGAGATAAAGGTGAGAAAAAATGGAAATATAACAACACCGCACATAGCTATTGTAAATATTAAGACTTTCATGAGAACTGTCTGTCGGCAAGTGACCAATGAAATAGGGACAAAGTCACAGAAGAAGTGGTTGATAATGTTGGATTTATAACAGGAATTACTCAACAAGACCAGGAATGGGAGCATTGCCGTAAAGCCCAAGACCCAACATACAATGGCCAACAGAGCACAGATTCTGCGACTCATGACCATGTTATAATGTAAAGGGTTACAGATGGCCACATAGCGGTCATAACTCATGGCCGTCAAGATGAACAGCTCATCCATTGAAAACGAGGAGAAAGCAAACATCTGGCCTAGACATTTGGGTCGGGAAACAGTGTTATCTCTTGACACAAAAGTAACAAGTATTTTATGTAGAGCGATAGTGGTGGAGGACATGTCGAATATGGACAGGTTGCCCAAGAAGAAGTACATGGGAGTGTGTAGGTGAGGATCCAGACATACAAGGAGAAATATGGTTGTGTTACCACCAAGAGTGAGGCAATAAATTAGAAGAACCAGTACGAAGATGGGAAGATGGAATGTGGGGAATTCCGAAAATCCTTCAACAATGAAATAAGTGATCATAGTCTGGTTTATCTGGTCCATATCTTAAGATTGGAACGGAAAAAGAGAAATAGCAATAATTTTATTAACTATACTAGCAATACTAACTATATTAACACAAAATATACTAACACTAAATATATAAACATTGCTGTGTCTGGTAGATAACAGGGTTACACATTCCTATCAAATTTCTGTAATTAAGGAATGTTAGGTGGTGTCACACAATATTCAGACTTTTTAGAGTCAACTTCAAACTATGTATATAGATGCCCCACTAGAGGGGATACAACACCCTGAAGGTTGCAAAACCTGAAACAAGTGATGAGCTTTTGTTTTGTATTGGTGAACAGCCATAATATATGAGGATGCGAAATGCTTGACCATAAGATCTTATTTTCCTGAAAATACATCTAAATATCTAAATTCAGCCTTACAACTATAACTATTTAACTGTATAATATGATATGGTCCAGCTTTAACCAGCTAGAAGACATGAGAATGCTAAATGCTGGACCATATCATCTTATTCTCCTGAAAATACACCTAAATTAATCCTTACAACTATAACTAATCAACAGTATAAGAGGATATGGTCCCGCTTTTAGCAGCTAGATGAAAAGCTAGAAGATATGAGAATGCTCCATGCTGAACCATATCATCTTATTCCCCTGGAAATACATCTAAATTCAGCCTTAAAACAGTAAATAATCAAATGTATAAGATGATATGGCCCAGCATTTATCAGCTAGAAGAACAGCTAGAAGACATGATAAAGCAAAATGCTTGAACATGTTATCTTATTCCCCTGGAAATACATCTAAATTCAGCCTTACAACTATAACTAATTGACAGTACAACATGATATGGTCCCAAATTTAGCAGCTAGAAGAACAATTAGAAGATATGTACTGATAATGTGTGGTCAGGAGGTCACCCTAAATTAGATAGACCCTAGCACAGTCTGAGCCAGTCCTGACCATGTGCAGTCAGCTGGACACCCTACATTAGATAGACCACCAACACTATCAGGACGGGCTCAGTCAATGTGCAGTCATCCCCTTTGTTTTTTATATACACTTATACTTTATTGTCTTGATTGATAAGAGTCCAGATCAGTAGAACGGTTCTCCATCAGCAATACAATAAAGGAATCCAAGCATGCCTGGGATTCATTATTGTTATATAAATATAATGGGTAGACCAAATGGGTCATTTGATTCTTATCTACCATTCTATATATTAGTTACAAGATTGACTAGTTTATGATTGTACCAATCAAAGTAGGTCATTATTGTATAATTAATAAAGAATACCTGCACCTACCTGCTTTCGGACCATCCATCAATCCAATTGGGCTTTTTTCATCCATCCACTTGGTCTGTCTACATTCATCCAGTTGGGCTGTTTTTATCCCTCCAGTTGGGCTGTATCCATCTATCAAGTTGGGCTGTACTCATCCATCCAGTTGATCTATACTCATCCATCTACGTGGGCTGTCTACATCCATCCAGTTGGGCTGTATTTATCCCTCCAGCTGGGCTGTATCCATCCACCATTTTGGGCTGTACTCATCCATCCAGTTGATCTATACTCATCCATCTACGTGGGCTGTCTACATCCATCCAGTTGGGCTGTTTTTATCCCTCCAGTTGGGCTGTATCCATCCACCAAGTTGGGCTGTACTCATCCATCCAGTTGGGTTGCCATTATCCCTCTAGCTGGGCTGTATCCATCCACCATGTTGGACTGTACTCATCCATCCACTTGGCCTGTAGTCTTTGTGAAGAGTAGAGTTTAAATAATCTTCAACTACATCTTGGAGGATTTCCACAGAGGTCTCAAGACCCAGAGGTTTTATTAAACTTCTTGAATGTGTATGATGTCATCCTTAGAGGTATTGAAAGGATTTAATGACATTATAATAAAACTTACTGTTGATTAACTGTGCGGCGTCTGAATTTATCATCAAGGTTTAATATTATTGAATATACCCAGCACTGTTTGAGCCTGTCCTGATAATGTGCAATCAGGAGGTCACCCTACATTAGATAGACCCCAGCACTGTCTGAGTCTGTCTTGATAATGTACAGTCAGGAGGTCACCCTACATTAGACAGGCCCAGCACTGTCTGAGCCTGTCCTGATAATGTTCCGTCAAGAGGTCACCCTAAATTAGATAGACCCAGCACTATCTGAGTCTGTCCTGATAATGTGCATTCAGGAGGTCACCCTACATTAGATAGACCCCATCACTGTCTGCACATGTCCATAAAATATACCCTTAGGAGGTCACCCTACATTGTATAGACCTCAGCACTGTCTGAGCCTGTCCTGATGATGTGCAGACAGGAGGTCACCCTACATTAGATAGACCCCAGCACTGTCTGAGCCTGTCCTGATGATGTGCAGTCAGGAGGTCTCCCTGCATTAGATAGACCCCAGCACTGTCTGAGCCTGTCCTGATAATGTTCCGTCAAGAGGTCACCCTAAATTAGATAGACCCAGCACTATCTGAGTTTGTCCTGATAATGTACAGTCAGGAGGTCACCCTACATTAGATAAACCCCAGCACTGTCTGAGCCTGTCCTGATAATGTACAGTTAGGAGGTCACACTACATTAGATAAACCCCAGCAGTGTCTGGTCCTGTCCTGATAATGTACAGTCAGGAGGTCACCCTACCTTAGATAGACCCCAGGACTGTCTGAGCCTGTCCTGATAACGTGTACTCAGGATGTCACCCTACATTAGATAGACCCCAGTACTGTCTGAGCCTGTCCTGATAACGTGCAGTCAGGAGGTCATCTTACATTAGATAGACACCAGCACTGTCTGAGCCTGTCCTGATAATGTACAGTCAGGAGGTTACCCTACATTAGATAGACCCCAGCACTGTCTGAGCCTGTCCTGATAATGTACAGTCAGGAGGTCACCCTACATTAGATAGACCCCAGCACTGTCTGAGCCTATCCTGATAATGTAAGTCAGGAGGTCACCCTACATTAGATAAACCCCAGCACTGTCTGAGCCTGTCCTGATAATGTACAGTTAGGAGGTCACACTACATTAGATAGACCCCAGCACTGTCTGAGCCTGTCCTGATAACGTGCAGTTAGGAGGTCACCCTACATTAGATAGATCCCGGCACTGTCTGAACCTGTCCTGAAACTGTACAGTCAGGAGGTCACCCTACATTAGATAGACCCCAGCACTGTCTGAGCCTGAACTGATAATGTGCAGTCAGGAGGTCACCCTACATTAGATAGATCCCAGCACTGTCTGAGCCTGTCCTGATAATGTACAGTCAGGAGGTCACCCTACATTAGATAGACCCCAGCATTGTCTGAGCCTGTCCTGATAATGTACAGTTAGGAGGTCACACTACATTAGATAGACCCCAGCACTGTCTGAGCCTGTCCTGATAACGTGCAGTCAGGAGGTCACCTTACATTAGATAGACACCAGCACTGTCTGAGCCGGTCCTGATAATGTACAGTTAGGAGGTGACCTTACATTAGATAGACCCCAGCACTGTCTGAGCCTGTCCTGATTATGTGCAGTCAGGAGGTCACCCTACATTAGATAGACCCCAGCACTGTCTGAGCCTGTCCTGATAATGTACAGTCAGGAGGTCACCCTACATTAGATAGACCCCAGCACTATCTGAGCCTGTTCTGATAATGTGCAGTCAGGAGGTCACGCTACATTAGATAAACCCCAGCAGTGTCTGGTCCTGTCCTGATAATGTACAGTCAGGAGGTCACCCTACCTTAGATAGACCCCAAGACTGTCTGAGCCTGTCCTGATAACGTGCACTCAGGATGTCACCCTACATTAGATAGACCCCAGTACTGTCTGAGCCTGTCCTGATAACGTGCAGTCAGGAGGTCATCTTACATTAGATAGACACCAGCACTGTCTGAGCCTGTCCTGATAATGTACAGTCAGGAGGTTACCCTACATTAGATAGACCCCAGCACTGTCTGATCCTGTCCTGATAATGTACAGTCAGGAGGTCACCCTACATTAGATAGACCCCAGCACTGTCTGAGCCTGTTCTGATAAAGTGCAGTCATGAGGTCACCCTACATTAGATAGACCCAGTGCTGTCTGAGCCTGTCCTGATAATGTACAGTCAGGTGGTCACCCACATTAGATAGATCTCAGCACTGTCTGAGCCTGTCCTGATAATGTACAGTCAGGAGTTCACCCTACATTAGATAGACCCTAGCACTGTCTGAGCCTGTCCTGATAATGTGCAGTCAGGAGGTCAGCCTACATTAGATAGACCCTAGCACTGTCTGAGCCTGTCCTGATAATGTGCAGTCAGGAGGTCACCCTACATTAGATAAATCCCAGCACTGTCTGAGCCTGCCCTGAGAATGTGCAGTCAGGTGGTCACCCTACATTAGACAAACCCCAAAACAATCATTCATAGGCCATGTCAAGATCTGATTTTGGTGGGAAGACTAGGACTTCCTTGACCTTCCAACCAATGGTCCTTCAGTTCCTAAACCTCTCACTGAAAGAGACATGTCCTCTCCATGTTCCCCCATTGACTTTGTTTTTTGAGGTGGGCGCCTCTCAGATTGGCCTTGTGATGGATGTCACCAAAAAGCCCATCCACTATATGGTCCATTGGAGGATTCCTGTAGCTAAAACAGGAGGATTCTAGAGCTGAGTTGGACCCCACCCCTGGGTCATGACACCCAACATCACCGTAAGATATTACACTATCAACAAAGGTCGGCATAGTTAGACCTATGGTATTCCCAGTAGTGACTTGTGAGGGCTGGACCATAAAGAAGAATGAATGCCGGAGACTTGAAATGTGGTCTTGGAAAAAACTCATTAGAGTCCCTCCAATCAATCAATACTATAGGAAATGAAGCCAAACTGGTCACTGGAAGGTTTGATTATGAGGCTGTAGTTCAAATATTTTACTATATTTAAGAAGACAGGATTCCCTAGAGAACATTCTACTGGGAAATATTGACCGCATATGAAGTATATATAGCAGAGGTGGAGATGGATAGATGAGGTCATTGAAGCAATAAACATGAGCTTGAGAAAGCTCAGAGGGGCGGTGGCTGTTAATTAATGAAAAATTACGGATTGTTTTAGTATGGGATAGATGAAATCTCAATGAAGAATACATACCGTAAGTATGTTGCTTGTGTCACATGACTTCATCAAGGGAATGAGAAGCTTCATCAGACCTCCATGACAAAGTCCTCTCAAAGGCGAAACGCGTAGGGTGTATGTGAGTGTTATTAAATAGTGTTCATCCTATATACTACACTATGAGGCTTTGTCTTTCTTGGCCATTTATTAAGATATACACATGTGGTAATGCTTAGCTACCATTTCTTGTTAAGTGTGGTATATCTCAGAGGGAGAGAATAACCCCCTAAAGTTTACCACTGGTGTAAGAGCTCCACCGCCTCCAGGGACGATATTGTAACATATAACACCAATAAAGACTTTTATCAAATACTTTTATTATGGAGCTCCAATAAGGTAAAACATAATTCCAGTGCGTTTCTTCCCTCATAGATGGAATTCGTCAGGGAATAAGATATCTATGGACAGTCTTTGTTGATGCAAAGGCATAAGTCCCTGCTTGCTTTGGTAGTGTCCCTGGGAGCACCTTGGTAGGGAGTCAGAACGAGCTCCTCTGCAAGCATATGCCTTTGGGTCAATAATACATGCTCAGTCAAAGTATGAAAATTAAGAACAACTTTATTTTGGAAACACACAGTATTTAAGAACTTTTCAACATAGTAGGGGGAGGGGCTACCTGAGGTCATCCCCTAATGGCCTCTTGCCAATCACATAGGGTCATGTCCTGGGAATCATGAGTCCCCTCCCAGGTCCGACCACTAGGTGTGGCTAACAGAGTCATTTGGCTTCTGACCACCAGAGGGGAAGCACGTCCTAACTCTCTCCTGGGTCCTCTGCTAAGAACTGAGAAGCCCCTGGGGAGATGGTGCCTCTGTGGCTGTGAGGATCCCATTGTTCATTATCCCTTAAGTATGTACACAAGGGATTAGCCTTTGGGGCCAGATCTCCCTGACAAGATGTATGTGGCAATGTGTGCATTAGAATTACTCCCCACTGTAAGACATCGTCACATATAGTATTCCACTCACTGTCAGTCTGGTCACGTAAAAGCGCGAAAGCGCACCCAACATAAAACTGCCTACTGCCCTCATAGGATATGGGAGTGGGGTAGGGTTTCCACATCAATCCCTCTCATGCATTAATAACTTTTACTGATGGGGATGGGAACCCTGCTCCTCTCCCTAGACAACAATCACAACAATATACCATTATAGCACTATACCAGTGGCTCTGTGAGCTCAAACCCCCAGTCATCATCTCCACTGGCAACAGCCTGTGGCAGACATCAGTCCAAGTCTGAGATGGGCGCCAATGGAGCCATGACAATTACCCCCCCAAGTACAGATGTAGGCATCCGGTACTCCAGGATGCCTATCTGGACTGACAGTCAGGGCTCTAGTTGGCGCGACAATCCATCTGTGTTCTGGTGGAATTTCCCTTTGCGGTGTTGTACGGTGAAAGTAAAAGTTTGTAGGGCTAAACTCCACCTAAGTAGTCGGCCATTCTCTCTGGCCACTTTAGATAACCAACAAAGAGGGTTATGGTCTGTGGTGACTGTGAACTGTCTTCCGTACAGGTAGTGCTGTAGTTTGCGTAGAGCCCAGACTACTGCAAAACATTCCTTTTCTATAGTTGCATAGGCTGTTTCTCGTTGCAGTAGTTTCCTACTAATGTAGGCCACTGGGTGCCCAACTCCCTGGTTGTCTGGCTGACTCAATACTGCCCCTATGCCATACATGGAGGCATCAGTCTGTACCACAAAAGGGCGGTTATAGTCTGGGGCAGCCAGGACTGGGGAGCGGGTCAGAGCATCCTTCAGTGTTTGGAAAGCCGACTGGCACGCAGAAGTCCAATTCACTTCCCTGGGTAGTTTCTTCTTGGTGAGATCCGTCAGGGGTTTGGCTGTGCTGCTGAAATCAGGGAGAAATTTTCGGTAATACCCAGTAGTACCTAGGAAAGCCATCACTTGCTTTTTAGTTATAGGAGTGGGCCAAGCTGCTATTCCCTCTACCTTTGCGGGTTCGGGTCTTAACTTCCTATTCCCCACCCAATGACCTACGTATTGCACTTCTGCTCTAGCCCATTGGCATTTGTCAGGTCTTATGGTCAACTTAGCTTGGTGAATTGCCTGCACAATTCGGCTAATGTGCCTTATATGGTCCTCCCAAGTCTGGCTAAAAATGGCTATATCATCAAGGTAGGCCTGGGCATATTCTTGGTGCCCTTGCAACAATGTGTCCACTAGTCTCTGGAAGGTAGAAGGAGCATTTTACATCCCAAATGGCATTACTTTAAACTGGAAGAGTCCAAAGGGAGTGATAAAGGGAGACTTCTCCTTTGCAGTCTCTTCTAAAGGGATCTGCCAATATCCTTTAGAGAGATCTAAAGTGGTTAAATATTTGGCGGTACCTAGCCGGTCCAACAACTCGTCCATGCGTGGAACAGGGTAGGCATCTGTTTTGGTTTTATCGTTCAGCCTACGGTAATCCACGCAAAAACGAGTGGTTCCGTCTTTTTTAGGCAACAATACCAATGGAGATACCCAGGGACTACTGGATTCTTCTATCACTCCCGACTGTCGCATAGTGCGTAATTCTGCCTGAATGTTTGCCCTAACTGCCTCCGGTACCCTGTAGGGGGGTTGCTTTAAGGGGGCACGTTCCCCGGTTACTACTGGGTGGACAGCTAAGGGGGTACACCCTGGCTTGGTGGTGAACAGGGAGTGGAAGGGTTTTAAGCTGTGGTACAGCTGCTCTTTCTGCTCTGCGTCTAATCCCAGGGCCTGCTGGATATTTCTCCTACTGTATCCTGGTCTGCTTTGTTTAGCATATCTGTTATCTGTCCCTCCTCTGGGTCGTCCTCTGTGGCCCTACAAATAGCTAATAGGTGAGCTGCTCTCTGAACATACACCTTAAGTCTGTTGATATGGGCAACTCTGGTGATGGCCCTATCCGGGTCTATCATTACTACATAGGCCTTGTTCCCCACTTTCTGGCTGATTGTGTAAGGCCCTACCCACTGGGACTGTAATTTATTCTGGGGGTGAGGTTCCAGCATAAACACCTTCGTACCCTCCTCCAGAATTCTGTCACTTGTCCCTGCCTTGTAGTATTTCTGATCCCTCTGCTGGGCATTCCTCATGTTTTGGCTGACTATTCCAGTTAGTCTGGCCATGTTCTCTCTGAAGGCTAGCACATAGGTGGCCACTGGTATGGGTTGCTGCCTATACTCCCCTTCCCATGTTTCCCTAATTATGCTTAAGGGTCCTCTCACATGTCTCCCATACAGGAGTTCAAAGGGGGAGTGCCCTGTAGACTCCTGGGGTACCTCTCTATAGGCGAACAGCAAACATGGCAACAACCGTTCCCAGTCTGGTTCCTGGTCTGTAAAGGTGCGTATCATATGTTTAATAGTCCCATTGAACCGCTCGCATAGACCATTAGTCTGGGGATGGTAGGGGGAAGAGGTAATATGCTTAACGCCACACGTGGCCCATAGCTGTTCTGTGACCTTGGCCAAAAAAAGTGGCCCTTGACCGTACAGAATGTCATGGGGAAACCCTGTTCTGGTAAATATAGTCACCAAGGCGTCTGCTACCTTTGGAGCTGATATCCTGGCAAAGCTACTGCCTCATGGTACCTAGTGTCATAATCTACCTGGGTAATAATATACTGCTTCCCCGTTCTACTGGCTCTAGCTAGGGGCCCAATGATGTCCACAGCTACCCTCTGGAAGGGTTCTTCCATTACTGGGAGGGACTGTAACTTGGCCCTGCTGTTCTTCTTGAGAAGCCTGTTCCTTTGGCAGGCATCACAAGAATGGCAAAACTCCTTTACATCCTTATCCAACCCTGGCCAGAAAAATATCTCTTTCACTCTACTCCGGGTTTTCTTCTCCCCTAAGTGCCCTCCCAGGGGTATTTCATGTGCTATTTGTAGCACCTTGCCCCTATATAGCTGGGGAACCACTAATTGTTTCCTGGGTTCTCTGTCTACCTCATTATTTATAGGTACCATGACCCTATATAACAACCCCTTATCCCAGATAACGCTGTATAGGTCATCCACTCCTTTGCCTCGTGCTGCCCTGTCCCTTAAACCAGCCAAAGTCTCGTCTTTCTGCAGAACTGCCCTGGTCTCCTCTCCCTTAGCCCATCCTAAAGTTAACGTATTAGCAAGCAATGGACTTACCTCAGGTCTTGGGTATCCCCTCTGCTCCTGGTATGCCTCTCCAGGGTGGTTGCTCTTGGCTTGAGCTCTGGTAATGGGCTGTACATATTGGCTCGTCATGTGGCCCAAATCATTGCCCAGTAAAACATCCGCGGGGAGCCCATCCATGACTCCCACTTCCTTGCTTTGGTTCCCCATGCCCCAGTCCAAATTAACACGAGCCATGGGGATGGTTAACTGTTCTCCTCCTGCTACCATCACCCACATTTCCTTTCGGATAGAATCTGTAGGGCGTACCCATTTGGGTAGGACTACTGTGACTGCTGATCCAGAGTCACGGTAGCCAGTAGCTTGGCGTCCTTGTAGCCACACAGCTTGCCTATTTTGTTCTCCAGACAGCTTCTGCGGGTTCCTTACAGTATAGACCCCTGGCTATCCTCCCTCTGCTTCTGGCTCCCAAAGAGCTGCGTTGGAGCTCGCCGGCCCCTCAGTCCACTCCCCCAAATAATGTACATGGCGGAGGGGGGGGAGGTCCTCTAGAGCTTTTGGGTGCCTGAGGACAATCCTTAGCAAAGTGACCTCGTTGGTTGCAGTTGTAGCATTCTGAGTTCATTGGTTTGGTCCCCCATTGTGTCCTGGGAGCAGGCTGGGACTTGGTACCCCTGTGGTCAGATGTTTTTACTGGCCGTGCCCAGGGCGCATTACGCATCTCAGGAGCTGATCGTGCTGGCACCACCTCTTTGGGGCCCCTACCCGTATTTAGGCTAGGTTTTGTTCCTTGGGACACTCTTTTGGCACTGGTGCTGATAAACCGATGTGCCAGAGCAGCTGCCTGGTCTGCAGTGGTCGGTTTTTGATTTCTGAGGAGCAAATGTTCAGGAATTGTTCCATCAGTACCACTTCCAATATCTGTTCGGCTGTGATGGCTCCTTGTGTAGACCACCACTGGGTACAAGCTCGCCTTAACCTGTACATAACTTCCACATGAGTGTCTGCGGGTACTTTGGTGGTGGCCCTGAATCTATCAAACAATTTAGTATACAGTATACAGTATACAGTATATCTGCTCAGCAACACCGTGCACAAGTATTTGTAATCCTGGGCTTGTTCCCGTGGAAGGGCTCCACATGCCGCACTGGCCCTTCCTGTTAACTTGTTTAGCAGCAATTTGGCCCATTCTCCATAGGGAATATCTTGGACCCCACATTGCTGCTCAAACTCCTGAAGGAATTCGTCCATATTGTCCATACCATCCTGGAACTTCTTAAAGTTCTGGTATGCCATCTTAACTCGTACTGGCAATTCCTCTGTGCGGCAACCAAGCCTTTGCTGAGCTTGATCCCGCTCCCCAGTGCGCTCCTGCCAGATTCTCTGGTAATGCTGGTCCAGTAAGTTGCCCACCTCTTGTGCGGTCATCTCACTGGGGTATAAGTGTCTGGCTTCTTCATACCTCCTTGTTGCCTCTTTGGTGATGTCTTGCTCTGGTTGGGGTCTTGGAGCCCTTGGTGGTCCCTCACCCAACTCCTCTGCTTCCCCGTGCTCTGCATCATTTTTTCTCAGGGCTGCAATCATCACCGCTTGTTGGTCTCCCTTCCTCCTAGGGATTCCTTTCTGCTTCATCGCCTCCCTTAGCTCCACTGAGAACCATTCCTCATATTGCTGCTCCATTCTTGGTCTTTCTGTAGAGTCGTCCCACCGCTGCCAGCCAATTGTCACAACCTACTATGATGATGGGATCTAGAGTATCCTAGTACTCTTATTCCCAGTAGGTTTAGACCTAAGTTTGGGTGACTCTAGACCTATGGACAGTCTTTGTCGGTACAAAGGCATAAGTCCCAGCTGCTTTGGTAGTGTACCTGGGAGCACCTTAGGAGGGGGTCAGAACAAGCTCCTCTACAAGCATATGCCTTTGGGTCAATAATACATGCTTAGTCAAAGTATGAAAATTAAGAACAACTTTATTTTGGAAACACACAGTATTTAAGAACTGTTCAACATAGTAGAGGGAGGGGCTACCTGAGGTCATCCCCTAATGGCCTCTGGCCAATCACATAGAGTCATGTCCTGGGAATCATGAGTCCCATCCCAGGTCCGCCCACTAGGTGTGGCTAACAGGGTCATTTGGCTTCTGACCACCAGAGGGGAAGCACGTCCTAACTCTCTCCTGGGTCCTCTGCTAAGAACTGAGAAGCCCCCTGGGGAGATGGTGCCTCTGGGGCTGTGGGGATCCCATTGTTCAGTATCCCTTAAGTGTGTACACAAGGGATTAGCCTTTGGGGCCAGATCTCCCTGACAAGATTTATGTGGCAATGTGTGCATTAGAATTACTCCCCACTGTAAGACATCGTCACATATAGTATTCCACACACTGTCAGTCTGGTCACGTAAAAGCGCGAAAGCGCACCCAACATAAAACCTCCTACTGCCCTCATAGGATATGGGAGTGGGGTAGGGTTTCCACATCAATCCCTCTCATGCATTAATAACTTTTATTGATGGGTGATGGGAACCCTGCTCCTCTCCCTAGACAACAATCACAACAATATACCATTATAGCACTATACCAGTGGCTCTGTGAGCTCAAACCCCCAGTTATCATCTCCACTGGCAACAGCATGTGGTAGACATCAGTCCAAGACTGAGATGGGCGCCGATTGAGCCATGACAGTATCTGATTAGCTGAATCGTGTGGTCCAAGTATCACTGACTGACCCCCTGCAGAAGTAGCTGCCTCAGTCCCACTCTCTCCTTCCATCATCTGACTCTAAAATTCAGATACAGCCAGATACATATACCTAATCTTTTATATGATGGGGAAAAGCAAACCTGGAATCACCATATGTTCTCTGCATCAATGGTTAAAGGATGGAAAGACAGTGGAAAAAGTGTTTTGAAATTAAATTATGTTATGAGATTTAGAATTTAGTCTGTCAGAAAACAAAATGAGCTGCACTAATTTGTATCAGGAGTGTAGGATATGGGATTCTTCCATCATTACCTATACAGATTCTTCTGGGAGGTCATAGGGGCATGCATTAAATTAAAAATGACAATATCTAAGCCAATTTTTGATCAATTTATACACTTTTCCACATGATTTTGCACCCTCTCTTGGTGTAAAGTGCATATGGTGACATCAGTGACCCTTTAATTATTTTCTGTTTGCATTAAGCCCTGGTGGTCCAGTGGTTAGGAGTCGGTGCTTTGGCCACTGTTACCTGGGTTTGATTCCAGTCAGGGAACCAATAGGTCAAACCACCCTGAATGCATGCAGGGTTGGGCCTGAACTTGGATGGGGACCACCTAGGAATACCAGGCTGTTGCCCACTGAAGAAGGAACTGGCAACCCACATCTTGAACTTCTGGGAGTAATGAAGATTCAGAATTCACTTGTGAAATGCGTTGCATGAGTGTTTTAGACTTTTATGGGTTCCCTGGTGGTCTAGTGTTTACGATTCGGGTGCTTGCACCAATGCAACCTGGGTTTGATTCCAGTCAGGGAACCAAGAGGTCACATCACCCTGAAGTCAAGCAGGGTTGGGCTTGGTCAGTACTACAGTTATTTTATGTTTGTGATGTGTTTTGAGGTATAACTATGCCATTGTGCCAATACAAATATTTTGGAGTTAGTACCACTTGTTACAATAGACAAAGGCCAAGTGATGTCAAGTGCTCTGCAAGTAATAACCATTTAATCCTTTGTCTTGTGGTTAACCATAAATTAAGAAACACTAGACCTTAGACATTGCTCTTGATCACTGTCACGATCTACTGCTTCTCAGTCGGACTTGATAAGGCTGTTATTGCCAAACCTACCCAGCAGATCTACCAGATTCTTTTGATCTCTTCACTAAGACAGCTGATGTCTCTTAAATTAGATGTAGTCTTTAAGAATATGAATGCAGGCTCAGCATTATAAGAAATCAGAAACTGTTTTTATTTCTGTGAACAAGGGCTCATCTATAAGGCATCATAACAGCAACTTCATTCATACAGTCATTGCGGTTATCTTCTTACCGCCCTTTTTAGATAGGAGCATATTTGTCTTCAATATATGTCTTCTTCCCTTGGCTTAGGAACATATATATATATATATACTTTAAGACATTGAACCCAGCATTATCTCAACTGCCCTCAGAGACACCAATACACCTCTCTCTCTGTCAGAAAAAACTCAACTGCCAACTGCCTAACTGCCCTCTGTGACAGTTACAGCCAGACAACACAACATTCTAAAAGATTTAACTCTTAATGACCCAACATGCAGCAAACAGAATCAATTATCACACTCCAATCACACATAGGCAAGCATCATAACATAACATACAGTATTTAACTTAAAACACATTTGGTAATCAACATAATATAAAACAGCACAGCATAACATTTTACATATTAATTAACATGACATAACACAGCATAACATATATAGGATAATCAACTTAACATAAAAGCATATTAAACAACTAAACTTCTACTGACCCCAAAGGGGGTTCAGGGGAATCATGACAACTACTCCCCCCTTTTAAAATGCCGATGATCATCTCTATCAGATGAACAACGGTATGCAGCAAAAATTAAGTCCATGCATAAGTCCATGTCTTGGTTGCTGGGCTTCTCAACTCCATTGGGACAAATGTGGAAAACAATTGCCCTAGGCCTCCCCCTGCCGGAGTCCTTATTTTGAATGTGCAGAGCAGGTTTTTATTCTTTTTCTTCTGTACAATGTCCAGGGCAAAAAACAATTCTGAAAGTGACTCCAGTGGATCCCATGCCAGGACAAACCTCCCCAACCAGGCCAGTCCCAACAACCGTCCGGTTATGACTAAAATAGTCCATGGGTCTATGTGACCAAAAGTGGGTAATACATCCCTTGTGTTACAAACAGTTGAGGATGGGGAATAGTTCGGGTATAACTGCTTGCTTTCTCTTGTAATTTTATTTTTCAAAGACTCGTTTTCTTGTTGTAATTCTTCAATTGTCTTGTTTTTATTTTCCAATTGTTTCTTCAAAGAATCTGCTTCCTTACTTAACTGATCATTTTTTTCTTCATACTTCTGCTGCAGTTCCTGGATTTGTGTTTCTTTGTCTTTCAGTTCATTCTGTAAGTCCTTATTATGATTATGCAGAACTTTGTTTTCCTCAAATTTGTTGGACACTTTTTCCAGCTCATTCTGAAGTTGCTCATCAAGAGATCTTATTTTCTCCTCTCTTCCAATGATACTTCCTTGCAACTGTTCCATTGCAAGATCAGCAGCGAGATGCTCATTCTTCAAACCCTGGCACATATTGATTTCTGCTTTTAGGGACATGTTTTCTCTCTGTAGAGCCTTTAGCTCCTCTCCGCTATTTGCAACATTAGCATGTGCCAGAACCAATAAATCGTCCTTCTGTTTTATCTGCTTGTCTTTTTCTGCAATAGTTTTCTGCAGTTCTTCAACAAAGCCCGATGTTTGAGACTGGACTGTCTTCTGTACATGATACTTCTGCATTTCAACATTTGAAACTTCATTCTGTTTCATCAAATCTTGCACCTGAAGAGTCTCACTCTTTGTTGCTGCAGTTGGGGCTTTGTTTTCTGGCCCATTTATGTTCAAAGACACTAAGTCTTTGGACTTTTTCTCCTTTTTATCATAGCGTTTATTTTTTTTCTTCTTTTCTTTTACAGTGGATGATTTAGCACTAAAGCCTTTATCACTGTCAAGTTTTTTGGATGATTCTCGATCTGATTCAAGTGTATCTTTCTCAGGAGATAAGTAGGCACATAATCTTTCTTCCTGCCCAACTGGTAGGACCCTTCCCAACTAGGTGGCCAAAGTCCTTCCACAGATGCCTCATCCAGCAAGTCTATAAATTCGACTTCCAGCTGTAACTCCTGCTGGATCAAGGGAAATAGCTCAATAGCTTCATCAGACCAATGCCGTAGTCCTAGGCAGTCACAGCACTTTGTAAGTAAGTTAATTTGTCACTGGGCAGTGCCTAGGCCACAGTCCGGATTTCCATACACAATCTCCCACAGTGCCTCCTCCAGCTCCAAGTGAAAACAGGGCTCCACACTGGGGACCCCAACTGTTCCCATCCAGGCTGCATACAGCTGTGACAGGTCAACCTGCTGCCCCACCAGATCCGACAGCCAGTCACACAGCTCATGACCCGGCCACAATCCCAGGAATGCCTTCCATTTTGTTAGAAGGGCCACTTTCCTGCATTGCTTGGCGTCCATCTTGCTGGACCTCTGCTGTCCCCTCTGGTTAGTGCGCTTCTTTACCTCTGCCATGCCTGCAGACGATGCCCTGTCTCCTCTGGGATAGAGGCTCCTCTTCTTACTGCTGTCTTAGCTTATTGATGAAGAGATCCCACCACTTGCCACCAGCTGTCACGATCTACTGCTTCTCAGTCGGGCTTGATAAGGCTGCTATTGCCAAACCTACCCAGCAGATCTACCATATTCTTTTGGTCTCTTCACTAAGACAGCTGATGTCTCTTAAATTAGATGTAGTCTTTAAGAATATGAATGCAGGCTCAGCATTATAAGAAATCAGAAACTGTTTTTATTTCTGAGGACAAGGGCTCATCTATAAGGCATCATAACAGCAACATCATTCATACAGTCATTGCCGTTATCTTCTTACCTCACAACTAGCCATGGTAAATAAGTTAGAGAGCTATAAGGTAAAATAGGAGGAAAATAGCAGAAAATGGTGATGGCGGATGGAAGATAGGCAGCATTTATCTTGCTACTTTGATAATACATTGATGTAATAGATTGAGTGAAAAATACCACAAAATGCATGTAACCATGGGTTTATGAAACTTGAAGTATGCCTATGTATGTATTTTGTTATCCGCCTTGAATAAAGACGAATAAAATAAAAAAAAGAATATGAATGCATGCTCAGCATTATAAGAAATCAGAAACTGTTTTTATTTCTGTGGACAAGGGCTCATCTATAAAGCATCATAACAGCAACTTCATTCATACAGTCATTGCGGTTATCTTCTTACCTCCCTTTTTAGATAGGAGCATATCTGTCTTCAATATATGTCTTCTTCCCTTGGCTTAGGAACATATATATATATATATATATATACTTTAAGACATTGAACCCAGCATTATCTCAACTGCCAACTGCTCTCTCCCCTCTCTGACAGTTACCACCGACCACACAACATTCTAAACCATTTAACTCCTTATACACTGGACACAATTAATCATATAGTCATCAACATAACACATATAGGATAATCAAATTAACATAACACATATAGGATATCAAATTAACATAAAAGCATATTAAACAACTAAACTTTTACTGACCCCAAAGGGGGTTCAGGGGAATCATGACAACTACTTCCCCCTTTTATTAGTGTAGCCTAGAGGATCATCCTGATGGATAATTCTCCAGCTACACTGTTTTTACTTGTCCTCCTGTCTAGAAAGTCCGTTCTCATTCTGATGGACTTTTCCTCGTCAATGTTGGATAGTAAAATTATAAGTCTGTAAGGCCAAGCTCCACCTCAGTAAACGGCCATTATCCCCAGCCACCTTAGATAACCAACATAGGGGATTATGGTCTGTAACCACAGTAAATTCCCTTCCATACAGGTAGTGTTGTAGCTTCTTAAGGGCCCATACCACAGCCAAACACTCCTTTTCAACTGCTGCATATGCCACCTCCCTGGGTAGCAGCTTTCGGCTGAGGTAGGCAATAGGGTGCTCACATCCCTGCTCATCCTTCTGACACAACACAGCCCCCAGTCCATATGTGGAAGCATCCGTTTGTACAATAAAGGGCTGTTGATAGTCTGGAGCAGCTAATACAGGGGAGCAGGTAAGAGCATCCTTCAAGGCTTGGAAGGCAACTTCACAAGCAGAGGTCCAGTCCACCAACTTGGGCATCCTCTTCTTTGTCAAGTCGGTCAGAGGCTTGGCCATGGCACTGTACAAAGGAATAAACTTTCTATAATATCCTGTGGTCCCCAGGAAAGCCATTACCTGCTTCTTAGTTTGGGGGGTGCGCCATGCAGCTATCCCCTCAACCTTGGCTGGTTCTGGCATAATCTGCCCACTGCCCACCCAATGGCCTAAATACTGTACTTCAGCCCTGGCCCACTGACATTTGTCTGGGCGAATATTCAATCTGGCCTCCTATATAGTATCCAGTATACTTTTGATATGCTGAAGGTGATCCTCCCAAGTATTACTAAATATGGCGATGTCATCCAAGTAAGCCTGAGCATACCCTTGGTGCTCCTGTAATAATTGATCTATTAACCTCTGAAAAGTTGAAGGGGCATTCTTCATTCCAAATGGCATCACCTTGAATTGGTAAAGACCAAAGGGGGTGATGAAGGCCGACCTCTCTTTGGCTGTCTCAGCAAGGGGAATTTGCCAGTACCCCTTGGAGAGTTCCAGAGTGGTGAGGTACTTGGCAGTACCTAGACGGTCCAACGACTCGTCCATGTGTGGAATAGGGTAAGCATCAGTCTTGGTCCTGTCATTTAGCTTACGATAGTCCACACAGAAACAAGTGGTCCCATCTTTTTTAGGCACCAGTACTACTGGGGAAGCCCACGGGCTATTGGAACGTTCAATCACCCCTAATCTTTGCAGCTCATCAAAGATACTAGCCCTCACTGTCTCTGGTACCCTGTAGGAGGGCTGTTTTAATGGTGGGCAACCTTCTGTTATGACCTCATGCACTGCTGGAGGGGTACACCCCGGGCTAATAGAGAATAGGGCATGCTAGGGGGCTAGGGTTTCAATCAGCTGCCTTTGGTAGTCTGCACTTAAATTCACGGACTGTCCTACCACCTCCCTCTGATTGTTGAGCCCAGCTGGTGCTAACAGGTCAGGTAGGACTCCTTCTTCTGGGTCACTGCCGGTAGGCAGACAAATAGCCAGCAAATGTTGGGGTCGCCTCTGGTATTCTTTCAGCCTGTTTATGTGGGCCACCCTTGTGACCTTTCTTTCAGGGTCTACAATTACCACATATGTATGAGGGTTCAATTTCTTAGTAATGGGGTAGGGCCCTCCCCAGATTTCTTTGAGCTTATCCTGTGGATGAGGGACTAACATCAAAATCTCTTGTCCTACCTCCAGTACCCTCTCCTTGGTTCCCCTATCATAGTATTTCTTGGCTTTGGCTTGAGCCTCTTGCATGTGGTCTCTAACCAACCCAGTTAACATGGCTAGTTTCTCCCTGAAAGCCAGGACGTATGAGGCCACCGAAACCTGGTTTTGCCCATAGTCACCTTCCCATGCTTCTCTGATCACGTTCAAAGGTCTCCTTATCTGTCTACCATACAGGACTTCAAAGGGAGAGAACCCTGTGGACTCCTGGGGTACTTCCCGGTAGGCAAAGAGAAGGTAGGGAAGTAGACGCTCCCAATCCTTCTATTGTTCTGTGAAAGTAAAGAGCTTTTTTTTCAGGGTACCATTAAACCTCTTACAAAGACCGTTGGTCTGAGGATGATATGGGGAAGAACTCAGGTGTTTGATCTCACATAACTTCCATAACTGTTGGGTTACTTTAGCCATAAACTGGGTACCTCGGTCAGACAAGATCTCTTTAGGGAACCCCATTCGTGAGAACACCCCCAATAAAGCCTCTGCTACCTTCGTAGCTGAAATCTTAGACAAGGGGACAGCTTCAGGATATCGGGTGTATAGTCTACTATGGTGAGAATGAACTGCTTCCCAGTCCTGCTGCTTCTAGCCAAGGGTCCTATCAGGTCAATAGCCACTCTCTGAAATGGGGTATCCATTACTGGTAATGGTTGAAGAGGGACACGGGTACCCCCTCCTGGGCGGCCATATCGCTGGCAGGCATCACAGGAATTACAGTAATTAGATACATCCCTGTTCAACCCCGGCCAGTAGAACACCCTAGTAAGGCGATGCCGTGTCTTCTTCACCCCCATGTGTCCAGCTAAGGGTACCTCGTGGGCTATCTCTAGCAACCTCCCTCTAAACTTTTGGGGAACTACCATCTGCTTCTTAACCTCTCTCATCCCATTTCCCTCAGGTTCGGAGGTAATTCTGTACAGCAATCCTTCTTCCCACACATACTCATCTCCTTCAGGACCCTTCTCTCGCTTGTCAGCCCTTTGCCTAACAACAGCCAAGGTCCCATCCTCCCATAATGCTACCTTCACTTCCCTTACAGTAGCCCAACCCAAACCCGGTTCCCCAGGAGGTAATGGACTTCCCAGTTTCCAGGTGACCGGCCTTAACCTCATCGCTTGGACCATCCCTGGTAACCTTGGCAGCTTGTGATCTGGTCACAGCAGTGACATATCGGCTCTCTAGATGCCCCAAATCATTGCCCAACAAAACCTCAGCTGGGAGACCATGCATAACTCCGACTTCACAAACTCCTTTCCCAGTGCCCCAATCCAACTGCAAACGGGCGACTGGGATGGAATTTTTTTGGCCTCCAGCCACCATGACCTCCATGGTCTTAGGAAGAATGGCTGTACGTGGTACAATTTTAGGATGGACCAGGGTCACTGCAGCTCCTGTATCTCGAAATCCCCTTGCCTCCTTTCCCTGGACCAAAACCTTTTGGAAATGCTGGTTCCTGTTGCCTCCTGAACCAGTCTGCACAGCATGGATGGGGTGATAGAAGCCCACGTCTCTGGGTCTGGTCTGTGTCACTCCAGACTCATCGATGTCCACATTCCACTCCCCCAGAAAGTAGACTGGCTTAGTGGGGTGGCTGTCCACCCTGCGAAGCACATTGGGGCATTCTCTTTTCATATGCCCTGGTTGGTGACAACCATTGCACTCCAAACCCCTCGTGTTTTCCGAGTGAAATGACGAGAGCTGGTAAGTATTGTGGGTCGAGGGGCCACTCCTGTGGTTCCCCCAGGGCGACTATCACTTTGTGGAGCTGCAGGGCTAGGTCGGGTGGCTATAGGGCAATACGTTACAGGTGCTGGAGTTGGAGGTCCCACTTTAGTAGCATTGCTGGGGCCCTTAACTCCTGTCTCACCTCTAGTAGCCTCAAAATGTTCTGCTAGACGAGCAGCCTCCTCTCCTGTAGAGGGTTTTCGATCCTGTACCTAAACCTTTAACCTCTCAGGACAAATTGAGTAAACTTGCTCCAGCAGTATTAAGTCCATCGCTTTTTCCAGGGTAGTTACCTCCTTCCCCTTCCACCAACTGTGACAGGCATGCCTCATCCGAAAGATAACTTCAGTATAAGTGTTGCCAGCACCCCTGGTCAAGGTTCGAAATTTTTTCATATAGGTTTCTGGGGTCACCACATATCTGGCCAACGGCACCTTTTTCACCTCCTCATACATCTGCTGACCCTTAGGGATAGCTCTGAATGCTTCACTTGCCCTTCCACTTAGTCGGCTGACCAGAAGCCTAATCCACTCGGCTTTGGGTATTTAGTGTAGCTCACATTGCTGCTCAAAGTCCTGGAGGAACCCTTCTATGTCCCCCTTTTCATCACAGAAGTGTTTAAAGCTATTATACGCTGTCTTTATCCTGGCTGCTGTTGGATCCCTTACTTCAGTAGGACCGGATGACAGACAGGTAACTCTCTGTGGTTTCTCTCGCTGGACCTCTTGGCTGATCTGGGTCCGAAGGGCCATTAGCTGATCACCGGACAGACTCGCCGGCATCATAGCCCTCCACTTTTTAAATCTCTTACAAATTTCTTCCTCTTCATTAGAGGGTATCTCCAGAGCAAGGGCTGGATCTGGTGTCACTATTGCACCTTCCTCCTCTGTCTCCTGTCTTTCCTCCACCTGACGGAGCTCATCATTCAGCAGGAGTTCCTGGATCATCTCTGCCTTTTTGGTGGTCGCTGTTCTGTGGAGCCCTCTCTCCCGGTACAGGTCCCTGAGGCCTTCAATGGACATGCTGTCATATCTGGACATGCTGCTTGTCTTGGCTTATTGATGAAGAGATTCCACCGCTTGCCACCAGCTGTCACGATCTACTGCTTCTCAGTCGGGCTTGAGAAGGCTGTTATTGCCAAACCTACCCAGCAGATCTACCAGATTATTTTGATCTCTTCACTAATTAGATGTAGTCTTTAAGAATATGAATGCAGGCTCAGCATTATAAGAAATCAGAAACTGTTTTTATTTCTGTGGACAAGGGCTCATCTATAAGGCATCATAACAGCAACTTCATTCATACAGTCATTGCGGTTATCTTCTTACCTCCCTTTTTAGATAGGAGCATATCTGTCTTCAATATATGTCTTCTTCCCTTGGCTTAGGAACATATATATATATATATATATACTTTAAGACATTCAACCCAGCATTATCTCAACTGCCCTCATAGACACCAATACATCTCTCTCTCAGTCAGAAAAAACTCAACTGCCAACTGCTCTCTCCCCTCTCTGACAGTTACCACCGACCACACAACATTCTAAACCATTTAACTCCTTACACGCTGGACACAATTAATCATATAGTCATCAGCATAACATAACATAGCATAACATTTTACATATTAATTAACATGACATAACACATATAGGATAATCAAATTAACATAAAAGCATATTAAACAACTAAACGTTTACTGACCCCAAAGGAGATTCAGGGGAATCATGACAATGCCTGCCAAAGGAACAGGCCTCTCAAGAAGAACAGCAGGGCCAAGTTACAGTCCCTCCCAGTAATGGAAGAACCCTTCCAGAGGGTAGCTGTGGACATCATTGGGCCCCTAGCTAGAGCCAGTAGAACAGGGAAGCAGTATATTCTTACCCTGGTAGATTATGCTACTAGGTACCCTGAGGCAGTAGCTTTGTCCAGTATAACAGCTCCAAAGGTAGCAGACGCCTTGGTGACTATATTCACCAGAACAGGGTTTTCCCATGAGATTCTGTCCGATCAAGGGCCACAATTTATGGCCAAGGTCACAGAACAGCTATGGGCCACGTGTGGCGTTAAGCATATTACCTCTTCCCTCTACCATCCCCAGACTAATGGTCTCTGTGAGCGGTTCAATGGGACTCTTAAACATATGATACGCACCTTTACAGACCAGGAACCAGACTGGGAACGGTTGTTGCCATGTTTGCTGTTCGCCTATAGAGAGGTACCCCAGGAGTCTACAGGGCACTCCCCCTTTGAACTCCTGTATGGGAGACATGTGAGGGGACCCTTAAGCATAATTAGGGAAACATGGGAAGGGGAGTATAGGCAGCAACCCATACCAGTGGCCACCTATGTGCTAGCCTCCAGAGAGAACATGGCCAGACTAACTGGAATAGTCAGCCAAAACATGAGGAATGCCCGGCAGAGGGATCAGAAATACTGCAAGGCAGGGACAAGTGACAGAATTCTGGAGGAGGGTACGAAGGTGTTTATGCTGGAACCTCACCCCCAAAATAAATTACAGTCCCAGTGGGTAGGGCCTTACACAATCAGCCAGAAAGTGGGGAACAAGGCCTATGTAGTAATGATAGACCCGGATAGGGCCATCACCAGAGTTGCCCATATCAACAGACGTAAGGTGTACGTTCAGAGAGCAGCTCACCTCCTAGCTATTTGTAGGGCCACAGAGGACGACCCAGAGGAGGGACAGATCCCAGATATGCTAAACAAAGCAGACCAGGATACAGTAGGAGAAATATCCAGCAGACCCTGGAATTAGACGCAGAGCAGAAAGAGCAGCTGTCCCACAGCTTAAAACCCTTCCACTCCCTGTTCACCACCAAGCCAGGGTGTACCCCCTTAGCTGTCCACCCAGTAGTAACCGGGGAATGTGCCCCCTTAAAGCAACCCCCCTACAGGGTATCGGAGGAAGTTAGGGCCAACATTCAGGCAGAATTACGCACTATGCGACAGTCGGGAGTGATAGAAGAATCCAGTAGTCCCTGGGTATCTCCATTGGTATTGTTGCCCAAAAAAGACGGAACCACTCGTTTTTGCGTGGATTACCGTAGGCTGAACGATAAAACCAAAACAGATGCCTACCCTGTTCCACGCATGGACGAGTTGTTGGACCGGCTAGGTACCGCCAAATATTTAACCACTTTAGATCTCTCTAAAGGATATTGGCAGATCCCTTTAGAAGAGACTGCAAAGGAGAAGTCTCCCTTTATCACTCCCTTTGGACTCTTCCAGTTTAAAGTAATGCCATTTGGGATGAAAAATGCTCCTTCTACCTTCCAGAGACTAGTGGACACATTGTTGCAAGGGCACCAAAAGTATGCCCAGGCCTACCTGGATGATATAGCCATTTTTAGCCAGACTTGGGAGGACCATATAAGGCACATTATGCAGGCAATTCACCAAGCTAAGTTGACCATAAGACCTGACAAATGCCAATGGGCTAGAGCAGAAGTGCAATACCTAGGTAATTGGGTGGGGAATGGGAAGTTAAGACCCGAACCCGCAAAGGTAGAGGGAATAGAAGCTTGGCCCACTCCTAAAACTAAAAAGCAAGTGATGGCTTTCCTAGGTACTACTGGGTATTACAGAAAATTTCTCCCGCATTTCAGCAGCACAGCCAAACCCCTGACGGATCTTACCAAGAAGAAACTACCCAGGGAAGTGAATTGGACTTCTGCGTGCCAGTCGGCTTTCCAAACACTGAAGGATGCTCTGACCCGCTCCCCAGTCCTGGCTGCCCCAGACTATAACCGCCCTTTTGTGGTACAGACTGATGCCTCCATGTATGGCATAGGGGCAGTATTGAGTCAGCCAGACAACCAGGGAGTTGGGCACCCAGTGGCCTACATTAGTAGGAAACTACTGCAACGAGAAACAGCCTATGCAACTATAGAAAAGGAATGTTTAGCAGTAATCTGGGCTCTACGCAAACTACAGCACTACCTGTACGGAAGACAGTTCACAGTCACCACAGACCATAACCCTCTTTGTTGGTTATCTAAAGTAGCTGGAGAGAATGGCCGACTACTGAGGTGGAGTTTAGCCCTACAAACTTTTACTTTCACCGTACAACACCGCAAAGGGAAATTCCACCAGAACGCAGATGGATTGTCGCGCCAACTAGAGCCCTGACTGTCAGTCCAGATAGGCATCCTGGAGTACCGGATGCCTACATCTGTACTTGGGGGGGGGGGGGGGGGGTAATTGTCATGGCTCAATCGGCGCCCATCTCAGACTTGGACTGATGTCTGCCACAGGCTGTTGCCAGTGGAGATGATAACTGGGAGTTTGAGCTCACAGAGCCACTGATATAGTGCTATAATGGTATATTGTTGTGATTGTTGTCTAGGGAGAGGAGCAGGGTTCCCATCCCCATCAGTAAAAGTTATTAATGCATGAGAGGGATTGATGTGGAAACCCTACCCCACTCCCATATCCTATGAGGGCAGTAGGTGGTTTTATGTTGGGCGCGCTTTTACGTGACCAGACTGACAGTGAGTGGAATACTATATGTGACAATGTCTTACAGTGGGGAGTAATTCTAATGCACACATTGCCACATACATCTTGTCAGGGAGATCTGGCCCCAAAGGCTAATCCCTTGTGTACATACTTAAGGGATAATGAACAATGGGATCCCCACAGCCACAGAGGCACGATCTACCCAGAGGGCTTCTCAGTTCTTAGCAGAGGACCCAGGAGAGAGTTAGGACGTGCTTCCCCTCTGGTGGTCAGAAGCCAAATGACTCTTTTAGCCACACCTAGTGGGCGGACCTGGGAGGGGACTCATGATTCCCAGCACATGACCCTATGTGATTGGCCAGAGGCCATTAGGGGCTGACCTCAGGTAGCCTCTCCCCCTACTATGTTGAAAAGTTCTTAAATACTGTGTGTTTCAAAAATAAAGTTGTTCTTAATTGTCATACTTTGACTGAGCATGTATTATTGACCAGAGGCATATGCTTGCAGAGGAGCTCGTTCTGACTCCCTACTAAGGTGCTCCCAGGTACACTACCAAAGCAGCTGGGATTTATGCCTTTGTTCCAACAAAGACTATCCATTGGTCTAGAGTCACCCAAACTTAGGTCTAAACCTACTGGGAATAAGAGTACTAGGATACTCTAGATCCCATCATCATAGTAGATTGCGACAGATACTAACTGGCAACTTGCCAGTTACATTCACCATGAGGACTGAGGCATCCACTTCTACAAAGGCTCAGCCAGTGACACTGAGCCCCATACGATTCATCTAATCAGTCACCAACTTGCCAGTTTCCAGTTCCATTCACCATGAGGACTGAGGAAGCCACTTCTGCAGGGGCACTGCCAGTGACCATGGAACCACACATTTCAGCTAAGCCGATACCAACTAGCAACTTCCCGCTTCCATTCACCATGAGGACTGAGACAGCAATTTCTGCAGGGACTCAGTCAGTGAAACTAGGCCCCATACCATTCAGCTAAGCAGACACCAACTGTCAACTTCCCATTTCCATTCACCATTAGGACTGAGGCAGCAATTTCTGCAGGGACTCAGCCAGTGATACTAGGCCCCATGTCATTCAGCTAAGCAGACACCAACAGGCAACCTCCCAGTTCCATTCACCATTTGGACTGAGGCATCTACTTCTAGAGGGGGTTAATGACAGTGACACTGGGCCCCATACAATTCATCTAATCAGTCAGCAACTGGCCAGTTCCCAGTTCCATTCACCATGAGGACTGAGGAAGCCACTTCTGCAGGGGCTCAGTCAGTGACTCTAGGCCCCATACAATTCATCTAATCAGTCAGCAACTGGCCAGTTCCCAGTTCCATTTACCATGAGGACTGAGGAAACCACTTCTACAGGGGCTCAGCCATTGATACTAGGCCCCATACCATTCAGCTAAGCAGACACCAACTGGCAGCTTCCCAGTTCCATTCACCATTAGGACTGAGGCATCCACTTCTAGAGGGGCTCAGACAGTGACACTGGGCCCCATACCATTCATCTAATCAGTCGCCAACTTGCCAGTTTCCAGTTCCATTCACCATGAGGACTGAGGAAGCCACTTCTGCAGGGGCTCTGCCAGTGACACTGGAACCACACATTTCAGCTAAGCAGATACCAACTAGCAACTTCCCACTTCCATTCACCATGTGGACTGAAACAGCAATTTCTGCAGGAACTCAGTCAGTGAAACTAGGCCCCATACCATTCAGCTAAGCAGACACCAACTGTCAACTTCCCATTTCCATTCACCATTAGGACTGAGGCATCCACTTCTACAGGGACTCAGCCAGTGATACTAGGCCCCATATCATTCATCTAATCAATCACCAACTGGCAATTTTCCAATTCCATTCACCACAGATACTGAGACAGCAATTTCTCCAGGGACTCAGCCAGTGATACTAGGCCCCATACCATTCAGCTAAGCAGACACCAACAGGCAACCTCCCAGTTCCATTCACCATTAGGACTGAGGCATCCACTTCTAGAGGGGCTCAGTCAGTGACACTGGGCCCCATACAATTCATCTAATCAGTCAGCAACTGGCCAGTTCCCAGTTCCATTCACCATGTGGACTGAGGAAGCCACTTCTGCAGGGGCTTCAGTCAGTGACACTGGGCCCCATACCATTCATCTAATCAGTCACCAATTGGCCAGTTTCCAGTTCCATTCAACATGAGGACTGAGGAAGCCATTTCTGCAGGGGCTCAGTCAGTGACACTGGGCCCTATACCATTTATCTAATGAGTCACCAACTGGCTAGTTCCCAGTTCCATTTACCATGAGGACTGAGGAAACCACTTCTGCAAGAGCTTAGCGAGTGATTCTGGACCCAATACCATCCAGCTAAGGAGATACCAACTGGCCATTTCCCACTTCCATTCACCATGAGGACTGAGGCAGCCACTTCTACAGGGGCTCAGCCAGTGACACTGGGACCACAACATTCAGCTAAGCAGACACCAACTGGAAACTTCCCAGTTCCCTTTATCATGAGGACTGAGGCAGCCACTTCTGCAGGGGCTCAGCCAGTGATGGACCATACCATTCAGCTAAGCAGAAACCAGCAGGCAACCTCCCAGTTCCATTCACCATGAGGGCTGAGGTAGCCACTTCTGCAGGGGCTCAGCCAGTGATACTGGACCATACCATTCAGCTAAGCAGACACCAACTGGCAACTTCCCAGTTCCATTCACCATGAGGACTAAGGCATATTAAGTTTTAACCCATTCATCAAGCATACCAGCAGAAAGAAAGACAATACATAATGCTATCAACAATGGAAGAAATTGTCTATATTATAAATAAATTCCTAGAACATACCCATTGTCTGTAACAACCGCCACAGTCTTCTCCATCTCTGTTCCGTGACGAGATTCTTATAAGTTTCAGATCATATCTGAAACAATACATAAAACCCATAAAAGTCCATGAAAATACCAAAGCCTCAGTGTTATTAGTTTTCTTGTTGAGTATGGATTTCATCTACTTCTGAAAACCCAACACACCATCCATTCCACCCTCTTGATATGTTGGCTCTCAAGATTTCATCAACAGTGACCAATTAATATTATTGGACATGCCATTTTGTTTTTATCAACGTCATACGACTTTAGAAGAAACTGATGTCAGAACAGGAGTATAGAAGATATGGACCATTGGTAGCTACGCCCCGTGCCTTAGAATACTAATTTAAAGAGGGTCATCTGCCGTCTAAAAGCAGATTTAACATCTTTATTTTTGAGACTATAAATGAGCGGGTTTAGTACGGGCACAGCAACTAAATTAAATAGAGAAAAAAGTTTGTTGGACTCCAAGCCGTTAGTTGAGTTTGGCCTTAAGTATAAGCCGAAAAGAGTTACATAGAGAAGAACAACAACTGTGAGGTGTGAGGAACACGTGTAGAAGGCTTTACGTCTCCCAGTGGTGGAACGGATCTTCATAATGGTGGAAATTATGAAAATGTATGAGCTGAAGGTGAGGAAAAACTGAATGGCTCCAAAAAGAGTTCCTTCGGTGAACATGAGTATTTTCAATGAAGAGATATCAGTGCATACAAGCTCGATGAGAGGGACAAGGTCACAGTAAAAGTGGTTAATTATATTTGATCGATAACAGGAGTTGTTTGAGAAGAAGATAAAATAAGGTAATATATGTAAAAAGCTCAAAGCCCAACAGATGATGGCCAACAGAATGCAGATCTTATGAGTCATAACCATTGAGTAAAGCAATGGGTTACAGATGGCAACATATCGATCATAGCTCATGGCCGTCAGGATACACAACTCATCCGCAGTAAAGGATAAGACTACATACATCTGAGTAAAGCAAGACATTGAAGAAATAGTGTTATCCTGTAATATGAAAGTACTGATGACCTTATAAAGAATGGCGGTGGTGGAAGACATGTCGATGATGGACAAGTTCCCCAAGAAGAAGTACATGGGAGTGTGTAGGTGATGATCCAGACAGACAAGAAGAAGAATGGTCAAGTTGCCACCAAGAATGATGATATAGATGGACAAGATTATGAGTAAAATGATAACCTGCAAATTGGGGATGTCTAATATCCCTTCGAGAATAAAGTAAGTTACATTGGCCTGGTATCCGTTCTCCATATATATGAGTGCCTGGATGCTAGGACTCAAAGTCTAAGATTAAGCTACGTACAGTCTTCTTAAAACAGTAGAATTGTTGATGAAAACCCATAATCCACATTATGATTATAGGTAGACACAGCTTTTGTTTTCCTTATTTAACCTATGATATGGAGATAAGGAGTTCACAAAGATCACATATAGCCTTAGAAGAAGAAATACATATATATATATATATATATATTCTCATAACAATCTTCATTCTGAGACAACTGTGGATCCTTAACTATTACATATATCAATTTGGATTTGACATTACCTATTTTGGTTGACCCCTTCTGGACCAAAACCTTTTTTGTGGTGAATGGGCTTGTTTACCTCAATGAAGCCATGAGCTATACATAAAGGGTCTCCCAAAACGGGCAGGTCAGTCCACTGGAGAAGGAACTGGAAACCCACTCTAGTATCTTTGCCAAGAAAAAAAAATGTATATAGGCAGGGGTGTAGGAAGTGAAAGAAATCTGGGGGGGAACTGACAAACAAACAATCTATATACATATATATATATATATATATATATATATATATATATATATATACCCTTTTGGATCGCTATCTTGTCATGGTGTAGGGGCTTATGTGCCTCAATGAAATTGAGATTTGTACCATGTAGGGGCACCCAAGATGGGCTGACCATTGCAGATAGGTCAGGCAAATCGAGGTCCACTGGAGAAGGAACTGGGAAACCCACTCCAGTATCTTTGCCAAGATAACCCTATAGATGAGCAGGACCAGAGACATAGCAATAGTTGTACCTGGCGTGCTGCAGTCCATATGGTCACAGAAAGTCGGACACGACTATATATATATAAATATATATATATATGTATCACATATAATGGTTTTCAATCAACGAGTTGTCATCACACTTGCGGGACCGCAATTGCGGGCTTCAAGCCTCGCAGTTGAGGCACGTAGAACTGAGTGATGCAATGAGCACCGAAGACACTCATTGCACTGATCGCCTAGCAGTTGAGGCACGGAGGACTTAGGCTGCAATGAGCTGGCGCTCATCCCGAGACACGTGGGACTTGGCCGTATGACTTAGATGGACTGCGGGGCTCTCAAAAATACAACTTTAATGGCCGAACCACCAACCTGGAAAAACATGCAAAAACACACAAATATGCCTCAAATTACCCTACACACTCACACACAGCACATTGGGAGAGCCTGTGAGTTGCAAGTTAATTTGAGGCATATTTTGTCTTTTTTAACTATCAAAAATCGCCGAAGCAAGAAAAAAAATGGCTGTCGAAAAAACTTAAACATGACGGAAACGAGGCCGAAGGACATAAATACGAGCCCTATGCACTAAGAGTTAACGCAAACCAGTAACACTTAATACAAGGCAGTAACATTTAACTCAAGGCATTTGGCCCCTAAACTACACAGGCGTATAAAGTACAAAGGGGGAGAAGCTCATCATGGGGGTCGCAATGAGCACCGAAGGGGATCATTGCAAAGCAGGAAAGATGCGGCTTGGCAAAAACGGCAACGAGCGGTGAAGCCTGTAAAGTTGAGGGAAAAGGCTGGCAATGAGCGCCAAAAGCGCTCAGTGCGGGACTCGCTATGAGCACCGAAGGTGCTCAGATGGGCCATATCCTCGCATTTTGTGTCAAACAGCATTGCCATGCTTAAAATCTTATTGTCGTCATTTTTGACAGGCAAGTCTGTATTTTATATATTTATATATATATGTATATGTAATATCTATGTATAATACACACAAACATATATATATATATATATATATATATATATTTACATATACATATCTATATATATGTACAAATATATATATATATATATATATATATATATATATATATTGTATATATATATATATATATATATATATATATATATATATATATACAGTATCTCACAAAAGTGAGTACACCCCTTACATGTATGTACATATTTTATTATATCTTTTCATGTGACAACACTGAAGACATGACGCTCTGCTACAATGTGAAGTAGTAAGTGTACGGCCTGTATAACAGTGTAAATGTGCTGTCCCCTCAAAATAACTCAACACACCGCCATTAATGTCTAAACCGTTGGCAACAAAAGTGAGTACACCCCTAAGTGGAAATGTCCAAATTGGGCCCAAAGTGTCAAAATTTTGTGTGGCCACCATTATTTTCGAGCACTGCCTTAACCCTCATGGGCATGGAGGTCACAGAGCTTCACAGGTTGCCACTGGAGTCCTCTTCCACTCCTCCATGATGAAATCACGGAGCTGGTGGATGTTAGAGAACTTGCGATCCTACACCTTCTGTTTGAGGATGCCCCACAGATGCTCAATAGGGTTTAGGTCTGGAGCCATGCTTGACCAGTCCATCACCTTTACCTTCAGCTTCTTTAGCAAGGCAGTGGTCATCTTGGAGGTGTGTTTGGGGGCATTATCATGTTGGCATACTGCCCTGCGGCCCAGTCTCCAAAAGGGAGGGGATCATGCTCTGCTTCAGTATGTCAGAGTACATGTTGGCATTCATGGCTCCCTTAATGAACTGTAGCTACCCACTGCCGACAGCACTCATGCAGGCCCAGACCAAACATATATACACATATGTCTATGTGTATATATGTTTTCTATAATATGTTGTGTTGATTCCCCTATATGCATTTACCTGCTGATGTCAGATGCTGCCTCCACTCTCTCTGATTCTTTTCTTGTAGTAATGTATCTGTCCTTCCTTTGCTCTCTGTCTCGCCCCAGCAGTTCCCGATTAGCTTCCCTCACCTTCTTTCGTTATGGCTAGATTGTATTCATACCCGGGTCTCACGAGATAATGCAAGATTACAAGAGCTAATCTTGTAAGATCGAGTGAGACCCGGGAATGAGAAAGAATCCAAAGGGACAAGAGGTGAGGGAAAGCTGATGGTCAAATGGATAACCTGGGGTGGGATTTGTCCCCCTCGTCTCCCCCGGTTCCTATGCCCCTGTATATAGGGTCACTGACACAACAACATACATTTCAGTTGATGTTGATTTCCACCAAATTACATTTACCTTTAAATAGAGTAACAAAGTTTCCTCCAATACTTATTGGATTAAGTTGAAGGCATCTAGTCTACTATCATTCTTTGAGAATGTGGGCATCTAATTGGTCACAAAAAGCTTGTTTTGACACATTCTTTAAAATGATGGTACAATTGGAACTTTTTCTGTGTCACTTTGTAACTATAAGAATAATAATAGAGAAATAAGAAGTTCCTAATATTTTAGAGAACAAGTTCTACCATCTCTACTGTTCTGTAGGATACCTGTGGTTCTCCATGATATCTCCATGGCATAAAAGATGCCCACCTTGTGGATATTTTCAGGCACATTGGATCAAAGGTTGATACAGACACAAAGAAACCTATAAATATTTTTTTTCAGAAGGTTTGAGTTTCTCAGCAATGTTGAGGACATCATCATAAGTTGATACTTCTTAGATCTAGAAGATGAGAATGAAGAAGCACATATGAAAATGTATTTTTTAGGATGGTTCTTCTATTGTTAATTGAATTCCACTGAACATTTACTATGACTTACATGGAATATATCCGTAAATGTGAAAGTAGAGAGGTGTGCATAAAATCACAAATAAAATTGGATAGTCATCTCCTTTCCCTGAGTGTGGTCTCCCAAGTGTGATCCTGAGATAATCAAGTGCATCTAAACACCATCTTAAAAGTCAAGTACTACCTAAAATAATATTAAAGAGCACTCTTAGAGAAGATTAATCATCTATGTAAAAGGTTCTGGAGGAACGTGGTATTATGAAACTTATTGAGCTTGTCCAGTAGGAATTGTTGACCTAGCCTGGCAATGGCTTATTTATCCAGGACATATCTTTTTTGGCTTCCTCTGGGAAATGTTATGATTCCTTTGTAAATAATATAATATATACATACCTATATGTAGATAGATAGATGAGGGGACATTCTATTTGTTGAAAATATTGTCTGAACAATATTATCTCATTTCCATTAAATACATTGAGATTCCTGTTACTTTTGAGATACCTTGATGTAGGAAGGCTCAGAGTTTATGTAGAGTAGGCTTTAACGCATCCACTCTAGATTTATACTAATCCGAGGCACAGTGAGAGTTAAGTTAAATATTGAACATATTATCTTTTTGGTTGGGGGATGAGTAAAACTAGATCACTGTTATATAGGGAGATATATCATCGTAGTACCAGAAAAACAGAGATAGTTATGCCACCATTTTATTGGGTGATGAGAAAACATATAATTTTTTTTATAGGAATATGTATCCTCCCTATCAAATAAAAAGAGCTTGTTGTTCCACCATATTGGTTGGGTTTTGAGGAAAAATAGACCACTGTCGTATAGGAAAATGTATCCTCATACTACCAACTAAATGAGTTTGCTGTTCCACCATTTTGCTTGGGTTATGAGTATAAATAGATCACTGTTTGTATAAGTAGTTGCAACTTTATACTGCAAAACTAAAAGAGCTAGTTGTTTTACTATATTGGTTGGTGACGAGTAAACATAGATCACTGTTGTATAGGAAAATGTATCCTCATACTACCAACTAAACAAGTTTGTTGTTCCACCATTTTGGTTGGGTGTCAAATAAAACAGATCACTGTTGTATAGGGAGATGTATCCTCATACTACCAAACTAAAAGATCTAGTTGTTCCACCATATTGGTTAGGTGACAAGTAAGGATAGATCACTGTTGTATAGGGAGCTGTATCTTTATACTACCAAATAAAAGAGCTTGTTGTTCCACCATTTTGGTTGGGTTATGAGTAAAAATAGATCACTGTTTGTATAAGTAGATGCAACCTCATACTACCAAACTAAAAGAGCTAGTTGTTCCACCATATTGGTTGGATGACAAGTAAAACAGATAATTTTTGTATAGGGAGATGTATCCTCATACTACCAAATAAACAAGTTTGTTGTTCCACCATCTTGGTTGGGTGTCAAATAAAACAGATCACTGTTATATAGGGAGATGTATCCTCATACTACCAAACTAAAAGAGCTAGTTGTTCCACCATATTGGTTGGGTGACAAGTAAGGATAGATCACTGTTGTATAGGGAGATGTATCCTCATACTACCAAGTAAAAGAGCTTGCTGTTCCAACTTTTTGGGTTTGTTATGAGTATAAATAAATCACTGTTTGTATAAGTAGACGCAACCTCATACTACCAAACTAAAAGAGCTAGTTGTTCCACCATATTGGTTGGATGACAAGTAAAACAGATCACTGTTGTATAGAGAGATATATCCTCATACTACCAACTAAACAAGTTTGTTGTTCCACCATTTTGGTTGGGTAACAAGTAAAACGGACCACTGTTACATAGGGAGATGTATCCTCATACTACCAAACTAAAAGAGCTAGTTGTCCCACCATATTGGTTGGATGACAAGTAACACATATCACTTTTGTATACAGAGATATATCCTTACACTACCAACTAAACAAGTTTGTTGTTCCACCATTTTGTTTGGGTGATAAGTAAAGCAGATCACTGTTGTATAGGGAATTGTATCCTCAAACTACCGCCTAAACAAGTTTGTTGTTCCACTATTTTGGTGGGATGACAAGTAAAACAGATCACTGTTGTATAGGGAGATGTATCCTAACTTAAAGAGCTGGTTGTTCCACTATTTTGGTGGGGTGATAAGTAAAAATAGATTACCGTTGTATAGGGAGATGTAACCTCATTTGTGTTATTCAGTTGTGTCCAACTCTCAATGACCTCATGGACCATAACAAACCATGCAAAACTTTATGTCCATGATCCACTTGGTTTTCATAGCAGAGATACTGAAGTGGGTTTGCCAGTTCAAGGTGGTCTTCCATCCAACTACTGACCAGGCCCAATCCTGCTTGGATTCAGGGTGGTGTAACCTCTTGGTTCCCTGACTGGAATTGAACCCAGGTTTCAGTGGTGAGAGCACTGAATCCTTACCACTGGACCACCAGGTAACCCAACTCATGCTACCAAACAAAAATAACTTGTTGTTCCACCATTTTGGTCATACATAAGGAAACCTTGTATTATGAAATAATTTGCCACTCACCTGCTGCCAGTTATCTTCATCATGTTTTTTAATTGCGTTTAAAACAGAGTTTTATATTATTTTGTATGAATATTAAGTAATCCCCAGACATACATAAAGCCCACATGTTTAATTATCTTCTGGTAGTCTAAGGACATACAGACCAAAGCTCTGAGGTTTTATTAATCTCCCAGAACCATCCTAAATCCCCAACAGCTTAACCATTTCACCATAATGATCATGAATACCTGTGGGAGGTCTTACATTATTATTGTAAGTCTTTTCTAATGGAAATTCCATTGTAAATAAACTTATTTTGAATAGTATTAAGGCTTCCGCCATTTTCTTTTCTTATTATCCTCTTTGATTGGAGATTGTAGTAGTAAAGTGAGCCACCGACTTTACCAGGAGGTCTAAAGGAATTAATTTTCATGAGACGCTGGAAGAAAAGACACAGACAAAGCAGCTTGGAGCTGATGATCACTTTTGAACAGAGAGGAGACCTGGAGTTCTGAATAATACACGCCAGTGATTGTTAACAAACTAATGAACTGTTTGCTTTATTTTTGCTCCATTCAGGTTTAGTTGGATGGGAGTTGGATAGTGACATGTCCATGTACAAACATTATATACATAGTATGCTCACAGGTTATTAAACTAAGTATGTTGATGATATTATCTCAAGAGGGTAAATTTTTTTAACAAAGTAGCACAAGCCATGTAGCTAAATATGTTTTCCATCTTCCCCTTGTTTGACCCCTCCATGCTCTCCTTGCTCGGCTTCTCTCTTTCTAAATCCCCATCTTTGCTTGTCTTTGCTCACCTTCTCCATCCACCTCTCATGACCCAGGGGAGAGGGTCTAACTCAGCCCCAGAATTCTTCAGCCTTGTCGTCATGAAGCCCCCTTTGGACTGTGAAGTGGATGGGCCTCTCGGTGACTGGCAGAATGCAGAACAGGGATTAAAAACAAACAAACAAAGGTTATAACCTCTATAGAAAAGAGAGAACACCTTGAATAAGTTCTCAGAAGGAGTGAGAATTTATTGGGAAAGTTGGAACATTTATGGCAAAACAGAACAAGACAACTTTGGTTAAACCCTCAAACATGATTAAATTACCTGCCCACAATTGGTTGAACATTCTGAGGGGGGGGGGGGGTAGTTTCATCACAAACTTAAACACATTAAACTTCCCTTCTAAACTAACTCACTTCTACTATTTGAATATGCTGTCCACAGCTAGAAGATCCTTTCCAGTAGGTTCTGCTTGAGATGGGTAGCTTGTTGTTCAAATTGACTCTCTCTTGTAATGGATTTAGCAGGGACTAGAAAGGTGGTAAGGGGGTGGGTAGACAGCTCATAACTCTTTATGGAAGAGGCTAGCTCATTGCCTAAATGCAGATCACTCCACTTTGATCATTCTCTCAAATCTTCCTTACTCAATTTCTCCACAGTCCTATTACTTTTCAATTCAATCTCACCACTGCACATCCTCTCCACTAGTCCTTCACTGCTCGTTCTCATGATTCCCACATCACAGACGGAAATACCACAGGTGTAGGTTGTGCAATGCACCAGGGCCCACCTCTGGGGGCCCAATGCAGTCTAATGTTTTTATATTATACTTCTGCAGTGTAGGGCCACCCACAGTCTCCATCCCGGCACATAGCCCAACTGGCACGCCTGGGCCTCCCTGTCCTCTCCTGCCGTTGTATTCTTTAGCATTGGCAGGAAATCCTGAATGACATCACATGTGTGTGACATCAATCGGGATTCCCCACCCCAACAAGAAGTATAGTTGGCCAGAGAGTCACAGAAAGTCCTCAAGAGGGAGGCAGTGAGGCTGAGGGTTCCAGTCAGAAAACCTATACACAGACAACACTGTTTCAAGGTTAATGCCTCTCATCAGTGTGGGGCTCGTACCTGGCCCATGCAGTAGATGTTGTTTACCACACCAATCATTTAACATATGGTGGGCAAAAAAGTAGATACATACATAATCAGTTGGCACAAGAGGGGGCTGCCCTTGTACAAAAGCTGGTTCCTCACCATGGCTGTAGGATGTTATTTAAAGGTTCACAGATTGTGTACTGTAAGGGAAGATGAGGTTCAGCTTAACTGAATTCTGTAAAGATCAATATCTCCAATCCAGATGTGCAATTTTCTCAATATCTTGGTAGAAGTGGATATTTATCTTGGTTGACGTCTAACAGAAAGAGGAGATAAGGTTTGGTGTCCATAAAACTCAACACTTAAAGAACATGTCCAGGACATAGAATCCATGGCTCATACTAAGGGGTTACAGAGGACCATATATCAACCAGAACCCATTCTCCTTAATATAAGCCACTATTTACCAATAAAATATATAATTGTTTCCTGATTTTCCCAGTCATGTTACATTCCCTATCTATATTGGACCTCACCACTTCTACTGGTGGCTGTTCCACAGATCTAATACTATTTCTGTAGAGTAAAACATTCTTCCCTTACCCCTAAATCTTGCTCCTTCCAACTTCAAATCTTCTATTTCTCTTTTATTTTTCCAAAACATATTTAATTACAACCAATTGTTATTATATTTAACTATAATTCAACTTTTATTTTTTAAAGAGAGACAAGAGCTTGTTGGACTCCAAGATTTCCATTGTGGATGGTTTGATGTATTGACAGATGAGGAGAAAGCAGAGGAGAAAGACTATTGTTAGGTGTGAGGAACATGTGTTGAAGGCTTGATGTCTCCCACTGCTTGTGCAAGTCCTCAAGATGGTGGTAATAATCAACACATAAGAGTTCAAGGTAAGAAGAAAAGGAATGAGGAATATAACAAATAGGCCTAAGATGAAGATGAAAACCTTCATGATAAATATTTGACTGCAAGTTATTTTCATAAGTGGAACAAACTCACAGAAGAAGTGATTAATTATATTGGATCTATAACAAGAAGTTATATATAAGACTAGAAAAGGTAGGAGCTCTCAAAAACCCAATACCCAACAGACAATGGCCAACAAAACACAGGCTCAATGGATCATCCTCACATGATACCGTAATGGGTTACAGATGGCCACGTATCGATCATAACTCATGGTCGTTAGTAACTCATTGCTAATCAATCTGCCAAAACAACTCATCTGCCCAAGGAAGACACCAAAGGAAACTGTGAAGTCCCCCATTATGTAGCTAGTGAGGACATGATGTAGTGATGCAGTGGTGGAGAACATGTCAACGAAAGACAAATTTCCCAGAAAGAAGTACATGTGAGTGTGCAGGTAGGAATCCGGACAGACAAAGAGAACAATGGTCATGTTGCCACAAAGAGTGGTGAGATAAATGAGAAGAATCAGCAGAAAGATGGGTGTCTGAAGCTCAGGGACATCTGAAATGCATTTAAGAAGGAAATATGGCACTCCTGGCCCATGTCTTAAGAAATAACTGTATTCTGATCAGATAACATGATATCTACTGTATATGTCGTTTGTGGGTTGATTTAAAATCCTTACCTCCGACATAGTAGACTTCACATCTGAAGGATGTCTGATGCTTTTAGGTGCTGGTTAAGGACATTTGAGCTTAATATATTAGTTGGGCATCACTAGATTGCGAATCAACGAAAATACGCATCATATTGAAGCAATGTACTGTCAGACATTAAGGGACCACGTGTGTCACATTCATAGTATGCTCTTCTGAAGAACTTGACAGTTATTTCACACTTTTTTGGAGCAGTCTAATATATAAAGGACTGGATTGGTTGTGGATTCAATGAAGGTCTTTATTTTTTTACCATAATTCTTCTAAAATACCATTAACCAGTGGACATTGCCCCTGATATCTCTTAGTATAAACGTTAATGTCCTATTCATTAACTTTAATACCACTTTAATCCATCAGTCTCCTCCTACTTGGTAAATAACCATAACAAATCATGCTGATCTAATTGGTATTCATGACAGAGATACTGGAGTGGGTTGCAAGTTCCTTCTCCAGTGGGCCACAGCAGACAGCTCCAGTCCAAGTACTGACCAGGCCCAACTCTGCAGGGTGGTTTGACCTCTTGTTTTATGGGCCATCAATGTCTAGATGAAGAAAAGCAGAAGGCAAAGATGATTAGACAGGCAATGGTCCTAGATAGGCAAAGGGTGGTCAGGCTGACAGAGGTCCACAAAAGGCATGGTTGTCAAAATGATAGGGGTCTAACACTAGCCAGTGTTATACGACGTAACCAAAAAAGGAATAAACTCAGTAAGCAGGTAATAGATAGTACTCAGCTTGTGAGTGAAAGTACATGAAGGAATGAAGGAGCTTTCTTAAATAGGTGACCTCATCTAACCATCTCTGCCTCTGTCATCCTTATCTTCTTGCGCCTTCTATCTTTCCCAGCATCAGAGTCTTCTCCAGGGAAATTATTTAAGTTTTAGCCTCATGATCATACCTTCCAGTGAGTAGTATGTCTAGATTTCCTGAAGTACTGATTTATTGGATCTTCTTGTAGTCCAAAGGACTCCAAGTAGTTTTCAAAAACAACACAATTCAAAGGCGTCAACTCTATGGCACTCAGCCTTCTTTATGGTCCAGCTCTCACATCCGTATGTTACTACTGGGAATACCCCAGTTCGAACTATGCGAACCATTGTTGATAATTTAATATCTTTACTTTTTACTAGCTTGTCCAAGCTTGCCATAGCTTTCCTCCCCAGTAGCAAACATCTTAGATGTAGAGATTTTGGATCCCATGTAGAGATTTTGGATCCTAGGAAAATAAAATCTGTCACTGCCTCCACTTGTTCCCTGTTTATTTACAAGGAAGTGAGATTGCCGTTCGCCATGATCTTTGTCTTTTTAACGTTGAGCACCAGGCCAGCCATTACACTCTCTTCTTTTACCCTCATCAATAGGTTCTTTAGTTCCTCCTCACTTTCAGCCATCAGAGTAGTATCATCGGCGTATCTGAGGTTGTTGATATTTCTTCCAGCAATATTGATTCCGGCTTTGGATTCATCCAGTCCAGTCTTATGCATGATGTACTCTGCATATAAGGTGAATAAATAAGGTGACAATATATAACCTTGTCGCACACCTTTTCTGATCTCGAACCATTCTGTTGTCTCATGTTCGGTTCTGAGCGTGGCTTCATGTTCCACATAAAGATTTTTTTAGGAGGAGGATGAGATGTTCTGGTACTTCCTTTTCTTTAAGGATATGTCACATTGTGTTGTGATCCACACAGTTCAAAGGCTTTAGAAAAGTCTATGAAGTAGAAGTAAATGTTTTTCTGGAACTCTCTTGCTTTCTCTATTATTCATCGGACATTGGCAATTTGATCTCTTGTGCCTCTTCCTCTGCTGTACCCGGCTTGCAAATCTGGTAGTTCCCTGTCTATATATTGTTGGAGTTGAGCTTGTAGAAACTTAAGCATTACCTTGCTGACATGTGAAATTAATGCAATTGTTTGATAATTGGAGCACTGTTTGGCACTACCTTTTTTTGGGATTGGAATGTAGACTGAACTTTTCCAGTCTAGTGGTCATTGTTGAGTTTTCCAAATGTGTTGTCTCATGTTCGGTTCTGACCGTGGCTTCATGTTCCACATACAGATTCTTTAGGAGGAGGATGAGCTGTTCTGGTACTCCCATCTCTTTAAGGACATGCTACATTTTGTTGTGATCCACACAGTCAAAGGCTTTAGACTAGTCCATGAAGTAGAAGTAAATGTTTTTCTGGAACTCTCTTGCTTTCTCTATTATCCAGCGGACATTGTCAATTTGATCTCTTGTGCCTTTTCCTCTGCTGTACCCGTCTTGAAAATCTGGTAGTTCCCTGTCTATATATTGTTGGAGTTGAGCTTGTCGAATCTTAAGCATTACCTTGCTGGCATGTGAAATGAGTGCAATTGTTTGATAACTGGAACACTGTTTGGCACTACCTATTTTTGGGATTGGGATATAGACTGACCTTTTCCAGTTTACTGGTCATTGTTGAGTTTTCCAAATGTGTTGGTATAAAGCAAGCAACACTTTCACGGCATGATCTTGTAGGATTTTGAATAGTGAAATTGGGATTCCATCAACTCCTGCTGCCTTATTATTAGCAAGACACCCCAAGGCCCATCTCACTTCACTCTCCAAGATGTCTGGCTCCAACTCATTGGACAAACTATTGAGGTCACTACTGCCTTCCTATATGGATCTTCAGTGTATTTCTCTCACCTTTCATTATCTGATCTTCTTCTGTTAAGTCCCTACCATTTTTGTCTTTTATCACGCCCATTTTGGCATGAAAGGTGACTTTGAGATATCCAATTTCCTTGAAGAGATCTCTTGATTTACCCATTCTGTTATCTTCTTCGATCTCTTTACATCACTGATTGTAGAATGCCTCCTTATCTCTTCTTGCTATCCTCTGGAATTCAGTTGGACAAATATTTTCCTATTTCCTGTTCATTAGTAGCCTTCTAATAAGTGTCTTTTTTCGTCTTCTTGAATTAGCACTATTCTTGTGTTCTGACTTTCTATTTGTAGTCAGTCTGTTATTTGGATCTTAGTCTGTCCATACTTTCTACCTCTCTCTTGTACTTTTAATCCAGCTCCTGTAGACCTTCCACTCTTGTAGTACACTTATGAGGACCTTCAGCTCCTATGGTCATCTAACCAGGATCTAAAGCTCCTGTTGTCCACTTATCAGAACCTCTGACTGCCACAGAGCCCTCAACAGGACCTCCTCCTCCTGCGGTCCACTCACCAGGATCTCCAGCTTCTTCAGTACACTCACCAGCTCCTGCACTTTGCTCTCCAGAAACTGCCATTCATGTAATTCACTTATCAGGACCTCCAGCTCCTGCAGATCTGATCATCAGGACCAGTGGCGGAGCTCAAGTTTTTACATCTACTTTTATCTCCAGTTTTTAACTCCACTTTGTAACTTCAGTAGTTATCTACATTTCTATCTCAAGTATTATCTCCAGTTATTATCTCCACATTTATATCCAAATTATCTCCAGTTTTATCTCCACTTTTTATCTCCGGTTTTATCTCCAGATTTATCTCCACTTTTTATCTCCATTTTTATTTACACATTTATCTCCAGTTTTATCTTCAGTTTTATCTCCAGTTATTATCTCCACATTTAATTCCACTTTTTATCTCCAGATTTATCTCCAATTTTATCTCCAGTTTTAATTCAGTTTTATCTCCAGTTTTATCTCCACATTATATCTTCAATTTTATCTCCAGTTATTATCTCCACATTTATCTCCACTTTTTATCTCCAGATTTATCTCCAGTTTTATCTCCATTTTTATCTTCAGTTTTATCTCCACATTTTATCTTCAGTTTTATCTCCAGTTATTATCTCCACATTTATCTCCCCTTTTTATCTCCAGATTTATCTTCAATTTTATCTGCAAATTTTATTTCAGTTTTATCTCAACTTTTTTTCTCCAGTCTTGTCTCCAGTTTTATCTTCAATTTGATCTCGTTATTATCTACATATTTATTTCCAGTTTTTATCTCCAGATTTATCTCCTATTTTATCTCCAGTTTTAATTCAGTTTTATCTCCAGTTTTATCTCCACATTTTATCTTCAATTTTATGTCCAGTTATTATCTACACATTTATCTCCACTTTTTATCTCCAGATTTATCTCCAATTTTATCTCCATTTTTATCTTCAGTTTTATCTCCACATTTTATCTTCTAAAAGAGACACATTTCCACATGTGGTGGTCCTGCAAATCGGTAAATGTTTTCTGGGAAAGATGTCTCAAGAATAACTAAGAAAGAGCTGGAAGTGTATCCCAACAATTATTTTTATTTCACATCCTTCCGCTCAACATCACTAAGATTGAATCAGGTATCATTTTCAATGTTTTGCTAGTGGAGAAATGGCTACTGGCAAAAAATTGGTAATATCCCAACATGGTCGGAAATAGAGGAAGTTGTAGCTCGTAATAGATTAATCAAATTAGAATCATTGGACCAATTGTCTTCTACGAATTCTGGCACTACCAGTAATTATTGGATGCTATGGGACAATTATATATCACAATGTAGGCACTCTTAAATGGTGTCCTAGAGCCGGATAGCTGGGAGAGTTGGGGTTGTATTCTCGACTGTCGAAGTTGTTTTTTTTTTGTGTTGTTTTGTTCCTTGCTCTTCTCTCCAAGGTTAAGCTTAGAAGCAATAACCAGTTTACAAACATGTAATGTATATGTTTTAATAAATCGATTGAAATTGAAAGAGTGGAGGATGTCGATTGAAAGAGATATCTTTTCCCACTTCTTTTTGTACTTTTTTGTATGTACGTTGGTATTACACTGTCTTGTTTTTATTCTATATTTATTTGTTGTAAAATACAATAAACATATTAAAAAGAAAAAAAGAAGTCTGAATAATTGGCACCTTTTAACTGTGGTGTTGGAGAAAACTGCTTAGAGTCCCTTGGACGGCAAGAAGAACCAATCAATCAATCTACAGAAAATAAAGCCAAACTGTTCACTGGATGATTTGATCTTGAGGCTAAATATCAAAAGATGGGTTTTCCTAGAGAAGACTTTGATCAAGGGAAAGATTGAAGGCACAAAAATAATTGTTTTAACGCTAAATGTAATCTTTCTCGATGTAATTATGATATGAAATGTGCACTTCTCTTATTTTGAAGAGCCCCCAGATGAACAGATTCTCACCTTAACGGACACTTTTTTCTTCTTGCTCTCTCTCATGAGAGCTGTCATCCTGCAAAGCTGTGACCTAAAGCCACATTTACAGCAGGGGGCTTTGCAACATGTTAACAGCATTACATTGCTATATGCATCATGGCAGCTGAACTACTAACTAATACATACTGAAGGTTACCATAAGGCATAAGGCAGTGCCGTTACTTGGGGGGGGGAGTGGTTTACACCTGGCGGCACTTCTCTGGGGCAGCAAAAATTCCCCCACCTGGAGCAATCCGCCTATGGCCCTCCTGCCCCCTTCCCCCAGACTGCCTCCCCGCCTCCCTGTTCTACCTTCTATCTCCCCTGCCCCTGCTCTCTCCTCTGAATACTCTCACCTGGCAGAGGAGAAGCCACCAGGAGAGAAGTCACCAGACCTGGGAGCACACAGATAAGGGAAGTAGTGGGAGGGGGCAGACACAAGGAGGGGAGTGAGAGAGAGAGAGAGGGGGGGAGAGAGAATTGTAGAGACAGTGAAGGTAATTTGAGAGAGTGAAATGAGGGGAGAGAGACTGAAGGGTGAGAGGGAAAGAAGGTGGGAGAGAGAGAAAAGGGGTAAGAGAGAGAAGGGGGAGAGAGAGAAGGGAGGGAAGAGAGAAGGGGGATTGAGAGAGAGTAGAGATGTTGCAAATAGTTCGCCGGCAGACTGTTCCCGGCGAACATAGCATGTTCGCGTTCGCGGCGAACTGCGAACATATGCAATGTTCGATCCGCCCCTATACTTTATCATTAAACAAACTTTGACCCTGCACCTCACAGTCAGCAGACACATTCCAGTGAATCAGCATCATACCCTGCCTTCCAGACCCTTCAACCTCATGGACAGCAGCCATTTTGGAATCATAACTAACTTGCAGTCTTACTGAGAGGAGGCTGAGTGTAGGTGATACTAATTCAATGGGGAAAACCATAGCTAGGCTACTGTTCACAGTGTCCAATACAGTCCTGTATTGGACTCTTTTGATCTGTAAGGACTCTTTTGATCTCTGCTGCAAGGACAGCACCCCAAAAAGCCCTTTTTAGGACTATAACATCAGTCTGTTTTTTTGTTTTTTTCTGTCTAACCTAAGTTCATTTGCCTGACAGCTAGTCTGTGCGTGTCTCAGGCTCACAACTGATACTGTGCCCAGTGTAACCAATCCAATCTGGTGGTGTACCAGCAGTGTACATTTAAAAACCAAAACTTTTATTTTGTCTAATCTAAGTTCATTTGCCTGCCTACTAGCCAGTGTGTGTGTCAGGCTCACAACTGATACTGTGCCCAGTGCAACCAATCCAATCAGGTGGTGTACCAGGAGTGTACATTTAAAAAACCCAAAATTGTATTTTGTTAAATCTAAGTTAATTTGCCTGACCACTATTCTGTGTGTTTCTCAGGCTCACAACTGATACTGTGCACAGTGCAATCAATCCAATCTGGTGGTGTACCAGCAGTCTACTTTTAAAAACCAAGACTTTTATTTTGTCTAATCTAAGTTCATTTGCCTGCCTACTAGGAAGTGTGTGTGTCAGGCTCACAACTGATACTTTGCCCAGTGCAATCAATCCAATCTGGTGGTGTACCAGCAGTCTACTTTTAAAAACCAAGACTTTTATTTTGTCTAATCTAAGTTCATTTGCCTGCCTACTAGGAAGTGTGTGTGTCAGGCTCACCACTGATACTGTGCCCAGTGCAACCAATCCAATCTGGTGGTGTACCAGCAGTCTACTTTTAAAAACCAAGACTTTTATTTTGTCTAATCTAAGTTCATTTGCCTTACAGCTAGTCTGTGCGTGTCTCAGGCTCACAACTGATACTGTGCCGAGTGCAACCAATCCAATCAGTTGGTGTACCAGCAGTGTACATTTAAAAAACCCCAAATTGTATTTTGTTAAATCTAAATTCATTTGCCTGACTGCTATTCTGTGTGTTTCTTAGGCTCACAAATGATACTGTGCCCAGTGCACTCAATCCAATCTGATGGTGTACCAGCAGTCTACTTTTAAAAAACAAGACTTTTATTTTGTCTAATCTAAGTTCATTTGCCTGCCTACTAGCCAGTGTGTGTGTCAGGCTCACAACTGATACTGTGCCCAGTGCAACCAATCCAATCTGGTGGTGTACCAGCAGTCTACTTTTAAAAACCAAAACTTGTATTTTGTCTAATCTAAGTTCATTTGTCTGCCTACTAGCCAGTGTGTGTGTCAGGCTCACAACTGATACTGTGCCCAATGCAACCAATCCAATCAGGTGGTGTACCAGCAGTGTACATTTAAAAAACCCAAAATTGTATTTTGTTAAATCTAAGTTCATGTGCCTGACCGCAATTCTGTGTGTTTCTCAGGCTCACAACTGATACTGTGCCCAGTGCAATCAATTCAATCTGGTGGTGTACCAGCAGTTTACTTTTAAAAACCAAAACTTTTATTTTGTCTAATCTAAGTTAATTTGCCTGCCTACTAGCCAGTGTGTGTGTCAGGCTCACAACTGATACTGTGCCCAGTGCAACCAATCCAATCAGGTGGTGTACCAGCAGTCGACATTAAAAAAACACCTAAATTGTATTTTGTTAAATCTAAGTTCATTTGCCTGACCGCTAGTCTGTGTGTGTCTCTCAGGCTCACAACTGATAGTGTGCCCAGTGCAACCAATCCAATCTGGTGCTGTACCAGCAGTCTACATTTAAAAAACCAAGACTTTTATTTTGTCTAATCTAAGTTCATTTGCCTGCCTACTAGCCAGTGTGTGTGTCAGGCTCACAACTGATACTGTGCCCAGTGCAACCAATCCAATCAGGTGGTGTACCAGCAGTCTACTTTAAAAAAAAAACAAACTTTTTTCTAATTTCATTTGCCTGCCTGCCAGCGTGTGTGTCTTAGGCTCACAGCATATATTGTGCCCACTTGCCCAGTCAGTGCCACCACTCATATCTGGTGTTACAGTCAGTAGGCCACATTTAAACAAAGAATACAATTTTTACTGTAATACATTGAATAGCAGTTACTTGTGTGTCAGGCCTACAGAGTCTACTCTGCCAACTTCTGCAAGTGCACAGTGCCACTCATATCTGTTGTCACAGTAGCTTGCACACATAGTTCCACTAATCGCAAAATAAATGACAGGCAGAGGCAGGGCAATCCGCAGGAGCCGTCGTGGTCGTGGTGCTGTGATTCCCTTTGGCCCTTCAATAATGCCCAGTGTTCAGAGGCAAGTTACCCAGAACTCAAAAACGTCTGAGGACATAGTTGACTGGTTAACACAGGACACCCAATCTTCTACAGCTTCCGCTCGGAACATTGACGCACCATCCTCCTCCAGCTTAGCTTCGGGCACCTCTCAAGTTACCACTCGCCAGCCTGCCGCCACCACCAACACTAGTACCACAGCCGCTTCAATTGATCAGTCAGAAGAGTTATTTACACATCAGTTTGAAGAAATGAGTGATGCGCAACCATTATTGCCAAAGGATGTAGATAACAGGGATATGTCTCAGTCAGGCAGCATTACATACATGTACGTACGGTGTGATGATGATGATGATGTACCCGCTGCTGCTTCCTTTGTTGAGTTGTCAGATACAAGTGAAGCGGGTGGTGAGGATGACGATGCGTCCGTGGATGTCACGTGTGTGCCTGCTAGAAGAGAAGAAGAACAGGGGGAAAGTTCAGATGGGGAGACAGAGAGAAGGAGGAGACGAGTTGGAAGCAGAGGGAGGTCATCGCAAGGAGCTAGTGGCACAGTCAGACAGCATGCATCGGTGGTGTACCAGCAGAGTACATTTAAAAAAACAAAATTGTATTTTGTTAAATCTAAGTTCATTTGCCTGACCGCTATTCTGTGTGTTTCTTAGTCTCACAACTGATACTGTGCCCAGTGCAATCAATCCAATCTGATGGTGTGCCAGCAGTCTACTTTTAAAAAACAAGACTTTTATTTTGTCTAATCTAAGTTCATTTGCCTGCCTACTAGCCAGTGTGTGTGTCAGGCTCACAACTGATACTGTGCCCTATGCAACCAATCCAATCTGATGGTGTGCCAGCAGTCTACTTTTAAAAACCAAAACTTTTATTTTGTCTAATCTAAGTTCATTTGCCTGCCTACTAGCCAGTGTGTGTGTCAGGCTCACAACTGATACTGTGCCTAATGCAACCAATCCAATCAGGTGGTGTACCAGCAGTGTACATTTAAAAAACACAAAATTGTATTTTGTTAAATCTAAGTTCATGTGCCTGACCGCTATTCTGTGTGTTGTGAAAAAACCTTCAGTGCAGCAGGAGGTATTGTCACTGAAAAGAGAAGTCGCCTAGGTCAAAAAAGTCTAGATTACCTCACCTTTATAAAGATGAATGAGGGATGGATCCCGAATGGACTGACACTGGGCGATACATTAGACTAAAAAAGGGCTGATGAGATGAGCTGCCTTGAGCTAAAAATGGTCCACAAGCTGCAGTATTTTATCTTTGAATGCCTCATAACTTGCGTGACTTATCCGCCACCAACTAGGGTTCAAGACGCAATGTTTTAGGGCAGTTTCTGCCAGGGAAACAAACGTAAATTTTTCTGGTTGCTGCAACAGCAGCGGCTGCAACAATACCTCATTTTTGATAAGTGCACGCATCCCGGGGAGTCAGCGCTCGTCGGCATGTATGAGCTCTCTAATTCCGACAGTTATCAAAGTAACAGATGGAGCGACCAAAGGAACCAGTCTATAACTGATTAAATCAGTTTTACTGTACCGGCTGTGTGTATTTAAACGTGCATGGCTTAATCTTTGAGGCAGGATCAACCAGCTAGCCCAGCGATGGGGCGCCCCCTGGCCCTGTGACAGTAGGAGGACCGACCCAGCATCTTTTTCCATCTCCCGGTTCCAAACATCCAGGCCTTACACACGCCTCCTGATAGGTGACGTAACAGGTATTAAACTGATAAGAGTAGTACTTACAAACACGCCACTCCTATCTCGTGGCACCTTTGACTGCACCTGCCGTCCCCCAAATTTGAAGTGGGAGGACCAACCAAGCATCTTTTTCCATCTCCCGGTTCTAAAAATCCAGGCCTTATACACGCCCCCTGATAGGTGACGTAACAGGTATTAAACTGATAAGAGTAGTACTTACAAACACGCCACTCCTATCTGGTGGCAGCTTTGATTGCACGTGCCATGCCCCAAAAATGAAGTGATACGACCAACCAAGCATCTTTTTCTATCTCCCGGTTCCAAAAATCCAGGCCTTATACACGCCCCCTGATAGGTGACGTAACAGGTATTAAACTGATAAGAGTAGTACTTACAAACACGTCACTCCTATCTGGTGGCACCTTAGATTGCACGCGCCGTGCCCCAAAATTGAAGTGATACGACCAACCGAGCATCTTTTTCCATCTCCCTGTTCCAAAAATCCAGGCCTTATACACGCCCCCTGATAGGTGCTGTAACTGGTATTAAACTGATAAGAGTAGTACTTACAAACACGCCACTCCTATCTGGTGGCACCTTTGATTGCACGCGCCGTGCCCCAAAATTGAAGTGGGAGGACCAACCAAGCATCTTTTTCTATCTCCCGGTTCCAAAAATCCAGGCCTTATACACGCCCCCTGATAGGTGACGTAACAGGTATTAAAATGATAAGAGTAGTACTTACAAACACGCCACTCCTATCTGGTGGCACCTTAGATTGCACGCGCCGTCCCCCAAAAATGAAGTGATAGGACCAACCAAGTATCTTTTTCCATCTCCCTGTTCCAAAAATCCAGGCCTTATACACGCCCCCTGATAGGTGCTGTAACTGGTATTAAACTGATAAGAGTAGTACTTACAAACACGCCACTCCTATCTGGTGGCACCTTTGATTGCACGCGCCGTGCCCCAAAATTGAAGTGGGAGGACCAACCAAGCATCTCTTTCCATCTCCCGCTTCCAAAAATCCAGGTTTTATACACGCCCCCTGATAGGTGCTGTAACAGGTATTAAACTGATAAGAGTAGTACTTACAAACACGCCATTTCTATCTGGTGGCACCTTAGATTGCACGCGCCGTGCCCCAAAATTGAAGTGATACGACCAACCAAGTATCTTTATCCATCTCCCGGTTCCAAAAATCCAGGCCTTATACACGCCCCCTGATAGGTGCTGTAACAGGTATTAAACTGATAAGAGTAGTATTTACAAACACGCCACTCCTATCTGGTGGCACCTTTGATTGCACGTGCCATGCCCCAAAAATGAAGTGATACGACCAACCAAGCATCTTTTTCTATCTCCCGGTTCCAAAAATCCAGGCCTTATACACGCCCCCTGATAGGTGACGTAACAGGTATTAAACTGATAAGAGTAGTACTTATAAACACGCCATTTCTATCTGGTGGCACCTTAGATTGCACGCGCCGTGCCCCAAATTTGAAGTGATACGACCAACCAAGTATCTTTATCCATCTCCCGGTTCCAAAAATCCAGGCCTTATACACGCCCCCTGATAGGTGCTGTAACAGGTATTAAACTGATAAGAGTAGTACTTATAAACACGCCATTTCTATCTGGTGGCACCTTAGATTGCACGCGCCGTGCCCCAAATTTGAAGTGATACGACCAACCAAGTATCTTTATCCATCTCCCGGTTCCAAAAATCCAGGCCTTATACACGCCCCCTGATAGGTGACGTAACAGGTATTAAAATGATAAGAGTAGTACTTACAAACACGCCACTCCTATCTGGTGGCACCTTAGATTGCACGCGCCGTGCCCCAAAAATGAAGTGATAGGACCAACCAAGCATCTTTTTCTATCTCCCGGTTCCAAAAATCCAGGCCTTATACACGCCCCCTGATAGGTGACGTAACAGGTATTAAACTGATAAGAGTAGTACTTATAAACACGCCATTTCTCTCTGGTGGCACCTTAGATTGCACGCGCCGTGCCCCAAATTTGAAGTGATACGACCAACCAAGTATCTTTATCCATCTCCCGGTTCCAAAAATCCAGGCCTTATACACGCCCCCTGATAGGTGCTGTAACTGGTATTAAACTGATAAGAGTAGTACTTACAAACACGCCACTCCTATCTGGTGGCACCTTTGATTGCACGCGCCGTGCCCCAAAAATGAAGTGATAGGACCAACCAAGTATCTTTTTCCATCTCCCTGTTCCAAAAATCCAGGCCTTATACACGCCCCCTGATAGGTGCTGTAACTGGTATTAAACTGATAAGAGTAGTACTTACAAACACGCCACTCCTATCTGGTGGCACCTTTGATTGCACGCGCCGTGCCCCAAAATTGAAGTGGGAGGACCAACCAAGCATCTCTTTCCATCTCCCGGTTCCAAAAATCCAGGCCTTATACACGCCCCCTGATAGGTGCTGTAACAGGTATTAAACTGATAAGAGTAGTACTTACAAACACGCCACTCCTATCTGGTGGCACCTTATATTGCACGCGCCATGCCCCAAAATTGAAGTGATACGACCAACCAAGTATCTTTTTCCATCTCCGGTTCCAAAAATCCAGGCCTTATACAAACCCCCTGATAGGTGCTGTAACAGGTATTAAACTGATAAGAGTAGTATTTACAAACACGCCACTCCTATCTGGTGGCACCTTTGATTGCACGTGCTGTGCCCCAAAAATGAAGTGATACGACCAACCAAGCATCTTTTTCCATCTCCCGGTTCCAAAAATCCAGGCCTTATACACGCCCCCTGATAGGTGACGTAGCAGGTATTAAACTGATAAGAGTAGTACTTACAAACACACCACTCCTATCTGGTGGCACCTTAGATTGCATGCGCCGTGCCCAAAAATTGAAGTGATACGACCAACCAAGTATCTTTTTCCATCTCCCGGTTCCAAAAATCCAGGCTTTATACACGCCCCCTGATAGGTGTCGTAACAGGTATTAAACTGATAATAGTAGTACTTACAAACACACCACTCCTATCTGGTGGCACCTTAGATTGCACGCTCCGTGCCCCAAAATTGAAGTGGGAGGACCAACCAAGCATCTTTTTCCATCTCCCGGTTTCAAAAATCCAGGCATTTATTATTATTATCGTTTATTTGTAACGCGCCAACATATTCCGTAGCGCTATACATAAATTAAGTTACAGGCAATGACAAGTTAAAGATTCATACATTGCAAAGAGTGGATGGCCCTTTTATTTTCTCTAATCTAAGTTCATTTGCCTGCCTACTAGCCAGTGTGTGTGTCAGGCTCACAACTAATACTGTGGCCAGTGCAATCAATCCAATCTGGTGGTGTACCAGCAGACTACCTTTAAAAAACACAAAATTGTATTTTGTTAAATCTAAGTTCATTTGCCTGACCGCTAGTCTGTGTGTGTCTCAGGCTAACAACTGATACTGTGCCCAGTGCAATCAATCCGATCTGTTGGTGTACCAGCAGTCTACTTTTAAAAACCAAAACTTTTATTTTGTCTAATCTAAGTTCATTTGCCTGCCTACCAGCCAGTGTGTGTGTCAGGCTCACAACTGATACTGTGCCCAGTGCAACCAATCCAATCAGATGGTGTACCAGCAGTCAACATTTAAAAAAAACCAAAATTGTATTTTGTTAAATCTAAGTTCATTTGCTTGACCAATAGTCTGTGTGTGTCTCTCAGGCTCAAAACTGATACTGTGCCCAGTGCAACCAATCCAATCTGGTGGTGTACCAGCAGTCTACATTTAAAAAAAAGCAACCCTTTTTTCTAATTTCATTTGCCTGCCTGCCAGCGTGTGTGTCTTAGGCTCACAGCATATACTGTGCCCACTGCCCAGTCAGTGCCACCACTCATATCTGGTGTTACAGTCAGTAGTCCACATTTAAACAAAGAATACAATTTTGACTGTAATACATTGAATAGCAGTTACTTGTCTGCAAGCGTGTGTGTCAGGCCTACAGAGTCTACTCTGCCAACTTCTGCAAGTGCACAGTGCCACTCATATCTGTTGTCACAGTAGCTTGCAGACATAGTACCACTAATCGCAAAAAAAATGACAGGCAGAGGCAGGCCAATCCGCAGGAGCCGTCGTGGTCGTGGTGCTGTGATTCCCTTTAGCCCTTCAATAATGCCCAGTGTTCAGAGGCAAGTTACCCAGAACTCAAAAACTTCTGAGGACATAGTTGACTGGTTAACACAGGACACCCAATCTTCTACAGCTTCCGCTCGGAACATTGACGCACCATGCACTACAAGCTTAGCTTCGGGCACCTCTCAAGTTACCACTCGCCCGCCTGCAGCCACCACCAATACTTGTACCACAGCCGCTTCAATTGATCAGTCAGAAGAGTTATTTACACATCAGAAATGAGTGATGCGCAACCATTATTGCCAAGGGATGTAGATAACAGGGATATGTCTCAGTCAGTCAGCATTACATACATGTACGTACGGTGTGATGATGATGATGATGTACCCGCTGCTGCTTCCTTTGTTGAGTTGTCAGATACAAGTGAAGTGGGTGATGATGATGACGATGTGTCCATGGATGTCTCGTGGGAGGAGGAGGATTACTTTCACCTCTTCCCCTGTTAGATTCCCGTTGTGCTGTGACATCACCCTTATACGCAGTGTAAAGCATACTTTTTAATTTCATTTGGAACTGCTGCATCCTTTCTGCCTTGCGGTAATTGGGTAACATTTCAGGTACTTTCTGCTTATACCGGGGGTCTAGTAGCGTGGACACCCATTACAGGTTGTTCTCCTTCAGCCTTTTTATACGAGGGTCCCGCGACAGGCACGACAGCATGAAAGACCCCATTTGCACAAGGTTGGATGCCGAGCTACCCATGTCCCGTTCCTCGTCCTCAGTGATCTCACTGAAGGTATGTTCTTCCCCCCAGCCACGTACAACACCACGGGTACCAGATAGGTGACAACGAGCACCCTGGGAGGGCTGTTGTGATTGGTCTTCCTCCTCCCCCTCAAAGCCACATTCCTCCTCTGACTCCTCTTCATCACAATGTGTTGTTGATGGAGGACATGCAGAGCTTTTTCAGTCCTACGCATCGCCACAGCCCTTCGGGATCCACCCTCAGAGAACGACTCGACCGTCAGGTAACAGACTACCTCGCCTTAACTGCAGATATCGACACTCTGAGGAGTGATGAACCCCTTGACTACTGGGTGTGCAGGCTTGACCTGTGGCCTGAGCTATCCAATTTTCTATAGAACTTCTGGCCTGCCCCGCTTCCAGTGTTCTGTCAGAAAAAAACCTTCAGTGCAGCAGGAGGTATTGTCACTGAAAAGAGAAGTCGCCTAGGTCAAAAAAGTCTAGATTACCTCACCTTTATAAAGATGAATGAGGGATGGATCCCGAATGGACTGACACTGGGCGATACATTAGACTAAAAAAGGGCTGATGAGATGAGCTGCCTTGAGCTAAAAATGGTCCACAAGCTGCAGTATTTTATCTTTGAATGCCGCATGACTTGCGTGACTTATCCGCCACCAACTAGGGTTCAAGACGCAATGTTTTAGGGCAGTTTCTGCCAGGGAAACAAACGTAAATTTTTCTGGTTGCTGCAACAGCAGCGGCTGCAACAATACCTAACTTTTGATAAGTGCACGCATCCCGGGGAGTCAGCGCTCGTCGGCATGTATGAGCTCTCTAATTCCGACAGTTATCAAAATAACAGATGGAGCGATCAAAGGAACCAGTCTGTAACTGATTAAATGAGCAATTCGCAGTTTTACTGTACCGGCTGTGTGTATTTAATCGTGCATGGTTAATCTTTGAGGCAGGATCAACCAGCTAGCCCAGCGATGGGGCGCCCCCTGGCCCTGTGACAGTAGGAGGACCGACCCAGCATCTTTTTCCATCTCCCGGTTCCAAACATCCAGGCCTTATACACGCCTCCTGATAGGTGACGTAACAGGTATTAAACTGATAAGAGTAGTACTTACAAACACGCCACTCCTATCTCATGGCACCTTAGATTGCACGCGCCGTCCCCCAAATTTGAAGTGGGAGGACCAACCAAGCATCTTTTTCCATCTCCCGGTTCTAAAAATCCAGGCCTTATACATGCCCCCTGATAGGTGACGTAACAGGTATTAAACTGATAAGAGTAGTACTTACAAACACGCCACTCCTATCTGGTGGCATCTTTGATTGCACGTGCCATGCCCCAAAAATGAAGTGATACGACCAACCAAGCATCTTTTTCTATCTCCCGGTTCCAAAAATCCAGGCCTTATACACGCCCCCTGATAGGTGACGTAACAGGTATTAAACTGATAAGAGTAGTACTTACAAACACGCCACTCCTATCTGGTGGCACCTTTGATTGCACGCGCCGTGCCCCAAAATTGAAGTGATACGACCAACCGAGCATCTTTTTCCATCTCCCGGTTCCAAAAAGCCAGGCCTTATACACGCCCCCTGATAGGTGACTTAACAGGTATTAAACTGATAAGAGTAGTACTTACAAACACGCCACTCCTATCTCATGGCACCTTAGATTGCACGCGCCGTCCCCCAAATTTGAAGTGGGAGGACCAACCAAGCATCTTTTTCCATCTCCCGGTTCCAAAAATCCAGGCCTTATACACACCCCCTGATAAGTGACGTAACAGGTATTAAACTGATAAGAGTAGTACTTACAAACAAGCCACTCCTATCTGGTGGCACCTTAGATTGCACGCGCCGTGCCCCAAAATTGAAGTGATACGACCAACCGAGCATCTTTTCCCATCTCCCGGTTCCAAAAATCCAGGCCTTATACACGCCCCCTGATAGGTGACGTAACAGGTATTAAACTGATAAGAGTAGTACTTACAAACACGCCACTCCTATCTGGTGGCACCTTAGATTGCACGCGCCGTGCCCCAAATTTGAAGTGATACGACCAAACAAGTACCTTTTTCCATCTCCCGGTTCCAAAAATCCAGGCCTTATACACGCCCCCTGATAGGTGCTGTAACAGGTATTAAACTGATAAGAGTAGTACTTACAAACACGCCACTCCTATCTGGTAGCACCTTTGATTGCACGTGCCGTCCCCCAAAATTGAAGTGGGACGACCAACCAAGCATCTCTTTCCATCTCCCGGTTCCAAAAATCCAGGCCTTATACACGCCCCCTGATAGGTGCTGTAACAGGTATTAAACTGATAAGATAAGTACTTACAAACACGTCACTCCTATCTGGTGGCACCTTAGATTGCACACGCCGTGCCCAAAAATTTAAGTGATACGACCAACCACGTATCTTTTTCCATCTCCCGGTTCCAAAAATCCAGGCTTTATACACGCCCCCTGATAGGTAACGTAGCAAGCATTAAACTGATAAGAGTAGTACTTACAAACACACCACTCCTATCTGGTGGCACCTTAGATTGCACGTGCCGTGCCCCAAAATTGAAGTGGGAGGACCAACCAAGCATCTTTTTCCATCTCCCGGTTCCAAAAATCCAGGCCTTATACACGCCCCCTGATATGTGCTGTAACAGGTATTAAACTGATAAGAGTAGTACTACTTAACACACCTTATAATAATGCAGAGAGAGGCAACGCAGTGAGAGGAGTCTGAAGAAGAGGAGTCAGAGGAGGAAGGTGGCTTTGAGGAGGTGGAAGACCAAACACAGCAGGCGTCCCAGGGGGCTTGTTGTCACCTTTCGGGGACCCTTGGTGGCTGGGTGGAGGAAGAGACCTTCAATGACATCAGTGAGGACAAGGAACGGGACATGGCTAGCTTGGTATCCAACCTTGTGCAAATGGGGAGTTTGCGGTTGTGCAAAGGGACTGTTTGCGGTTGTTTGCGGTGCATTAAACGGGGAGTTTGGTTTGTTACTGTGAAGCGGGTGTAACCCTTACACTACCTGATCGATACAACATCATACCTGATGTTTTAAAGCATGTTATTCCAAACAATTTAGGAATGTTAGATTATTTATGCCCTTTATGGCTTAAAACCAGACTCTTCATCAACTATGTAATTTTCCGTGGGAGTTTTGCCATGGATCCCCCTCCGGCATGCCACAGTCCAGGTGTTAGTCCCCTTAAAACAACTTTTCCATCACTATTGTGGCCAGAAAGAGTCCCTGTGGGTTTTAAATTCCGCCTGCCCATTGAAGTCTATGGCGGTTCGCCGGATTCGCCGGTTCGCGAACATTTGCGGCAATTCGCGTTCGCGATTCGCGAACCGAAAATTTTATGTTCGCGACATCACTAAGAGAGAGTGAATGCTGGGAGAGAGAGAAGGGGAAGAAAAACAGAGAAGAGGGGAGTGAGAAAGAACTGGGGAGTGAGTGAGAGAGAAGGGGAGAAGATAGAGAAGGGGAGAAGAGAGAGAAGGGTGGATTGTGAAAGAGAGAGAAGCGAAGAGAAAGAGAAGGGGGAATGAAAGAGAGAGTGAAGGGGAGTGAAAGAGAAAAGGGACGAAAAGAGAGAAGGGGATTTATATATATATATATATATATATATATATATATATATATATATATATATATATATATATATATATATATATAATGTTCGCACAGTTTGGTTACTTTGAACACCTTTCCCTCCAAACCTATTACTACCTTCAGTTTTGAAAAATTTAGAAAAATAGGGTATTAACATTTAATGTCTATAATAGAAACTGGGTTGCGATCCAAAATATTATTAGGGTATTAACATTTAATGTCTATAATAGAAACTGGGTTGCGATCCAAAATATTATTTATGCATTGAGGAATTTAGGTTACCAAAGAGCACATGCAGTATTCTTCACAAGTGGTTTATAATCTGATGAAACTAGGATGAATAATCTCACTTATGTTGTGAGCTGTACCCTCTATGGTCACCAAAGATGGCAGGTCAGAGGTTAAACAAATCAAGGTCCACTGGTTAAGGAACTGGCAACCCACTCAGGTTTCTTTGGAGGAGGCTGAGATGGGGGTCGGGGGAATAAGGAAGTAGGAGATCAATGAGGTGGAGGGGGATACAGGAAGGGAATTGAGGAGGAAGCTGAGAAAGGGGGAAGGGAAAGTACTCTAGGAGATCAATGGGGTGGAAGGGGATACAGGAAATGAATTGAGGAGGAGGCTGAGACAGGGGAGGGGGGAAAGGGGATGTAGGAGATCAATGAGCTGGAGGAAGAAACAGGAAGGAAATTGGAAAGGAGGTGGTGATGGGGGTAGGAGGAAAATGGTAGTAGGAGGTCAATGAGGTGGAGGGGAAACAGGAAGGATTTGGGGAGGAGGCGGAGATGGGGGTTGCAGAAAAGGGGAAGTAGGAGATCAATAAGGTGGGGCAGTCAGGAGCAAATTGGTAATTGTATGACACAAGTATTTTGCATTATTGCTGAGTACCGTAGAGGGTTGCAAATGTCCATGTATCGATCTTAAGTTGCGGCGGCCAAGAGGAAGTACTCTGCGGCTCCAAGGAACATAAAGATAAAAAGCTGGGCAATGCAGGAACTGTAGCCAATCTCCTGGTTTCGGGTAAGAGTGTTGGCCAATACATTTGGCAATGTGACAATGATAAACCAGATATCCAAGAAGGAAAGATTCCCCATGAATCACGGGGCATTGTGGGCAAGTTCCACCTAAACTTATTTTTTTTTTATGTATTATTTTTTAAATATTAAATAGAAGATTAATTATCTATGTACAGGTTATGAATGTTGTT
>CM050170.1:11885264-12483966 GCA_027410445.1 Discoglossus pictus
GGTTTGACCACAAGATTGTAAAAGTGTAACAATCAAGAGAAAAGGTCAAGGACATACCAAATCATCGCTGGGCAGGTGTGAATATGCATATGGAAGGTAAAACTTAACCTTTAATAATAACATAAAATAAAAAAGTGATGTGCATAGAAGACTTTATAAAAAATAATAATGTGTCCTAAAAACAGGACCCCAAAACCTAAATGAGGTTTTAATGTAAATGAATATCGGAAAAAGCTGAAAATGAAAACCCCTGCACTCAAAGGGGATATCTGGGACAGGCACGATGGTGAGTACTTGCAGACATAGTATGTGAAGTAAAATCACAAGACAATATATCTATCAGTCTGTACAGTAATACATGCAGTGCTGAGAATAATAAGGGTCCTGAGTCTCCAATTCAGAAAAAGACTTATTTGCAAATTATGTAGTCTTACAGAACCTAAGTGAGGTTATACTGTGAAAAAAATATAATGCAATCAAAAGGATAAGTATCCTAAAGGAGCTGGAAAGGAGAAAATACGAACCCCTGCGCCTGAATGGGGAACCTGGGACAGGCACAGCAGTGAGTACTTGTAGGCACAATTGTGTCAATGATCACAAGGCAACTAGTGTGTCAATATGCGCATAGTTATATATTGTACTCACTGTTGTGGAGGTCCCAGGTCTCCAAATCGAGAATCAGCCAATATGTCAGCATTGCAGCTTTTCCATACTTCGCACCGATTGCTGGCGTGCTGAAGCGCTGCGTCGCTCGTTCGTGACGTGTACACGTGAAGATCACGACCGACGCCAACCAGACGTGCGCGTACCTGCGCTCGAGCGCAACCTGGCTGTGTAAGCCAAAGAAAAGTCGTGCATGCGCTGTGAAATCGCCCAACGCGCGTTTCGCTCTAAGAGGCTTCTACTGGATATATAATATTTTATAATTTAATATATATTCAAGATTTACAAAATGCATTATACAGATCACAAAAAAGAAAAAATGCTTTTCAAGAATTATACAATATTTTAGAATTAAATAAAATTGTAATTTAATCTGATTTACAGATTATTCATTTTTTTTAATTATTTTATTTGAATTTAAGAAAAAATTAAATATAAAATATATGGATTTCATTTTTACTATACAAGGAAAATAAATGTTTCATTTATATATTTATTATCATTATTATTATCAAAAAATAAGAAGAAGAATGTCTTCAAATAATTACATGAATCAGGTCCCTTAAGAGACCTGGACAGTTTGCAAATATAACCTTAGTAATATGACGCTTAGGGGCTCTTTAGCAATTCATTCTACACAAATATTCTAGTTGAAGAATATTTTAATTAATGTTATATCTCCATACACCGATACAGTAAATGTTACATCACTTAGGGACTGCGCCATTGGCAAATGTCTAATTGGCGACTGGAATAATTGTCAAGACGTAAACTCTTTGAAAAGAAAATATAATAAATGTATATATTACATTTATAGAGGGTCATTTTTTTTTTATATTTATTATTTTAATAAATTATATTTTTAGGGTTATGAGAACAGAAAGACAAATTTATGTATACAAGTGTGAATAATAAAAAAAAAAAATATATACACATATACTGTAGCTTAGATAGATACAATCAAGTAACCAATCAAATGTAATTAAAAAATATATTTTTAATTTAAATATTATCTTATTAACAATATGTGATTGTTTTGCAAGGATAGTTAATTATTTTTTACAAAATTTCCCAACGTACACATTTTTGTTCTGGAATTTAGTATAAAAGTATTCCAAAGAGTGCAATATTGGTGTTTATATATTGTAGGCGGCCTAGGAATAGGACAACATTAAATTAACAGCTTATTTAAGAAAATTTGAATTTTCATGAGGCATTATAGTAAAAGTAATAATGTAGTGGAGATCTGGAAGTAAAGGATTAAAGTTCCTGATTCAGACCAAGGTCCACGTATTGCCTCTCTGTGACCTCATGGACCATAACACACCAGGCACATCTTTATGTGCATGGTCATGCTGATCTACTTAGTTTTCATGGCAGAGATACTGGAGTGGGTTGCCAGTTCTGTCTCCAGTGGGCCACAGCATACAGCTCCTGGCATTTTTAGGTGGTCTCCCATCCAAGTAGATGGATGGATGGATATATAGATAGACATGACCATACAAACGTTTTCCAAATGATCACAAAGATGTTTTCTCTGTTAGATTTTCATCTTATTTAGAGGAACTAATTTGTGATAAATCTGTGGGGTCAGATTAGGAAGTCATGTATATAGTTGTTTATGACTGTAAATATGTTGTGTTATATTGTGTACCCAGCAATATGGGACTTGGGTCTAGTCACATACCAAGTATTAAATAAAATATGTGATAACTAATTCCTGCTTAACTGTTAAAGAAACTCTACCTGCCTATATACTATGAATCAGGAGATCCCCAGGGATTCCCCCTTTCCATACAATAGCCCTTATGATTCCTGGATCCCTCATCTAAATCATAACCTTAAGAGCAGATATTGACCCCTCTAAGGCACCTAACATTAACCCCCTTACCGTGCGGAAACTCATTGAATGTAAATATGAAATATTAGCCTCATGCCCTGGAGGTCCTTAACAGATCCCTGTGGCATCTGTGGCTTGCCAAAACCATCCAAACATGCATGATGTCCATGAACAATTACAATCAGTTTATGGGAATTGGTGAATCATGATGAAATCAAGGAGTAGCAAAGACAACAGGAGTAGAAAATCAATCTATTAGGGTTGGGAGAGCATGAAAACACGTTGCCCAAGCATTGGTCATACACAGGAGGAACTACATGGACAATGGCAAGTAGCTGCAAAAGGTAAAAAGGGTTTGAGCAGGATAGGTCATGACAAATATGTGGTAATAAAGACATTTTAGGTAGCATGGGCACTTAGATTGTGATTAATATAGAGGACAGTAGGAGGTTTTCTGGTTGAGGTGGGATCTGGAAGATTTGTGGAGAAAGTGATGGAGTTGGACAGTAGTGTAGTAGCTTTTGTTGGAAAAGAAGAGTGATAGCATGGCAAGAGGAATGCAATGAGATCGTCTGAATAGATCAGGAGAGTAGGATAGTGAGGTCTGAGAACAGACAGAGAGGACTTGGCATGGAGATTGAGGTTTTGTGGTTGGATATGGAGTGATGGTATTGGAAAGATTTTCTTAGCTCTTGTGCTAGATAGAGAGCATTGGAAACATGGAAGAACAGGCCCGCCCTCTGGTGTGGGGGCTCAAGCATATTGAGGAAAGCCAGACTGAACTTTGAATATATAGTCTTCAGTGTATTATTAGTTTGATGGTCTTCATTATAAATCATAATTTGAAATATGGAATATGTTAGCGCTGTATAAGTAAGAGATAATATTCATAATAATAATAATTATTATTATTATAAATTATTGGAATGCTCAAACATTTCAATTGGTGGAGTTAAGTGTTTGGTTCTAGGGCCTGGAGCCTTTGTGGTGTTATATTCTTGTGAATGAAATTTTCGTAAGATAATCTACATTATAAGTAAATAAGTGCATGGAGAATCCAAAGTAGTAATTGTGCATGGGTGGTTGTGAAGGTGCCATATTCAAATTGTTCCCTGACCAGGAGAACTTCTTCCGAGTCGGTGGTAGATCTACAACCTCATTCCTTCTGGACTTCCCCATGGCATTTATTATAGAGTAACATTGGTAAATGACTAGTTTTGCTTGTATCATATGAGCTTTTTGAGAAAGGTGTCCTGTATCTTTCTACTCCTTTGTGATATGTCCTCAGTTTTACCACATATCTAAAAACCAGATGCATTGAACAACCACTGCGTACTCCTTGAATATTGAAACAGCCATGTTAATTATACATGATGGCTTAATCATGCTCTTGAATCTCATATAGAAGTCTATGGAGCCAATTCTATCGCTTGACACACGTTCATATTAGGCCAGGACAGTAGTCCAACCCTGGAACTGGGAGTGAACTGGGTATCGTGGTTACATACTGGAAGTGACTACTGGTTGCCCTTAAAGTGGTACTAACAAACAAAATATTTTTATTAGCCCAATGCAATAGTCACACAACAAAACACATTCTGCTCATGGAATAAATGTTAAACGTTAAAAAACAACCCAGGGTGCTCTAGGCTCAAGTAACTTGGTGATATGGGCTCTTGGAGGCCGAGGGGACCCACATTATACAAAGCCTCTATAGCCATGAGAATAGCCCTTGGGTTAGGTAGCCACATGGGTTAGTGCCCATCAAAAGAGTCAATGAACAAAACAAAGAACATATAATGTACAAACTTCAATAAAGAAGATGTTTACCAAATGTTCAATGTCTTTATTTGTTGTATGATCACATTGCCCCAAAAGAAGTGTTCTTAGTATGGTATGTCAATTTACATAGTGGCTTGAGTGGCTCCACTCCAGTCACAATACTTAATTCCGGGGTGGCGATATCTAGAGCTTATTTTGTTTTTCAGTTGTTCAGTTATGTCCAATTCTTCACAACCCTATGGACCACAACATGCCAGGCAGATCTGTCAGTAACTGGCCCTCTGAGCTGTCTCAAGCTCATGTTTATTGCTTCAATTAACTCTTTTATCCCAGCTTGTATCTCCGCCTCTGCCGTCCACTTCTTTGTGTCTTCATTCTTTCCCAGGGTCAAATTCTACTCTAGGGAATCCTGTCTTCTCAAGATATGGCCAAAGTATTTGAGCTTTAATGGGGTTATGATTGAAAAATAGTAATCACTACTCCTACATATAAAACAGGCATTAGGTACATTGACAACTTCAAAGGATTATCTGACGTTTTTGAGTTGAATTGGTGAGGCCATATGTTTGTCACCTTTAATTTATAATGTATACAATCTGTGTGGGTTCCCCAATGATCCAGTGGTTAGGATTTGGTGCTTTCACCACTACGACCTGGGTTCAATTCCATTCAGGGAACTAAGAGTTAACACCACCTGAAGCCATGTCCCAGTGAGTACTTGGATTGGAGACTATCTAGGAATACCAGGAGCTGTATGTTGTGTATATAGGAAGCCAATGAAAACAATTGGCCAAGTTCTGCAGCAGATGGAGGATACATCAACCATAACGATCTCTTAATTGAAAGACTAAAGATGAGTTATGTCTTAATTGTAGAGCCTAATTAAAGACTTCTACCCTACCTAAATAATAATGGACAAAACAGTAATTATTTAAGAAAGAGGTCTAAGTTATATCACCAGCAGCATGTGGAGAGGGGTAGAAACAACTCATTGAAATTCGACCACAATGTAAACCTGTATTTGAGATCTCCATAGTGATCACATAGTAACATAGTAACATGGGCCCTCATTCAATTACCGGCCGTAAATCGGCCGTAAGGCTGAGTTTCCTTGCGGGGGTTCAGTTAACTCGCGATTCTATTATACGGCCCCGCAAGGATCTCCTTTTACGGCCGGCCGCATATCTTGAAACCGGCCGTAAGCTCTGAAATCTAAAAACGCAAAAATAAATTCAAGCCTGCACTGTACAGCTCTGTAAATGCTAGGGATCATATTGGGAGACATGAGGATTAAAAGTAACCCCCTCTCAAGCTTGCACATCAGCCCAAACCCGAGTTCAAATTAACTGTTTATTTTCCGGCTGCGGCGTGGGCGGGTCTGAGGTGCTCCAAGCACTCTGGACTTTTTACATGGATATTTTACGGATATTAAAAATAAAATATTTTACGGATTTGAGTATAGGATAATTATGTGCTATTTTTTCTAACACCTAAAATCCCTTTATAGTCTTCTCAAAGTGCAGGATGGCTTTATTTGAGCTATTTTATGTGCTTAATTGGTGCTAGCGGGACCTGTTTGCTGCAAGTAAGCTGCGGCTCGTTTTTAGCCTTGCAGACAGGGTTCCCGGAGCAATAGAATCGCAACCAGGCTTTTCTTACGGCCGATTTCCTTGCGGCCGTTTTAGATCAAAGGCTTACCTCCGGTGAGATCGGCCGCAAGAGATAGCAAGGCGCCGGCCGCAAGCCTGCCAGAGTCCCCGGCCGGAGGGGAATAGAATAGCCGGAAAGCTTGCGGCCGGTCCTTGCGGTAATAGAATGAGGCCCATGGTAATTTAGGTTGAAAAAAGACTTTAGTCCATCAAGTTCAACCTTTTTAGATCTCCTCTGATCTGCAATACACAGATTTATTGTTAATTAATCCAGAGGAAGCAAACCGAAAAATGAAACAAAAAACTGAAACTTTGTGAAAGGTCTCAACAGGGAAAAAAATATATAAAATTCCTTCCTGACCCCAGATACTGGCGATCGGATACCTCCCTGGATCAATACTCCCTCTCTATTTATCCAGGATAGCCTTTAATGCCCCTTTTATTTAAAAATAAATCCAGTCCCTTTTTAAAGTTATCTATCAAATCCACTGTCACCGCCTCCTTTGGTAGAGAATTTCACAGATTAATCACCCTTACTGTGAAGAACCCTTATCTTTCTTTAAGGTGAAATATTTTTACTTCAAATCTCAAAGGATGTCCCCTTGTCAGCTTAAAACCTCTTGGCACAAAAAGTTCCCTTGACAAATCTTTATACTGACCCTGGATATATTTATATAAGTTAATTATATCCCCTCTTAGACGCCTTGTTTCTAGAGTAAATAAGCTTAATTTGGTTCTTTATAACTTAGCCCCTCCATTCTGCTTATTAGTTTTGTTGCCCTCCTCTGTACCTTTTCCAGCTCTAAAATGTCCTTTTTATCAAGTGGTGCCCAAAATTGTCCTCCATATTCCAAATGAGGACGTACTAGGGATTTGTATAGTGGTAGAATTATATTTGCTTCCCGTGCTTCTATACCCTTCCTAATACATGCTAATATTTTATTTGTCTTTGCAGCTGCTGCTTGGCATTGAGCACTGTTAACTAGGTGGTTGTCCACAAGTATTCCCAAATCTCTTTCAATCTCTGATACCCCTAGATTTGCTACATTAAGATTACAAATTGCATGACTAAAAGTCCTTCCCAGATGCACAACATTTAATCGTATTAAATCTCATCTGCCATTGAGATGCCCATTCCTCTAATTTATGCAAATCCCTTTGGAGGGAAAGCACATCACTATCTGATTTAATTTACCTTGCACAACTTTGTGTCATCAGCAAAAATGGAGACACCACACTCCAATCCCACTTCCAAGTCATTAATAAATATATTAAAAAGAAGGGGACCTAATACTGAGCCCTGAGGAACACCACTTACCACATTAGTCCTATCAGAGTATGTTCCATTTACAACAACCCTTTGGCAGCTCTTGCAAAATCTAAAAAGACTACTTCCACTTAGTTGCCTTGAACCAAGTTCCTACTAACCTCCTCATAGAAACTACTTAGATTTGTTTGACATGACCTATCCTTCATAAATCCATGTTGACTACTACTTATAATCCTGTTTGAATAGACATATTCTTGTATGTTATCCCTTATTAACCCTTCTAAAAGCTTTCCCACTACTGAAGTGAGACTCACTGGTCTATAATACCCCGTGTTTGCTCTTGCTCCCTTCTTAAATAAAGGTATCACCTCTGCCTTTCTCCAGTCATCTGGTAGTGAGACAGTGTTGAGTGAATCTTAAAAAAATAGATATAATGGTTTGGCTATTGCAGAACCCAGTTCCCTCAGTACCCTTGGATGTATTCCATCAGGACCCGGGGTTTCATTAACATTTATTTTCTCCAACCTATTTTGGATTTCTTCCTGCGTTAACCAATTATTTGGCTTAGGTAGTGTAGATGTATGTTGCAGTGACCCAACCACTGGTACCTCCCTTGTGTATACAAAAGAAAAAAAACTATTTAGCTCATCTGCCTTTTCCTGGTTACTAATTATCAGGCTGTGTCACATTGTAATGTTCCTATAGCTTCCTTCCTCTCCTTCTTCCCATTAATATACTTAAAAAATATTTTAGGGTTATTCTTACTCTCTTTTGCAACAAATTTTTCATTTTCTATTTTAGCCAGTCTAATAGCCCTTTTGCTGCCTTGGTGATTTCCTTGTATTCCCATAAAGCAGTCTCTGTTCCCTCTTGTTTGTATAATATAAATGGACTGTTTTTCACTCTGTATCTTGATCTTTAAATCATTGTTAAGCCACATTGGATAGGATTTACTCCTTTTACAAATATTCCCACACGGTACATGCCGATGTGTATGTATATTTTTTAAGGATCTGAACGTTGTCCAGTATTCTTACCTATCAGTTCTCTGTCCCAGTCTGCCCTTTTAAAATTAAGAGTTTTTGTTGTCCCCTTAACATTTTAAGTTATGTTTTTTTTAATTCAATCTCAAATGAGACTGTGTTGTGATCACTGTTTCCCAACGGTTGCCCTATTCCAACATTTGATATTATATCAATATTACATGTCATGACTAAATCTAAGATGGCGTCATTTCTAGTAGGCTCTTGTATAACCTGGGCCAGATAATGATCCTGAGTGTACTCAAGAACCTGCTCCCCTTAGCTGAACTGCGGGTCTCATTTATCCAGTTTATTTCAGGGTAATTAAAATCTCCCATTATTAGAACTTGCCCGTGCTTAGCTGCATTTTCAATCTGTAACAATAATTGCATTTCCTCACTTTCAGCTATATTTGGGGGTTTATAGCATACTCCTACTAATATTGTTTTGGAATTTGCTGCTCCGCTATTTAACTCTACCCACAAACATTCAACATTACCGCAAGGTCCACCATAAATATCTTCTCTGACTATAGGCTTAAATTCAGGCTTAACATGCAGACAAATCCCTCCTCCTCTTTTACCATTGACCCTATATTTCCTAAATAGGTTATAACCATCCAGATTAACAGTCCAGTCATGAGAGTCATCCCACCATGTTTCGGTAATGCCTATTAAATTGCCAATAATTTTAGCTCTTCCATTTTTCCTGGCAAGCTTCTGGCATTAGCAAGCACACACCTTATGTTATGAGCCTGTAGTTCTGAAGTGCCTGCCACTGTACTTGAGTTACTTAGTACTACCTCCCTATTGACTATACTACCCCCCCCATCACCTCCCCTATGAGTTGTTAATTCATCCCTTACACCCTCTACACTTTCTACCCCATTACTTATATCTAGTCCCTCCCCCCACCTACTAGTTTAAACACTCCTCCAGCCTTTCTACCATTCTATCCCCTAGCACAAAAGCTCCCTCATCATTAAGGTGCAATCCATCCCTACTGTAGAGATTGTACCCAAGTGAGAAGTCAGCCCAGTGCTCTAAAATCCCAAACCCCTCCTTAGTGCACCACATCTTTAGCCAAGCATTAACCTCCCTAAGCTCCTGCTGTCTCCCTGGGCTAGCATGTGGCACTGGTAGTATCTCAGAAAACACTACCTTGGAGGTCCTTGCCTTTAGCTTATTACCTAGTTCTCTAAAATCATTCTTTAGGACACTCCATCTTCCACTAACTTTGTCATTGGTACCAATATGTACCAAGACCGCCGGTTCATTTCCAGCCCCTACCAATAATTTGTCTACCCGATCCACAACATGACAAACCCGAGAACCCGGGAGACAGCAAACTGTTCAATTGCTGGGATATGGGTGACAAATAACCCTGTCTACCTTCCTAATAATAGAGTCCCCTACCACCAAAATCTGTCTGTTGCTCTGCCTATTCTGCCCTCCCACTTCTCCAGTAGAACTGGTCTCCCAGCTGTTAGAGGGAACAGCTCTATATGGCATTGCCTTTCCTGAATGGACATCACCAACAGTTTCACTCAATCTGGCAAATCTGTTGGTGTTTGCCAACTGAGAACTGGCCTGCCTCCTCCTGTTCCCCCTGATTCCCCTTCTAACTGTAACCCACATCCTCACTAGCCCCAGCTCCACCATCCATGCTAGGCCCAAATAAAATGTGCTCAGTAAGCACCAACCCCCTTTCAAGTGGCGCAATATCACAAAGTGCTGCAATTCTCCCCTCCAGTTCTCCAATTTGAGCTTCCAGAGAGGCAAAGTGCTCACACCTGCCACAGAGCATACATTGCATACATATGACAGTGAGGATGCCACTGGACTGACTCATAATTATTATTATTGTCTACAAAAATTCCATGGGAAAAATTAAGAATATAAAATAATACATTTGTATAAAGTTTTATACAAAAAATAAATATATATATCTTTTTAATCTTCCCCTTTGCACTATAAATCTGTCCATCCCCTTTTCTTTGAACTCCCTCCTTTTATTTAAACTCCTACACTTTTACTGGAATTGGACTTATACTAGAAATGTTCGCAAGCTCACAAGTTCGGCCCTTCTCTTGTTTATATTAACTTCTGCCTTCTCACCTGGGCACAATTAGTGCACTCTGCAATTTATCAGCCTTTACTTGCAAAAGGAAAATCCACTTGCAAAAAAGTTATGTTAGAGAAATATCCTGTTAGAGAAATCACCCTTCCCCTATCCCCTTTCCATTATTAATATATTTGACCCTGTAACTGAGGATGAAGTCTCTAGTCTTCTATCAACTTCTCTCGTCTTACAAGTTGTCCTCATGATCCTATTCCGTCACAGATAGTCCCTCCCCTCTCTACCACATTTATCCCAGCTCTCACACTTCTATTCAACCTTTCCCTAAAAAATGGCAAGTTTCCAACACTTTAAAACATACCAAAATTACAACCATTCTTAAGAAACCCACTTCGGATCCAGCTTGGGCATCTAACTAGTGCCCTATTTCTCTACTTCCCCAGGTTTCTAAATTTCTTGAGTCTGTCGTTTACAACCACCTTACATAGTTCATCTCATCCAACTCCCTCCTTGACCCCTTCCAATCTGACTTTCGGCCCCAACACTTCACAGATACAGCTCTCACTAATGTCACTAATGACTTACTCATAGCCATTTCTCCATTCAAATTCTCCTGGATCTCTCTGGGGCTTTGACACAGTTGACCACCCTCTTCTCATTCAAATTCTACGCTCTTTTGGCATCTATGACACTGTACTCTCATGGTTCACTTCTTATCTTGAAAATCAAACTTTTAGTGTCTCATCTGGCACTTCTTCTTTACCTCATTCTCTGACTGTCGGTGTACCCCAAGGTTCAGTCTATGGCCCCTCCTCTTCTCCATCTACACATTCTCCCTTGGAACCCTAACACAATCCCTTGGATTTCAGTATCATCACTATGGAGATGACACTTACATCTACCTCAGCACCAAATCTACCCCCTCTCTTGGAGCTAAAGTTGCCAACTGCCTCTCTAGCATATCCTCCTGGATGTCTACCCATCAACTGAAACTCAACCTGTCAAAGGCTGAGCTCCTAATCTTCCCACCCTCTCCCTCAACCTCTACTCCATCACTCTCTGTCAACAACGCCATCATCACACCCACCACTCAGGCCCATTGTCTTGGGGTTCTACTGAATCCTTCCCTCTCTTTCATTCCTCTCATACAATCAATCACAAAATCTTTTCACCTAAACAACATTTCCAATATCCGTCACTATCTGACACAAGATACAGCTAACATTCTAATTTACTCTCTCATCATATCTCACTACTGCAGCTCACTCCTTGCTGACCTCCCCATCACCGTCCATACCCACTCCAATCCATATTACATGCATCTGCTAGACTCATCAACTAAACTCACCACTCGATGTCTGCAGCACCTTTCTATCAGTCACTCCAATGGCTTCCCATAGCCTCCAGAATAAACTTCAAAATCATGACTCTAAGCTCTCAACAACAATGCCCCCTCTTACATTGGTGCTCTCAGCTCAAAATACTCTCCCAACCGCCCTCTTCGCTCTGCTGGTGCCCTTCTTCTTTCCTCCTCCCTTATCACCTCCTCTCACTCCCGTCTCCAGGACTTTTCTCATGCCAGCCCTACTCTTTGGGATTCCTTGCCTCGCTCCATTAGACTGTCCTCCTGCCATCCTTCAAAACCTCTCTAAAAACCCATCAGCCTTGATATGTAGAATGCATCTATCACCGCTTTATCTCACCCGTACCCTTTTGACTGTAAGTTTGTGAGCTTTAAATCTCATGGAAAGCTCTGTGTATGTTTGATTGTAAACTCAATAACAGGGCCCTCCATTGTGCAATGTGATAAAAAAATAATTGATTTGTACTTAACCCCTGTACAGCGCTACGGAATATATGGGTGAGTTAGAAATAAAGAATAATAATAATAATAATAATAATTTGTTTCCCTTATCAAAATAGTATATTCATAGACTTGGGAAGTATAGGTGATCCTTGCACCACTAATATATATGGACAAACCCATCTAACACATAGGAGTCAGACAGGCTGTTCTTACAGTATAATGTCTCAATTTATTAAAATTAAAATATTCAGCTCACATTTGTCGATGCATACAAATGCACTTTGTGTGGTCTATCTATTGGTCTATATGTCTTTCAGTCAGGTAAGGCGCACCAGCCTACTTTAATCTTTGATGTTCAATTGTAATATTCTCCAGTGGTGTTTGTGGAAAATGGAAACCAGTCCCAACATGTCAATGTTCAGATAAATGACCCCTTGTAGAACCAAATACAACCTCCAAAGGAATTTTGACTTCCTCAAGAAGCACAAATGCAAGCGCACATGGATGTAGACCAGTTGATGACCCATACAATGGCCTGATACCATTTTACCACAATGTGAATGTAACCTTTGGAGGATCGGGGACATAACGTATATAGGGTTTGTAACAGAGCTGGAACACGCAGTCCAATATCTCCGCTGGTATACGGTAAAATACCCAAGAAGCAATACAGTCTCACCATTCCCGACCTCCCATATTGGACGACACACAATTTGGGAGTCAAATGAATACTGACTTTATTTTGTTATTGCAGAAATATTTATACCCATCTCTTCCCACAGGCAATACACATGCCCATATTTGGCCGCACAATACACATAAAGAGAACAATAGGTGGGTCACACCCCCCCCCCGAGGCTCCCTGGCAACTTTGATACAATCAGACATTGATTCAATTACACTTCTTTGTTCTTATCTGAGAGTGAAAACACTGTATACAATAGACTTCCTTTATCTTATGCGGAGTCGCTGTAACAAGATTATCTCCCATGCCAAGTAGCTGCAAATGTCTGGGACAATATTCTGCAGAGCATCAACCAACATACATATAGTAGGATCATATTTTAACCATAATAATCATAAAACAGGGTAAAACAGTGATGGGTTCCGCTACAGGGTTCTTTACATTTAATACTGGGCATTCTGCCCAATACAGGTAGCCCGGGAAGGTAGGTTATAGCCTTGTCCTGTAAAATAACCTGTGTATCAAGGATTACGATCTAGTAGGTTGGTCCCCGTCCTGCCCTGTCAAATCACCCAACCACAAGACAAGGTTAGCAATCTCTGCTGCTGAACACCATAATTCATGTGTGGACTGTCTAGACTTTTTATTGAGGTAAGTTCATCTATTTTTTGGTGGAACAACCTCTATGGGTGGTGTTGAAAGTGCAAGGAAGTAAGTTGGGTAATCTTTTATTGGATATTGTTAATTGTATTTTTAAAGTGGTCAACAAGACCTTGGACTTTTATGTTGATTGTTGAGCTAGTACATAAGGACTGGGAAGAGGACTAAAAGTAGAGAAGAGATTGTTTGGTTTGGATGACAAGTTGGTTATGAAAGATAATATGGAGGCTTGTTTGGACAATGTTATTGGATTGGATACACTGAGAAGAAACAATTTCCTCATTAGGTTAGAAGTTTAAATGCCAAAACTTCATAATGAGAATTTACATCTTCAGTAACCAATTTTTCATAATAATTTCTTTATACTTTACTTTATCTGAACTCAAAAATTCTGCAAATTTAAAATAAGACACCCATTAGAAAAAAAGCGGATCAAGTCTGCCACAAAAATAAATCAGCCTTCAGATAGATTATATAGAGAAATGAAACAATGATTTGTGATCCTCAGGGAATTCCTCCTATGTGGAAGGCATAACCGAGGTTGGTACCGCAATTTCTGACTAATATTCCCTACTTTTAAGAAAAGAAAGCAAATATTCTCATATACACCTGGGCTATCACATCAAGTGGCAGACATCAAGCTCACATATATGGGGCATCTCACATTAAAGTGCTCCCACTTATGCACCCAAAATTTTTTTTATTAATTGGGTGCTTAATTAAAACCAAATTAAATAATAAAAATAGATGTTAGATATGAAGCAGCACAGTATAGGTAATTAATTGAATGACTACAATAGGTTGACTACAATACTATTTGAGTTTAAAATTATAATACCAAGCTGTAGTGTAAATGTAGATGCAGACTTTGATAAAATCACTTTCATTTGACGAAACGGCTGTCCGGCATTTTAGGGAGTCCAGTTTATATTGCCAAATGCAATATGAAGTCCCCAGTTAGGGCCAATAGAATATAAGTCTAAGACTATCTATATGGTTATAGCTTGTTGGTAGCAAGTGTATGTGAGGCTGTGTTTACAACCGATTCCCCCTTAGCAATTTTTTAGCTATAGATATTTACACTACATTTTGGTATTATAATACAATTCTCAATCTACGTGTGAGGCACTAGAACAACTAATGATCACTATTTATAAATATAATACACCTTAAATCAGCAGAAATATCCTAAGAAAAGCCTGCATCCTCTAACATGAATAATCTGGATTACTATATCCAATTATATCATTCATGATGATGGAATCTATATCTGGTTTTAGGCCACTTGCTCAGAAGGTTCAGAGCTTTCAATATTGGTTCAACATACACCGATGGGTTTTATTTTCATGAAAACAAGGAAAATAATTAATGTATTTACATTTTATTGGACAAATCACATTATATCGTGTAAGTATCAAACACAATAATAATAAACATACAACTGGAAAAGTAAGAAATATAACATAATTTCTATATATTTCTTGACATATTCTCACAGAAATTTTATCTAAACAGAAACACAACAAAATATTAATATTATGACCTTCAAAAAAGTTCCCAGAAATTTGTCACCTAAAGAGTTTGCCGTGTTGGTCTCATTGCCAGACAAATATGGCGGACAAAGTTACACTGGCACCTTGATATGGATGAGCCCCAATGGGCAATAATACATTCAAAGCAGATTATTATTTAATACTCTCTCTGATATGTGATATTATTCTTTCCATGATGATTTAATCAGTGTTTTTGGATAATTTCAGTTGTCTTCTCAGTGCTGACTTTACATCTTTATTTTTCAAGCTATAAATCAGAGGGTTTAGCATTGGGACAATAGCCGTGTTAAAGAGAGAGAAAAGTTTGTTGGACTCCAAGCTGTCTATGGAAACTGGTCTCATGTATTGGCAGAAGAGAGTTGTATAGAGAAGAAGGACGACCGTGAGGTGTGAGGAACACGTGTAGAAGGCTTTACTCCTCCCAGTGCTGGAACGGATCTTCAGGATGGTGCCGATGATGAAAAAATAAGAGATGAATGTTAGAGAAGATGGAGTGAGGACATTAATGAGCATTCCTTCTGTGAGGATCAGCATCTCTAAAACAGACGTGTCACTACAAGAGAGCTTCATAACTGGGACTAGGTCACAGAAGAAATGGTTGATTATGTTGGATACATAGCAGGAACATCCTAACAATAGTACAATATAAGGTGTGAAAACAACCAATGATGCCAAGATACAGACAATGACCAACAGGACACAGACTCTATATCTCATGATCATTGGATAATGTAATGGGTTACAGATGGCCACATATCGATCATAGCTCATCGCTGTAAGTAGGAATAGTTCATTGATCTGCAAGCATGAAAATATGGACAATTGTGACATGCAACCAAGAAAAGACACTGTATCATCCCCAGTTATAAATGTCACAAGGGTAGAGTGTAGTGTGACAGTGGTAGATGACATGTCCAGGAAGGACAAGTTCCCCAAGAAGAAGTACATGGGAGTGTGCAGGTGAGGATCCCGACAGATGAGTAGAAGAATGGTTATGTTTCCACTAAGAATCATGAGATAAAGGAGGAGAACCAGAAGGAAAATTGGAGTCTGTAGCTCCGGAATGTCTGATATACCTTTAATGACAAAATAACTCAAAATGGTAAAGTTCTTCTGGTCCATTCCTTAAGGGGTAAGGGGATGTAAAAGAAAGAAATAAGAAGTGGTTGATTATTTTGATCAAAAATACTAAACAATGATTTGTGGTACCTGCTATCTTTACCCTTATGTTTGCCAACTAATATTAACATGATACTACCAGATACTGTTGAAGAAGGACGTGGAAACCCACTACAGTATTTCTGCCATGAATACCAAGTGGATCAGCATGGTGTGTTACAGTCCATGAGGTCAAGGAGAGGCGGACACAACTGAATGACACGAAAAACTACCAGATACTGTACAATCTTGTGCTCTGTTTGAACCAACACACACTTTGAACAAAGACCAATATTCTTGTCAATATAAAGAGGTCATCTGGTGATATGATGTGAAGAGACAAGGACAAGATCCATATAGAATGGCGAGTTACTAGTGAAGTGCCTCATAGATCAGAACTGAGTTTAGTTTAATATTGTCATTAATGATATTACTAATGGGCTCCAAGAGATGATAATAATGTATAGGAATGTAAGTATGTCTAGATATCTAGGAAAATACAATAAACTAAAACGTTTTATGTTGATGTAATTGGCAGATTAGAAGGGTCTACTGGTTCAAAGAGGTCACACCATCGTGAATCCATGTATGGCTGGGCCTGGTCACTACTTGCATGGGAGATTACCTAGGAAAACTAGGAGCTGTATATTATGACCCAATGGAAATGGAACTGGCAACCCATTTCAGTATCTCTGCCATGAATGCCAAGTGGATCAGCATGGTGTGTTGCGGTCCATGAGGTCACGGAGAGTTGGACACAAACAAATGGCTCTAAACTGCCCTGCAAATCTGTGCGTCTTTGAGACATGTCTGGGATAGTATTGTTTTAGCTTTAATGCCACCATTGACTCCCTATAATACTGTATCACCGGTACTGAATAGGATTTTGGTAAACAAAAGTTAATTTTAAGGGTTAATAAGGGATAATATACAAGAATATGTCTATTTGAAGAGGATTATAAGTAGGAGCCAACATAGTTTTATGAGGGATAGGTCATGTCAAACAAATCTAATTAGTTTCTATGAGGAGGTTAGTAGGAACTTGGATCAAGGCAACTGGATGTAGTCGTTTTGGATTTTGTAAAGGCTTTTGATACAGTGCCACATTGTAAACTATTGTACAAACTAAAGGATACCGGAATTGGATTAAATATCTGCTCATGGATTGAGAGCTGACTGAAAGACAGGAAGAAAAGGGTTGTGGTAAATGGAACATACTCCGATTGGACTAATGTGGTAAGTGGGGTTCCTCCAGGTTCAGTATTAGGCCCTCTCCTTTTTAACATATTTATTAATGACTGAGAGGTGGGATTGGAGTGTGGTGTCTCCATTTTCGCTGATGAAACTAAGTTGTGCAAGGTAATTAAATCAGATAATGATTTACTTTCCCTACAAAAGGATTTACATAAAATTAAGGAATGGGCATCTAAATGGCAGATGAGATTTAATACGAATAAATGTAAAGTTATGCATCTGGGAAGGAAAAATAGCCATGCAATTTATAATCTTAATGGAGCAAATCTAGGTGTATCAGATATTGAAAGGGATTTGGTAGTACTTGTGGACAACCACCTAAGTGACAGTGCTCAATGCCAAGCAGCAGCTGCAAAGGCAAATAAAATATTATCATGTATTAGGAAGGGTATAGAAGAAAGGGGAGCAAATATAATTCTGCCACTATACAAATCTCTAGTACGCCCTCATTTGGAATATGGAGTACAATTTTCATAAAAAGGACATTTTAGAGCTGGAAATAGTACAGTGAAGGGCAACAAAAGTAATAAGGGGAATGGAGGGGCTAAGTTATGAAGAAAGACTAACCAAATTAAACTTATTTTCTCTAGAAAAAAGGTTTCTAAGAGGAGATATGATTACATTATATAAATACATACAGGGTCAGTATAAAAATTTGTCATGGGAGCTTTTTGTGACAAGATATTTTCAAATGACAAGAGGACATCTTTTGTGGTTAGAAGTAAAAAGATTCCTCCTTAAAGAAGGAAAAGGGTTCTTCACAAAAAAGGGTGGTTAATCTGTGGAATTCTTTACAGCAGATTCATTAAATAATTTAAAAGAGTAATGGATATATTATTAATTAAAAAGGGTATTCAGGGTCATCTTGGTTAATTAGAGAGAGCGTATTGATCCAGGGAGGAATCCGATCGCCAGTATCTGGGGTCAGGAAGGAATTTTTTTGTTTCCTTTTGAGACTATTAGGCAAGTTTCACTTCAGGGTTTTTTCTGATTACCTTCTTCTGGATCAATTAACAACTAATCCGCATATTTCAGATCAGAGGAGATCTTAAAAGGTTGAACTTGGTGGGCTAAAAGTATTTTTTCAACCCCAATTACAGTGTAACTATGTAACTGGTCTGGTCTTCAAAACAGTGGGATCGACATACCAAAGGATGTTTTGGGTTATCTTCACATTTCACCCATCATGCCATAGGACCATAAGCCGATCTGTCACTTTGTACATCTTGGCCAACATTGAACTTCTGCTGCCATTTTTAGCTGAAAACAATATTATGTAGACATTGTAATCTGACTTTGTACCAAGTTCAACGTAATATTGCCCAAATCAGTCTAATATATATGGATTTCTAATACTGAGTTTCTATCATGAGTTAAATGGTTTAATAATAACATAATGTACACTTTGTATGTCTAGAAATATGTTTTTATGCATGTTCCAGAAGGTCTGGACTTGTGAGTTGGACCCAACACATAAATAATTTAGCCTCACTGAGAAAACACTGATTTGAATTCACAGCTTTCTTCTCATTAGATTAAGATTAAGATACATAAAGAAGTTGCGGTCCATGAGGTCAATGAACGATGTGACAACAATATCTTGAAACAAAGATGTGAGTTGTTTAACAATATGAAGCATTTTGGATGAAGATATTATTAATGAATGTAAATAAATATATATTTAAACCAATAATAAAAGGCTACCATGGCCATTTTTTTCTATATGGACATTTGAATAACTACAGTGATTATTTAAGGTAATTTAAAAGTAGGAAACAAAGCTGTTGGATGAGCCAGTAGGATAATTGGTTGGAAGATGGATTAGTAGTAGATGAAGGTTGGTACTAAGTTCACTTTTCAGACCCCCAGTCAGACCTCAGTTACATGAGGTGAGACTCCATGACGTTATTGCGTATAGATTAGACCAATGACTCTTAATGCTTTTTATTTGGGCAGTGGCTGGTGACCATTATTGCTTATGTGATATTCCAGGTTTTATGATCAATTTTCATTTAGTTTTGCTCTCATATGAATAGAGGACATTTTATCTACATCAATAATGTAGGGAATGGTAGTGATATATTTATAGTGCTAGGACTTCTTCATCCTGACAGATAAGGTCTTATTGACCTTCACTGAGCTTAGGGCCAGCTATAGAGGACCACTGGCTTAGAGGACAGAAGAAAGAGGTGATATATGATAGAAACCTTCCAAATATATCAAGTGTGTTCAAGAAAAGGAGGAATGCAAAAGAACAAGCGGTCATGATGTGAAGTTGGATGATCTAGGAGTAATGTGAGATATTACTGCCTTAGAGATAAATAGGTGTAACAAATGTCCATAGTTATGGATGTCTGTAATAGGCATGAGGTTTGATTAAGCCAAGATTGTAGGTAGATAGAATAGGCAGACTGGATTTTCTCCCATAATGAAATTCCGGTCCTCTGTTACATCACTTCTACATGTTGTTGGTATGTTACATACTTCACAAACAGGTGGAGTTTTTCCTAAAGAGATCCTTCAGCTCGTACATAGGAGCTAAACCTGGAGTGTAAGTTATAACCCATCTATAGTGCTCAGTAATGATTGTCCTCACTTACCTGGGGCCAGTACAGTTATCCAGTTGTTTCCATCACCGATCACTGTAGAGGTTTTATAAGATTTCTTATGGGCCCCTAGAGGTATAAAATACCTAGAGGTCTCATCTAGAGCTTGTGTCTTGGGGTGGTAATTATCCAGAGACCAACCATTCAGATAGTCTAAGAATAAAGGAATAAAGAACAATTAAAGATAAAATTAACACCTGAGCAGCTGATTAAATGGATAATTTGGGTCTTAAATATATATATATATATATATATATATATATATATATATATATATATATATATATATATATATACATAGTGCCTTGCAAAAGTATTCACCCTCCTTAACTTTTTACCTATTTTGTTACAATATAGCCGTAAGTTCAATGTTTTGTTAATCTGAATTTTATGTGGTGGATCAGAACACAATAGTCTAAGTTGGTGAAATAAAATTAGAAAAATGTATACATAAGACTATTTTTTAGAAATAGAAAACAGAAAATTGGCATGTGTGTGTGTATTCACCCCCTTTGTTATGAAGCCCATAAAAAGCTGTGGTGCAACCAATTACCTTCAGAAGTCACATAATTAGTGAAATGATGTCCACCTGTGTGCAATCTAAGTGTCACATGATCTGTCATTACATATACACACCTTTTTTGAAAGGCCCCAGAGGCTGCAACACCTAAACAAGAGGCACCACTAACCAAACACTGGCATGAAGACCAAGGAACTCTCCAAACAAGTAAGGGACAATGTTGTTGAGAAGTACAAGTCAGGGTTAGGTTATAAAAAATATCCAAATCTTTGATGATCCCCAGGATCACCATCAAAACTATCATAACCAAATGGAAAGAATATGGCACAACAGCAAACCTGCCAAGAGACGACCGCCCACCAAAAGTCACGGACCGGGCAAGGAGGGCATTAATCAGAGAGGCAGCACAGAGACCTAAGGTAACCCTGGAGGAGCTGCAGAGATCCACAGCAGAGACTGGAGTATCTGTACATAGGACGACAATAAGCCGTACGCACCATGGAGTTGGGCTTTATGGCAGGGTGGCCAGAAGAAAGCCATTACTTTCAGCAAAAAACAAAATGGACCTGTCATGATTTAATTGTTTAAGGACTCATATTGCCAATATTTATGAATATGGCCAAGGGAGCATGACATTGGTGCATTGGGATTATGTATTATTAAGTGTGTTATATGTTGACTGTACATGGTTATTATGTATCCTAGTTATAATCACATATAATAGTTTGACAACTACGTTTGATCATGCGCATTGTGGTGACGAGACAGAGTAGGAGAGAGAGACGGAGGGGACACACAGGGAAGGAGGGGGGAGACACAGAGGAGAGGGGCAGACACAGAGGAGGGGGAGAGATACAGGGGAGTGGGGGAGAGATACAGGGGAATGAGAGGGGGAGAGACACAGAGGAGGGGGGAGAGACACAGGGGAGTGAGATGAGGGGGGAGAGACACAGGGGAGTGAGAGGAGGGGGGAGAGACACAGGGGAGTGAGAGGAGGGGGAGAGACACAGGGGAGTGAGAGGAGGGGGGAGAGACACAGGGGAGTGAGAGGAGGGCGGGAGAGACAAATTAGAGTGAGAGGAGGGGGAGAGACACAGGGGAGTGAGAGGAGGGTGTGAGAGACACAGGGGAGTGAGAGGAGGGGGAAGAGACACAGGGGAGGAGGGGGAAGAGACACAGGGGAGGAGGGGGAGAGACACACAGGGGAGGGGGGAGACACACATGGGTGCGAGAGGAGGGCAGGTAGACACACAGGGAAGAGAGAGAAGGGGGGGAGACACATGGGAGGGAGAGGAAGGGGGAAAAGACACAGGGGATAAAGAGGAGGGGTAAAAGACACAGGGGAGGGAAAAGGCCAAAGGCCCTCATTGCGTGGCCCGTGATGATCGCCGAAGACGCTCAATGTGAGGCCCGTGATGAGCGCCAAATACGCTCATTGGGAGGCCCGTGATGAGCACTGAAGGAGCTCATTGCGAGGCCAGTAATGTAGAGGGGTAGAAGCTCCCATTGTGTGGCAAACAGCATTGCCAGGCTTCAAATTTTATTGCCGTCATTTTTGAAGGGCAAGTTGCAAGTATATTATAAAAGGGAAAATGCTATATAGAACATATGTGGAATTGGTAAAAATGCTCTGCATAGAAGTTAGCTGCAGATCATTGCAAACTTGCACATACAGAACTTGGGTCAAGACAGATGTATGTACTTCAAGTAGTCCTGAGCAAACACTTGAGTTTAACATAAAGTTTTTTTTTTCACTAGCAGCTATAGATATCTGGTGATTTGATCTCAAGAGCGTTGATAGCCCAAGGTTGGAAGCCAGATGGTCTGACATCACACATGCACGAATGTACACAAGGGTGTGGTATTGGAGAGTATAAATATGTTGTTTTGGTCAATCAATAAAGTTGAGAGATAGTTTTGACATATCCAAAGTGTGAGACTATTTCTGTGTTTTGTATCGGGACTTGGGGAGTGGTCTTTCCATGGGCCACTAGTAACCTTTATCCAGTATTCTCTGCCATTACCTTTGGGCCTTGCCCTCTTCAGAAGCCATCTTTTGAGCCACAGAGAACAGGAACTACATGATTCTGCTGGGGTAGGTTTGAACTAGGTTCCTATCAATCCCCCTTGAAGAAACAGAAAGTGACAGGCACGTTTTGAGTTTGTGAAAAGGCATGTGGGAGACTCTCAAAATGTATGGAGGAAGGTGCTCTGGTCTGATGAGACTAAAATTGATATTCTTGAGCAAAACCTGTACCACTCTGTTTGTGATTTGAGGCTAGGACGGAGGTTCAACTTCCAGCAGGATAATGACCCCAAACACACCGCTAAAGCAACACTTGGGGGTTTAAGGGGAAACGTAAATGTGTTGGAATGGCCTAGTCACAGCCCAGACCTCAATCCAACAGAAAATCTGTGGTCAGACTTAAAGATTGCTGCTCACAAGCGCAAACCATCCAACTTGAAGGAGCTAGAGCATTTTTGCAAGGAGGAATCTGCAATAATCCCAGTGGTAAGATGTGGCAAGCTAATAGAGACTTATCCAAAGCGACTTGGAGCTGGGATTGCCGCAAAAGGTGGCTCTACAAGGTATTGACTATAGGGGGTGAATAGTTATGCACATTGACTTTTTCTGTTATTTTGTCCTATTTGTTGTTTGCTTCACAATAAAATAAAAAAAAACATCTTCAAAGTTGTGGCCATGTTCTGTAAATTAAATGATGCAAATCCTCAAACAATCCATGCTAATTTCAGGTTGTGAGGCAACAAAACACGGAAAATGCCAAGGGGGGTTAATACTTTTCCAAAGTACTGTACATATAATTTTTTACATATAATGATCAAATGTGATTCTTCTCAATGTCATTTTCATATAAGCTGAAGATTACATTTAAGATTCAGATGCTTGATGGCTTTTTTTTATGTCCCGATCTTCTCTTCCTTGGACTTGCAAAGATCGGCCAGACCAGTCCTACCCGTAGATCCGAGTGAGTTTGTTAATGCCCTCAGACAGGATGGTTGATAAAGAACAGGATACAAAGTGACAATTATTACTTTTCCTCAATGAAACACACCATCACTATGTGTTACAATGAGAGAATAGTCTTTAATCCCAGTAACCCCACTTTATGCCCCAAAACATCCAATAGAACAAAGGCATGACTTTACATAAGTAAACATTTTTGTGCAGGTTTAGAAATTTGTATCCCCCCCCCCTTGACATCTTGAGAGACAATCAGATAGGAGTTACTTAGATTGGGTTCTTGGATCAGTACCCAACAATTAGATATAAAGCCTATCTCAAGTGATGATTGGTGCATAGCCCAAGCTTAGGACCAGGAGGTAAGTTTCTGGATTTCCCGAGAGGTAGCTGGGGGCCACCAAGTCTACCTCTAATAATGCTGGGTCAACAGTGTTAACTTAATAATACATTGAATGTCTGCTTGCCAGACAGGAGGAGACTCCTACTTATCGGCGATCCAAGATCTCTTACTCAGTCTGATGGGAACGATAATAGGTAGGAATGGGTTGATGGGGACTGGAGACACTGTGAGCAGGAGAGAGTCAAGCCATACCTGGTCAACTGGATCTGTTTGGGACATGCTAATGCAAGGGTTTTCTACCTCTTGCAATGTTTATGCAGAGCTCCATTCATAACTACTCTGTGCTTCATTCATAACAAGAGAGTAAGGGTGAGAAGTCTACGCTACACACCCCTCATGAAACACATGCAATTTTGAGGTTAATCACAAAAGATCAAAGAGATATCAATCACAGCACTTTCCTGATCAAAAGGGTCTCAATTAATGTACTTGACATTACTTGACTTTTATTAGCACATAAAATTAACTTCTATTGACATTTGCTAAGCTTGATTAACTGTGTTCTTTTCTCAATAGCAGAGATTGCTAACCTTGTCCTGTGGTTGGGTGATTTGACAGGGCAGGGCGGAGACCAACCTACTAGATTGTGATCCTTGATCCGCAGTTAGGTTTTTTTACAGGACAAGACTATAACCTACCTTCCCGGGCTACCTGTATTGGGCAGAATGCACAGTATTAAATGTAAAGAACCCTATACTGTATAAGTTATTTCCCAGATCCTCCTAAGGTTACATTCACATTGTGGTAAAATGATATCAGGCCATTGATGGTGGGGAAAAGGGATAAGTTTCTGAGGGCCCCACACTGGGAAAGTGTTTTATATTGTAAGGCATTTATATTATTTGCTGAGATGCCGATCATCAGGATGTCCTTCCTAACAACAGCTTGTTATAAGACTCAACTCATAGATCCAGTAGCGTCCAACTCTCTAGATCCCATTACGCAGCTGTTAATAGACGTGACTTACATCATAGTATGTCTTTTCAAAATAGTGTTATTCTGATCCAGTTATTACCTACTACCTTCTATCCAATCGAGACAATCACATGGTGGTGTTGACTGAACCTCACTTAACACAATAACTAATATAACTCATAATTACCATGCTCTTATACATTGATCATTTGCAGAGAGACAATTATTTGTGTTTTAGGATTAAAAGTCACTAAAGGTCCTTAGTAGTGATGTGGTGAACATCAAATTTTCGGTTCGCGAACATCGGACACGAACTTCAATCAAATGTTCGCGAACGGGCGAACCCGGCGAACCGCCATAGACTTCAATGGGCAGACGAATTTCAAAACCCACAGGGACTCTTTCTGGCCACAATAGTGATGGGAAACTTGTTTCAAGGGGACTAACACCTGGACTGTGGCATGCCGGAGGGGGATCCATGGCAAAACTCCCATGGAAAATTACATAGTTGATGCAGAGTCTTTATTTTTTTAAGCCATAAAGGGCATAAATCACCTAACATTCCTAAATTGTTTGGAATAATGTGCTTTAAAACATCAGGTATGATGTTGTATCGATCAGGTAGTGTAAGGGTTACACCCGCTTCACAGTAACAGACCAATCTCCCCATTTAATGCACCGCAAACAACCGCAAACAGTCCATTTGCACAACCGCAAACTCCCCATTTGCACAAGGTTGGATACCAAGCTAGCCATGTCCCGTTCCTTGACCTCACTGATGTCATTGAAGGTCTCTTCCTCCACCCAGCCACCAAGGGTCCCCGAAAGGTGACAACAAGCCCCCTGGGACGCCTGCTGTGTTTGGTCTTCCACCTCCACAAAGCAACCTTCCTCCTCTGACTCCTCTTCTTCAGACTCCTCTCTCTGCGTTGCCTCTGTCTGCATTATTATAAGGTGTGTACTGTTAAGTAGTACTATTCCTATCGGTTTAATCCCTGTTATGTCCACTTTTAGGGGACGTGTATATGGCATTGATTTTTGGAACAGGGTGATCGAAAAAGATGCTTGGTCGGACCTCCTACTTCAAATTTGGGGCACTGCGCGTGCACTCTAAGGTGCCACCATATATGAGTGTCACTGTGCACTGGCAAAAGTTGGCAGAGTAGGTGCTGTGGGCCTCACACACACGCCTGTAGGCAGGCAACTGATATTCAATCGATTACAGTCAAAAAAGTGGTGTTTTATGTCACTGTACACTACTGTTGCACCAGATATGACGTATCACTGTGCACTGGCAAAAGTTGGCAGAGTAGATGCAATAGGCTTCACACACACGCCTGTAGGCAGGCAATTGCTATTCAATCTATTACAGTCAAAAAAGTGTTGTTTTATGTCACTGAGCACAATAAAAGCTGTGAGCCTGACACAGGCAGGCAACTGAAATTAGATTACAGGAAAAAAAGGGTTGTTTTCAATGTATGTTACACCACCAGGTATGAGTAGGGAAAATAAGCACAATATAAGCTGTTAGGTGTGAGCCTGTCACAAAATAAATGATGTTCAAAGTTTCCTCAATGATAAAGTATAGGGGGCGAACCGAAAAGCGCATGTGTTCGCCGTTCGTGGCGGACGCGAACATGCGAAAATGGCCGCGAATAGTTCTCCGGCGAACTGTTCGGGACATCACTAGTCCTTAGATGTCTTCTCATTTGCCTTGTCCAGAGTACCTGGTGCCATTTCCAGTGGAAGGGCCATTAAACACAAAACATAAAAACACACCACTATAATAACTTTGTAAAAAAATGATTGTATTCACAAAATCAGTTCACGTTTGGTGGTGCATACAAATGCCCATTGGATGGGTCATCAAGTGGTCTATATCCAACTTGAGGAAGTTGAAACAGAAGGAATTCATTTGGAGGTGGTATTTGGATTCTTCAAGGAGTCATTTATCTAAATATTGTCATTTTTGGGACTGGTTTCCATTTTCAACAAACAAGACAGGATAATATTACAATTGAACATCAAAGGTTAAAGTAGGCTTGTGCGCCTTACCTGACTAAAGGACATATTGACCGGGTGCAGTAGAACCCCAAGACAATGGCCTGAATGGTGAGAGTGATGATGGCATTGTTGACAGACAGTGTTAAGTGAGGAGTAGAGGCTAAGGAAGAGGGTGGGAAGATTAGGAGCTTAGTCCTAGGCAGGTTGAGTTTCAGTTGACTGGTAGACATCTAGAAGGATATGCTAGCGAGGCAGTTGGTAACTTTAGTTTGAAAAGAGGGGGTAGATCTGGTGCTGAGAGGTTGATTTAAGTGTCATCTGCATAGGGATGATACTGAAATCCAAAGGATTTTATTAGGGTTCCAAGGGAGAATGTGTAGATGGAGAAGAGGAGGGGCGTATTCACAGCACCTTAAGAAATTGAAATAATGACGATAACAGTACAAGGACTAAGATTAAAGAAACATCAGAACTATTTCTGATCACATATAATAGTTGTCGTAATTGCGAGTTTGTCGGTAATGCTATGTTGAAAGTTACAGGCTTGCCAAAGGCGCTCGTTGCCAGGACCACGATGAGCGCCAAAGGACGTAGGCATTGCCCCTTATCGCAAGGCCAGCAAGACTTTGAAAATGGCTGGCAATGAGTGCCGAAGGCTCATCTTGAGGCACACAAGACTTTGCAAAAACCAAGGCTTTAACGGGAGACATTTTTTTCAAGAGTGTAACTCGGAAGCCGTCGGAAGACAGCCGAAAGATGCCAATTAATTAAACAAATCACTTACAACCTCACACACAGCACAGGGGGATAGGCAGGGTGCCTGTCAGTGAGATTGCCAGCTAATTTGATGTTAAATTGGCGTTTTGGGGACATCAGAAATCGGCTAAGTGAGGAAAAATAAGGCGGCCGCATAACCGTAATTTGTAATTAAAAGGCTCAAAACGAGGCCAAAGAACGTAGAACTTAGGTGAAGATCGAGAGGCCCGCAAGACTTTAAAAAAGGCCTGATCTGCGATCATTGCAAGGCACGCAAGACTTGAAAAGGGAGAGGGAGGAGAAAGACACAGTGGAGGGAAAGGGTGGAGAGGGTGGAAAGAGACACAGGGGAGAGAGGGAGAAAGAGACACAGTGGAGGGAAATAAGTGGGGGAAAAACAGGGCAGGGAGAGGGGGAGGGAGAGAGGGGGAAATAGACACATGGAAGGGGGAGGTGGAAAACAGACACAGGAGTCAGAGAGTTTGGAGAGGCTCACAATGAGTGCCAAAGGCGCTCAGCGCGAGGTCCGAAAGTTGCGGGTTGGACAACGCCAACAATGAGGCCAGTAAAGTAGAGGGGGAGAGTCTCACAATGAAAGTCAATTTCAAGCTGTTTATTTCTTAAAGTTATCTCCCAAATTTCTTTCCATGTTGGTAGTGTTTTCTTCTTCCAATTTTTTGTTATTAACCATTTAATTATTAATAAAATGTGAATAATGAAACCCATTTGTGTTTTATTAACTGTAATTGGACAGAAATGAAAAAGAATAAGTTCCGGTGTTAGATCCAGTTCAATCTTAGTTATCCTGGAAATTTCATCCAAACATAATCTCCAAAATTGATGGATCATGCTACGAGACCACCATATATGTAGGTGTGCGCAACCTCTCCAACAGTTACCTGAGTGTTTATTAGAGTCTATTTTAAACAGGAGAGAGGGAACCATGTACCATATGTGTGTTAAATTAAATTGTATTTCCATAAAAGGGACTGCCTGATTTATATTATAATAAAGCTGCCAATTCTCTTTTTTAATCAAGTTATTATTTATACAATCCTCCAGTGATCTAAATAATCCATTTTTAAAAAGATCGCCCAAAAATGTAATTTTCTAAATATCACTGCTACCTTTTATCTCTGTAACCAAATCACAGAAAATACAATAAATTGGTATAATTGGAGATGGAAATGGAATCAATTTCCATTTTTTGTTAGTCTGAGTCCCAATTCGTAGACAAGTTTTAACTACCAAAGGCAGTTCTTTTTTCTTTTACTCTCTTTATATCTCTGCCAATACAGGACGTTCAAATTAGATTGTAAGTAGCGGGTTTCCAGTCTTGTAGGGTGCTTTGGGATAAAGCACTTTCTGCTAAGATTCTAAGCTCAAAACAGGGCCCTTCAACTTTAGAATTTGTTAAACGTGAATTTCCCCTGTTCTTATCCCCTGTACAGCGCTACGGAATATGTTGGCGCCATACAAATAAAAGATAATAATAATAATAATAAAATTAATTGGTTCCGATAATAACCTTTCGATTTGAATATATTTTGGAGGAGTTTTTATTGTGAGAAATTTGAGAAAATTAGTTAGATGTATTATTTTGACAGATTTAGAAACGCCATTCCACCTGTCGCAAAGATCCTTGAGGACAATTTTATGTTAACTCAAGCATTTTTTCCCTTTTAGATAATTTGATTAATCAGTCTCTGAAATTTCTTAATAGTTTTATTTTTGATAGAAAGTGGAATACATCTAAGTATGTATATTATTTTGGTAATATCACCAATTTAATCATGGCAATTCAGACAGACTATGAAAAACTCACTTTTTTCCAATTTGAAATAGCTTCTTTCACGTGTATATACAGTTTATTGAGATTGAGTTCTGGAAGTAGTTTCAAGTTTGGAATAAACTCTATACCCAGGTATGAAAATCCATTTTTATCTCAATTAAGGTTATATAATTCTGTGAATTCAAACCTAAGTACTAATGGCAAATTCAAATACAATATCTCTGTTTTTGTTGTATTTATTTTATAATAGGAAATTCTTCCAAAGTATTCCAAAATTTTAAACAATTTATTTAGTGAGTTTTTTGGGTCGGACAGAGATGATATCATCAGCGTACAATGTAATTTTGTTCTTAAAAGGACCAATGTCTATTCCCTTGACCAAACTCTCATTCCTAATGCCTACTGCCAGAGGTTCAATTATACGGGCAAATAACAAGAGAGACAATGGGCAGCCTTGTCTTGTCCCATTGGATATGGGGAAATTGCTTGATTTCTAAGAATAGCCCGAAGTATAGGCTGAAGAATTTTTGTAAAGGCCATTACTGTATGCGAGCCAAACCTGGCCAAACCGAACCTTTCCAGTTCCAAATAGTCCAAGCTAACTCTGTCAAAAGCCTTCTCGGCATCCAATGACAGGGCTATAACTGGGACTTTATTTGCATTCGAAAATTAAAACAAATCTATTAATTTTCTACTATTTTCCGGACCATATTTACCCTTAAGAAATCCTGTCTGATCAGGTATTGATATTTCTGACTCCCTTATGATATCATGGCTTTATAGATATAGACCATCATTATTGAGCAGTAGAGTCCATCTGTATCGGTTAGAGGGCAAGTAGTGGGTCTTAGTCCAAACTCCACTACACAGTGTAGGTGAGGCATTACTCTTTAATTCCTAAGTATATTTAACCCAGAGAATATATAATTCACATGTATTATATCAGGAGGGGATTTGTATATATACGTTTTTAATACGTAAAATTGTAACAATGTGTGACTGTCTGTTTTCTTTTTTTGTACAATAAAGTTATGTTTTTATTTATGGATTTTTTCAGCGTAGTATTTATGGTTAGGTATTGATTCAATGCGACTTGTATATATATCTTTTTTTTTTTGTGCTTCTCTTTTTTTAATAATATAAAAGGTCAAAATGGCAAGGTATGTGATGGAAATCCTCTAAGGGTGGTGTTGGAAATGTATGGAAGTAAAGTAAGTTGGGTAATCTTTCATTGGATAGCGGTAATTAATTTTTTTACGTGGTCAGCAAAACCTTGGATTTGTATGTTAAATGTTGAGAGAGTACATAAGAACAGGGAATGAGGTGTTACAAGTAGAGAAGATATTGTTTGGTTTGCATGGCAAGTTGGTTATGAAAGATAATATGGAGGCTTGCTTGGACATTGTTATTGGCTTGAACACACCCAGAAGAAACAATCTCCCCATTAGTTTACAAGTATGAATGATAAAACTTCATAATGAGAAATTACAACTTCTTTAACCAGTTTTACATAATAATTACTGAGCGTAAATATGGGCATAAATATAATACCAATTTGCATAATATTTAGAAAAACTTTATTTTCACTCATAAATGGTACAAATTTAAAATAAGACAGGCATTGGAAAAAAAAGGGGATCAAGTCTGCCAAAAAATGAATCGTCCTTCAAATAGATTATATAGAGAAATGAAAAAATGATCTAATGATCATGGTAGAGAAGAAAGAGATGAAACCTTGTTATCCCAAGGGGACTTCTCCTATCTGGAAGGCACAACAGAGGTTGGTACCCCAAATTCTGACTAATGTGCCCAACATATAAGAAAAGAAAGAAGGGATTATCATATACTCCTGGGCTATTACATCAAGTGGCAGATATCAAGCGCACATATATGGGGCACTTCACATGAAAGTGCTCTCACTTGTGCACCAAAAAATGTTTTATTGATTGGGTGTTTAATTAAAACCAAATTCAATTTTAAAAATAGATGTTAGATATAAAACAAAACAGTATAGGTAATTGATTGAATGACTACAACAGTCTGCAGGTATTCACTCCAGACCAGGGGCCTCATTCTATTAGCGGCCGTAAATCGGCCGTAAGGCTGCGATTCCTTGCGGGGGTTCAGTTAACTCGCGATTCTATTATACGGCCCCGCAAGGATCTCCTTTTACGGCCGGCCGCATATCTTGGAACCGGCCGTAAGCTGTGAAATATAAAAACTCAAAAATAAATTCAAGCCTGCACTGTACAGCTCTGTAAATGCTAGGGATCATATTGGGGGACATGAGGATTAAAAGGAACCCACTCTCAAGCTTGCACATCAGCCCAAACCCAAGTTCAAATTAACTGTTTATTTTCCGGCTGCGGCGTGGGCGGGTCTGAGGTGCTCCAAGCACTCTGGACTTTTTACATGGATATTTTACGGATATTAAAAATAAAATATTTTACGGATTTGAGTATAGGATAATTATGTGCTATTTTTTCTAACACCTAAAATCCCTTTATAGTCTTCTCAAAGTGCAGGATGGCTTTATTTGAGCTATTTTATGTGCTTAATTGGTGCTAGCGGGACCTCTTTCCTGCAAGTAAGCTGCGGCTCGCTTTTAGCCTTGCAGAGAGGTTTCCCGGAGCAATTGAATTGCAAATAGGAATTTCTTACGGCCGAAACTCTTGCGGCCGTTTTAGATCAAAGGCTTTCCTCTGGTGTGAGCGTCCGCAAGAGATAGCAAGGCACCGGCCGCAAGCCTGCCGGAGTCCCCGGCCGTAAGGCAATAGAATAGCCGAATAGCTTGCGGCCGGTCCTTGCGGCCCCGCAACGGCTGCGGCCGCTAATAGAATGAGGCCCTATATCTGGTTTTAGACCACTTGCTCAGAAGGTTCAGAGGTTTCAATATTGGTTCAACATTCAACGATGGGTTTAATTTTCATGAAAACAAGGATATTAATTAATGTATTTACATTTGATTTGATAAATCACATTATATCGTGTAAGTATAAAACACAATAATAACAAACATACAGCTGAAAAAGTTAGAAATATAATATCGTTTCTATATATAGCTTGACATATTCTCACATAAAATGTATCTAAACAGAAACACAACAAAATATTAATATTATGACCTTCAAAAAAGTTCCCAGAAATTTGTCACCTAAAGGGTTTGCCGTGTTGATGTCATTTTCAGACAAATATGGCGGCCAAAGTTACAGCTTGATATGGACGAGCCCCAATGGGCAATTATACATTCAAAGCAGATTAATTTGTAATACTCTATCTCAGATGTAGTATAAATTCTTTCCATGCTGATTTAATCAATGGTTTTTGATAATTTCAGTTGTCTTCTCAGTGCTGACTTTACATCTTTATTTTTCAAGCTATAAATCAGAGGGTTTAGCATTGGGACAATAGCTGTGTTAAAGAGAGAGAAAAGTTTGTTGGACTCCAAGCTGTCTATAGAAACTGGTCTCATGTATTGGCAGAAGAGAGTCGTATAAAGAAGAAGGACGACCGTGAGGTGTGAGGAACACGTGTAGAAGGCTTTACTCCTCCCAGTGCTGGAATGGATCTTCAGGATGGTGCCAATGATAAAAAAATAAGAGACGAATGTTAGAAAAGATGGAGTGAGAAGTGTAATGAGCATTCCTTCTAAGAGGATCAGCATCTCTAAAACAGAGGTGTCACTACAAGAGAGCTTCATAACTGGGACTATGTCACAGAAAAAATGGTTGATTATGTTGGATACATAGCAGGAAAATCCTAACAATAGTACAAGATAAGGTGTGAACATGACCATTGGAGCCAAGCAACAGACAATAACCAACAGAACACAGACTCTATATCTCATGATCATTGGATAATGTAATGGGTTACAGATGGCCACATATCGATCATAGCTCATTGCTGAGAGTAGGAATAGTTCATTGACCTCCAAACATGAAAACGTGGACAGTTGTGACATGCAATCAAGAAAAGACACTGTGTTATCCCCCATTATAAATGTCACAAGGGTAGAGTGTAGTGTGATGGTGGTAGATGACATGTCCAGGATGGACAAGTTCCCCAAGAAGAAGTACATGGGAGTGTGCAGGTGAGGATCCAGACAGATGAGTAGAAGAATGGTTATGTTTCCACTAAGAGTGATAAGATAAAGGAGGAGAACCAGAAGGAAAATTGGAGTCTGTAGCTCCGGGATGTCTGATATCCCTTTAATGACAAAATAACTCAAAAAGGTCAGGTTTCAGGTGTAAGCAGATAGGAAAGAAACAAAATAAATGGTTGATTATTTTAATCAAAAATGCTAAACAATCATTTGGGGTGCTTGTTACTATTGCCCTTAATTATGTTTCTAGTCTTGTCATAGCAACTATTATTAACATCAAACTACCAGATTATGTCGTAGAAGAAACTAGAAACCCATTACAGTATTTCTCATATGAATACCAAATGGATGAGCATAATATGTTGAAGTCCAGGACGTCATGGAGAGTTGGAAATGACTGAACGACACAACTAAACTACCAGATACTGTACAATTTGGTGCTTTGTTTGAACCAACATACACTTTGCACAAAGTCTCTAATGACACCCATATTGTGGACAATGTAAACAGGTCATCTGGCAAAATGACAGTGAAGAGACAAGGAGGTCATCCATAGAGAATGGCGGGTTATTAGTGAAGTGCCTCACAGATCAAAACTGAGTTTAGTTTAATATTGTTATTAATGATATTACTAATGGGCTCCAAGAGAGGACTTATTATTTATGCTATTTACTGGAAACTTTGAAACAGGTTCTACATTCTAATAGAAATAAATAAACGGTTTAATAAATAGAAGAATACTCATGTATGTTTATCTAGAATAATACTATGACATACATAATGATGCCTTAGGACCCAAACACTAATGTAGAAAATATAAATCTAATGGAATCTAATGGGGAATAATAATGTATAGAAATGTAAGTATTTCTAGATATCCACGAAAATATATTAAACTAAACTGTTTTATGATATAATTGGCAGATTGGAAGGGTGTACTGGTTTCAAGAGGTCCCACCATACTGAATCCATGTACGGCTGGGCCTTTTCAGTACTTGGATGGGAGATTACCTAGAAATACCAGGAGCTTTATGTTTTAGCCCAATGGCAATGGAACTGGCAACCCACTCCAGTATCTCTGTTATGAATACCAAGTGGATCAGCATGGTGCGTTGAGGTCTATGAGGTCACGGAGAGTTGGGCTCAATTGAACAACACAAACACAAACAAATAACTGGTTCATAACCGCCCTTCAAATCTGTGTCTCTTTGGAGTAGTGGATCCCACTGTCTTCATGTTGTACAAACTAAATACATATGTTCTCTAAGTGGCCCAACCACCACGTCTGTTCCTTAACCTAACTCACCCCACAGCATCTCAGAAGGTAAAGAGACATGTCTGGGATAATATTGTTTTAGCTTTAATTCTACAATTCATTCCTTATATTCTATCACCGGCACTGAAAAATATTCTAGTAAACAAAAGTTAATATTAAGTGTCAACTGGTCTGGTCTTCAAAACAGTGGAATCGACTTACCAAAGGATGCTGTGGGTTATCTTTACATTTCACCCATTATGACATTGGACCATAAGCCGATCTGTACATCTTGACCAACACTGAACTTCTGGTGCCATTTTTACCTGAAAACAAAATTATGTAGACATTGTAATCTGACTCTGTACCAAGTTCATCTTAATATTGTCCAAATCACACTAATATTTACGGATTTGTAATACTGAGTTTCCATTATGAGTTAAATGGTTTGATAGTAACATAACGTACACTTTGTATGTTCAAGAAGGTCTGGAGTTGTGGGTTTGCAGCCAACACATAAATAAATTTGCATAATTGTAGCAACACTGATCTGATTTCACAGCTTTCTTTTGATTAGAATAAGATGCCCTGTGCTCTACTATTTTCATCAATGGTTCCCTGGTGGTCCAATGGTTAGGATTTGATGCTTTTGCCACTGCAACCTGGGTTCCATTCCAGTCTGGGAAGAGGTCACAGTATATCTGCCATGAAAGCTAAGTGGATCAGCATGACCATAAAAGATGTTGCGGTCCATAAGGTTAAGTTGATTCGGAGACGACTGAATGATGTAACAATAAGTCAAAACAATATGAAGCATTGTGGATGAAGATGTTATTAATGGATGTAAATAAATATATATTTAAACAAATAATAAAAGGCTACCATGGCCATTTTCTTTTATATGGACATTTGAATAAAAAAGGTGATTATTTAAGGTAATTTGAAAGTTGGAAACAAAGCTGTTGGACAAGCCAGTAGGATAATTGGTTGGAAGATAGTGCTAGACCTACATCATCCATAAAGATAAGGTCTCATGGACCTTCACTGGTCTTAGGTGAACCTGCTCTTTGGAGAACCACTGGCTTAGAGGACAGAAGGAACATGTGAGATATCATAGAAACCTTCAAATACATCAAATGTTGTAATAATATATGTTCAAGAAAAGGAGGAGGTCCTGATGTAAAGTTGGATGATCTAGGAGGAATGTGAGATAGTAATAAAGAAGTGTTATACATTTCCATAGTTAGGCATGTCTGTAATAAGCATGAGGTGTGATTAAGCCAAGATTGTAGGTAGATAGAATAGGCAGACAAGATTTTCTCCCATAATGATATTCCTGTCCTCTGTTACATCACTTCTACATGTTGTTGGTATGTTACATACTTCACAAACATGTGGAGTTTTTCCTAAAGAGATCCTTCAGCCCGTACAAAGGAGCTAAACCTGGAGTGTAAGTTATAACCCATCAATAGTGGTCATTAATGATTGTCCTCACTTACCTGGGGCCAGTACAGTCATCCAGTGGTTTTCCATCAACGATCACTGTAGAGGTTTTATAAGATTTCTTATTGGCCCCTAGAGGTATAACATACCTAGAGGACTTATCTAGATCATGTGTCTTGGGGTGGTGATTATCCAGAGACTAATCTTCCAGCCAGCCTAAGATTAAATGAATAAAGGAACAATTAAAGGAAAATCAAAAGTTTAGCACCCGATTAAAGTGGCAAGTATGCATAGATTTTTTTCACTAAATTAATTAACAAATTTGATTCTTAACTGGAAATTACATTTAAGATTCAGATGCTTGATGGCTTTTTTATATGTCAAGATCTTCTCTTCGTTGGACTTGAAATGGTCGGCTAGAACAGTCCTACCCGTAGATCCTAGTGAGTTTGTTAGTCCCTCACACGGCTGATGAAGAAAGTGACAATTATTACTTTCCCTCAATAAAACACACCATCACTATGTGTTACAATCAGAGAATAGTCTTTATTCCCAGTAACCCCACTTTATGCCCCAAAACAGCCAATAAAACAATGGCATGACTTTTCATAAGCAAACAGTTTTGTCCAGGTTTAGAAATTTGTATCCCCCCCTTGGCATCTTGAGAGGCAATCAGATAGGAGTTACTTAGATTGGCTTCTTGGATCAGTACCCAACCATTAGCTTTAAGGCTATCTCAAGTGATGATTGGTGTATAGCCCAAGCATAGGACCAAGATGTAAGTTACTGGATTTCCTTAGAGGTAGCTAGGCGCCACCAAGTCTACCTCTGATAATGCTGGGTAAACATGGCCACTTATCAGTGTGACCGCTTGTTCATTGCTTGCCAGACAGGTGGAGACTCATACTTATTGGCGATCCAAGATCACTTGGGAATGATAACAGGTAGGAATGGGTCGATGTGTACTGGAGACAATGTGGGTAGGAGAGAGTCCAGCCATATCTGGTCAACTGGACCTGCTTGGGGCATGCTATTACAAGTGATTTCTACCCTTGTAATGTTTACGTCGAGCTCCATTCATAAGTACTCTGTGCTTCATTCATAACCAGCGAGTATGAGTGAGAAGTCTACGCTACACACCCCTCATGAGACACATGCAAATTTGAGGTTAATCGCAGACAAAAGATCAAACAGATATCAATCACAGCACTTTCCTGATCAAAAGGGTATTAATTAATGTACTTGAAATCACTTGAGTTTTATTAGCATAAACAATTACCTTCTATTGATATTTGCTAAGCTTGATTAACTGTGTTCTTTTCTCAATTAAGAGTCTCGACAGCCCACACGTGAAATATGGTGTCCAGCAATATGGTGTTCAGATAATATATGAGTTGATGTTGAGACAAAAAGACAACGAGTCTAAATGTAATTCCTTCTATGAAGTGAACGTTCTCCAAGGTAATGGTGTCCTACAGGAGAGATTCATTAAAGGCTCAATGTTATAGACAAAATGGATTGCATATATTGTATCTGTAACAGGACATTACTGAATATAAGAAAGGATGAGGTATTGTCTCTAACATATCCAACACTCAGGAGATAGTAGCCAGTAGAGCACCAATGGTGTGGCTCATTACCACAGGATAATGTATCTTGCTCTCAAGAGAATGATCATAACTCATGGTCGCCAGTAGGAACTTCCCGGCACCAGTCAAGGATCAAAATTCAAGCAAACTAAAATAATGTGTTACCTCATGATACAAAGATATGGAATATTGTATGTGGTGTGGCTAGGGACATGTCAATGTGATATAGGTTCCCACATGTTGGCGTGGACATACATAGAATTAATACTGAAGCAATAGAAGAGTGGTCAGTTTACCACCAAGAGTGAGTAGATAAATTAGGAGAACGAGAAAGAAAATTAAATGAAATACTTCTCCAAGTTATCCAAGAAGTCACCAGCATAGATTTTACCCCCAAAAAAGCTTTTACGATTGTTAAAGAGTAAACATTCATTACATTAGCCGTAAGAGGTGGGATCCCAACTAGTACAGTGCTGTATCAGTTAGATAAAATGAATGAAGTTATCCATAAGGAAGGAGAAGTAGCCATTTGTTTTCAAAGTAACTGACTATTACTGTATATGGGCCTCATTCTAATGATGGACGCAAAACGGCTGTACCCCTGTGATGCCTTACTAGTGTGCTGCGGCCCCTTAGCTACTTTGCTATTCAAAGGAAATGGGCTGTAAGCCACCCTTCCTACGGCCAATCGCAAAACGCCTACGGCCGATCGCTTCAAAGCCCACCAAACTAAAAATTCAAAAATAAATTCAAGGAACCACTGTATAGCACTATAAATGATGGGGGACACATTGGGGGACATGAGGATGAAATGTATTACATTGGCCAGCTGGCATGGGTTAATAGATTAGGGTAGAGGGGGGTAGTTTAGATTTTGTGGTATATTGGGGGGGATAGTGTAGTGTAGTGTTTGTACTTAGTGTCATGAGGGTCCTAGAGGACCCTCATGGCACATATGGGGCTAAAAAGAGGCTTACGGGGGTCTGTATAGAACCCCAGTAGAGATGGTTAAATGGGGCCAGTTAGGGTTAAAATGAGCAAAAGGGGTTAAATAGACCCAGTTAGGGTTAAATAGGTCTATGGGGGTTAAAAAGGTCCATTTAGGGTTAGATAGACCCAATTTTCGTTAAATATGCCTGGAAGGGGTTAAATAGACTCAGTTAGGGTTAGATAGGCCTATTTATCCCTAAATAGGTATAGAGGGGGTTATATAGGTCCAGTTAGGGTTAATAGGTAGAATTAGGATTAAATATGTCTGGCAGGGGATGAAATAGACCCAGTTAGAGTTAGATAGGTCCAGTTAGGGTTATGAATTCTAGGAAGCACTATACAGCACTATAAATGATGGTGGACACATTGGGGGACATGAGGATGTAGTATAGGTCCAGTTAGGGTTATTATGTCCAGATAGGGTTAAATAGGTCCAGTTAGGATTAAATAGGGTATAGTATGGGTTAATGGGGTGTAGCTAGGGTTAATAGTGTAGTATTTAGTCTTTGACATGAGGGTCATGGAGGACCTTCAGGGCACTTGTAGGGTTAACCTAGAAGTTAATAGTGTCCTGTAGGTGTCTAAATAGACCCCTATTGGACTGTGGGGGGGTTAATTTTAGTCTCATGGTGGTCTATATTGACCGCCATGAGTGATGGGGTTTATTTTAGGTGTCGGGGGGTGGCTTGGGGATAACCATTAGTGTGCCGCGGGTCCTTTAAAAATCCCCAGTGGGAAAAACACTGCAATTCTCGTGGCTTTAATTTTGAATTCAAGCCCTGGAAATTTAAATCTCGCAGATGCGGCGGGAGTCGTGATCGGTGACGATCAGGACCCTCTGCAGTAACGCAAGGAGTTAATGTGGGGAGCCTGCAGGGGTCCCGATTCAACCCCTTCAGCAAGGGTTAATGTGTGCACATTGCAGGGGTCATGATGAGGACCCTTGCATTATAGTGTTAATATGTGCACCCTGCAGGGGTCTCGATCGGACCCCTGCATTATAGGGGTGATGTAGGGACACTGTAGGAACACTTCAGGGGTCCCGATCAGGTCCTGATCAGGTCCCCTGAAGCAAGCGGGGGCCTAATTGGAGACGTCGCAAGGGCTACACCCGGTATATGCTAATGACGTGGTGCGCATGTGACGTCACATGCTCGCCGGGTCAAGAAGGAGCAGATGCCGGAGCAGAAGCAGGTAAGTGAGGGGAATGGGAGAGGGGGAGGTATTTAGGGGGGTTTAGAATGATGGGGGGTTTAGGATTAGGAGGGGGGTTGAGGAGGGAGGTTGAGGAGGGGGATTAGGTTGAGGAGGGAGGTTGAGGAGGGGGTTGAGGAGGGGGTTGAGGATAGGGGGGTTGAGGAAGAGGATGGGGGGGTTGAGGAGGGAGGATGAGGATGGGGGGGTTGAGGGGGGAGGATGAGGATGGGGGGTTGAGGAGGGAGGATGAGGAGGGGGGTTGAGGAGGGAGGTTGAGGAGGGGGCTTGAGGATGGGGGGGTTGAGGAGGGGGTTGAGGATGGGGGGTTAAGGAGGGAGGTTGAGGATAAGGAGGGAGGTTTAGGAGGAGGGTTGAGGTTGGGGAGGGGGGTTGAGGAGGGGGGTAAGGATGGGGGGGTTGAGGAGGGAGGTTGAGGAGGGGGTTGAGGAGGGAGGTTGAGGAGGGGGGTTGAGGATGGGGGGGTTGAGGTGGGAGGGTGAGGAGGGAGGTTGAGGATGAGGAGGGAGGTTGAGGAGGGGGTTGAGGAGGGAGGTTGAGGAGGGGGGTTGAGGATGGGGGGGTTAAGGAGGGAGGATGAGGAGGGAGGTTGAGGATGAGGACGGAGGTTGAGGAGGGGGTTGAGGATGAGGAGGGAGGTTGAGGAGGGGGGTTGAGAAGGGCGTTGAGGATGGGGGGGATGAGGAGGGAGGTTGAGGATGAGGAGGGAGGTTGAAGAGGGGGGTTTCAGTTGAGGAGGTGGTTGAGGATGGGTGGTTGAGGGTGGGGGGGTTGAGGAGGGAGGATGAGGATGGGGGGTTGAGGAGAAGGGGGGTTGAGGGTGGAGGGGTTGAGGAGGGAGGATGAGGATGGGGGTTGAGGAGGGAGGTTGAGGAGGGGGGTTGAGGATGGGGGAGTTGAGGAGGGAGGATGAGGAGGGAGGTTGAGGATGAGGAGGGAGGTTGAGGAGGGGGTTGAGGATGAGGAGGGAGGATGAGGAGTGGGGTTGAGAAGGGGGTTGAGAATGGGGGGGTTGAGGAGGGAGGTTGAGGATGAGGAGGGAGGTTGAGGAGGGGGTTTGAGGTTGAGGAGGGGGTTGAGGATGGGGGGGTTGAGGAGGGGGTTGAGGATGGGGGGGTTGAGGGGGTCATGGGGGTCTTTATTGACCGCCATGAGTAATGGGGTTTATTTTAGGTGTCGGGGGGTGGCTTGGGGATAACCATTAGTGTGCCGCGGGTCCTTTAAAGATCCCCGGCGGGAAATTCAAACACCGCAATTCTCGTGTCTTTAATTTTGAATTCAAGCCCTGGAAATGTAAATCTCGCAGATGCTCCGGGGGTCGCGATCGGTGACGATCGGGACCCTCTGCAGTAACGCAAGGGGTTAATGTGGGGAGCCTGCAGGGGTCCCGATTCGACCCCTGCAGGAGGGAGGATGGGGACAGAAGATGAGGATGGGGGATTGAGGAGGGGGGGGTTGAGGGTGGGGGGGTTGAGGAGGGAGGATGAGGAGTGGGGGTTGAGGAGGGAGGTTGAGGAGGGGGGTTGAGGATGGGGGAGTTGAGGAGGGAGGATGAGGAGGGAGGTTGAGGATGAGGAGGGAGGTTGAGGAGGGGGTTGAGGATGAGAATGAGGAGGTTGAGGATGAGGAGGGGGGTTGAGAAGGGTGTTGAGAATGGGGGGGTTGAGGAGGGAGGTTGAGGATGAGGAGGGAGGATGAGGAGGGGGGTTGAGGTTGAGGAGGGGGTTAAGGATGGGGGGGTTGAGGAGGGGGTTTAAGATGGGGGGGTGGTCTACATTGACCGCCATGAGTGATGAGGATGAGGAGGGAGGTTGAGGATGAGGAGGGGGTTGAGAAGGGGGTTGAGAATGGGGGGGTTGAGGAGGGAGGTTGAGGATGAGGAGGGAGGTTGAGGAGGGGGGTTGAGGTTGAGGAGGGGGTTGAGGATAGGGGGGTTGAGGAGGGGGTTGAGGATGGGGGGGTTGAGGGGTCATGGTGGTCTATATTGACCGGCATGAGTGATGGGGTGTATTTTAGGTGTCGGGGGTGGCTTGGGGATAACCATTAGTGTGCCGCGGGTCCTTTAAAGATCCCCGGCGGGAAATTCAAACACACATTATTTTTCTTTTTTTCTTTTTTTTTTCTCCACCTAAAAGATTTCAGTTTGTTTTTCAATTGAGTTGTACAGTTTATAGGTCACATTAAAGGTGGAAAAAAATGAAAAATAACAAAAAAATAAATAAAACATTACACAGCACGAGGGGACAGCCAGGATGTCTGGGGTTCAGGTTGCACGCGAATTAAAGTCGATTTTAAGGAGTTTCGTCCCTAAGCGAGAAAAAAAATGGTGGCAGAAAAAAATTACAACGAGGCTCCACGACCCACAAGCATAGAAAACACTGACAAGGACGTACAACTTTTAATTACGACCTGCGGAACTTAAAATACGATGTCGCAAAAATACAAAATCCCCCCCAAAAAAGAAGAACACACAGAGCATGGGGGGCAGCCATGACATCTGTCAGTAAGGTGGCAACATAATTACAGTCCAATTTAATGAGTTTAGGAAATTGAAAATCGGCTAAGCGAGAAAAAAAATGGCGGGGCGAAAAAAATGAAAACGAGGCTACACTACCCCGAAATGCGCAAAACATCGGCAGGCACGTACAACTTTTGCCAGGGACGTACAAGGTACACAAATACACACTTAGGTAGCACGGAAAATGCTCGCCACTTGCGTAGCACATAGAGAAACAACACCATTTTACAACACGAACACATTACAAATCTAAAATGGCGCTTTACACAACTAAACCAACGGTTTGCCCTTGCGCACACAGCATATTTCTAATGCATAGTTGGGACATCGTATGCTGCAGGAAAATAAAAAAAACAGATACTTAGCTCTTCAGGCTATTCATTGCTGGATATATCAATAACAAAGAGGTAAAGTATATTATTTTATTAAGTAAATAATTAATTAATAATTATAGAAAAAAATAGACATATATATCTGTCTTTGTCATTAGAGCCAAAGGCGCTCATAGGACCAAAAGTAAACGAGAAAAGCCGAAGGCACTAGTTGCGAGCCACGTGATGAACGCCGAAGGCGCTCATCGCAAGGCTCGCAATGAACGCCGAAGGTCTTCAGAGGAGAAAAAGCTTTACATTGTGTGTCAAACAGCATTTCCATGGCTTAAAATGTGATTGCCCCGTCATTTGTGACGGGCAAGTCGCTAGTTAAATATAATGGTTTGGCTATTACAGAGCCCAGTTCCCTTAGTACCCTTGGATGTATTCCATCAGGACCCGGGGCTTTATTAACATTTCTTTTTTCCAACCTCTTTTGGATTACTTCCTGTGTTAACCAGTTATTTGGTGAATTTAGTGTAGCCCCATTATGTTGCTGTGTCCCAACCACTGGTACCTCCCTTGTGTATACAGAAGAAAAGAACCTATTTAGCTAATCTGCCTTTTCCTGGTCACTAATTATCAGACTGTGTCACATTGTAATGTTCCTATAGCTTCCTTCCTCGCCTTCTTCCCAGTAATATATTTATACACATGGGGCCTCATTCTATTATCGGCCGTAAATCGGCCGTAAGGCTGCGATTCCTTGCGGGGGTTCAGTTAACTCGCGATTCTATTATACGGCCCCGCAAGGATCTCCTTTTACGGCCGGCCGCATATCTTGGAACCGGCCGTAATCTGTGAAATATAAAAACTGAAAAATAAATTCAAGCCTGCACTGTACAGCTGTGTAAATGCTAGGGATCATATTGGGGGACATGAGGATTAAAAGTAACCCCCTCTCAAGCTTGCACATCAGCCCAAACCCGAGTTCAAATTAACTGTTTATTTGCCGGCTGCGGCGTGGGTGTGTCTGAGGTGCTCCAAGCACTCTGGACTTTTTACATGGATATTTTACGGATATTAAAAATTAAATATTTTACGGATTTGAGTACAGGATAATTATGTGCTATTTTTTCTAACACCTAAAATCACTTTATAGTCTTCTCAAAGTGCAGGATGGCTTTATTTGAGCTATTTTATGTGCTTAATTGGTGCTAGCGAGACCTTTTTCCTGCAAGTAACTGCGGCTCGTTTTTAGCCTTGCAGAGAGGTTTCCCGGAGCAATTGAATTGCAAATCTCTTGCGGCCGTTTTAGATCAAAGGCTTTCCTCCGGCGCGATCGGCCGCAAGAGATAGCAAGGCACCGGCCGCAAGCCTGCCGGAATCCCCGGCCGTAAGGGAATAGAATAGCCGAATAGCTTGCGGCCGGTCCTTGCGGCCCCGCAACGGCTGCGGCCGATAATAGAATGAGGCCCATGGTTAGGGTTAGTCTTACTCTCCTTTACATATAATTTTCATTTTCTATTTTAGCCAGTCTAATAGCCCTTTTGCTTCCTTGGTGATTTCCTTGTATTCCCGTAAAGCAGTCTCTGTCCTCTCTTGTGTGTATAATATAAATGCCTGTTTTTTACTCCGTATCTTGATATTTAAATCATTGTTAAGCCACATGGGTTGTGATTTACTCCTTTTACTTTTATTCCCACACGGTATATGCCGATGTGTATGTATATTTAGTAAGGATTTAAATGTTGTCCATTTATGATCAGTATTTTTACCTATCAGTTCTCTGTCCCAGTCTATACTTTGTATTGCTGCCCTTAGACCATTACAATCTGCCCTTTTAAAATTAAGAGTTTTCATTAGCCCCTTAAAATTTTGTTTTTTTAATTCAATCTCAAATGAGACTGTGTTGTGATCACTGTTTCCCAAGGGTTGGTATATATACCATATCAAAATTATTTGTGATGACTAAATCCAATATGGCGTCATTTTTAGTAGGTTCTTGTATAACCTGGGACACATAATGATCCCCGTAATGATCCCCGAGTGTACTCAAGAACCTGCTCCCCTCAGCTAAAGTGTGCCAATATTGAGTGGTATTTGGAACTGTTCATAATTCTCTCTATCTTAATATTATCCAGTTTATTTCAGGGTAATTAAAATCTCCCATTATTAGGGTTGGAAGATAAATTAGATACTAATATTGAGAAGTATTGCTGTTTGTCAATAACTTCCAAGTAGGTGTGGAGCACTGGCCCACCCTTCTCTCCAAATGTCCCACCTCAGGAACCCTTAACACCAGGAGCAGAGCAATGTATGGAGTCCCTACTTGGGGGGGGGGGGGTGAGCAGTTCTGTCACTAGCACAACCTGACATAGCCTGCCGCAGCCCCCTTCAGTTTCCTAGCAGCCCCCATGGCCCACTCAGCACCCCTCAGCCCCCTTCAGTCCCCTGAGCTCCCCTCAGTCCTCTGCACCTCCATCAGTTTCCCTGCAGCCCCCCGTGGTCCCCCCTATCTGAAGTCTGTGCCTGTAAGTGCCAATCTGCATTCTGTGCCAGCAAGATCAAATCTGCAAACTATTTCTGTAAGGCAATGTGCTTCCTGTGCTTAAAAGAACCAAAGTGTAGCTTGTGCCTATATGAACCAACATTCCAAGCAATCACCTGTCCCCTCCTTCTCCTCCTCTACATCATCACCATACCATTGGGCCCTCAGGAATAGCATCATTTTTAATAGTTTAAGACATATTTGTGTATGCAAATGATGATAGACACGTCTAGTAAAAAAGCAGCAAAATGTGATATAGAGCGATTGGCGCTGTAGGATCTATGAGTTGAGTCTTATACAGGTTGTTGTTAGGAGCCTGGAAGGAAACCCTGATGAGATGCATCTCAGCACATAATATAAATGACTTCTAGCATTAAGCCCCGTTCCAGGGAGGGTCCCTCACAAACGTGTTCTCTCTCGCCTTCATTAACAGCCTGATACCATCTTGCCACAATGTGTCTGTATACATATTTCCCATATAAGTAGACTGTAAGTTCTTTAGGGCAAGGACTCTGTAATCCCTTAGATGCATGTTTGTTAAATATATTGTCTTGTCATAGATTTGTACCTTGCCTCTGTAAAATGCTATGCACATTGAGGCATCAAAAATACATATGCACGTATACATTGGCGTAGGATCCCCAAAAACATAAATTATGGGTCAAAGCTTTCGTGGGAAAAACATGCTTCCCCATAGTGTGGCCAAATCTAGTAATACATTATTAAGTTTAATGTTTCTATTTTTTGTGTCCCCTATTCATTTAATCTGGGAGGGATTTGCCCCCCCCATTCCCCCCAGTTCCTACACCCCGTACGTGTATATTTACCTCAAATGTGTAGAAAAATAAAGGGCATGAATCTTAAATTCAATTTCCAAAATGTATTGTGAGCGTTTTTGCAGCTTTTTTTGTTTATAGGTCCTCTGTTGTCTCAAGTAAAACATGTACACAGAACAAATACAGGCACAAAGTGTTTTGATTTTCCTTTGATGTGCACTATTGCTTTAATCTTAGACTATCGGAAAGATTAGTCTCTGGATAATCACCATCTCAAGACACAAGCTCTAGATGAGACCTCTAGGTATGTTATACCACTAGGGGCTCATAAGAAATCTTATAAAACCTGTACAGTGATCTGTGATGGAAAACCACTGGATGACTGTACTGGCCCCAGGTATGTGAGGACAATCATTACTGAGCACTATAGACGGGTTATAACTTACACTCCATGCTAGCTCTTTTTGTACAGGTCATCTTAATCTGATCGAAGAAAGCTGTGAATTCAAATCAGTTTTGCTTCAATGAGGCTGAATTATTTATGTGTTGGCTTTTTGAACATGCATAAAAACATATTTCTAGAAACACAAAGTGTATGTTATTTTATTATCAAGCCATTTAACTCATAATGGAAACTCAGTATTAGAAATCCATAATTATTGGTATGATTTGGGCAATATTACGTTGAACTTGGATCAAAGTCAGATTACAATGTCTACATAATATTTCTTTCAGCTAAAAATGGCAGCAGAAGTTCAATGTTGGCCAAGATGTACAAAGAGACAGATTGTCTTATGTTCCTATGGCATGATGGGAGATGTTGTGGGTGAGGTCTGCTAAGGAATAGATGTGGTGGTTGAGTCACTTGGAGAACATCTGTATTTAGTTTGTACAAAATGAAAAAAGTGGGATCCACTTCTCCAAAGAAACCCAGTTTTGGAAGGAAGTTATGAAGCAATAGACCCATCTAACCTGCCAATTATATCACCCTAAAATGCTTTAGTTTAATATAATTTCATGATAGTCTTATATAGCCAGACATGCTTAAATTCCTATACATTATTTGTCCCCTTTAGTTTTCATTAGAATTATATTTTCTACATTAGATGTTTGGGTCCTAAGGCATCATTATGTATTTCATAGCATTATTGTAGATAAAATATACTTGACATATCTGCCATTTTGTAACAATTTCTTATTTGCTTTATTTTTATAAGAATGTAGAACCTGTTACACAGCTTCCAGTAAATAGTATAAATCATAAGTCCTCTCTTGTAGCCCATTAGTAATATCATTAATAAGAATATTAAACTAAACTTAATTCTGATCTATGAGGCACTTCACCAGTAACCCGCAATTCTATATGGATCTCCTCCTTGTCTCTTCACTGTCATATCACCAGATGACCTGTTTACATTGACAATAATATGGGTGTAATTAGAGACTTTGTGCAAAGTGTGTGTTGGTTCACACAAAGCACCAAATTGTATAGTATGCACTAGTTTGTGTCGTTCAGTCGTGTCCGACTCTCCGTGACCTTATGGTCTGTAACACACCATGCTGATCCACTTGGTATTCATGACAGTGGGTTTCCAGTTTCATATCCAATAGTATCTGTCAGTTTGATGTTAATAATAGTTGCTATGATAATATTGGACAACATAATTAAGGGTAAAGTTAGCAGGTACCCCAAATAATTGTTTAGCATTTTTAATTAAAATAATCAACCACTTCTTTTTTATTTAATTTTCCATCCCCTTACCCCTGAAGGCATGGACCAGAAGAACCTGACCTTTTTGAGTTATTTTGTCATTAAAGGGATATCAGACATCCCGGAGCTACAGACTCTAATTTTCCTTCTGGTTCTCCTCCTTTATCTCATCATTCTTGGTGGTAACATGAGTATTCTTCTACTTATCTGTCTGGATCCTCACCTGCACACTCCCATGTACTTCTTCTTGGGGAACTTGTCCCTCCTTGACATATCATCGACCACCGTCACTTTACAATCTACCCTTGTGACATTTATAACTGGGGATAACACAGTGTCATTTCTTGGTTGCATGTCACAACTGTCTACATTTTCATGCTTGGAGGCCAGTGAACTATTCCTACTCACAGCTATGAGCTATGATCGATATGTGGCCATCTGTAACCCATTACATTATACAATGATCATGAGATATAGAGTCTGTGTCCTGTTGGTCGTTGTCTGTTTCTTGGCCTCATTGGTTGTTTTCACACCTTTTCTTTTACTATTGTTAGGATTTTCCTGCTATGTATCCAACATAATCAACCATTTCTTCTGTGACCTAGTACCAGTTATGAAACTCTCCTGCAGTGACACCTCTGTTTTAGAGATGCTGATCCAATTAGAAGGAACGTTCATTACATTTCTCACTCCCTCTTCACTAACATTTATCTCTTATGTCTTCATCATTGGCACCATCCTGAAGATCCGTTCCCGCATTGGGAGGGGTAAAGCCTTCTACACGTGTTCCTCACACCTCACGGTTGTCCTTCTTCTCTATACGACTCTCATCTGCCAATACATAAGACCAGTTTCCATAGACAGCTTGGAGTCCAACAAACTTTTCTCTCTTTTTAACACGGCTATTGTCCCAATGCTAAACCCTCTGATTTACAGCTTGAAAAATAAAGATGTAAAGTCAGCACTGAGAAGAAAACTGAAATTATCCAAAACCATTGATTAAATCAGCATGGAAAGAATTTATATCACATCTCAGAGAGAGTATTAAATAATAATCTGCTTTGAATGTATAATTGCCCATTGAGGCTCATCCATATCAAGGTACCAGTGTAATTTTGTTCGCCATATTTGTCTGCCAAAGGTAAACCCTTTACACAACAGATTTCTGGGAACTTTTTCGAGGTGATAACTTTAATATTTTTTTTTATTTCTGTTTAGATAAAGTTCCTGTGAGAATATTTCCAGAAATATATAGAAACTATATTATATTTCTAACTTTTTCAGCTGTATGTTTGTTATTATTGTATTTGATACTTACACGATATAATGTGATTTATCCAATAAAATGTAAATACATTAATTTGTTTCCTTGTTTTTATGAAAATAAAACCCATTGTTGAATGTTGAACCAATATTGTAACCTCTGAGTCTTTTGAGCAGCCATAAGTTTATGGAGGCAGATGAATTACCTATGAATGATATAATTGGACATAGTAATCCAGATTATTCATGTTAGGGGATGCAGGCTTTTTATAGGACAGTTCTGCGGATTTAAGGTGTATTATATTTATAAATAGTGATCATTAGTTGTTCTAGTGCTTCACACTGAGATTGAGATATTATTATTATTTTATAATGCCAAGTTGTAGTGTAAATGCCTATAGTGAAAACATTGCTAAGGAGGAATCAGTGTTAAAAAATGCCTTACAGGCTATAACCATATAGATAGTATTAGTCTCATATTGTAATGGCCCAAACTGGGAACCTCATATTTAGTTCATTTGGCAATATAAACTGAACTCTCTAAAATGCCTGACAGCCGTTTCGTCAATTGTAATTTATTTTATCAAAAGCTACATCTACATTTACCCTACAGCTTGGTATTATTATTTTAAATTCCAATAGTATTCAGCTGGTCTGGAGTGAATACCTGCAGCCTGTTGTAGTCATTCAATCCATTACCTATACTGTGTTAGTTTATATCTAACACCTATTTTTAATATTTTCTTTGGTTTTAATTAAGCACCCAATCAATAAAACATGGGAACACTTTCATGTGAAGTGCCCCATATATGTGCTCTTGATATTCACCACTTGATGTAATAGCCCAAGAGTATATGGGAATCCCTGCTTTCTTTTCTTTTATGTTGGGAACATTAGTCAGAATTTGGGGTACCAACCTTGGATGTGCCTTCCAGATTGGAGGAGTCCCCTGAGGATCATAGGCTTCCATCCTTTTCTTCTCTACCATGATCATTAGATCATTATTTCATGTCTCTATATAATCTATTTGAAGGCTGATTAATTTTGTGGCAGGCTTGATCCCCTTTATTTTACAATGGGTGTCTTATTTTAAATTGTGGCATTTTTCAGTGCAAATAACGTTTTTAAAATGTTTGTAATTTGTATTATATTTAGGCCTATATTTAAGCTCAGTAATTAGAAGAAGTAAATTCTCTTTATGAAGTTTTAGCATTCAAACTTGTAACCTAATGGGGAGATTGTCTCTTTCTCGGTTTGCTAAATCCAATAACAATTTCCAAACAATCTTCCGTATTATCATTCTTAACCAACTGACCATCCAAAACCAAGAATCTCTTCTCTACTTTTAGCTCCTCTTCCCAGTCCTTATGTACTCTCTCAACAAGCAACACAAAAGTCCAATGTCTTGTTGACCACTTTAAAAAATTAAGTTAACACTATCCAATGAAAGATTACCCAACTTATTCTTCTTCCATGCACTTCCAACACCACCCGTAGAGGTTGTTCCACCACATAGTTTGCAATGTTGACCCTTGCCCACCACAATTTCTATATTGATGCAGTGCATGTGATACCTTGTGTTTCACAACCACCAATAACTGCAATTCAGAAGAAGACATTCCATGTTCCAATCTTTGCCCCCAAGCCTCTCGTCACTTAAGCTTCCAAATTAATAGAACATTTGACCAACAATCACGTAACAAGCTTCAACTTCTCTACTCCGTTATCCGTTCAGCCTCAACATCTCACTTGTGCACTAAATTCTAGTTACTTCCAAAACAAATGGTTACTTCTTGCTTTTGGACAACTTACCCCACTTCTTTTGCCTTAGTGATACAGCGCTGTGATGTTAGTGATCCTACCACTTGTTGATGTGGCTCCAACATTTCTCATTCCCATGAACCTTGCTCCCCTATAACAAAAGTAGGAGCTTATTTTGTTTAAAAATCATAAACCTCCTGACATCATCATTTGCCGCTGTGATACCTATCGGGTCCTCGGCGGCAGTTAAAAACACAAGCCCTGCATGCACAAGCCCCTAAAATAAACCCCCCTATACTGGGGGTCTCCCCTTGCAGTGTCCCCATATTAACCAGTGTAGCACAGTTCCCAATCAGGAACCGATCTGGACCCCCGCTGCATTTTAAAATGTAAATCTCCTGCAGCGAGTCCATAAAGGGCCGAGGCACACTATTGTGCAATTACGGCCGCGGGGGTACCTAGTACCCTTGCAGCACCTAAAATTAACCCCCCTAAGTGCCCCTATCAGGACCCCCGCAGCCTCCCCATATTAACCCTTGCAGCAGGGGTCCCGATTGTAACCCCCATGGCAGTCAAAGTGTTAACCCTTGCTGTGGGGGCACTGCAAGTAACCCCTGGCACCTAAAATTAACGCCCCTATTCCCATCGGGACCCCCGCAGTGTCCCCATATCATCCCTTGCAGCTGGTTTCCTGTTTAATTGAATGTATTTAGGGGTTAAATTGAATGTATTTAGGGGTTTTATTGTATGTATTGTATGTCTTATTCTCTGTAATGTATGCTTTTTTTATGTAACTTAGGATTTTTTTTTTTGAAAACTTAGGTTTTTTATTTTATGTAAAGTTTTTTTTTTGGTAGCTTAGGTTTTGTTATTTTATGTAAAGTAGTTTTTTTTATTTTTGGTAACTTAGGTTTTTTATTTTATGTAAAGTAGGTTTTATTATTTTTGTTAACTTAGTTTTTTTTTATTCTTGGTAATGTTCTTTTTTTATTTTCAGTAATGTCCTTTTAAATTTTCAGTAATGTCCTTTTTTTTATTTTGTGTAATTCAATTGTTTTTTATTTTGTGTAATTAGTGGGGTAATAGGGATTTTATTAGGGTGTTAGGTAGATAGTATAGATTTAACAGGGTAAGGGGGTTAATAGTGTGAAGGGGGGTAATCGGGTAGAGGAGGGTAATAGTGTAGGGTAGGAGTTTGGTAGATAGTGTAAGGGTTAATAGTGTAGGGTAGGAGGGTGTTTATGGGATGGGGGTTTACTGGGTACATTTGGGGTTAAATAGGTCTATTTAGGGTTAAATAGGACTAGACAGGCTTACATAGGACTAGACCGGGTTAAATAGGTCTAGATTGGGTTACACAGGACTAGACAGGGTAAAATAGGACTAGATGGGGTTACATAAGACAAAATGGGATTAAGTGGCTAGTGATAGGGTTAATTAGGTATGGTGAGGGTTAAATAGGGTTTATTAGTTAGAGGGGTTAATTAGTTAGAGGGGGGTTAATGGAATGATATAGGGTAGGATAGGGATTAATAATGTAAAGTAAGGGTTAATAGGGTACAGGTTTATTGTGTAGAGTTAGGGTTAACGTGGTTTAGAGTGGGATATTGGGGTACAGTTAGGGTTAACAGGGTTTAGTATGGGTTAATGGGATAGAGTTAAGGTTAATGGGTTAAGTAGTGTCTAGTTAGGGTTAATAGTGTAGTGTAGTGTTTAGACTTTGTGTCATGAGGGCCCTGGAAGACCCTCATGGCACTTATAGTGTTATTATAGTGGTTAATCAGTGTCCTATAGGGGTCTATATAGACACCTATTGGACTGATGGGGTTAAATAGTGTCATATTAGAGTCTATATAGTCCCCTATTGGACTGATGGGGTTAATTAGAGGCTCATGGGGGTCTGTATAGAACCCCATAAGTGAAGGGGTTATTTTTAGGTGCCTTGGGGGGAACTCTCGTGGCATGAGTTAATTTTTTTTCAGGACCCGCAAGGCAGGATTTTTGAATTTGAAATGCAGCGGGGGTTCCGATCGAGGCCTGATGGAAACCCCCAGCATAGCGGGGTTAATTTTAGGTGCCGGGGGGATACTGAAAGTACCCCTGCGGCTGAGTTTAACTATTTAACTGCCGCGGGGCTCCCGATCGGGACCCCTGCAGCATAGGTATTTATTGAGGCAGCAGGGGGGAGCTTTAGGGGCCAGTTATTTTTATTTTATTTTATGTAAAGTAGGTTTTATTATTTTTGGTAACATCGGTTTTGTTATTTTTTGTAAAGTAGGTTTTTTATTTTTTGTAAAGTAGGTTTTATTATTTTTGTAACTTAGGTTTTGTTATTTTATGTAAAGTCATTTTTTTTTTAATGTAAAGTAGCTTTTATTATTTTTGGTAACATTGGTTTTGTATTTTATGTAAAGTAGGTTTTATTATTTTATGTAAAGTAGGTTTTTTATTATTTTTGATGATATCGGTTTTGTTATTTTATTTAAAGTAGGTTTTTTATTTTATGTAAAGTAGGTTTTATTATTTTTGGTAACATCGGTTTTGTTATTTTATGTAACGTAGGTTTTTTATTTTTTGTAAAGTAGGTTTTATTATTTTTGTAACTTAGGTTTTGTTATTTTATGTAAAGTCATTTTTTTTATTTTATGTAAAGTAGCTTTTATTATTTTTGGTAACATTGGTTTTGTTATTTTATGTAAAGTAGGTTTTTTATTTTATGTAAAGTAGGTTTTATTATTTTTGGTAACATCGGTTTTGTTATTTTATGTAAAAAAGGTTTTTTATTTTATGTAAAGTAGGTTTTATTATTTTATGTAAAGTAGGTTTTTTATTATTTTTGGTGACATCGGTTTTGTTATTTTATGTAAAGTAGGTTTTATTATTTTATGTAAAGTAGGTTTTTTATTATTTTTGATGATATCGGTTTTGTTATTTTATTTAAAGTAGGTTTTTTATTTTATGTAAAGTAGGTTTTTTATTATTTTTGGTGACATCGGTTTTGTTATTTTATGTAAAGTAGGTTTTATTATTTTATGTAAAGTAGGTTTTTTATTATTTTTGATGATATCGGTTTTGTTATTTTATTTAAAGTAGGTTTTTTATTTTATGTAAAGTAGGTTTTATTATTTTTGGTAACATCGGTTTTGTTATTTTATGTAACGTAGGTTTTTTATTTTTTGTAAAGTAGGTTTTATTATTTTTGTAACTTAGGTTTTGTTATTTTATGTAAAGTCATTTTTTTTATTTTATGTAAAGTAGCTTTTATTATTTTTGGTAACATTGGTTTTGTTATTTTATGTAAAGTAGGTTTTTTCTTTTATGTAAAGTAGGTTTTATTATTTTTGGTAACATCGGTTTTGTTATTTTATGTAAAGTAGGTTTTTTATTTTATGTAAAGTAGGTTTTGTTATTTTTGGTAACATTGGTTATGTTATTTTATGTAAAGTAGTTTTTTTATTATTTTTGGTAACATCGGTTTATTTTATGTAAAGTATGTTTTATTTTATGTAAAGTAGGTTTTATTATTTTTGGTAACATTGGTTTTGTTATTTTATGTAAAGTAGTTTTTTTATTTTATGTAAAGTAGAATTTATTATTTTATGTAAAGTATTTTTTTTAATTATTTTTGGTAACATCGGTTTTGTTATTTTATGTAAAGTAGGTTTTTTATTTTATGTAAAGTAGGTTTTGTTATTTTTGGTAACATCGGTTTTGTTATTTTATGTAAAGTAGGATTTTTATTTTATGTAAAGGAGGTTTTATTATTTTTGGTAACATCGGTTTTGTTATTTTATGTAAAAAAGGTTTTTTATTTTATGTAAAGTAGTTTTTATTATTTTATGTAAAGTAGGTTTTTTATTATTTTTGGTGACATCGGTTTTGTTATTTTATGTAAAGTAGGTTTTATTATTTTATGTAAAGTAGGTTTTTTATTATTTTTGATGATATCGGTTTTGTTATTTTATTTAAAGTAGGTTTTTTATTTTATGTAAAGTAGGTTTTATTATTTTATGTAAAGTAGAATTTATTATTTTATGTAAAGTATTTTTTTTATTATTTTTGGTGACATCGGTTTTATTATTTTATGTAAAGTAGGTTTTATTATTTTATGTATAGTAGGTTTTTTATTATTTTTGGTGATATCGGTTTTGTTATTTTATGTAAAGTAGGTTTTTTATTTTATGTAAAGTAGGTTTTATTATTTTATGTAAAGTATTTTTTTTTATTATCATCGGTTTTGTTATTTTATGTAAAGTAGTTTTTTTTATTATTTTTGGTAACATCGGTTTATTTTATGTAAAGTAGGTTTTATTTTATGTAAAGTAGGTTTTATTATTTTTGGTAACATTGGTTTTGTTATTTTATGTAAAGTAGGTTTTTGATTTTATGTAAAGTAGAATTTATTATTTTATGTAAAGTAATTTTTTTATTATTTTTGGTAACATCGGTTTTGTTATTTTATGTAAAGTAGGTTTTTTATTTTATGTAAAGTAGGTTTTGTTTTTTTTTGGTAACATCGGTTTTGTTATTTTATGTAAGGTAGGTTTTATTATTTTATGTAAAGTAGGTTTTTTATTATTTTTGGTAACGGTCTATATAGTCCCCTATTGGACTGATGGGGGTAATTAGAGGCTCATGGGGGTGTGTATAGACCCCCATGAGTGATGGGGTTATTTTTAGGTGCCTTGGGGGTATTTATAGTACCCTCATGGCAGGGGTTAATTTTTTAGAGATGACAGAGGTGGGGATGGATAGATGAGGTCACTGAAGCAACGAACATGAACTTGATGGAGCTCAGAGGGGCAGTGAGTGATAGATAACCCTGGCGTGCTGCGGTCCAAAGTGTCAACGAGAGTCGGACGCGACTGAATGACTAAACAACAACAAATACTGAAAAGAGACCTGATGGCCATCTTTGGGTATAATACATTAATTTCGTCACTTTATACAGATTATTATAGAAATGAAAATACGAAATGCTACTACTAGTACTACTACTATGACTCGGACAACTACTACTACTACTACTAATGCCTACATCATATTAAATAATTCTCAAATGAGCAAGAAGTTGACCAAACCTCTCCTCTGACCAACGATCTTTCTCTTTGAAAGAAGGTAAGTGAGGATGTGTGTGTCGTGTCCAACTCTCCGTAACCTAATTTAATATATTGTTATAGACTATATAATTCTCTTTGTATACAGTATATTGTTAATGTTATTCTATATTTACTATTTATTTGAAATAATAGCGACTTGTCCATCAAAAATGACGGGCAATAACATTTTGAAGCCATGGCAATGGCTTTAAATGTTAGGATTAAATGTCATAGGGCCTCATTCTATTATCGGCCGTAAATCGGCCGTAAGGCTGCGATTCCTTGCGGGGGTTCAGTTAACTCGCGATTCTATTATACGGCCCCGCAAGGATCTCCTTTTACGGCCGGCCGCATATCTTGGAACCGGCCGTAATCTGTGAAATATAAAAACTGAAAAATAAATTCAAGCCTGCACTGTACAGCTCTGTAAATGCTAGGGATCATATTGGGGGACATGAGGATTAAAAGGAACCCACTCTCAAGCTTGCACATCTGCCCAAACCCGAGTTTAAATTAACTGTTTATTTGCCGGCTGCGGCGTGGGCGTGTCTGAGGTGCTCCAAGCACTCTGGACTTTTTACATGGATATTTTACGGATATTAAAAATGAAATATTTTACGGATTTGAGTACAGGATAATTATGTGCTATTTTTTCTAACACCTAAAATCCCTTTATAGTCTTCTCAAAGTGCAGGATGGCTTTATTTGAGCTATTTTATGTGCTTAATTGGTGCTAGCGAGACCTTTTTCCTGCAAGTAACTGCGGCTCGTTTTTAGCCTTGCAGAGAGGGTTCCCGGAGCAATTGAATTGCAAATCTCTTGCGGCCGTTTTAGATCAAAGGCTTTCCTCCGGCGCGATCGGCCGCAAGAGATAGCAAGGCACCGGCCGCAAGCCTGCCGGAGCCTACGGCCGTAAGGGAATAGAGTAGCCGAATAGCTTGCGGCCGGTCGTTGCGGCCCCGCAGCGGCTGCGGCCGATAATAGAATGAGGCCCATAATGTATATATATATAATGTCATAATGTATATTATTAGTATTAGAGTATTTATTGATCAGAGGAGTAGATTATGTCACTGTTTGAAACATTGTATAATAGCATTCAAAATGGCGCAGTTAGGAAGTCACATAAAAATGACTTGGTTGATATTATGGATTATTTAAAAGATTTGAAGGGGTTTTGGTGGAAAAAGTAGTAGATGTAATAAAACAATGAGTGACAGACGTAATGTGATGGAGGTTCTCATTCTGAAGGCTCCATCTATTGACTACTGTGTGCATTATGGTATAATCTCTCTTTTTGTTACAATTTGAGCTAATACTGTATTCTAATATGTGTCATACATTACCCAATGCCTTTTGAAAAACTATAAGAATTCCTTTATACATAATAACAGCTCTCACTAAAGTCACCAATGACCTGCTTACCGCCAAGTCAAAAGGTCACTTCTACTTCTGTTAGATCTCTCTGCTGCCTTTGACACTGTGGACCATCCACTTCTTCTCCATATCCTCTTCTCCCTTGGTATTCGAGACACTGCTCTCTCGTGGTTCTCATCATACCTACAAAATCAATTATTCAGTATCTCCTTTTCCTCATCCCCTGTCTGTTGGCGTAAGGATCAGTCCTAGGCCCCCTCCTATACTCCATCTACACTTCCTCACTTGGTATCTTTATAAACTCTTTTGGCCTTCATTATCATCTCTATGCAGATGACACCCAAATCTACCTCTCATCACCAGATCTATCCCCCTCTCTTCTAACACATGTCTCCAACTGCCTCTCTGGTATATCCTCTTGGATGTCCACCCACCATCTCAAACTACAATATAATACATACAATATAATACAATAGAATACAATACAATTAAATCCAATGCAATTAAATACAATGCAATTAAATACAATACAATACAATACACCCCAATCTAATATACAATACATTCTATCTATCTAACATACATGCCACAATCTATCTAAATAAATACCATAATCTAATATACATCCTATCTATATAATATACATCACACAATCTATCTAAATAAATACCATAATCTGATATACAATACATGCTATGTGTAACGGATCTTACTGACACCCCGACCGGGTACCTCCGTTGATAGACGCGTCCTAGTTTGCGTCGAGGCCTACAAGCACCGCACCGGACACCAAAACCACCACAGACTCCAAGGATAGTACATCAGGAACAAGCGTTCAGTAGTTACAGCTCAAGGGAGTATGCAAAAGCATAGCAATCCCCAGTATGATAGCGATCCCCTCCAATAACGAGACAAGGCTACGTTTTGAAGGGTCAAGTAGAACTATTTTTTAATAACAGGGAATCTCCTTTTATGCAATGGTGCCCTCTGAAGGGCTACACCCACATAATTATCACAACAGCCAATTATCTACATGGTTCAACCCCCACGTCTCCTCCCCTCAGATAACAGGTAACACAATTAAAACAGACACAATTTTAACCACATTCTGGATGTACCCCAAATACAGGGGGTACACCTTTAAGTCCCGCACCATTCAATAGCTCTCACCCAGGGGAACAACATATAAAAAAATGGCATGAATCAGACCAGGGGTTCAAAAGTTAGTAAAAGTATCTTTTACACATAACACACAGACATTGCACATATCCCCCATACAATACACATATAGGACAATAGGTGAGTTACACCTCCCTGGCAACTTGGATACAATCAGACATTAATTAGATTATCCTTCTTTGTTCTTATCAGAGAATGAAAACACTTTGGAAAATGCAAGGATCCTTTACAACTTTCTTATCTCTTGAATCTCTGTAATAGGATTATCTATTAGCCTATGTCTGCAAAAGTCTGGCTAATATTCTGCAGAGCATAAACCAGCATACATATAGTAGGATCATATTTTAACCATAATAATCATAAAACAGGGTAAAACAGTGATAGGTTCCGTTACACACCTCCCCCGTGACCATAAGCCGGCATACACGGTCTGATCCCAACGGATCGGCTTGGGGATGTCCGGACAAAAGTATTTGTTGGTCAATTCTCTAGTTTGACAACCCAGCAGCATTACTGCAATTCACATTGACTCACATTTCCCATATCCCCATATAGCTGGGATCTGAGCGCACAAAACTACCGAATAGCGCTCAGATCCTCTTCACACAGTTCAATTGCCATGTAGCTAAAGTCTTTCCCATAGTCTTTCATCCTATGAATGGGCTCATGGCATAGTTATCTGGGATATCACCGCTCCCACAGGGCAAGTACAGAATGACCCCCCTGTATGTAAAGGGCCAGAATGAGTGACATACACTCTGGTATGGCCGAATACTGTATTTGAAGCGCAATATGTCCCAGGGCCATAGTCGCAGGGCAGGAGGCTGGCAAGCAGTCCTCTCCAAGACAAAGTGGCGAAGGGCACTTCGTCACACATCTCCCCTTTGGGGGGAAGTCTTACCAGGCACCTGACCTTCTGCCGGTCCGTGCCTCCGTTAGAGGATCCACCAACCCACAATAAACCAGTGCTTAAGCAGCCCCCCCACAACAACAAAGTGCAAGAGCAGCCCACCCACAACAAGCTGTTACTGCAACTGGATATTTCGCTGTGGTGATGGGGCAACACGCTGAGGGGACTTGAGGGGCAGAGGCCAGCGGCACTCTGCCATGATGCCAGCTCTTCTGCTGGGGTACTTGGGACATATTCCAGCTCAGTAGCCAGGGAAACGTGGGGGTCAGTGAGGGTTAACATTTCCTCTGTTAACCCTGGGGCCACATTAGAAGTTAGCTGGGGAAGGGAATTTGTACTTACCCCCTCCTCCGGTTGTCCCAGTGAGGGTAGTTGGGGATCTGGACAGGCTGTGGGCACAGAGACCACGGTCCCATCTGCGCCGTCTGGGAGATTGATGTCTCCCCTTGTCAGGGTAAACTGTCGCTGGGAAGGAAGGATGACACCTTCTGCCCCCTGTGGTTCACACTGCCGCTGGGGGGGAAGGATGACACCTTCTGCCCCCTGGGGTTCACACTGCCGCTGGGGGGGAAGGACGACACCTCCTGCCCCCTGGGGTTCACACTGCCGCTGGGGGGGAAGGACGACACCTTCTGCCCCCTGTGGTTCACACTGCCGCTGGAGGGGAAGGATGACACCTTCTGCCCCCTGGGGTTCACACTGCCGCTGGGGGGGAAGGACAACACCTTCTGCCCCCTGGGGTTCATACTGCCGCTGGGGGGCAAGGACGACACCTTCTGCCCCCTGGGGTTCACACTGCCGCTGGGGGGGAGGGACGACACCTTCTGGCCCTTGGGGGTCACACTGCCGCTGGGGGGCAAGGACGACACCTTCTGCCCTCTGGGGTTCACACTGCCGCTGGGGGGGAAGGACGACACCTTCTGCCCCCTGGGGTTCACAGTGCCGCTGGGGGGGAAGGATGACACCTTCTGCCCCCTGGGGTTTACACTGCCGCTGGGTGGGGAGGACGACACCTTCTGCCCCCTGGGGTTCACACTGCTGCTGGGGGGGAAGGACGACACCTTCTGCCCCCTGGGGTTCACACTGCCACTGGTGAGGGTAGTTGGGGATCTGGACAGGCTGTGGGCACAGAGACCACGGTCCCATCTGCGCCGTCTGGGAGATTGATGTCTCCCCTTGTCAGGGTAAACTGTCGCTGGGAAGGAAGGATGACACCTTCTGCCCCCTGTGGTTCACACTGCCGCTGGGGGGGAAGGATGACACCTTCTGCTCCCTGGGGTTCACACTGCCACTGGGGGGGAAGGACGACACCTCCTGCCCCCTGGGGTTCACACTGCCGCTGGGGGGGAAGGACGACACCTTCTGCCCCCTGTGGTTCACACTGCCGCTGGAGGGGAAGGATGACACCTTCTGCCCCCTGTGGTTCACACTGCCGCTGGGGGGGAAGGATGACACCTTCTGCCCCCTGGGGTTCACACTGCCGCTGGGGGGGAAGGACGACACCTCCTGCCCCCTGGGGTTCACACTGCCGCTGGGGGGGAAGGACGACACCTTCTGCCCCCTGTGGTTCACACTGCCGCTGGAGGGGAAGGATGACACCTTCTGCCCCCTGGGGTTCACACTGCCGCTGGGGGGGAAGGACAACACCTTCTGCCCCCTGGGGTTCATACTGCCGCTGGGGGGCAAGGACGACACCTTCTGCCCCCTGGGTTCCACACTGCCGCTGGGGGGGAGGGACGACACCTTCTGGCCCTTGGGGGTCACACTGCCGCTGGGGGGCAAGGACGACACCTTCTGCCCTCTGGGGGTCACACTGCCGCTGGGGGGGAAGGACGACACCTTCTGCCCCCTGGGGTTCACAGTGCCGCTGGGGGGGAAGGATGACACCTTCTGCCCCCTGGGGTTTACACTGCCGCTGGGTGGGGAGGACGACACCTTCTGCCCCCTGGGGTTCACACTGCTGCTGGGGGGGAAGGACGACACCTTCTGCCCCCTGGGGTTCACACTGCCACTGGTGAGGGTAGTTGGGGATCTGGACAGGCTGTGGGCACAGAGACCACGGTCCCATCTGCGCCGTCTGGGAGATTGATGTCTCCCCTTGTCAGGGTAAACTGTCGCTGGGAAGGAAGGATGACACCTTCTGCCCCCTGTGGTTCACACTGCCGCTGGGGGGGGAAGGATGACACCTTCTGCCCCCTGGGGTTCACACTGCCGCTGGGGGGGAAGGACGACACCTCCTGCCCCCTGGGGTTCACACTGCCGCTGGGGGGGAAGGACGACACCTTCTGCCCCCTGTGGTTCACACTGCAGCTGGAGGGGAAGGATGACACCTTCTGCCCCCTGTGGTTCACACTGCCGCTGGGGGGGAAGGATGACACCTTCTGCCCCCTGGGGTTCACACTGCCGCTGGGGGGGAAGGACGACACCTCCTGCCCCCTGGGGTTCACACTGCCGCTGGGGGGGAAGGACGACACCTTCTGCCCCCTGGGGTTCACACTGCCGCTGGAGGGGAAGGATGACACCTTCTGCCCCCTGGGGTTCACACTGCCGCTGGGGGGGAAGGACAACACCTTCTGCCCCCTGGGGTTCAAACTGCCGCTGGGGGGCAAGGACGACACCTTCTGGCCCTTGGGGGTCACACTGCCGCTGGGGGGCAAGGACGACACCTTCTGCCCTCTGGGGTTCACACTGCCGCTGGGGGGGAAGGACGACACCTTCTGCCCCCTGGGGTTTACAGTGCCGCTGGGGGGAAGGATGACACCTTCTGCCCCCTGGGGTTTACACTGCCGCTGGGTGGGGAGGACGACACCTTCTGCCCCCTGGGGTTCACACTGCTGCTGGGGGGGAAGGACGACACCTTCTGCCCCCTGGGGTTCACACTGCCACTGGGGGGGAAGGACGACACCTTCTGCCCTCTGTAGGGCCAGTAGAGAGACCTCGGTCCCATCTCTACCTGCCATCTGGAGGTCATCCCAGGACCAGTCAATGAAGTCTGGTTCTGCTTGTCGAGTAGGTTGGGGCTGCACAAGGCTGAGCAAGTGTTGGTAGTCCTGCTCAAGCTCCCACTCTCTCGTTACCAGGTGGGTCATTTCTTTGCTCACCTCGCCTTCGTCATCCCAGACATACATGCCCATCCGGTATTCGTAGATATCCCAAAACCTAGACCCCTCCGTGCTGCCAAGATCAATATCATCGTCCAAGGCATCCCATAATAAACCCTGGCCATCATAATCATTCCCCTCCGGTAAGTCGTGTTCAGACGTCCAGGGGGTAAGTCGAACAGTATTCCACCAGAGGGCCTGGTATGCGTTGTCTAGCCAGAGCTCTCACCATACCAGGGTCTCTAGTCTTGTCACCCACTCATCCAGGGGCTGCTCTCCCAATAGATACATCCGCATCGCCACACGCTTCTGTAGCCGCTGCTCATCACTGGGGAGACTCTCACCTCGCCGCCATTGGGCATCTTCCAGGGCATCATACCAGAGTTCCTTTCTGTCTGCATTCCTGTAGTCCGCGGCCGCCTCCTCCTCCTCATCATGAAACGCTGTCTGAAAACTAGCAGGTTCCATCCTGCTGTAGCCAGGGGCGCTGTACGGATACTAGCGTTGCCCTCAATTTGTAACTCCAAACGTTACCGGTGTCTCCGTGCTGCTTTTCCTCTTACTAGGACGCCATCCCACCACTGCCAGCCAATGTAACGGATCTTACTGGCACCCCAACTTGGTACCTCCGTTGATAGACGCGTCCTAGTTTGCGTCTGGGCCTACAAGCACCGCACTGGACACCAAAACCACCACAGACTCCAAGGATAGTACATCAGGAACAAGCGTTCAGTAGTTACAGCTCAAGGGAGTATGCAAAAGCATAGCAATCCCCAGTATGATAGCGATCCCCTCCAATAACGAGACAAGGCTAGGTTTTGAAGGGTCAAGTAGAACTATTTTTTAATAACAGGGAATCTCCTTTTATGCAATGGTGCCCTCTGAAGGGCTACACCCACATAATTATCACAACAGCCAATTATCTACATGGTTCAACCCCCACGTCTCCTCCCCTCAGATAACAGGTAACACAATTAAAACAGACACAATTTTAACCACATTCTGGATGTACCCCAAATACAGGGGGTACACCTTTAAGTCCCGCACCATTCAATAGCTCTCACCCAGGGGAACAACATATAAAAAAATGGCATGAATCAGACCAGGGGTTCAAAAGTTAGTAAAAGTATCTTTTACACATAACACACAGACATTCCACATATCCCCCATACAATACACATATAGGACAATAGGTGAGTCACACCTCCTTGGCAACTTGGATACAAGGTAATATTCTGCAGAGCATAAACCAGCATACATATAGTAGGATCATATTTTAACCATATTAATCATAAAACAGGGTAAAACAGTGATGGGTTCCGTTACACTATGCTATCTATATAAAACACATACCCCTAGCTAACATACAATAAATGCTATCTATATATAAAATAATCTAATTCTAAGCTAAAATAAAATAATTAAGACCACTTACCTTTGCAGATGTCCATTCAGATCAGGCACCCTAGGGAAAAAAAAAATAAGAAAATTAGTGCAACACATTTACAGGAAATAAATAAACATTCTAAACATTCTAAATATTATACTCACCTTTCCAGGATGTCCCGTCCTTATTCTTTTCTTCTGCTTCGGAGCGGTACCTGTTAAAAAAACATAACATTAATACACATACATAAAATAAACATAATCTACTTTGTACTTACCTCCCCACGAAGTCTCCGGCCTTCTACTGCTCTTCTGCCACGCCCTGTAAAAAATAAAATATATACTTACATCCGCACTCACGGACATCCCGATGCTAATGAGGCTCCCAGAGACTTTTCCGGAAGAAAATAGGCAATGGCGCCTTCTGATTGGTTGAAAACGCTATCTATCAAATTCACCCAATCAGGTGGGAACCAATGTGTGAGACAATCAGAAAGGGATACACCCTAAAATTCCACTCTGATTGGACAAGGCACCTGTCAATCTTTATTTAAGCCAATCACAAGGCGGAGATGCCTTCAGCCAATGACAATGGAATACACCCCCACAGGGTGATTGGTTGGAACATCTGCACATTCTCATTGGTTGCACTGACAATAGCTAATCACAATGGAATACACTCCCACGTACTGATTGGTGAAGGATTTGCGTATTCTCATTGGCTATTGTTAATATCAATCAATATTACAGCCAATGGGAAAGCGCAGATGTCTTCACCAATCAGTACATGGGGGTATATTCCATTGTGGTTGGCTGATGCCAATAAAGCCTTCGGATTGATTCAAATAAAGATTGACAGGTGTGTTATCCAATCAGCGTGGTATTTTGGGGTCTATCCCTTTCTCATTGGTTCACAATTAGCGTCTTCTCATTGGCTAAATTTGATAGACAGCGTTTTCAGCCAATCAGAAGCCGCCATTGCCAATTTTATTCTGGAACACTCCGTAGGAAGCTCATTAGCGTCGGAGACTTCCGCCAGGGTGGATGTGTGTAATTTTATTTTATTTTTTTCTGCGGTTGCTCCCAGGGCCCATCCGGGCAGAACACCAGGAGGCCGGAGACATCGCGGGGAGGTAAGTACAATGTAGATTGTGTTTATTTTACTTTGTTTCATGTTTATGTATGTGTGCTAATGTAATGTTTTTTTAACAGGGGCAGCGCCGGCAGAAGCAAAGATGGAGGAGGACGTGACATACTGGAACGGGACATGCTGGAAAGGTGACTATAATATTTAGAATATTTCGAATGTTTAGTAATTTTATGTAAACGTGTTGTATTAATTTTTTTAATCTTTTTTACCCTAGGTTGGTGATCTGAAGAAACATCTCAAAGGTAAGTGGTCTTAATTATTTTATTCTAGCTTAGAATTAGGGTTGCTATATAGAGACAGCATGTACTGTATATTAGAAAAATAGGGGGATGCATAGTACATAGATAGTATTTATTGTATATTAGATAGGGCGATGTATAGTACATAGATAGTATTTATTGTATATTAGATAGATAGATAGATAGATAGATAGGGGGATGTATATTAGATAGATAGTATTTTATATTACATAGTGGGATGTATATTACATAGTGGGATGTATATTACATAGGGGGATGTATATTACATAGGAGGATGTATATTACATAGGGGTGTATTGTATTGTATTTAGTTGTATTGTATTGTATTTAATTGTATTGTATTGTAATCATTATATGTATTTCCTTTTCAGGTGTGTAATTTTTTTTTAAACTGTAGTGGGGGGGGCGGTTGTAATGTATTTTTTTATTTTCTGTAATGTTCCTTTTTTTATTTTTTGTAATCTAGATTTTAGATTTTTGATGACTTTATTTATTTTTTTGATTTCTGTAATTAGAGTGGTGGGGTTTTTTAGGGGGTAGGTAGATACTGTAGGTGTTAATAGGTTAGTGTAGAGGGTGTTTAGTTGATATTTAATGTTTTATTGGGGGGTATAGTGAAGTGTAGTGTTTATACTTAGTGTCATGATTGTCCTTGAGGACTGTCATGGCACTTATGTGGTTAATGTTGGGTTGTAACAGGCCCATAATGGTCATAATATACCCTTATGGGACTGATGGAGTTAAATAGAGGCTTATGAGGGTCTGGATAGACCGCCATAAGTGACCGGGTTAAAATGGTGTAGTGCTTACACTTTGGGTCATGAGGGTCCTGGATGACCCTAATGGCACTTATAGTATTATTACATGCGTCCATTATGGTGTTAGAGGGGTCTATATAGTTGAGGCACACAGTACACTCACATTGTGAGGCAAACAGCATTTCAACACTTTCTTTTATTGACCGTCATTTTTTGACTGGCAAGTTGCTAGTTTTCTAAGATAACTATTAAGGTCCAACTGTGCATATGGAGAAGGCGTGAGTCAACCAAGGTAAAGTTGTGAGTACTTCTAAATAAAGACACGTAATGTGATGTCTGGTCTATAATAACTAGTGAGGCCCAACTGTGCATAAGGAGAAGGCATGGGTCAACCAAGCTAAAGTTATGATTACTTCTAAATAAAGACACGTAATGTAATGTCTGGTTTATAATAACTATTGAGGCCCAACTGTGCATATGGAGAAGGCGTGAGCCGACCAAGATAAAGTTATGAGTACTTCTAAATAATGACACGTAATGTAATGTCTGGTCTATAATAACTATTGAGGTCCAACTGTGCATATGGAGAAGATGTGAGTCAACCAAGATAAAGTTATAAGTACTTCTAAATAATGACACGTAATGTAATGTCTGGTCTATAATAACTATTGAAGTCCAAATGGGACTAAGGGGGGAGATATTAGTTACCCAGACCTTCATCTTTTATAGTATTTTTTTACATGAGTAAATTGTAATTTTGTTCTGAACAGGTTAATTTGGAGAGTGTTTAAAACTATGAAAACGAAGAGAAAACTCAGTTTTGTATGAAAGAAAAGAATTAATGGGATGAGATTCAAAACATCTCAATGTGTAATGTAGAAATGTATCCTATGCCAATATAAAATGTAATTTGAATTTTATTCAAAGATTAAAGTTAATGGAAGAGTATATAAGTTCCCATCTTCTTCCTATTTTATCTAAGCATTAAAAATAATGTAAATGTGTTGTAACTGACAAATAGCTATTCAAAGAGCACTGATTAAAAGTGTGTAGTTTTGAAAAAAACTAATATATTAAATAATTTTTACAGATAATCTTAACTTTAGCAGACTGTTACTGCATAGAAGCTGTCATAACAGTAATTACCTTTTAATTGTATGAGGGGTAAGTATAAAGGTGTCAAATTGTAAAGGTTGGTTTCATCCATCCAACATGATAAAGAAATATCCATTTTCTCCTCCCTCCTCTCCATTATACTTTTCAGGAATAAATACAATTAGCTAAGTACATGCTTTCAGCTACAAGCCAGTCGGAAGTGTGACTACAACCAACACGAAGCCCTCAGGTAAAAATAAAATCCAATAATATTAAGAGGTTTTCTCCATGTGGTTTGTAAAAGTAAATTTTAATCGTTTTCTCAGAGCCGCTTTCACGTCTTTATTTTTTAAACTGTAAATGAGTGGGTTTAGTAAAGGAACGGCAGCTGTGTTAAATGGAGAGAACATCTTATTGGATTCTAAGGTGTCGATGGAGTTTGGTTTAAGATATTGGAAAATGAGACTTGCACAGAGAAGGACAACAGTGGTGAGGTGTGATGAACAAGTGTAGAAGGCTTTACGTCTTCCAGTGCCTGTTCGGATCCTTAAGATGGCAACAATAAAAAAAACATAAGAGACGACGGTGAGAAAAAAGGGGCAAAGGATCATAAACATTCCCTCAGTCATAATCAAGGTCTTCAAAGTTGAGCTATCACTGCAAGAGAGTTTCAGAATTGGCACAATGTCACAATAGAAATGGTTAATTATGTTGAATTTATAACACGTCAAGTGAAGCAATAGGATGATAAATGGTAAAAATTCAATGAAATCCAACACCCAAGACCAGATGGCCAACAATGCACAGATTTTATGTCTCATAAAGACTGTATAACGTAAAGGGTTACAGATGGCCACAAAACGATCGTAACCCATTGCGGCCAACAGCAACAACTCATCAGCTGCCAAGGATGAGAAGAAGTAAAATTGTGAAAAGCAACTACGAATGGAAACTGTTATCATGTGATATAAAAGTAACAAGGGTATTATACAGAGATATTGTGATGGAGGACATGTTCATTAGAGACAAATTTCCCAGGAAGAAGTACATGGGAGTGTGCAGCTGACGATCCAAGCAGACAAGCTGAAGAATGGTTGTGTTGTCCCCAAGAATTGCAAGATAAAGGAGAAGGACAAGATAGAAGATTGGAGCTCGCATATTGGGGATGTCCGATATTCCTTCAAGAACAAAATGTCGGCTACTGTGCATGCAGGTTTAAATGTGTCACATGATACAAGACTTTAGCTAGACAGCTGTCACTAGGGAGAAGAAGAAGGGGGCGGAGCCAGCACCCTAAAATGTAGGGCGCAGTACAGGGAGGCTCCACGGCCTAGCAAGAAAGCTACAAGTGTGCAGAGAACCAGGCACAAATAGAGCAACCCGGAAAGGGGCAGAATAACACCCTGAACAGTAGCTAGCCCTCAGACCCTGGGCACACTGACCTTGCAGAAGCACTGAGCAAAGAAGTGAGGGTCCCTATCGGTACAACTGGAGGGCCTGAGGGCACCTCAATCCACTTCCCAGAGACACTTTTGAACAAAACAAGGGACTTAAAACGTATCCTGGCTACCAGCTCACCCAGCTAAAGATAAACTAAAGGTGGCTCCTTGATACATACTCTACTGGGCGTGCGCTTTGCTAGTCTGTAGCAAGCCTGAAGGCCAGAGGCAGCAGAATATACTCTTGCAGACTGCTAACCCAGAGGTAGAGAGCTGACCTGAACCACGTGAGTGTTTGACTTTTGAAACCACCCCCATGAACATTATGGGACAAGGAGCTTAGAGACGGGTGGCTCTTGACAGGCATGACTCCACATATGCAGATGGCGCCTCACAACTACTACCTGTTCCTGGTACGAGCTCTCTCCCCCGCACTAGAGACAGTTTATATCTAACGCGTTACCTCATTTACAAGCTTACGCTGACAAACAAAATACCCTCAACTAGGGCCGGACTTGGTGAAAATGGGCAAGTCAAAGAAAGGTGTGCCTTCCAAGAGCATTCAGGAGCTCTTCCACAAGCCTGAGGCTCCCCTCTTGCAGCCCCGTAGCCCCTCTCCTGAACAAAGAGACCTACCAGTGACAGAAGGAGATGATCCCAACCCATCTCAGGACATGAATCTCTCAGCCAAATCCCTAGAGATCATAGGGCAAATGCTGCAAGCTCAATCAACTCAGCTGGTTAAAGAGATCAGGGACGACCTATTCGAGCTGGGCCAGAGAACCAACCTCCTCGAGGAGACCACTGACAAAATCCTTGAAGCCCAAGAACAAGATAGAGCGGAAATCAACAATCTGGCGCTGAAAGTCTCTCTCCCAGATGACAAACTTGACAACCTGGAAAACAGATCAAGGAGACACAACATCAGGGTACGCGGGGTTCTAAACTCGGTACCCGACCTGCTGCAATACCTAAAAGTGGTGATCTCTAACATCCTACCAGAGGATGCCGACAACTCCTGGGAAATCGAGCGAGCGCATAGAGCCCTGGGGGCCGCATGAAACCAGGAATTACCAAAATACATAATTGTTCGCTTCCTGAGGCAAAAACCTAGGGACCTGATCCTGAATGCCACAAGAAAATTGCCACAAGAAAATTGCCCAACATCAAAGGCCCCGATGGTGCTCCCCTCCAAATTTACATGGACCTATCCCCACGAACATTAGAGAAACGCAGAGCACTGAAGCCGGCCCTTGCTACCCTGATCAAATGCAAGATACCATATAGATGGGGCTTCCCTTTCTCTCTCTCATTCCAACATCAAGGAACTGTCTACTTGACCCACACTCCGGAGGAATGGGCCAAAATTCTAAACCGTCTCCACTTGGCGGACCCGGCTGAGGGAGGCTTTGCTCCAGAGATGGCGCCCAAAGCAAGACCTGCCAGAATCTGGTCAACGGCCAAGAAGTCGCACCGGCCTGGGGCGACCAGAGACACTCAGCTCTGAGCCCAGATCCCACAATTGACCTCCCAAGCACGTCAAGACTCACTTAAACTGGGACTGATGGACGTTTGTTTGCACTTTTTTCTATTTGTCCTCCCCAGGGCTGCAGTCATTATACATATTTAACATAAGTGGTAGATTGGTACAATGTTTAGAGTTTAGCTAAGGGCGGCCTAGGCCAAAGATAGCCCATATAGTTGTATGTTTACATAAAGCATAGGATCCCCATTATTCCGTAGTTTAATACCCAATGCTATTCTACTAATATCACGGCTGACTGTTAGGGGAGAATACAAGTTCAACTTCGTTAGATTACGAACTTAATTGTAACTTGAGGTAATCTCATCAGTGCCTGTTAGAGCCCCATATGGGACTTAATGTTTAGAACTATTAGGTTAAATTTGTTTACGGTAAAATTGTTAGCAATATTTTTTTTGTTCTGGGGTCTAACCCCTAGAGTTAATGACATCTTTTCTAATGTACTGACTAATATTTCTCTCCTCATCACCCCTTCCGGGGGGGCCCACAGGTGTTCCAGTTTGGCTGGCACGTCTCTCCAGGGGGGGGGGGGGGGGTTCTGGCCTACGCAGATCCTTGGTGACCGGCTCTTCACTAAACAGTCTGGGATATTAGCTCAAAAGGGGTCCCTGCAGACATCTGCACTTTCACATGGCTAACCCACATTACACATTCACTACACACAATGTTAGAGGCTTTAACTCCCCCAACAAACGAAGGAAAGCTTTCATAACTTATAAGAAAGACAAGCCTGCAGTGCTCTTTCTCCAGGAGACCCACTTTGCGCAGGGGAAGACCCCCTCATTTTTGCACAAAGACTACCCAATCTTTTACACCTCCAGCCAAAAAACTAAGAGGGCAGGCGCAGCGATTTTAATCCATAAAAACTTTCCATTTCAAGTTTCCCATAAAAAAATAGACAAAGAAGGTAACTTTGTGATTATCACGGGCAACCTGCTCAACACTAAGCTCACCCTGGTGTCAATCTACGCCCCTACAGTGACCCCCCATAAAGCTATTATAAATCTATTGGAGACGCTGGACTCCCAGGACACAGGCAAAGTTATTATAGGGGGGGGGGCTTTAACCTAGTGCTAGATCCAGAAGTGGATAGGTCCAAGAAGCAGGGGGAGATTAGCCAGATAAAATCAAGCTAATCATTAACCTACTTCTGAAACTGTGACTTGTAGATGCCTGGAGGGGACTACACCCTCAAGAGAGGGAATATACATTTTATTTTCCCACACACAAATCCTACTCACGTATAGATATTCTCGTTATAGACGCCTCTCTACTAGAACAGGCCACTTACTCGGACATAGTCCCCTGTCCATGGTCAGACCATAGTCAGGTCACACTAGGCCTGAATCTAACCCCCAACTTCGAAACGCCATACACATGGCGGCTCAATGATAGGCTTCTGTCAATCCCGAGTGTACTGGACCAAATCTCTAGAGAATTAAGGGACTTTGTTTCCACTAACTCTAGCCCCTCCACGGGTGCGGGATGGTTCTGGGTAACGCATAAAGCATTTATAAGGGGCAGATTTATAAGGCTAGCCTCGGCATATAAAAGAAAAGTGAGGGAAAAGGAGAACCTAATGATGAAGGAATTAGCCACCCTAGAAAAACTAAATCAGCAACAGCAGTCGGACCTAAGCCGTCAGCGGATAGAAGCGATCAGACTAGAACTTGACAACATCCTGTCAGCCCAAACAGAGCAGGCCTTAAGGAAAACCCAGAGCATTTTTTTTGTGCAGGCAAACAAGCCGGGCACCTTACTGGCCAACAGGCTGAATGCCAGATTCCAGCAAGCAAGGGTCACCCAAATCAAAACTAAAGCAGGCACAATCCCAAACAGTCAGGCTAAGATCCAGGACACCTTCCTAACATTCTACCAAGATATATAAACCTCAGAAACACGGGCAGACGGGGACTCCCTGACAGGCTTCCTTGGGGGACTAGACCTCCTAGTTCTGGGAAACTCTGATTTAGACTTACTCAATTCAGAGGTTACAGAAGAGGAAGTCAGAGACACCATTAAAGCTCTCAAACTAGGCAAATCCCCCGTGCCCGATGGCTTTTCAAACCGATACTATAAAAAGTTTGTAGATGTTTTGACTCCCCACATGGTTTCAATGTTCAACGCTATTCTGAAAGGAGAGCAGATGCCGCCGGAGCTTAGTCAGGCGACTCTGGTCTTCTTTCCCAAGGCAGGGAGCGATCCCATGGAGGTTGTAAACTACCGGCCTTAAGATCCTGGCCAAATTGATGGCTACCAGGATCTCCAGCTTCCTACACAATCTAATCCACAAGGACCAAGCAGGCTTCATCCCTCATAGGCAGGCGAAGGACAACATTAGGAGAGTACTAAACATTATACACCTGGCCAACCACTCAAAGACCCCCCTTTGCACTCTAGCCTTAGACATCGAAAAAGCATTCGATTAGTTAGAATGGCCATACCTATTCGCAGTCCTACAGAAATTCGGTATTAGAGGGAACTTCCTAAACCTCCTTAAAACATACTATAGGTCTCCAGAAGCAACCCTGAAACTCCCCGGCCCAGAGAATTTGCGGATAAACATACATAGGGGGATCAGACAGGGCTGCCCTCTCTCCCCACTCCTATTTGCCGTCGCCATGGAGCCACTAGCTCAGAGCATTAGGGCCTCTTCAGCCATCCAAGGTCTTCAATTGGATGGCCAGGAATACAAATGTTGTCTCTTTGCGGACAACTTACTGTGCACTTTGACCCGCCCATTCGCGTCCACCGCGGCCCTGATGGAAGAGTTGGATAAATTCCACTCTGTCTCCGGGCTGCGAGTGAACGAAGATAAATCGGAAATGATAGGGCATCACCTTACACAACCTGAGAGGGAGGGGCTTATGAACACATTCAACTTCCACTGGCCAAAAAAAACACTTAAAATACCTAGGAACAAAAATTACCCCCAACATCGCGGACACCTACGGGGCCAACTATCCACCCCTATTCCAAGAGATAGCAGCTGACCTAGAGAGATGGAATACATTCTGCATCTCCTGGTCTGGCCGGATTCACACGGTCAAGATGAACGTGCTCCCCAGAATCCTGTACTACTTTAGATCACTTCCAATTAAAGTTCCCATCAAAGACCTAGACAATCTACAAAGGCAAATTAAGAGGTTCATATGGCGAAATATAACCCCCAGAATCCCGAAATTTACTAAGCACAAAGGTAAATGCAGACTCTCATGTCCCCATCTTAATCTCTACTACAGGGTGGCCCAGATCTCCTTTCTGCCCAAGGCGTATTCTGCAGCACACCAACCCATCTGGGTAGCAATAGAAAACCAACAGCTACATCCTCAGTGGTGAGACACGGTGGTATGGCTTCCAAAGTCTCCTCGCCAGCCACTTACTTACTCCAGCCCCATGATTAGACTGTCCCTGGGATGCTGGGACTGGGCGAACTGAAAACGGTGCCTGACTACTGACCTCTCTCCGCTCCTATCTATTACCACCTCTCCCCTCTTTGCAAAAGATCTCCTGAGTTACTCAAAAGCTTGGTGGACCTCCCCTGGGTTGTACAGGATAGGGGCATGGTTCAAAGAAGGCCAACTCATTAGCTTTGAGTACCTTATGGATAATTTTAATCTCCCCCTAAAGGAACACTTCATCCTTTGTAAGTTTAGTCATGTTCTATGGACCCTGGGGAAGACTCTAGGCCAACCCCAAACAAACTGGATGACACGCATGTGCTCGGACGCCCCGCTATCTAAAGGCATACTAGGCACAATATATGAGAAATTCAATAGCCCGCAAAGCAATAGTAAACCTAAGCCCTTGACAAAATTGGCAGAGGACCTGGGCCAGACATGGGACCTGGAAAAATGGGGTAAAATTAGCCAGAGACTAGCGAGAGGCTCATACAATTACAGCCTGATGGAAACCTCACTAAAAGTACTCCATAGGACTTACATTACCCCAGCTAGGCTTCATAAGATGAATCCTCAAGAGCCTGACACATGCTTTAGGGGATGCCCAGAGACGGGGACCTTCATCCACATATGGTGGACTTGCCCTAAGGCTAAGGACCTATGGTCCGAAATAACCCAAATAGCCTCAAAACTCTGCCTCACTCAAATAACCCCCTCCATCGAAACTTGTCTCTTGGGACAACGACCCCCCTTACTATCCAGGCCCCAAGATAGGTTACTCCAGTCCATATTTTTGGTGGTAAAAAGCCATATAGCCAGTAAGTGGAAAAACTCTAGCTTATGCCTAAGAGAGATCATAAATAAAATAAACTTTATTATGATTAACAAAAAACTTATCCACCTAGTTTCAGACACTTACACTAGCTTTTTGACTATCTGGGAACCCTGGATAGCCTCCAACTACAGCATAGATCCGGGATAGAGTGACACTGGGCGGGCTGGGGGGGTCTAGAGCAATGGTGTCTGGAAGACGCATGGCGGGGCACCCTCGCTGGAGACCGTGAGCAAACGTAAGTTGACGGGGGCAGCGCCTGTGGGGGGGCCGCGAGGGGCTGGGGATGAGGGGGTTGTCTCAGAGGGGCATGGGACTCCAACACTGGTGGATTCTGACATAGCCTACCTTACCCCATAATGGGGCGCATGTATTTTTGGAAGGGAGAAATTCTATGCCGTAAATGTATTGATCTGTTCTAAGTTAGTTTTAGTCTGTAAATCATAAGAAACGTAAACTTGTGTGTGGTTCCTGTTCTCTTCTCTTGTTTCTTGACCTTTCTTGTTTTTACTTGTTACTGAAAACAGAAAATTGTTGTTGGTGTGGCATTATAGAAGACTGTAACAGGGCAACCATTATTAGGGTCTATTTTCATAGCAGGTGCACTTTGTATTTGCTTTTGGTTATGTTTCTTTGAACTGTACCAACACTATATATACATGGTTGTAATTTTCTAAGATTTGTGTGTCAATAAAAAAATTATTGAATTAAAAAAAAGAACAAAATGTCTCAGTTTTGTTTGATTAATCAGCTCCATACCCTCAGATGTATCTGAATGGTAAAAGAAAGAAAATCAAGGTGGTATATTTATTAAGCTGGGATACAATTGTGGTTTTATATACTCTCTGATAAACTTTCATAGACACATATTACTGAAATCAAAGTCTTCATCAGAAATGAGTCTTTCAATAAGTGTCAACTGATAATCAATTAATTATACTGACTTCCCCAACATATTAACTCATGCATCCATGTCCCACCTCAGCCCACATAATATTCAGGCTGCTCCATCTCACCAACAACATAGAACTAACCAAACACATCATCTCATGCATCCATGTCCCACCTCTGCCCACATAATATGCAGGCTGCTCCATCTCACCAACAACATAGGACTAACCAAACACATCATCTCATGCATCCATGTCCCACCTCAGCCCACATAATAATCAGGCTGCTCCATCTCACGAACAACATAGGACTTACCCAATGCATCCATGTCCCACCTCAGCCCACATAATATTCAGGCTGCTTCATCTCACGAACAACATAGGACTTACCAAACATATCATCTCATGCATCCATGTCCTACTACAGCCCACATAATATTTAGGCTGCTCTATCTCACCCACAACATAGGACTTACCAAACATATCATCTCATGCATCCATGTCCTACCACAGCCCACATAATATTTAGGCTGCTTCATCTCACCTACAACATAGGATTTACCTAACACATCATCTCATGCATCCATGTCCCACCTCAGCCCACAGAATATTAAGGCTGCTCCATCTCACCCACAACATAGGACTTACCAAACATATCATCTCATGCATCCATGTCCTACCACAGTCCACATAATATTTAGGCTGCTCCATCTCACCCACAACATAGAACTTACCAAACATATCATCTCATGCATCCATATCCTACCAAAGCCCCACATAATATTTAGGCTGCTTCATCTCACCTACAACATAGGACTTACCTAACACATCATCTCATGCATCCATGACCTATCACTGCCAAAATATAATTAGGCTGCTCCATCTCACCTACAACATAGGACTTACCTAGCACATCATCTCATGCATCCATGTCCCACCTTAGCCCACATAATATTCAGGCTGCTCCATCTCACCCACAACATATGACCTGCCTTCTCAACTTAACCCTAGTCTATGGGTTTACAGGAAAGTTAATTTACCATTTTGTCACCAGCGTCATTTATCAAGCTTAGAACCATTTCCAATGACTTCGATGAAAATGGGATGAGAAGTTGTTTGCCTTACCCATGATAACGGGTATAGTTTAGACATCTAAATATTAATATATGTCCCACAAAGCTCTTAAGTCTCTCTCACAAATCCCAATTTCCCATGGTCCCTATTGTCCATCTGCTTCTTTTATCTCCTTGACAGACTCCACTCTCATTGTAGATAGTGTCTTAACTCTCAAATGTTTTACACAACAGCCATATCCTCTGTATCATCATCCTTCCATCCTTCTACCATAGCCCACTCTGTCCCATGGACATGAACATACATCCCATTGACAAGGATCCACCCTCTTTCCTGCTGCCCCATTTTAACAACTAACCTAAAAAAATTTTATATGATGCCAAACTAATCGACAATTACGGACCATGAACGGACATGAATATGGATCTGACTCAAGATGGATTAAAAAGACTGGAAGAGGAGGACTGACTCATACCTTGGGAGCGCAGAGACAAGACAACGGCACAAGAGGAGTGCAAAGCAAAGAGCAGAGGGGGATTTGGTGAGGGCTGTGCAGTCCGGTCTGGTGAGAGCCAGGGGTAGGCAATCGGAAGGGGTGAGGAAGCCAAGGAAGTGCTGTGCCATGTAAGAAAAACATGGCGGCCATTAAGTGAGACATTTCCCACCAATAATCAAGGGCAGTCGCCATCTTCCAGCCCTATCGGGATAAAACAGCACACCATCTTAAACACTGCATATACCCCTCTACTATCAAAATACTTCCCAATAACCCCAGCTATGAGAAGGCTCTGAGGAGCCTGCAAAGGGCTGTGTCCAACTCCCCAGCACTAAAACTCACACAAAACCAAGTGCCAGGATAGAAATTTACAACATCTGCATTAAATCATGCAAATTACGAGCAACTTACTTCCCATTGGTTTATCAAAGAGACTGCACCTTTATAGGGTCAAGGAGTGGCTCCCTGAAAGAAACAACAGTTTAGGGTGACACTCTGCAGTAAAACATTGTCTACATTTCAAGGGATTATCTACAGCATATGCATACAGAGCCAAGCTTGCAACAGTGGATACAGCAACAGGCAATAATACCACCTGGGGTTTTATAATGCTCAGTACTTGTCTATTTCCACAACCAAATGGATTAATATCCACAATCATAAAGCAGCGCAATCTACTGATGGCTTAATAAGCTCTTCATGAATTATTCAAATTACCTGAGACACAGCAATCCCTACCTCAAGGCTCAGGGTCAGGTCAATCTGAGATTTTGGATAATGATGATAGCCCTGAAAAGACATCCCAGCACATGGAACTGTCTGATCGGTCTCTAGCCAAAATCGAAAGATTGCTGGTGGCACACAATACAAAAGGCAGTAAGGGGGCGGCTCAAGAAGACTTACACTCATTGGGTTGGCAAACACAGCTCCTGGAAGAGACCTTGGATAGCATAGTAGAGACCTAGGAACATGATAGATTTAAAATTACCCAAAACTCCTCAAAACTTCAAGAACTTGAGGAAAAGATAGAGGACTTGGAGAATCGATTCAGAAGGTACAATATAAGGATGAGGGGAATGCCTAAGGATCTGATATAATAAACAAAACAGTGATAAGTTTGCTTTTGCCCAAACATCCAGAAAAAAACTGAGAAATTGGATGGGTTCATCGAGCACTTGACTTGGCGGGAGACCTAAACCTGCCTAAAGATGTCATCATTAGATTTGTTCAACAGAAAGCGAGAGACTTGGTGCTAACTGTTGCTAGAAAGGTTCCAGAGAGGGAGCAATCATACAAGTGTATATGGACTTATCTCCTATGACGCTAATTAAAAGGAAAGCCATGAAAGCCATCCTACATAAGGTTTCTTACCGATGGGGATTCCCCTTTGCCTTAATCTTTCAGCACAATAGTACAACTTACAGAGTGCAGTCGCCAGAGGAGGGTAAGAAATTATTGATAAGTCTAAAGTTGCTAGCTAAAGAGCCAAATGCTACATCCCTTAAAACTGTCTAGACCGAGCCGGGTGTGACCATAAATGGTCAGAAACAAACGCCAAAAGAAGACCACAGAGGGAATTTCCAGCAATCCAAATGGAAGAGCGGTAACTCCAGAAGTTGTACAAATGTAAAATTTAGTTGGGTGGCCATCTCTCCTCAAAGTTGATGACAAGAAAATTATTTTGGAGTTTCCTTATGTTACAAGACTTTGCAACACAACGCTATGAGACAGCGGCTTTGAGGAAGCAGTTCCCAAGTAATTGCAATGTTATGGACCACAATTTGTTTCTACTGTGGATTCCGGTTGTGTTCTGGAACTCCGTAGCTTGGTGGTATACCTTTCCATTAATATTTTCATTCTATATAACTGTATATTTTGTGGAGCACATTGGAAATTTAAATCTCGCAGATGCTGCGGGGGTCACAATCGGTATAGTGTTAATATGTACACCCTGCAGGGGTCTCAATCGGACCCCTGCATAATAGGGGTGAAGTAGGGACACTGTAGGAACACTGCAGTTGATTAAGTATATCACTGTGAAAAAGTTCCTTGGTGCCTAACACCTAAACAATTGTAATAATTATAGAAAAAATATAGGGTTTTGAATGGATGATTACTCTAAACGAGCTACTTGCTGGTATTTCCTTAAGTACATACAGTCTTCCCTCATATGGCAAAATAAATTTGCTAATCCTTGGGAGGACAGAAGTATGTAAATATATAAATAGTATTTAGCTCAAAAAAGTGTGGTTAAAACCAATGTAGAAAAAAGCGCATTTAAGTACTGTACTGGTTATGAAAAAAAGTTAAGGGGGAGTATAGGTAAAGGGGGTTTATATAAAATATGTACAAATGATAAATTATAGCACAAAATAGTACATAGTGATGCAACTCCTGTTTGCCTGAGACTACTATATGTCATTAATGCTGACTGGCAATTCACAGTAGTCACAAGGAGTAAAGTAACACAAGCCAAAAATAGCTCAAGCATATATAAACCTCCCTTAAGTAATTAATAAACCAGTAACCAGAGTACTTGCGCTTAGTTGATAGTCCCGACGGTCCCGTTTCGCCCCTCCTGGGGCTTACTCATGGGCTACTGAATTGTAGGTCTAATGGGGCTTTTATAGCCCTTTTTCATCCATTTCCGCTTGTGCAACGCTATTTGGGTCATTTCCGTTTCTGAACAATGAAGTGGAGGACGTATAAACGTCACCACGTTCTTTCCTTTCATTTATGTATATGGTGGCTTGCCAATCACACGTAATTTGCAAACCACACACTCCATTTTCTTTTTTTCTCAAATTGTTTTTAGTCATTTACGTCGCTGCATGGTGACGTAATCAAGGTACAGACGTGACCACGTTTTTTCAGATCCTTTCTATGTATGTTCGCCAATCATACGTTATTTTGCCAACCAACGCCATTTTGATCTGGTTTTAAAGTGCCAAAGTGCTCTAATATCTGTTTACTATATCTAAATATGTTATTAATATCTCTAAGGTGAATTTATCCATGGTATAAGAGTGTCTAAGTCTATCTATATTGCTGTTATGTATTAAGTGAAACTGTCATGTGAACAACGCTATGAGACAGCGGCTTTGAGGAAGCAGTTCCCAAGTAATTGCAATGTTATGGACCACAATTTGTTTCTACTGTGGATTCCGGTTGTGTTCTGGAACTCCGTAGCTTGGTGGTATACCTTTCCATTAATATTTTCATTCTATATAACTGTATATTTTGTGGAGCACATTGGAAATTTAAATCTGGCAGATGCTGCGGGGGTCACAATCGGTATAGTGTTAATATGTACACCCTGCAGGGGTCTCAATCGGACCCCTGCATTATAGGGGTGAAGTAGGGACACTGTAGGAACACTGCAGTTGTCCTGATCGGGTCCCGATCAGGTCTCCTGCAGCCAGCGGAGGGCTTAATTGGAGACGTTGCAAGGGCTACACTGCCCTTAGGACAGCTCAAGGGTGGAAGTAAGCTAAGGTGGTTTTTAATTGTTTTGCAGGGATGGTGAAGGGGTGATCGGAGGATTTGAATAGGGTCGTGGGGTTTTATACGGCTCAATCTTGTGCAGCTGCGTGGGATCAAAGGCTTTCCCTGCAGTGAGCTGCAGCGGTGGTGGCCGCAAGGGAACGCAAGGCACCGGCTACAAGCATAGAAGCTTGCGGCCACCCCTTGCGGCCACGCAGCTCCTACGTCCATCATTAGAATGAGGCCCTTAGTGAGGTTTTGAGGCCGAGAAGACAATTGTAGATTGATGTATTGAGAAAAGAAGGAAAGTGAAGCTTGTTACGTGACTGTTGGTCAAATGTTCTATCAATGTGGATGCTAAAGTAAGCAAAGGCATGGGGCAATAGATGTAGGGAGAGATGGGAACATTGAATGTCTACTTCTGAATTGCTGTTATTGGTGGTTTTGAAACACAAGGTATCACAAGCATTGCACCAATATAGAAAGAAATGATGGTGGGGAAGTGTCAAAATGACAAGCTATGGTGTGGAGCAACCTCTACTGGTGGTGTTGAAAGTGCAAGGAAGTAAAGTAAGTTGGGTAATCTTTTATTGGAGAGTGTTAATTTTATTTTTAAAGTCGTCAACAAGACCTTGGACTTTTGTGTTCATTGTTGAGAGAGTACATAAGAACTGGGAAGAGGAGCTAAAAGTAGAGAAGAGATTCTTGGGTTTGGATGGCAAGTTGCTTATGAAAGATAATATGGCTGCTTGCTTGGACACTGTTATTGGATTGAACACACCCAGAAAAGACAATCTCCCCATTAGGTTACAAGTTTGAATGATAAAACTTCATAATGAGCATTTACATCAGTAACTAGTTTTACATAACAAATACTGAGCTTAAATATGAGCATAAATATAATACCTATTAGAAAAGATAGTTTGAAAAACTTTATCTGAACTCAAAAATGCTGCAAATTTAAAATAAGACACCAATTGGAAAAAAAAGGGATCAAGTCTGCCACAAAAATGAATCATCCTTCAAATGGATTATATAGAGAAATGAAACAATGATCTGTGATCCTCAGGGTATTCCTCCTATCTGGAATGCATAACCAAGGTTGGTACCCCAATTTCTGACTAATGTACCCAACATATGAGAAAAGAAAGCAGCAATTCTCATATACTCCTGGGCTATTACATGAAGTGGCAGACATCAAGCTCACATATATGGGGCATCTCACATTAAAGTGCACCAACTTGGGCGCTTCAATAAAGCCTAATTGAATATTAAAAATAGATGTTAGATATGAAGTAACACAGTATAGGTAATTGATTGGATGACTACAATAGGTTGACTACAATACTATTGGAGTTGAAAATTATAGTAGCAAGCTGTAGTGTAAATGTAAATGCAGCCTTTGATAAAATCACTTTCATTTGACAAAACGGCTGTCAGGCATTTTAGAGGGTCCAGAACTGACTTATAAAAAGCCTGCATCCTCTAACATGACTAATCTGGATTACTATGTCCAATTATATCATTCATAGGTAATTCATCTGTCTCCATAAACTTATGGCTGATGAGGGAATCTATATCTGGTTTTAGACCACGTGCTCAGTAGGTTCAGAGCTTTCAATATTGGTTCAACATTCACTGATGGGTTTTATTTTCATGAAAACAAGGAAACTAATGAATGTATTTACATTTTATTGGATAAAACACATTATATCGTGTAAGTATAAAATACAAACAAACATACAGCTGAAAAAGTTAGAACTATAATATAGTTTCTATATATTTCTGGAAATATGCTCACAGGAACTTTATCTAAACAGAAATACAAAAAATATTAAAGTTATCGCCTCAAAAAAAAATTCCCAGAAATCTGTTGTGTAAAGGGTTTACCTTTGGCAGACAAATATGACAAAATTACACTGGTACCTTGATATGGACGAGCCCCAATGGGCAATTATATATTCAAAGCAGATTATTATTATTTAATTCTCTCTCTCAGATGTGGTATAAATTCTTTCCATGCTGGTTTAATCAATGGTTTTGGATAATTTCAGTTGTCTTCTCAGTGCTGACTTTACATCTTTATTTTTCAAGCTGTAAATCAGAGGGTTTAGCATTGGGACAATAGCCGTGTTAAAAAGAGCGAAAAGTTTGTTGGACTCCAAGCTGTCTATGGAAACTGGTCTTATGTATTGACAGAAGAGAGTCGTATAGAGAAGAAGGACGACCGTGAGGTGTGAGGAACACGTGTAGAAGGCTTTACTCCTCCCAGTGCTGGAACGGATCTTCAGGATGGTGCCAATGATGAAAAAATAAGAGATAAATGTTAGAGAAGATGGAGTGAGAAGTGAAATGAGCGTTCCTTCTAAGAGGATCAGCATCTCTAAAACAGAGGTGTCACTGCAGGAGAGCTTCATAACTGGTACTAGGTCACAGAAGAAATGGTTGATTATGTTGGATACATAGCAGGAAAATCCTAACAATAGTACAAGAAAAGGTGTGAAATCAACCAATGAGGCCAAGAAACAGACAGCGACCAACAGGACACAGACTCTATATCTCATGATCATTGGATAATGTAATGGGTTACAGATGGCCACATATCGATCATAGCTCATAGCTGTAAGTAGGAATAGTTCATTGGCCGACAAGCATGAAAATATAAACATCTGGGACATGCAACCAAGAAAAGACACTGTGTTATCCCCAGTTATAAATGTCATAAGGGTAGATTGTAAAGTGACGGTGGTAGATGATATGTCAAGGAGGGACAAGTTCCCTAAGAAAAAGTACATGGGAGTGTGCAGGTGAGGATCACGACAGATAAGTAGAAGAATAGTCATGTTACCACCAATAATGATGAGATAAAGGAGGAGAACCAAAAGGAAAATTGGAGTCTGTAGCTCTGGAATGTCTGATATCCCTTTAAGGACAAAATAACTAAAAAAGGTCAGGTTCTTCTGGTCCATGTCTTCAGGGGTAAGGGGATGGGAAATAAATATAAAAGAAGTGGTTGATTATTTTTTATTAAAAATGCTAAACAATTATTTTGGGTACCTGCTAACTTTGCCCTTAATTATTTTGGCCAATATTATCATTGCAACTTTTATTAACATCAAACTGACAGATACTATTAGATATGGAACTGGAAACCCACTGCCATGAATACCAAGTGGATCAGCATGGTGTGTTACAGTCCATAAGGTCACGGAGAGTCGAACACGACTGAATGACACAAACAAACTACCAGATACTGTACAATTTGGTGCTTTGTGTGAACCAACACACACTTTGCACAAAGTCTCTAATGACACTCAAATTCTTGTCAATGTAAACAGGTAATCTGGCTATATGACAGTGAAGAGACAAGGAGGAGATCCATATAGAATGGCGGGTTACTGGTGAAGTGCCTCATAGATCAGAATTAAGTTTAGTTTAATATTCTTATTAATGATATTACTAATGGGCTCCAAGAGAGGACTTGTGATTTATAGTATTTACTGGAAACTTTGTAACAGGTTCTGCATTATAATAAAAATAAAGCAAATAAGAAATTGTTATAAAATGGCAGATAAGTCAAGTATATTTTATCTACAATAATGCTATGAAATACATAATGATGCCTTAGGACCCAAACATCTAATGTAGAAAATATAAATCTAATTAAAACTAAAGGGGGAAAATAATGTACAGGAATGTAAGTATGTCTAGATATATAAGACTTTCATGAAAATATATTAAACTAAAGCATTTTATGGTGATATAATTGGCAGGTTAGATGGGTCTACTGGTTCATAACTTCCCACCAAATCTGGGTTTCTTTGGAGATGTGGATCCCACTTTTTTCATGTTGTACAAACTAAATACAGATGTTCTCCAAGTGACTCAACCACCACATCTATTCCTTAGCAGACCTCACCCCACAACATCTCCCATCATGTCATAGGAACACAAGCCGATCTGTCTCTTTGTAAATCTTGGCCAACATTGAACTTCTGCTGCCATTTTTAGCTGAAAGAAATATTATGTAGACATAGTAATCTGACTTTGATCCAAGTCTAACGTAATATTGCCCTAATCATACAAATAAATGTGTATTTCTAATACTGAGTTTCCATTATGAGTTAAATGGCTTGATAATAAAATAACGTACACTTTGTGTTTCTAGAAATATGTTTTTCTGCATGTTCAAGAAGCCAACACATAAATAATTCAGCCTCATTGAAGCAAAACTGATTTGAATTCACAGCTTTATTCGATCAGATTAAGATGACCTGTACAAAAAGAGCTAACATGGAGTGTAAGTTATAACCCATCTATAGTGCTCAGTAATGATTGTCCTCACTTACCTGGGGCCAGTACAGTCATCCAGTGGTTTATCATCACAGATCACTGTACAGGTTTTATAAGATTTCTTATGAGCCCCTAGTGGTATAACATACCTAGAGGCCTCATCTAGAGCTTGTGTCTTGAGATGGTGATTATCCAGAGACTAATCTTTCAGATAGTCTAAGATTAAAGCAATAGTGCACATTAAAAGAAAATCAAAACACTTTGTGCCTGTATTTGTTCTATGTACATGTTTTACTGGAGACAACAGAGGACCTATAAACAAAAAAAGTTGCAAAAAAGCTCACAATAAATTTTGGAAAATGAATTTAAGCTTCAGGCCCTTGATTTATCTACACATTTGATGTAAATATACACGTACGGGGCGTAGGAACTGGAGGGATGAGGGGGGGGGGGGGGGGCAAATCCCTCCCATATTAAATGAATAGGGGACACAAAAATAGAAACATATAACTTAATAATGTATTACTAGATTTGGCCACACTATGGGAAAGCATGTTTTTCCCACGAAAGCTTTGACCCATAATTTATGTATTTTGGGATCCTACCCCATGTATACGTACATATGTATTTTTGTTGCCTCAATGTTCATAGCATTTTACAGAGGCACGGTACAAATCTATTACCAGACAAAATATTTAACACTTATGCAGCCAAGGCATTACAGAGTCCCTGCCCTGAAGAACTTACAGTCTACTTATATAAGAAATATGTATACAGACACGTTATGGTAAGATGGTATCAGGCTGTTAATGAAGGTGAGAGAGAACACGTTTGTGAGGGGCCCTCCCTGGAAGGGGGCTTAATGCTAGAAGGCATTTATATTATGTGCTGAGATGCCTCTCATCCGGGTTTCCTTCCAGGCTCCTAACAACAACCTGTGTAAGACTCAACTCATAGATCCTGCAGTGCCAAGCGCTCTATATAACATTTTGCAGCTGTTTTAGTAGATGTGCCTAACATCATATGCATACAAAAATATGTCCTAATCTATTAAAATGGTGCTATTCCTGAGGGCCCAATGGTATGGTGATGATGTAGAGGTGGAGAAGGTGGGGACAGGTTATTGCTTGGAATGTTGGTTCTTATAGGCACAAGCTACACTTTGGCTCTTTTAGGCACAGGAAGCACATTGCCTTACAGACATAGTTTGCAGATTTGATCTTGCTTGCACAGGATGCACATTGGATCTTACAGGCACAGGTTGCAGATTGGCACTTACAGGCAAACGCTGCAGATTGGCTCTTACAGACACAAGCTGCACATTGGCTCTTACAGGCACAGGCTGCAGATTGGCACGTATAGGTACAGCATGCAGATTGGCTTTTACAGATACAGCATGAAGATTGGCGCTTGCAGGCACAATATGTAGATTTGCTCTTACAGGCACAGGATGTAGATTGGCACTTACAGGCACAGCATGCAAATTGTCTCTTACTGAAAGAATGATGATCAGCACTTACAAGCACAGCATGCAGATTGGCACTTACAGGCACAGACTGTACATATAGGAGGGACCAAGGGGGGTTGCAGAGAATCCGAGGTAGGTCCAGGGGACTGAGGGGAGATCAGGGGGCTGAAGGGGGGCTGCAAGAGGGCTGCGGGGACCAAAGGGGACTGCGACAGGCTATGTCAGGCTATGCTAGTGACAGCACTGCCCCTCCCCCTGAGTAGGGCCTCAGTGCATTGCTCTGCTCTTGGTGTTAAGACTTCCTAAGGTGGGACATTTAGAGAGAAGGGTGGGCCAGTGCTCCACACCTACTTGTAAGTTCTTGACAAACAGCAATACTTCTCAACATTAATATCCAATATATCTTCCAACCCTAACCATTTGTTCACCACATTTAACACTCTTCTACGCCCTCCTGCACCTTCTGCCCCCTCTTGTCTCACAGCTGAGGATTTTGCCAACTACTTTAAAGATAAAATCAAATACCTTCATAACAATCCCCCAAATATAGCTGAAAGTGAGGAAATACAATTATTGTACAATTACAGATTTGTAATGTAGGTAAGCATGGGCAAGTTCTTATAATGGGAGATTTTAATTACCCTGAAATAAACTGGATAAATGTGACCAGCAGTTCATCTAAGGGGAGCAGGTTCTTGAGTACACTCAGGGATCATTATCTGGCCCAGGTTATACAAGAGCCTACTAGAAATGATTCAGTCATCACAAATAATATTGATATGGTATCAAATGTTGGAATAGGGCAACCTTTGGGGAACAGGGATCACAACACAGTCTCATTTGAGATTGAATTAAAAAAACTAAATTTTAAGGGGCCAACAAAAACTCTTAATTTTAAAAGGGCAATTTTTAACGGTCTAAGGGCAGCAATACAAAGTATAGACTGGGACAGAGTACTGATAGGTAAAATATAACTGTTTTTAAGTATATTAATGGGAAGAAGGCGAGGAAGATAGCTATAGGAACATTACAATGTGATACGGGCCATCTGATAATTAGTGACCAGGAAAAGGCAGATGAGCTAAATAGGTTCTTTTCTTCGGTATTCACAAGGGAGGTATCAGTGGTTGGGACATCGCAACATAATGGGGCTACACTACCTTCACCAAATAATTGGGTAACGCAGGAAGTAAGGTTGGAAAAAATAAATGTTAATAAAGCCCATGGTCCTGATGGAATATATCCAAGGGTACTGAGTGAACTGGGCTCTGTAATGACCAAACCATTATATTTTACTAGTGACTTGCCCGTCAAAAATGACGGGACAATAACATTTTAAGCCATGGAAATGCTATTTGACACACAATGTAAAACTTTTTCTCCTCTGAGGACCTTCGGCGTTCATTGCGAGCCTTGCGCTCAGCGCCTTCGGCCTTCATCACGTGGCTCGCAACGAGTGCGTTCGGCTCCTCTCGTTTACTTTTGGTCCTATGGGCGACTCGGTTCTCATGACAAAGACAGATATATAAGTCTATTTTTTTCTATAATTATTAATTAATTATTTACTTAATAAAATAATATACCTATTTGTTATTGATATATCCAGCAATGTATAGCCTGAAGAGCTAAGTATCTGTTTTTATTTTCCGGCAGCATACGATGTCCCAATTGTGCATTAGAAATATGCTGCGTGCGCGAGGGCAAACCGTTTGTTTAGTTGTGTAAAGCGCCATTTTAGATTTGTAATGTGTTCATGTTGTAAAATGGCGTTGTTTCTCTATGTGCTACGCAGGTGGCGAGCAGTGGATCTCTGGAGGACGTTGTATATAGGCATGAGGGTGTTCTACATTTATATATAAATTTATGAGAAGACTTGGTTATTTTACCTTTAAATCTCATTATAACACTTTGGCTCGCCCGCAGGTGTGAATAGTAATACCCACTCATTTGAGAGATATATACTGCACAATACCAGTGCCATTGGGTTTTTTTACTATTCCCTACATCTGCCCCTTTTTAACTTCCCCTTGTCTTTTTTTAAAGTAGATCCTTGTTTTTAAATACGCCGCTGTCATTTAATAAAATATTGATTCCAATTATATTAGTCCCACATTTTTGTATACTGATTATTAGGGTGGAAAACACCCAGGGAAATTATAAATCCTCACTTTCTTCTACGTATCGTCCATATCAAGGTGTAACTTTGTCCGCCATATTTGTCTGGCAATGAGATCAACATGGCAGACCCTTTAGGTGACAAATTTCTGGGAACTTTTTTGAAGATCATAATATTATTATTTTGTTGTGTTTCTGTTTAGATAAATTTTATGTGAAAATATGTCAAGAAATATATAGAAACTATATTATATTTCTAACTTTTCCAGCGGTATGTTTGTTATTATTGTGTTTGATACTTGCACGATATAATGTGATTTAATGTCTTTGTTTTCATGAAAATAAAACCATTCGATGAATGTTGAACCAATATTGAAAGCTCTGAACCTTCTTAGCAAGTGGTCTAAAACCAGATATAGATTCCCTCATCAGCCATAAGTTAATGGAGACAGATGAATTACCTATGAATGATATAATTGGACATAGTAATCCAGATTAGTCATGTTAGAGGATGCAGGCTATTTATAGGACAGTTCTGCAGATTTAAGGTGTATTATATTTATAAATAGTGATCGATAGTTGTTCTATTGCTTCACACAGAGATTGATATATTATTATAATTTTATAATACCGATATGTAGTGTAAATATCTATAGTGAAAACATCGCTATGGGGGAATCAGCGTTAAAAAATACCTTACACATTCTTTACTACAGGCTATAACCATATAGATAGTCTTAGACGTATATTCTAATGGCCCTACCTCATAGTTAGTGCTTTTGGCAATATAAAGTGGACTCTCTAAAATGCCTGACAACCGTTTCGTCAATTGTCCGTGATTTTATTAAAATCTACATCTACATTTGCCCTACAGCTTGGTATTATAATTTTAAACTCTAATATTATTCAGCTGGTCTGGAGTGAATACCTGCAGACTGTTGTAGTCATTCAATCAATTACCTATACTGTTTTGTTTTATATCTAACATCTATTTTTAAAATTTCATATTGGTTTTATTTAAGCGCTCAATCCCCCCCAAAAATTTTTGGTGCACAAGTGAGAGCACTTTCATGTTAAGTGCCCCATATATGTGCACTTGATGTCTGCCACTTGATGTAATAGCCCAGGAGTATATGATAATCCCTTCTTTCTTTTCTTATATGTTGGGCACATTAGTCAGAATTTAGGGTACCAACCTCTGTTGTGCCTTCCAGATAGGAGAAGTCCACTGAGGATAACAGGGTTTCATCTCTTTCTTCTCTACCATGATCATTAGATCATTTTTTCATTTCTCTATATAATCTATTTGAAGGTCAATTCATTTTTTGGCAGACTTGATCCCCTTTTTTTTCCAATGCGTGTCATATTTTAAATTTGTCGCATATTTGAGTGCAAATAAAGTTTTTCTAAATATTTTTCAAATTGGTATTATATTTATGCCCATATTTACGCTCAGTAATTATTATGTAAAACTGGTTAAAGAAGTTCTAAATTCTCATTATGAAGTTTTATCATTCAAACTTGTAACCTAATGGGGAGATTGTTTCTTCTGGGTGTGTGCCATCCAAACCCAACAATATCTTATCTACTTGTAGCTCCTCTTTCCCTGTTCTTATGTAGTCTCTCAACATTTAACATAAAAGTCCAAGGTAATGTTGACCACTTAAAAAAGTAAATTACCACTATCCAATGAAAGATTACCCAACTTACTTTACTTCCATGCACTTCCAACACCACCCATAGAGGTTGTTCCATCACATACCTTACCATTTTGACCTTTTATATTAATAATTAAAGAGAAGCAAAAACCATGATATATATACAAGTCGCATTGAATCAATACCTAACCATAAATTCTAGTCTATAAAAAAACATTAATAAAAACATAACTTTATTGTACATAAAAAGAAAACAGACAAATATTCACACATTGATACAATTCGACTTATTAAAAATGTGTATATACAAATCCCCTCCTGATATAATACATGTGAATTATATATTCTCTGGGGTAAATATACTTAGGAATTAAAGAGAAATTCTTCACTTACACTGTATAGTGGAGTTTGGACTAAGACCCACTACTGGCCCTCTAACCGATACAGATGGATTCTACTGCTCAATAATAATGGTCTATATCTATAAAGCCATGATATCATAAGGAAGTCAGAAATATCAATACCTGATCAGACAGGATTTATCAAGGGTAGATATGGTCCGGAAAATAGTAGAAAATGTATAGATTTGTTTTCATTTTCTATTGCAAATAAAGTCCCAGTTATAGCCCTGTCATTAGATGCCGAGAAGGCTTTTTGACAGGGTTAGTTGGGACTATTTGGAACTGGAAAGGTTCGGTTTGGCCCACATACAGTGATGGCCTTATACAAAAATTCTTCAGCCTATACTTCGGGCTATGCTTATAAATCAAGCAATTTCCCCATATCCAATGGGACAAGACAAGGCTGCCCATTATCTCCCTTGTTATTTGCCTGGGTATAGAGTTTATTCCAAAGTTGAAACTACTTCCAGAACTCAATCTCAATAAACGGTATATACATGTGAAAGAAGTTATTTCAAATTGGAAAAAAGTGAGTTTTTCATGGTCGGGCCGAATTGCCTGCAATGAAAATGGCGATATTACCAAAATAATATATATACTTAGATGTATTCCGCATTATATCAAAAATAAAACTATTAAGACATTTCAGAGACTGATTAATCAAATTATCTAAAAGGGAAAAAATGCTTGAGTTAACATAAAATTGTCCTCAAGGAGCTTTGCGAGAGGTGGAATGGCATTTCTAAATCAGTCAGATTACGTCAAGGTAATAAATCTAACTCATTTTCTTAAATTTCTCACAATAAAAACTCCTCCAAAATATATTCAAATCGAAAGGTTATTATCGGAACCAATTAATTTGAACGTCCTGTACAGTATTGGCAGAGATATAAAGAGAGTAAAACAATAAAAAACTGCTTTGGTAGTTAAAACTTGTCTTCGATTTTGGACTCAGACTAACAAAAAATAGAAGTTGATTCCATTTCCATCTCCTATTATACCAATTTATTGTATTTTCTCTGATTTGGTTACAGAGATAAAAGGTAGCAATGATATTTTGAAAATTACATTTTTGGGCGATCTTTTTAAATATGGATTATTTAGATCTCTGGAGGATTGTATACATAATAACATGATTAAAAAAGAGAATTGGCAGCTTTAATATATTCTAAAGCAGGCAGTCCCTTTTATAGAAATACAATTTAAGTTAACACAAAGACGGTACATGGTTCCCTCTCTCCTGGTTAAAATAAACACTCAGGTAACTGTTGGAGAGGTTGCGCACACCTACATATATGGTGGTCTCGTAGCATGGCCCATAAATTTTGGAGATTATTTTTGGATGAAATTTCCAGGATAACTAAGATTGAACTGGATCTAACACCGGAACTTATTATTTTTCATTTCTGTCCAATTACAGTTAATAAAACACAAATAGGTTTCATTATTCACATTTTATTAATAATTAAATGTTTAATAACTAAAAATTGGAAGAAGAAAACCCTACCAACATGGAAAGAAATTTGGGAGATAACTTTAAGAAATAAACAATAAAAGTCAACAAATTGACTTTCATTGTGAGACTCTCCCCCCTCTACTTTACGGGCTAATTGCAGGCATCGTCCAACCCGCAACTTTCAGACCTCGTGCTGAGCGCTTTTGGCACTCATGGCGAGCCTCTCCAAACTCTCTGACCCCTGTGTCTGTTCCCCCCCCTCTCCCTTCCATGTGTCTGTTTCCTCCTCTCTCCCTACCCCTTCTCCCTGCTCTGTTCCCCCCCGCCTTATTTCCCTCCCATGTGTCTCTTTCCACCTTTTCCCTCTGCTGTGTCTTTCTCCTCCCTCTCCCTCTTCAAGTCTTGCGTGCCTTGCGATGATCGCAGATCAGGCCTTTTTTTAAATCTTGCAGGCCTCGCGATCTTCACCTAAGTTTTATGGCCTTCGGCCTAGTTTTGAGCACTTTACTTACAAATTACAGCTTTGCGGCACCCATATTTTTCCTCACTTAGCCGATTTCTGATCTCCCCAAAATGCCAAATTTACATCAAATTATCTGGCAACCTCACTGACAGGCTCCCTGCCTCTCCCCCTGTGCTTTGTGTGAGGTTGTAAGTGAATTTTTGTAATTAATTAGCGTCTTTCGGCTGTCTTCCAACAGCTTCCGAGTTACAGTCTTGAAAAAAATGTCTCCCGTTAAAGCCGTAGTTTTTGCAAAGTCTTATGTGCCTCAAGATGAGCCTTCTGCCCTCATTGCCAGTCGTTTTCAAAGTTTTGCAGACCTCGTGATGGGCGGCAAAGGCCTACGGCAACATGGCATTAACGACAAACTCACAATTACGACAACTATTATATGTGATCAGAAATAGTTCTGATCTTTCTTTAATCATAGACCTTGTACTGTTATCGTCATTATTTCAATTTCAAAAGGTGCTGTCAATAGGCTTCCTCCTCTTCTCTGTTTACACATTCTCCCTTGGAACCCTAATAAAATTATTTGGATTTCAGTATCATCCCTATGCAGATGACACTTAAATCTACCTCTCAGCACCAGATCTACCCCCTCTCTTCGAGCTAAAGTTGCCAACTGCTTCGCTAGCATATCCTCCTGGATGTCTACCAGTCAACTGAAACTCAACCTGCCAAAGACTAAGCTCCTAATATTCCCACCCTTAGCCTCTATTTCTCACTTAATACTGTCTGTCGACAACGCCATCATCACTCCCACCACTCAGGCCCGTTGTCTTGGGGTTCTACTGCACCCGGTCTATATGTCCTTCAGTCATGTAAGGAGCACAAGCCTACTTTAACCGTTGATGTTCAATTGTAATATTATCCTGTGGTGTTTGTGGAAAATGGAAACCAGTCCCAAAAATGACAATGTTCAGATAAATAGACCCTTGAAGAACCCAAATACCACCTCCAAAGGAATTTCTTCTGTTTAAACTTCCTCAAGTGGGATATAGACCAGTTGATGACCCATACTATGGGCATTTGTATGCACCACCAAACGTGAACTGATTTTGTGAATACAATCATTTTTTACAAGGTTATTATAGTGGTGTGTTTTTATGATTTGTGTTTAATGGCCCTTCCACTGGAAATGGCACCAGGTACTCTGGACAAGGCAAATGAGAAGACATCTAAGGACCTTTAAGACTTTTAATCATAAAACACAAATAGTTGTCTCTCTACAATGGATCAATGTATAAGAGCATGGTAATTATGAGTGTTATATTAGTAATTGTGTTTAGTGAGGTTCAGTCAACACCACCATGTGATTGCCTCGATTGGATATAAGGTAGTAGGTAATAACTGGATCAGAATAACACTATTCTGTAGACATACTATGATGTAAGGCACATCTTTTAACAGCTGCGTAATGTGATCTAGAGATTTCGACGCTACCGGATCTATGAGTTGAGTCTTATAACAGGCTGTTGTTAGGAAGGAAATCCTGATGATCGGCATCTCAGCACATAATATAAATTCCTTACAATATAAAACACTTTCCCAGTGCGGGGCCCTCACAAACGTATTCCTTCTCCCCATCATCAATGGCCTGATACCATTTTACCACAATGTGAATGTAACCTTAGTAGGATCGGGGAAGTCATGTATATAGGGTTCTTTACATTTAATACTGGGCATTCTGCCCAATCCAGGTATCCCGGGAAGGTAGGTTATAGCATTGTCCTGTAAAATAACCTAACTGCGGATCAAGGATCAGGATTTAGCAAGTTGGTCCCCACCCTGCCCTTTCAAATCACCCAACCACAGGACAAGGTTAGCAATCTCTGCTGCTGAACACCATAATTCATGTGTGGGCTGTCTCAACTTTTTATTGAGAAAAGAACACAGTTAATCAAGCCTAGCAAATGTCAATAGAAGTTAATTGTATATGCTAATAAAGGTCACGTAATGTCAAGTACATTAAATGATACCCTTTTGATCAGGAAAGTGATTGATATCTATTTGATCTTTTGTCTGCAAATAACATCACATTTGCATGTGTTTCATGAGGGATGTGTAGCATAGACTTCTCAACCATACTCTCTAAGTTATGAATGAAGCACAGAGTAGTTATGAATGGAGCTTGGCGTAAATATTACAAGGGGTAGAAAACCCTTGTATTGGCATGTACCAAGCAGATCCAGTTGACCAGGTATGGCTGGACTCTCTCCTGCTAAAAGTGTCTCTAGTCCCCGTTAACCAATTGCTATTGATTATCCTTCCCATCACACTGAGTAAGCAATCTTGGATCGCCACTAAATTGGAGTCTCCTCCTGTCTGGCAAGCAGCCATTTAGTGTATGATTAAGTTAACACTGTTGAACCAGCATTATTAGAGGTAGACTTGGTGGACACCAGATACCTCTCAGGAAATCCAGTAACTTACCTCCTGGTCCTATGCTTGGGCTATGCACCAATCATCACTTGAGAAAGCCTTTTATCTAATGGTTGGGTACTGATACAAGAACCCAATCTAAGTAACTCCTATCTGATTGTCTCTCAAGATGTCAAGGGGGGAATACAAATTTATAAACCTGCACAAAAATGTTTGCTAATGTAAAGTCATGCCGTTGTTCTATTGGATATTTTCGGGCATAACGTGGGGTTACTGGGAATAAAGACTATTCTCTCATTGAAATATATAGTGATTGTGGGTTTTTATGAAAAGTAATAATTGTCACTTTGTATCCTGTTCTTCATCAACCATCCTGTGTTGGGATACTAACAAACTCACTCGGATCTACGGGTAGGAGTGGTCTAGCTGATCTTTGTAAGTCCAACGAAGAGAAGGTCTTGACATACAACAAAGCCATTAAGCATCTGAATCTTAAATGTAATCTCACGTTTACATGAAAATGACATTGGGAAGAATCACATTTGATCATAAAACCTTAAAAATATATATATAACCCAAATTGTCCCTTTAATCAGCTGCTCAGGTGTTGATTTTCCTTTAATAGTTCTCTATTCCTTTAATCTTAGACTATCTAAATGATTGGTCTCTGGATAATCACCACCCCAAGACACATGATCTAGATAAGTCCTCTAGGTATGTTATACCTCTAGGGGCCCATAAGAAATCTTATAAACCCTCTTCAGTGATCGGTGATGGAAAACCACTGGATGACTGTACTGGCCCCAGGTAAGTGAGGACAATCATTACTGAGCACTATAGATGGGTTATAACTTACACTCCATTGTTAGCTCCATTGTACGGGCTAAAGGATCTCTTTAGGAAAAACTCCACCTGTTTGTGAAGTATGTAACATACCAACAACATGTTGAAGTGATGTAACAGAGGACCGGAATATCATTATGGGAGAAAATCCAGTCTGCCTATTCTATCTACCTACAATCTTGGCTTAATCACACCTCATGCTTATTACAGACATCCATAACTATGGACATTTGTTACACTTATTTATCTCTAAGGCAGTACTATCTCACATTACTCCTATATCATCCAACTTCACATCATGACCGCTTGTTCTTTTGCATTCCTCCTTTTCTTGAACATACTTAATTTGATATATTTGGTAGGTTTCTATCATATCTCACTTCTTTCTTCTGTCCTCTAAGCCAATGGCTCTCTATAGCTGGCCCTAAGATCAGTGAAGGTCAATAAGACCTTATCTGTCAGGAGAATTGAGGCCTAGCACTATAAACATATCACTACCATTCCCTAGATTATTGATGTAGATAAAATGTCCTCTATTCATATGAGAGCAAAACTAAATGAAAATTGATAATAAAACCTGGAATATCACATGAGCAATGATGGTCACCAGCCACTGCCCAAAGCAAAAGCATTAAGAGTAATTGGTCTAATCTATATGCAATAACATCATAGAGTCTCACCTCATGTAACTGAAGTCTGACTGGGGGTCTGGAGAGTGAACTTAGTACCAACCTTCATCTACTACTAATCCATCTTCCACCTAAGTATCCTACTGGCTCGTCCAACAGCTTTGTTTCCTACTTTTAAATTACCTTAAATAATCACTGTAGTTATTCAAATGTCCATATAGAAAAACAATGACCATGGTAGCCTTTTATTATTGGTTTAAATATATATTTATTTACATCCATTAATAATATCTTCATCCAAAATGCTTCATAATGTTAAACAACTCACATCTTTGTTTCAAGATATTGTTGTCACATCGTTCATTGACCTCATGGACCGCAACATCTTTATGTATCTTAATCTAAAGAGAAGAAAGCTGTGAATTCAAATCAGTGTTTCCTCAATGAGGCTAAATTATTTATGTGTTGGGTCCAACTCACAAGTCCAGACCTTCTGGAACATGCATAAAAACATATTTCTAAACATACAAAGTGTATGTTGTGTTATTATTAAACCATTTAACTCATAATAGAAACTCAGTATTAGAAATCCATATATATTAGTCTGATTTGGGCAATATTACGTTGAACTTGGTTCAAAGTCAGATTACAATGTCTATATAATATTGTTTTCAGCTAAAAATGGCAGCAGAAGTTCAATGTTGGCCAAGGTGTACAAAGTGACAGATCGGTTTATGCTCATATGGCATGATGGGTGAAATGTGAAGATAACGCACAACATCCTTTGGTAAGTCGATCCCACTGTTTTGAAGACCAGACCAGTTACATAGTTACACAGTAATTGGGGTTGAAAAAATACTTTTAGCCCACCAAGTTCAACCTTTTAAGATCTCCTCTGATCTGCAATATGCAGATTAGTTGTTAATCGATCCAGAGGAAAGTAAACAGAAACCCCCCCGAAGTAAAACTTAGTCGATCGTCTCAAAAGAGAAAAAAAATAATCCTTTTTGACCCCAGATACTGGCAATCAGACTCCTCCAAGGAACAATACTCTCTCTCTAATTAACCAAGATGACCCTGAATACCCTTTTTAATTAAAAATATATCCATTTATCTTTTAAAGATATTTATTGAATCCGCTGTAGAGAATTCCACAGATTAACCACCCTTACTGTGAAGAACCCTTTTCTTTCTTTAAGGTGGAATCTTTTTACTTCTAACCACAAAGGATGTCCTCTTGTCATTTTAAAATATCTTGTCACAAAAAGCTCCCTTGACAAATCTTTATACTGACCCTGGATGTATTTATATAAGGTAATCATATCTCCTCTTAGACACCTTTTTTCTAGAGAAAATATGTTTAATTTGGTTAGTCTTTCTTCATAACATAGCCCCTCCATTCCTCTTATTAGTTTTGTTGCCCTTCTCTGTACTTTTTCCAGCTCTAAAATGTCATTTTTATGAAGTGGTGCCCAAAATTGTCCTCCATATTCCAAATGAGGGCGTACTAGAGATTTGTATAGTGGCAGATTTATATTTTCTTCCCTTGCTTCTATACCCTTCTTAATACATGCTGATACGTTACTTGCCTTTGCAGCTGCTGCTTGGCATTGAGCACTGTTACCTAGGTGGTTGTCCACAAGCACTCCCAAAAGCCTTTCATTATCTGATACCCCTAGATTTGCTTCATTAAGATTATAAATTACATGGCTAATTTTCCTTCCCAGATGCATAACCTTACATTTTTTTCATATTAAATCTCATCTGCCATTTTAGATGCCCATTCCTCTAATTTATGTAAATCTCTTTGGAGGGAAAGTACATCATTATCTTATTTAATTACCTTGCACAACTTAGTGTCATAAGCGAAAATGGAGACACCACACTCCAATCCCACCTCTAAGTAATTAATAAAAAGGAGAGGACCTAATACTGAACCCTGAGGAACCCCACTTACCACATTAGTCCAATCTGAGTATGTTCCATGTACCAAAACCCTTTGCTTCCTGTCTTTCAGTCAACTCTCAATCCATGAGCAGATATTTACTGTAATTCCTGTATCCCCTAGTTTGTACAATAGTCTCCCATGTGGCACTGTATCAAAAGCCTTTGCAAAATCCAAAACGACTACAACTACGGAGTTGCCTTGATCCAGGTTCCTACTAACCTCCTCATAGAAACTAATTAGATTTGTTTGACATGACCTATCCCTCATAAAACTATGTTGGCTCCTACTTATAATCCTATTCACATATTCTTGTATATTATCCCTTATTAACCCTTAAAATTAACTTTTGTTTACTAGAATCCTATTCAGTACCGGTGATACAGTATTATAGGGAGTCAATGGTGGCATTAAAGCTAAAACAATACTATCCCAGACATGTCTCAAAGACGCACAGATTTGCAGGTCAGTTAAGAGCCATTTGTTTGTGTCCAACTCTCCGTGACCTCATGGACCACAACACACCATGCTGAGCCACTTGGTATTCATGGCAGAGATACTGGAGTGGGTTGCCAGTTCCATTTCCATCCGGTCATAGGATACAGCTCCTGGTTTTCCTAGGTAATCTCCCATCCAAGTACTGACCAGGCCCAGACGTACATGGATTCTTGATGGTGTGACCTCTTTGTACCAGTAGACCCTTCTAATCTGCCAATTACATCAACATAAAACATTTTAGTTTAATGTATTTTCCTTGATATCTAGACATACTCACATTCCTATACATTATTATCATCTCTTGGAGCCCATTAGTAATATTATTAATAACAATATTAAACTAAACTCAGTTCTGATCTATGAGGCACTTCACTAGTAACCCGCCATTCTATATGGATCTTGTCCTTGTCTCTTCACATCATATCACCAGATGACCTCTTTATATTGACAAGAATATTGGTCTTTGTTCAAAGTGTGTGTTGGTTCACACAGAGCACAATATTGTACAGTATCTGGTAGTTTTTTGTGTCGTTCAGTTGTGTCTGACTCTCCTTGACCTCATGTACTGTAACACACCATGCTGATCCACTTGGTATTCATGGCAGAATACTGGAGTAGGTTTCCATATCCTTCTCCAACAGTATCTGGTAGTGTCATGTTAATATTAGTTGGCAAACATAAGGGTAAAGTTAGCAGGTACCAAAAATCATTGTTTAGTATTTTTTGATTAAATTAATCAACCACTTCTTATTTCTTTCTTTTACATACCCTTACCCCTTAAGTAATGGACCAGAAGAACTTGACCATTTTGAGTTATTTTGTCATCAAAGGGATATCAGACATCCCGGAGCTACAGACTCCAATTTTCCTTCTGGTTCTCCTCCTTTATCTTATTACTCTTAGTGGAAACATAACCATTCTTCTACTCATCTGTGTGGATCCCCACCTGCACACTCCCATGTACTTCTTCTTGGGGAACTTGTCCATCCTGGACATGTCATCTACCACCGTCACACTACACTCTACCCTTGTTACATTTATATTGGGGGATAACACATTGTCTTTTCTTGGTTGCATGTCACAACTGTCCACATTTTCATGCTTGGAGGCCAGTGAACTATTCCTACTTACAGCTATGAGCTATGATCGATATGTGGCCATCTGTAACCCATTACATTATCCAATGATCATGAGTTATAGAGTCTGTGTCCTGTTGGTCATTGTCTGTTGCTTGCTCTCATTGGTTGTTTTCACACCTTTTCTTGTACTATTGTTAGGATTTTCCTGCTATGTATCCAACATAATCAACCATTTCTTCTGTGACATAGTCCCAGTTATGAAGCTCTCTTGTAGTGACACGTCTGTTTTAGAAATGCTGATCCTCTTAGAAGGAACGTTCATTACACTTCTCACTCCTTCTTCACTAACATTCATCTCTTATTTTTTCATCATTGGCACCATCCTGAAGATCCGTTCCAGCACTGGGAGGAGTAAAGCCTTCTACACGTATTCCTCACACCTCACTGTTGTCCTTCTTCTCTATACGACTCTCTTCTGCCAATACATGAGACCAGTTTCCATAGACAGCTTGGAGTCCAACAAACTTTTTTCTCTCTTTTTAACACAGCTATTGTCCCAATGCTAAACCCTCTGATTTATAGCTTGAAAAATAAAGATGTAAAGTCAGCACTGAGAAGACAACTGAAATTATCCAAAACCATTGATTAAAGCAGCATGGAATAATTTTATCACATCTCAGAGATAATCTGCTTTGAATGTATAATTGCCCATTGGGGCTCGTCCATATCAAGGTACCAGTGTAATTTTGTCCACCATATTTGTCTGCCAAAGGTAAACCCTTTACACAACAGATTTCTAATTAATAAATGAATATACTTTACCTATTTGGAAGTAATATATGCAGGAATCATTGTGCTGAAGAGCTGACAATCTGTTTTGATGTTCCTGCAGCATACAATGTCGGTTTGCAGTGTTGTGGAGCTGAGGTGTAAGTGTCAGCAATGTGTGCAGTGTGTAGGTGTAAATAGGCTGCGTGCGCGAGGGAAAGCCATTAGGGTAGCTTTGTACTTCCGCATTGTGTAAGTTCATGTTGTAAAATTGCAGGGAATGTGTATAGGGTACACGGCTGTGCATGATTTAGCGTCCTTGCTAAAAGTGTATCTTTTACCTCGTATAGTTTTTTTGAAAATCCGTCTGTGCTTGGTGTTGTTTTGCAGCTTTAGGGTCGTGTAGCCTCGTTTTAGTTTTTTTCGCACGTAATTTTTTTCTCTTGCTTAGGGGATTTTCGTGCGTCTGAACTCGGGAATTTGAACTTAAATGGAGGTGTAACTTCACTTGCAGAGGTCCTGGGTGACCCCCCTTGCTGTGGGTAAGCTTTTTATGTATTTTTTGTGTGTATTTATTGTGTTTTTATTGTTTTCAGGTGCGTGCGGTTCGGCCGCTAAGGTCGTATTTTTGCGATGTCGTAATGTTTTATTTTTCTAAGTCCTGCGTCTCGTATTTTTGTCTGCTAAGTCCGTAAATTTTCCGTTCTAAGTCCTGCGGTTCATATTTTTTTGTGTAAGTCTGTATATAATGATTGACGTTAGATCTATTTTGGTAAAGTGCCGCTTGTGTGGGTGTTTGTAATCGCGTGTGAGGCACCGTAGGGCCTCCACCTTCGCAAATGCGGCCCCTAGGTTAGTGCATTTTGCAATATAAAGTGGACTCTCTAAAATGCCTGAATACCATTTTGTCAATTGTCAGTGATTTTATTAAAAGATACATCTACATTTGCCCTACAGCTTGGTATTATAACTTTAAACTCTAATATTATTCAGCTGGTCTGGAGTGAATACCTGCAGACTGTTGTAGTCATTCAATCCATGACCTATACTGTGTTGCTTTATATCTAACACATATTTTTCATATTTCATTTGGTTTTAATAAAGCGCCCAATCAATAAAACATGTTTTGGTGCACAAGTGGGAGCACTTTCATGTGAAGTGCCCCATATATGTGAGCTTGATATCTGCCACTTGATGTAAGAGCCCAGGAGTATATGAGAATCCCTGCTTTCTTTTCTTATATGTTGGGCACATTAGTCAGAAATTGGGGTACCAAACTCGGTTGTGCCTTCCAGATAGGAGAAGTTCCCTAAGGGTAACAGGGTTTCATCCTTTTCCTCTCTACCATGATCATTAGATCATTTTTTCATTTCTCTATATAATCTATTTGAAGGACGATTCATTTTTTGGCAGACTTAATCCCCTTTTTTTTCCATTGGGTGTCTTATTTTAAATTTGTAGCATTTTTTAATGGCAATTAAAGTTTTTCCAAATATTTTTAAAAATTGGTATTATATTTATGCCCATAATTAAGCTTAGTAATTATTATGTAAAACTGGTTAAAGAAGTTTTAAATTCTCATTATGAAGTTTTGTCATTCAAACTTGTAACCTAATGGGGAGATTGTCTCTTCTGTCCCAACTACTTGTAACTCCTCTTTCCCTGTTCTTATGTACTCACTCAACAATTAACATACAAGTTCAATGTCTTGCTGACCACTTAAAAAATTAAATCAGCGCTATCCAATGAAATTCATCACATACCTTGCCATTTTGACCTTTTTATATTAATAATTAAAGAGAAGCACACAAAAAACCATGATATATATACAAGTTACATTGAATCAATACCTAACAATAAATTCTAGGCTGTAAAAATCCATAAATAAAAACATTACTTTATTGTATAAAAAAAGAAAACAGACAGTCACACATTGTTACAATTTTACGTATTAAAAACGTATATATACAAATCCCCTCCTGATATAATACATGTGAACTATATATTCTCTGGGGTAAATATACTTATGAATTAAAGAGTAATACCTCACCTACACTGTGTAATGGAGTTTGGAGTAAGACCCACTACTTGCCCTCTAACCGATACAGATAGACTCTACTGCTCAATAATGATGGTCTCTATCTATAAAGCCATGATGTCATAAGGAAGTCAGAAATATAAATACCTGATCAGACAGGATTTCTCAAGGGTAGATATGGTCCAGAAAATACTAGAAAATTAATAGATTTGTTTTCATTTTCTAATGCAAATGTAGTCCCAGTTATAGCCCTGTCATTGGATGCCGTGAAGGCTTTTGACAGGGTTAGTTGGGTCTATTTGGAACTGGAAAGGTTCAGTTTGGCCAGGTTTGGCTCGCATATAGTAATGGCCTTATACAGAAATTCTTCAGCCTATACTTCGGGCTATGCTTATAAATCAAGCAATTTCCCCATATCCAATGGGACAAGACAAGGCTGTCCACTGTCTCCCTTGTTATTTGCCCATATAATTGAACCCCTGGCAGTAGCCATTAGGAATGAGAGTTTGGTCAAGGAAATAGACATTGGTCCTTTTAAGAACAAAATTACATTGTACGCTGATGATATCATCTCTGTCTTACCCAAAAAAACTCACTAAATAAATTGTTTAAAATTTTGGAAAACTTTGGAAGAATTTTCTATTATAAAATAAATACAACAATAACAGAGATATTGTATTTGAATTTGCCATTAGAACTTAGGCTTGAATTAACAGAATTAAGTTATTTTAAATTGAAAAAAGTGAGTTTTTTCACTTCTAAATAATATACATACTTAGATGTATTCTGCTTTATAGCAAATGCAAAACTTAGAAATGTCAGAGATTGATAAATCAATTTATCTAAAAGGGGAAAAACGCTTGAGTTAACATAAAATGATCCTCAAGGAGCTTTACGAGAGGTGGAATGGTGATTCCAAATCTGTTAGATTACGTTGAAGTAATAAATATAACTCATTTTCTCAAATTTCTCACAATAAAAACTCCTCCAAAATATATTCAAATCGAAAGGTTATTATCGGAACCAATTAATTTGAACGTCCTGTATTGGCAGAGATATAAAGAGAGTAAAACAAAAAAGAACTGTCTTTGGTAATTGAAACTTGTCTACGATTTTGGACTCAGACTAACAAAAAATGGAAATTGATTCCATTTCCATCTCCTATTATACCAATTTATTGTATTTTCTCTGATTTGGTTACAGAGATAAAAGGTAGCAGTGATATTTTGAAAATTCAATTTTTAGGCGATCTTTTTGAAAATGGATTATTTAGAACAATGGAGGATTGTATAAATAATAACATGATTAAAAAAGAGAATTGGCAGCTTTATTATAATCTAAAGCAGGAAGTCCCTTTGCTCGAAATACCATTTAAGTTAACACAAAGAAGGTACATGGTTCCCTGGTTAAAATAGACTCTCATAAACACTCAGGTAACTGTTGGGGAGGTTGTGCACACCTACATATATGGTGGTATCGTAGTATGATCCATCAATTTTGGATATTATGCTTGGATTAAATTTCCAAGATAACTAACATTGAACTGAATCTAACACCAGAACTTATTATTTTTCATTTATTTCCAATTACAGTTAATAAAACACAAATGGGTTTCTTTCTTTTCGCCTTTGGCACTCATTGCGAGAATCTCCAAACTCTCTGACCCCTGTGTCTGTTTCCCCCCCTCCCCCATCCATCTGTCTGTTTCCTCCTCTCTCCCTACCCCCTCTCCCTGCCTTGTTTTTCCCCCCCTTATTTCCCTCCCTTGTGTCTCTTTCCCCCTCTCACCCCTTTGTCTCTTTCCACCATTTCCCTTCGCTGTGTCTTTCTCCTCCCTCTCCCTTTTCAAGTCGCAGATCAGGCCTTTTTTAAAGTCTTGCTGGCCTCGTGATCTTCACCTAAGTTCTACGGACTTCTGCGTCGTTTTGAGCCTTTTACTGACAAATTACAGCTTTGCGGCCGCCATAATTTTCCTCACTTAGCCGATTTCTGATCTCCCCAAAACGCCAATTTAGCTGGCAATCTCACTGACATGCACACTGCCTCTCCCCCTGTGCTGTGTGTGAGGTTGTAAGTGAATTTTTGTAATTAATTGGCGTCTTTCGATAGTCTTATGACGGCTTCCGAGTTACAGTCTTGAAAAAAATGTCTCCCGTTAAAGCCGCAGTTTTTGCAAAGTCTTGTGTGCTCAAGATGAGCCTTCGGCACTCATTGCCAGACGTTTTCAAAGTTTGCGGGCCTCGCGATGAGCGGCAAAGGCCTACGCCCTTTGGCGCTCATATTGGGCCAGGAAATGAGCACCTTTGGCAAGCCTGTAACTTTCAACATAGCATTACCGACAAACTCGCAATTACGACAACTTTTATATGTGATCAGAAATAGTTCTGATCTTTCTTTAATCTTAGACCTTGTACTGTTATCGTCATTATTTCAATTTCAAAAGGAGCTGTGAATAGGCCCCCTCCTCTTGTCCGTCTACAGATTCTCCCTTGGAACCCTAATAAAATCCTTTGGATTTCAGTATCATCCCTATGCAGATGACACTTAAATCTACCTCTCAGCACCAGATCTACCCTCTCCCTTTGAGCTAAGGTTGCCAACTGCCTCTCTAGATAATCCTCCTGGATGTCTACCAGTCAACTGAAACTCAACCTGCCAAAGACTAAGCTCCTAATATTCCCACCCTTAGCCTCTATTTCTCACTTAATACTGTCTGTCGACAACGCCATCATCACTCCCACCACTCAGGCCCGTTGTCTTGGGGTTCTACTGCACCCGGTCTATATGTCCTTCAGTCATGTAAGGAGCACAAGCCTACTTTAACCGTTGATGTTCAATTGTAATATTATCCTGTGGTGTTTGTGGAAAATGGAAACCAGTCCCAAAAATGACAATGTTCAGATAAATAGACCCTTGAAGAACCCAAATACCACCTCCAAAGGAATTTCTTCTGTTTAAACTTCCTCAAGTGGGATATAGACCAGTTGATGACCCATACTATGGGCATTTGTATGCACCACCAAACGTGAACTGATTTTGTGAATACAATCATTTTTTACAAGGTTATTATAGTGGTGTGTTTTTATGATTTGTGTTTAATGGCCCTTCCACTGGAAATGGCACCAGGTACTCTGGACAAGGCAAATGAGAAGACATCTAAGGACCTTTAAGACTTTTAATCATAAAACACAAATAGTTGTCTCTCTACAATGGATCAATGTATAAGAGCATGGTAATTATGAGTGTTATATTAGTAATTGTGTTTAGTGAGGTTCAGTCAACACCACCATGTGATTGCCTCGATTGGATATAAGGTAGTAGGTAATAACTGGATCAGAATAACACTATTCTGTAGACATACTATGATGTAAGGCACATCTTTTAACAGCTGCGTAATGTGATCTAGAGATTTCGACGCTACCGGATCTATGAGTTGAGTCTTATAACAGGCTGTTGTTAGGAAGGAAATCCTGATGATCGGCATCTCAGCACATAATATAAATTCCTTACAATATAAAACACTTTCCCAGTGCGGGGCCCTCACAAACGTATTCCTTCTCCCCATCATCAATGGCCTGATACCATTTTACCACAATGTGAATGTAACCTTAGTAGGATCGGGGAAGTCATGTATATAGGGTTCTTTACATTTAATACTGGGCATTCTGCCCAATCCAGGTATCCCGGGAAGGTAGGTTATAGCATTGTCCTGTAAAATAACCTAACTGCGGATCAAGGATCAGGATTTAGCAAGTTGGTCCCCACCCTGCCCTTTCAAATCACCCAACCACAGGACAAGGTTAGCAATCTCTGCTGCTGAACACCATAATTCATGTGTGGGCTGTCTCAACTTTTTATTGAGAAAAGAACACAGTTAATCAAGCCTAGCAAATGTCAATAGAAGTTAATTGTATATGCTAATAAAGGTCACGTAATGTCAAGTACATTAAATGATACCCTTTTGATCAGGAAAGTGATTGATATCTATTTGATCTTTTGTCTGCAAATAACATCACATTTGCATGTGTTTCATGAGGGATGTGTAGCATAGACTTCTCATCCATACTCTCTAAGTTATGAATGAAGCACAGAGTAGTTATGAATGGAGCTTGGCGTAAATATTACAAGGGGTAGAAAACCCTTGTATTGGCATGTACCAAGCAGATCCAGTTGACCAGGTATGGCTGGACTCTCTCCTGCTAAAAGTGTCTCTAGTCCCCGTTAACCAATTGCTATTGATTATCCTTCCCATTACACTGAGTAAGCAATCTTGGATCGCCGCTAAATTGGAGTCTCCTCCTGTCTGGCAAGCAGCCATTCAGTGTATGATTAAGTTAACACTATTGACCCAGCATTATTAGAGGTAGACTTAGTGGTCCCCAGCTACCTCTCAGGAAATCCAGTAACCTACCTCCTGGTCCTATGCTTGGGCTATGCACCAATCATCACTTGAGAAAGCCTTTTATCTAATGGTTGGGTACTGATACAAGAACCCAATCTAAGTAACTCCTATCTGATTGTCTCTCAAGATGTCAAGGGGAGAATACAAATTTATAAACCTGCACAAAAAAGTTTGCTAATGTAAAGTCATACCGTTGTTCTATTGGATGTTTTAGGGCATAACGTGGGGTTACTGGGAATAAAGACTTTTCTCTCATTGAAACACATAGTGATTGTGGGGTTTTATGAAAAGTAATAATTGTCACTTTGTATCCTGTTCTTCATCAACCATCCTGTGTGGGGAGACTAACAAACTCACTCGGATCTACGGGTAGGAGTGGTCTGGCCGATCTTTGTAAGTCCAACGAAGAGAAGGTCTTGACATACAACAAAGCCATTAAGCATCTGAATCTTAAATGTAATCTCACGTTTACATGAAAATGACTTGGGAAGAATCACATTTGATCATAAAACCTTAAAAATATATATATATAACCCAAATTGTCCCTTTAATCAGCTGCTCAGGTGTTGATTTTCCTTTAATTGTTCTCTATTCCTTTAATCTTAGACTATCTAAATGATTGGTCTCTGGATAATCACCACCCCAAGACACATGATCTAGATAAGTCCTCTAGGTATGTTATACCTCTAGGGGCCCATAAGAAATCTTATAAAACCTCTTCAGTGATCGGTGATGGAAAACCACTGGATGACTGTACTGGCCCCAGGTATGTGAGGACAATCATTACTGAGCGCTATAGATGGGTTATAACTTACACTCCATTGTTAGCTCCTTTGTACGGGCTGAAGGATCTCTTTAGGAAAAACTCCACCTGTTTGTGAAGTATGTAACATACCAACAACATGTTAAAGTGATGTAACAGAGGACCGGAATATCATTATGGGAGAAAATCCAGTCTGCCTATTCTATCTACCTACAATCTTGGCTTAATCACACCTCATGCTTATTACAGACATCCATAACTATGGACATTTGTTACACTTATTTATCTCTAAGGCAGTACTATCTCACATTACTCCTATATCATCCAACTTCACATCATGACCGCTTGTTCTTTTGCATTCATCCTTTACTTGAACACACTTAATTTGATATATTTGGTAGGTTTCTATCATATCTCACTTCTTTCTTCTGTCCTCTAAGCCAATGGCTCTCTATAGCTGGCCCTAAGATCAGTAAAGGTCAATAAGACCTTATCTGTCAGGAGGATGGAGGCTTAGCACTATAAACATATCACTACCATTCCCTAGATTATTGATGTAGATAAAATGTCCTTTATTCATATGAGAGAAAAACTAAATGAAAATTGATAATAAAACCTGGAATATCACATGAGCAATGATGGTCACCAGCCACTGCCCAAAGCAACAGCATTAAGAGTCATTGGTCTAATCTATACGCAATAACGTCATAGAGTCTCACCTCATGTAACTGAGGTCTGACTGGGGGTCTGGAGAGTGAACTTAGTACCAACCTTCATCTACTACTAATCTATCTTCCAACTAAGTATCCTACTGGCTCGTCCAACAGCTTTGTTTCCTACTTTTAAATTTCCTTAAATAATCACTGTAGTTATTCAAATGTCCATATAGAAAAACAATGACCATGGTAGCCTTTTATTATTGGTTTAAATATATATTTATTTACATCCATTAATAATATCTTCATCCAAAATGCTTCATATTGTTAAACAACTCACATCTTTGTTTCAAGATATTGTTGTCACATCGTTCATTGACCTCATGGACCGCAACATCTTTATGTATCTTAATCTTAATCTAAAGAGAAGAAAGCTTTGAATTCAAATCAGTGTTTCCTCAATGAGGCTAAATTATTTATGTGTTGGGTCCAACTCACAAGTCCAGACCTTCTGGAACATGCATAAAAACATATTTCTAAACATACAAAGTGTATGTTGTGTTATTATTAAACCATTTAACTCATGATAGAAACTCAGTATTCGAAATCCATATATATTAGTCTGATTTGGGCAATATTACGTTGAACTTGGTTCAAAGTCAGATTACAATGTCTATATAATATTGTTTTCAGCTAAAAATGGCAGCAGAAGTTCAATGTTGGCCAAGGTGTACAAAGAGACAGATCGGTTTATGCTCATATGGCATGATGGGTGAAATGTGAAGATAACGCACAACATCCTTTGGTAAGTCGATCCCACTGTTTTGAAGACCAGACCAGTTACATAGTTACACAGTAATTGGGGTTGAAAAAATACTTTTAGCCCACCAAGTTCAACCTTTTAAGATCTCCTCTGATCTGCAATATGCAGATTAGTTGTTAATCGATCCAGAGGAAAGTAAACAGAAAACCCCCCGATGTAAAACTTAGTCAATCGTCTCAAAAGAGAAAAAAAAAATTCCTTCTTGACCCCAGATACTGGCGATCAGATTCCTCCAAGGATCAATACTCTCTCTCTAATTAACCAAGATGACCCTGAATACCCTTTTTAATTAAAAATATATCCATTTATCTTTTAAAGTTATTTATTGAATCCGCTGTAGAGAATTCCACAGATTAACCACCCTTACTGTGAAGAACCCTTTTCTTTCTTTAGGTGGAATCTTTTTACTTCTAACCACAAAGGATGTCCTCTTGTCATTTTAAAATATCTTGTCACAAAAAGCTCCCTTGACAAATCTTTATACTGACCCTGGATGTATTTATATAAGGTAATCATATCTCCTCTTAGACACCTTTTTTCTAGAGAAAATATGTTTAATTTGGTTAGTCTTTCTTCATAACTTAGCCCCTCCATTCCTCTTATTAGTTTTGTTGCCCTTCTCTGTACTTTTTCCAGCTCTAAAATGTCATTTTTATGAAGTGGTGCCCAAAATTGTCCTCCATATTCCAAATGAGGGCGTACTAGAGATTTGTATAGTAGCAGATTTATATTTGCTTCCCTTGCTTCTATACCCTTCTTAATACATGCTGATACGTTACTTGCCTTTGCAGCTGCTGCTTGGCATTGAGCACTGTCACCTAGGTGGTTGTCCACAAGCACTCCCAAAAGCCTTTCATTATCTGATACCCCTAGATTTGCTTCATTAAGATTATAAATTACATTTCTACTTTTCCTTCCCAGATGCATAACCTTACATTTTTTTCATATTAAATCTCATCTGCCATTTAGATGCCCATTCCTCTAATTTATGTAAATCCCTTTGGAGGGAAAGTACATCATTATCTTATTTAATTACCTTTCACAACTTAGTGTCATAAGCCAAAATGGAGACACCACACTCCAATCCCTCCTCTAAGTAATTAATACAAAGGAGAGGACCTAATACTGAACCCTGAGGAACCCCACTTACCACATTAGTCCAATCTGAGTATGTTCCATTTACCACAACCCTTTGCTTCCTGTCTTTCAGTCAACTCTCAATCCATGAGCAGATATTTACTGCAATTCATGTATACCTTAGTTTGTACAATAGTTTACAATGTGGCACTGTATCAAAAGCCTTTGCAAAATCCAAAACGACTACATCCAGTTGCCTTGATCCAAGTTCCTACTAACCTCCTCAAAGAAACTAATTAGATTTGTTTGACATGACCTATCCCTCATAAAACTATGTTGGCCCCTACTTATAATCCTATTCACATATTCTTGTATATTATCCCTTATTAACCCTTAAAATTAACTTTTATTTACTAGAATCCTTTTCAGTACCGGTGATACAGTATTATAGGTAGTCAATGGTGGCATTAAAGCTAAAACAATACTATCCCAGACATGTCTCAAAGACGCACAGATTTGCAGGTCAGTTAAGAACCATTTGTTTGTGTCCAACTCTCCGTTATCTCATGGACCGCAACACACCATGCTGAGCCACTTGGTATTCATGACGGAGATACTGGAGTGGGTTGCCAGTTCCATTTGCATTGGGTCACAGCATACAGCTCCTGGGTTTCCTAGGTAATCTCCCATCCAAGTACTGACCAGGCCCAGCCGTACATGGATTCATGATGGTGTGACCTCTTTGAATCAGTAGTCCCTTCTAATCTGCCAATTACATCAACATAAAACATTTTAGTTTAATGTATTTTCCTAGATATCTAGACATACTTACATTCCTATACATTATTATCATCTCTTGGAGCCCATTAGTAATATCATTAATAACAATATTAAACTAAACTCAGTTCTGATCTATGAGGCACTTCACTAGTAACCTGCCATTCTATATGGATCTTGTCCTTGTCTCTTCACATCATATCACCAGATGACCTCTTTATATTGACAAGAATATTGGTCTTTGTTCAAAGTGTGTGTTGGTTCACACAGAGCACAAGATTGTACAGTATCTGGTAGTTTTTTGTGTCGTTCAGTTGTGTCTGACTCTCCTTGACCTCATGGACTGTAACACACCATGCTGATCCACTTGGTATTCATGGCAGAATACTGGAGTGGGTTTCCACGTCCTTCTCCAACATTATCTGGTAGTGTCATGTTAATATTAGTTGGCAAACATAAGGGTAAAGTTAGCAGGTACCAAAAATCATTGTTTAGTATGTTTTGATTAAAATAATCAGCCACTTTTTATTTCTTTCTTTTACATACCCTTACCCCTTAAGTAATGGACCAGAAGAACTTGACCATTTTTAGTTATTTTGTCATCAAAGGGATATCAGACATCCCAGAGCTACAGACTCCAATTTTCCTTCTGGTTCTCCTCCTTTATCTTATTACTCTTAGTGGAAACATAACCATTCTTCTACTCATCTGTGTGGATCCCCACCTGCACACTCCCATGTACTTCTTCTTGGGGAACTTGTCCATCCTGGACATGTCATCTACCACCGTCACACTACACTCTACCCTTGTTACATTTATAATGGGGGATAACACATTGTCTTTTCTTGGTTGCATGTCACAACTGTCCACATTTTCATGCTTGGAGGCCAGTGAACTATTCCTACTTACAGCGATGAGCTATGATCGATATGTGGCCATCTGTAACCCATTACATTATCCAATGATCATGAGTTATAGAGTCTGTGTCCTGTTGGTCATTGTCTGTTGCTTGCTCTCATTGGTTGTTTTCACACCTTTTCTTGTACTATTGTTAGGATTTTCCTGCTATGTATCCAACATAATCAACCATTTCTTCTGTGACATAGTCCCAGTTATGAAGCTCTCTTGTAGTGACACGTCTGTTTTAGAAATGCTGATCCTCTTAGAAGGAACGTTCATTACACTTCTCACTCCTTCTTCACTAACATTCATCTCCTATTTTTTCATCATTGGCACCATCCTGAAGATCCGTTCCAGCACTGGGAGGAGTAAAGCCTTCTACACGTGTTCCTCACACCTCACGGTTGTCCTTCTTCTCTATACGACTCTCTTCTGCCAATACATGAGACCAGTTTCCATAGACAGCTTGGAGTCCAACAAACTTTTCTCTCTCTTTAACACAGCTATTGTCCCAATGCTAAACCCTCTGATTTATAGCTTGAAAAATAAAGATGTAAAGTCAGCACTGAGAAGACAACTAAAATTATCCGAAACCATTAATTAAAGCAGCATGGAAAGAATTTATACCACATCTGAGAGATGGTATTAAATAATAATCTGCTTTGAATGTATAATTGCCCATTGGGGCTCGTCCATATCAAGGTACCAGTGTAATTTTGTCCACCATATTTGTCTGCCAAAGGTAAACCCTTTACACAACAGATTTCTAATTAATAAATTAATATACTTTACCTATTTGGAAGTAATATATGCAGAAAGCATTGTGCTGAAGAGCTGACAATCTGTTTTGATGTTCCTGCAGCATACAATGTCGGTTTGCACTGTTGAGGAGCTGAGGTGTAAGTGTCAGCAATGTGTGCAGTGTGTAGGTGTAAATAAACTGCGTGCGCGAGGGAAAGCCATTAGGGTAGCTTTGTACTTCCGCATTGTGTAAGTTCATGTTGTAAAATTGCAGGGAATGTGTATAGGGTACACGGCCGTGTATGATTTAGCGTCCTTGCTAAAAGTATATCTTTTACCTCGTACAGCTTTTTTGAAAATCCGTCTGTGCTTGGTGTTGTTTTGCGGCTTTAGGGTCGTGTAGCCTCGTTTTAGTTTTTTTCGCCCGTAATTTTTTTCTCTTGCTTAGGGGATTTTCGTGCGTCTGAACTCGGGAATTTGAACTTAAATGGAGGTGTAACTTCACTTGCAGAGGTCCTGGGTGACCCCCCTTGCTGTGGGTAAGCTTTTTATGTATTTTTTGTGTGTATTTATTGTGTTTTTATTGTTTTCAGGTGCGTGCGGTTCGGCCGCTAAGGTCGTATTTTTGCGATGTCGTAATGTTTTTTTTTTTTTTTGTCCCGCGACTCGTATTTTTGTCTGCTAAGTCCGTAAATTTTCCGTTCTAAGTCCTGCGGTTCATATTTTTGTGTGTAAGTCTGTATATAATGATTGACGTTAGATCTATTTTGGTAAAGTGCCGCTTGTGTGGGTGTTTGTAATCGCGTGTGAGGCACCGTAGGGCCTCCACCTTCGCAAATGCGGCCCCTAAGTTAGTGCATTTTGCAATATAAAGTGGACTCTCTAAAATGCCTGACAACCATTTTGTCAATTGTCAGTGATTTTATTAAAAGATACATCTACATTTGCCCTACAGCTTGGTATTATAACTTTAAACTCTAATATTATTCAGCTGGTCTGGAGTGAATACCTGCAGACTGTTGTAGTCATTCAATCCATGACCTATACTGTGTTGCTTTATATCTAACACATATTTTTTTTATATTTCATTTGGTTTTAATAAAGCGCCTAATCAATAAAACATTTTTTGGTGCACAAGTGGGAGCACTTTCATGTGAAGTGCCCCATATATGTGAGCTTGATGTCTGCCACTTGATGTAAGAGCCCAGGAGTATATGAGAATCCCTGCTTTCTTTTCTTATATGTTGGGCACATTAGTCAGAAATTGGGGTACCAAACTCGGTTGTGCCTTCCAGATAGGAGAAGTTCCCTGAGGGTAACAGGGTTTCATCCTTTTCCTCTCTACCATGATCATTAGATCATTTTTTCATTTCTCTATATAATCTATTTGAAGGACGATTCATTTTTTGGCAGACTTAATCCCCTTTTTTTTCCATTGGGTGTCTTATTTTAAATTTGTAGCATTTTTGAGTGCAAATAAAGTTTTTCCAAATATTTTTCAAATTGGTATTATATTTATGCCCATAATTAAGCTTAGTAATTATTATGTAAAACTGGTTAAAGAAGTTTTAAATTCTCATTATTAAGTTTTGTCATTCAAACTTGTAACCTAATGGGGAGATTGTCTCTTCTGTCCCAACTACTTGTAACTCCTCTTTCCCTGTTCTTATGTACTCACTCAACAATTAACATACAAGTTCAATGTCTTGCTGACCACTTAAAAAATTAAATCAGCGCTATCCAATGAAATTCATCACATACCTTGCCATTTTGACCTTTTTATATTAATAATTAAAGAGAAGCACACAAAAAACCATGATATATATACAAGTTACATTGAATCAATACCTAACAATAAATTCTAGGCTGTAAAAATCCATAAATAAAAACATAACTTTATTGTACAAAAAAAGAAAACAGACAGTCACACATTGTTACAATTTTAGGTATTAAAAACGTATATATATAAATCCCCTCCTGATATAATACATGTGAACTATATATTCTCTGGGGTAAATATACTTATGAATTAAAGAGTAATACCTCACCTACACTGTGTAATGGAGTTTGGAGTAAGACCCACTACTTGCCCTCTAACCGATACAGATGGACTCTACTGCTCAATAATGATGGTCTCTATCTATAAAGCCATGATATCATAAGGAAGTCAGAAATATAAATACCTGATCAGACAGGATTTCTCAAGGGTAGATATGGTCCAGAAAATACTAGAAAATTAATAGATTTGTTTTCATTTTCTAATGCAAATGAAGTCCCAGTTATAGCCCTGTCATTGGATGCCGAGAAGGCTTTTGACAGGGTTAGTTGGGTCTATTTGGAACTGGAAAGGTTCAGTTTGGCCAGGTTTGGCTCGCATATAGTAATGGCCTTATACAGAAATTCTTCAGCCTATACTTCGGGCTATGCTTATAAATCAAGCAATTTCCCCATATCCAATGGGACAAGACAAGGCTGTCCACTGTCTCCCTTGTTATTTGCCCGTATAATTGAACCCCTGGCAGTAGCCATTAGGAATGAGAGTTTGGTCAAGGAAATAGACATTGGTCCTTTTAAGAACAAAATTACATTGTACGCTGATGATATCATCTCTGTCCGACCCAAAAAAACTCACTAAATAAATTGTTTAAAATTTTGGAAAACTTTGGAAGAATTTCCTATTATAAAATAAATACAACAATAACAGAGATATTGTATTTGAATTTGCCATTAGAACTTAGGCTTGAATTAACAAAATTATATAAACTTAATTGGGATAAAAATGGATTTTCATACCTGGGTATAGAGTTTATTCCAAACTTGAAACTACTTCCAGAACTCAATCTCAATAAACGGTATATACACGTGAAAGAAGTTATTTCAAATTGAAAAAAGTGAGTTTTTTCACTTTTAAATAATATACATACTTAGATGTATTCCACTTTATAGCAAATGTAAAAATAAGAAATGTCAGAGATTGATAAATTAATTTATCTAAAAGGGGAAAAACGCTTGAGTTAACATAAAATTATCCTCAAGGAGCTTTACGAGAGGTGGAATGGCGGTTCCAAATCTGTTAGATTACGTCGAAGTAATAAATATAACTCATTTTCTCAAATTTCTCACAATAAAAACTCCTCCAAAATATATTATCGGAACCAATTAATTTGAACGTCCTGTATTGGCAGAGATATAAAGAGAGTAAAACAAAAAACAACTGTCTTTGGTAATTAAAACTTGTCTACGATTTTGGACTCAGACTAACAAAAAATGGAAATTGATTCCATTTCCATCTCCTATTATTCCAATTTATTGTATTTTTTCTGATTTGGTTACAGAGATAAAAGGTAGCAGTGATATTTTGAAAATTAAATTTTTGGGCGATCTTTTTGAAAATGGATTATTTAGATCACTGGAGGATTGTATAAATAATAACATGATTAAAAAAGAGAATTGGCAGCTTTATTATAATCTAAAGCAGGCAGTCCCTTTGCTCGAAATACCATTTAAGTTAACACAAAGATGGTACATGGTTCCCTGGTTAAAATAGACTCTAATAAACACTCAGGTAACTGTTGGGGAGGTTGCGCACCTACCTATTTGGTGGTATCGTAGTATGATCCATCAATTTTGGATATTATGCTTGGATTAAATTTCCAAGATAACTAACATTGAACTGAATCTAACACCAGAACTTATTATTTTTCATTTCTGTCCAATTACAGTTAATAAAACACAAATGGGTTTCTTTCTTTTCGCCTTTGGCACTCATTGCGAGAATCTCCAAACTCTCTGACCCCTGTGTCTTTTTCCCCCCCTCCCCCATCCATCTGTCTGTTTCCTCCTCTCTCCCTACCCCCTCTCCCTGCCCTGTTTCCCCCCCCTTATTTCCCTCCCCTGTGTCTCTTTCCCCCTCTCACCCCTTTCCCTTCGCTGTGTCTTTCTCCTCCATCTCCCTTTTCAAGTCGCAGATCAGGCCTTTTTTAAAGTCTTGCTGGCCTCGCAATCTTCACCTAAGTTCTACGGCCTTCTGCGTCATTTTGAGCCTTTTACTTACAAATTACAGCTTTGCGGCAGCCATAATTTTCCTCACTTAGCCGATTTCTGATCTCCCCAAAACGCCAATTAAACATCAAATTAGCTGGCAATCTCACTGACAGGGACACTGCCTCTCCCCCTGTGCTCTGTGTGAGGTTGTAAGTGAATTTTTGTAATTAATTGGAGTCTTTCGGTGGTCTTATGACGGCTTCCGAGTTACAGTCTTGAAAAAAATGTCTCCCGTTAAAGCCGTAGTTTTTGCAAAGTCTTGTGTGCTCAAGATGAGCCTTCGGCACTCATTGCCAGACGTTTTCAAAGTTTGCGGGCCTCGCGATGAGCGGCAAAGGCCTACGCCCTTTGGCACTCATATTGGGCCAGGAAATGAGCGCCTTTGGCAAGCCTGTAACTTTCAACATAGCATTACCGACAAACTCGCAATTACGACAACTTTTATATGTGATCAGAAATAGTTCTGATCTTTCTTTAATCTTAGACCTTGTACTGTTATCGTCATTATTTCAATTTCAAAAGGAGCTGTGAGTAGGCCCCCTCCTCTTCTCTGTCTACACATTCTCCTTTGGAACCCTAATAAAATCCTTTGGATTTCAGTATCATCCCTATGCAGTTGACACTTAAATCTACCTCTCAGCACCAGATCTACCCCCTCCCTTTGAGCTAAGGTTGCCAACTGCCTCTCCAGCATATCCTCCTGGATGTCTACCAGTCAACTGAAACTCAACCTGCCAAAGACTAAGCTCCTAATATTCCCACCCTTAGCATCTATTTCTCACTTAATACTGTCTGTCAACAACACCATCATCACTCTCACCATTCAGGCCATTGTCTTGGGGTTCTACTGCACCCGGTCTATATGTCCTTCAGTCAGGTAAGGCGCACCAGCCTACTTTAACCTTTGATGTTCAATTGTAATATTATCCTGTGGTGTTTGTGGAAAATGGAAACCAGTCCCAAAAATGACAATGTTCAGATAAATAGCCCCTTGAAGAACCCAAATACCACCTCCAGAGGAATTTCTTTTGTTTAAACTTCCTCAAGTGGGATATAGACCAGTTGATGACCCATACAATGGGCATTTGTATGCACCACCAAACGTGAACTGATTTTGTGAATACAATCATTTTTTACAAGGTTATTATAGTGGTGTGTTTTTATGTTTTGTGTTTAATGGCCCTTCCACTGGAAATGGCACCAGGTACTCTGGACAAGGCAAATGAGAAGACATCTAAGGACCTTTAAGACTTTTAATCATAAAACACAAATAGTTGTCTCTCTACAATGGATCAATGTATAAGAGCATGGTAATTATGAGTGTTATATTAGTAATTGTGTTCAGTGAGGTTCAGTCAACACCACCATGTGATTGCCTCGATTGGATAGAAGGTAGTAGGTAATAACTGGATCAGAAAAACACTATTCTGTAGACATACTATGATGTAAGGCACATCTTTTAACAGCTGCGTAATGTGATCTAGAGATTTCGACGCTACCGGATCTATGAGTTGAGTCTTATAACAGGCTGTTGTTAGGAAGGACATCCTGATGATCGGCATCTCAGCACATAATATAAATTCCTTACAATATAAAACACTTTCCCAGTGCGGGGCCCTCACAAACGTATTCCTTCTCCCCATCATCAATGGCCTGATACCATTTTACCACAATGTGAATGTAACCTTAGTAGGATCGGGGACGTCATGTATATAGGGTTCTTTACATTTAATACTGGGCATTCTGCCCAATCCAGGTAGCCCGGGAAGGTAGGTTATAGCCTTGTCCTGTAAAATAACCTAACTGCGGATCAAGGATCAGGATTTAGCAAGTTGGTCCCCACCCTGCCCTTTCAAATCACCCAACCACAGGACAAGGTTAGCAATCTCTGCTGCTGAACACCATAATTCATGTGTGGGCTGTCTAGACTTTTTATTGAGAAAAGAACACAGTTAATCAAGCCTAGCAAATGTCAATAGAAGTTAATTGTATATGCTAATAAAGGTCACGTAATGTCAAGTACATTAAATGATACCCTTTTGATCAGGAAAGTGATTGATATCTTTTTGATCTTTTGTCTGCAAATAACATCACATTTGCATGTGTTTCATGAGGGATGTGTAGCATAGACTTCTCATCCATACTCTCTAAGTTATGAATGAAGCACAGAGTAGTTATGAATGGAGCTTGGCGTAAATATTACAAGGGGTAGAAAACCCTTGTATTGGCATGTACCAAGCAGATCCAGTTGACCAGGTATGGCTGGACTCTCTCCTGCTAACAGTGTCTCTAGTCCCCGTTAACCAATTGCTATTGATTATCCTTCCCATCACACTGAGTAAGCAATCTTGGATCGCCGCTAAATTGGAGTCTCCTCCTGTCTGGCAAGCAGCCATTCAGTGTATGATTAAGTTAACACTGTTGAACCAGCATTATTAGAGGTAGACTTGGTGGCCACCAGATACCTCTCAGGAAATTAAGTTACTTACCTCCTGGTCCTATGCTTGGGCAATGAATCAATCATCACTTGAGATAGGCTTTTAATTAATTTTTGGGTACTGATCAAAGAAGCCAATCTAAGTAACTCCTATCTGATTGTCCCTCAAGATGTCAAGGGGGAAATAGAAATTTCTAAACCTGCACAAAAATGTTTGCTTATGTAAAGTCATGCCATTGTTCTATTGGATGTTTTGGGGCATAAAGAGGGGTTACTGGGAATAAAGACTATTCTCTCATTGTAATACATAGTGATGGTGTGTTTTATTGACGAAAAGTAATAATTGTCACTTTGTATCCTGTTCTTTATCAACCCTCCTGCGTGAGGGGGATTAACAAACTCACTCGGATCTACGGGTAGGACTGGTCTGGCCGATCTTTGCAAGTCCAACAAAGAGAAGATCTTGGCATACAAAAAAAGCCATCAAGCATCTGGATCTTAAATGCAATCTCCAGCTTATATGAAAATGACATTGAGAAGAATCACATTTGATCATAAAACCTTGTTAAAAAAAAAAAAAAATATATATATATATATATATATATATATATATATATATATATAGTAATGTCGCGAACATCAAATTTTCTGTTCGCGAAGCGCGGACGCGAATTTCATCAAATGTTCGAGAACGGGCGAGTCTGGTTTTAAGCCATAAAGGGCATAAATCACCTAACATTCCTAAATTCCATTCCTAAATTGTTTGGAATAACATGCTTTAAAACATCAGGTATGATGTTGTATCGAACAGGTAGTGTAAGGGTTACACCCGCTTCACAGTAACAGACCAATCTCCCCGTTTAATGCACCGCAAACAACTGCAAACAGTCCCTTTGCACAACCGCGAACTCCCCATTTGCTCAAGGTTGGATACCAAGCTAGCCATGTGCCGTTCCTTATCCTCACTGATGTCATTGAAGGTCTCTTCCTCCACCCAGCCACCAAGGGTCTCCGGTGACAATAAGCCCCCTGGGACGCCTGCTGTGTTTGGTCTTCCACCTCCTCAAAGCCACCTTCCTCCTCTGACTCCTCTTCTTCAGACTCCTCTCTCTGCGTTGCCTCTGTCTGCGTTATTATAAGGTATGTACTGTTAAGTAGTACTATTCCTACTGGTTTAATCCCTGTTACGTCACCTATCAGGGGACGTGTATATGGCATGGATTTTTGGAACAGGGAGATGGAAAAAGATGCTTGGTCGGTCCTCCCACTTCAAATTTGGGGCACTGCGCGTGCAATCTAAGGTGCCACCAGATAGGAGTGGTGTGTTCAGTTGTACTATTTATTCCTATCAGTTTAATGCCTGTTACGTCACCTATCAGGGGACGTGTATATGGCATGGATTTTTGGAAGCGGGAGATGGAAAAAGATGCTTGGTCGGTCCTCCCACTTCAAATTTGGGGCACTGCGCGTGCAATCTAAGGTGCCACCAGATAGGAGTGTCACTGTGCACTGGTCAAAAGTTGGCAGAGTAGGCACTGTAGGCCTCACACACACGCCTGTAGGCAGGCAACTTATATTCAATCGATCACAGTCAAAAAAGTGTTGTTTTATGTCACTGTACACTACGGTTGCACCAGATATGACGTATCACTGTGCACTGGCAAAAGTTGGCAGAGTAGATGCAATAGGCTTCACACACATGCCTGTAGGCAGGCAATTGCTATTCAATCTATTACAGTCAAAAAAGTGTTGTTTTATTTCACTGAGCACAATATAAGCTGTTAGGTGTTAGCCTGTCAAACACACACGCTGGCAGGCAGGCATATGCAATTAGATTACACAGAAAAAAATAATAAAATAAAATAAATTATGTTCTAGCCCTAAAAAGGGCTTTTTGGGTTGCTGCCCTTGCAGCAGATATCAGATGAGTCCTTCAGGTCTGTAATGGAAGCTAAATACACAGCCTGGCTTTCTATTTCCCTGTTAAATCTCCAGCAGCTACACTATCTGTCCTCTCACAACGAATGCAGCTTCAATATGATTCTAAAATGGATGCTGTCCTTCAGATGGAAGGCTCTGGAAGGGAGTGTATGCTGCTGATTGGCTGGAATGTGTCTGCTGACTGTGAGGTGCAGGGTCAAAGTTTCCTCAATGATAAAGAATAGGGGGCGGACTGAAAAGCGCATGTGTTCGCCGTCCGCTGCGAGCGCGAACATGCCAAAATCACTGTGAATAGTCCGCGGGCGATCTCTTATCGTGACATCACTATATATATATATATATATATATATATATATATATATATATATACAGTTTATATATATTCATATATATGACCCAAATTGTCAATTTAATCCTTATTCAGCTGCTCAGGTGTTGATTTTCCTTTAATTTTTCTCTTTTCCTTTATTCTTAGACTATCTGGTTGGTCTCTGGATAATCACCACCCCAAGGCACATGAGCTAGATGAGACCTCTAGGTATGTTATAACTCTAGGGGCCCATAAGAAATCTTATAAAACCTCTACAGTGATCAGTGATGAAAAACCACTGGATTACTGTACTGATCCCAGGTAAGTGAGGACAATCACACTACAGATGGGCTATAACTTACACTCCATGTTTAGCTCCTTTGTACGGGCTGAAGGATCTCTTTAGGAAAAACTCCACCTGTTTGTGAAGTATGTAACATACCAACAACATGTAGGAGTGATGTAACAGAGGACCGGAATATCATTATGGGAGAAAATCCAGTCTGCCTATTCTATCTACCTACAATCCTGGCTTAATCAAACCTCATGCTTATTACAGACATCCATAACTATTGACATTTGTCACACTTATTTATCTCTAAGGCAGTACTATCTCACATTACTCCTAGATCATCCAACTTCACATCCTGACGCTTGTTTTTTTGCATTCCTCCTTTTCTTGAACACACTTAATTTGATATATTTGGAAGGTTTCTATCATATATTACCTCTTTCTTCTGTCCTCGAAACCAGTGGTTCTCTATAGCTGGCCAAAAGGTCAGTGAAGGTCAATAAGAACTTATCTGTCAGGATGAAGAAGTCCTAGCACTATAAATATATCACTATCATTCCCTACATTATTGATGTAGATAAAATGTTCTCTATTCATATAAGAGCAAAAATAAATGAAAATTGAATGGGAAACCTGGAATATCACATGAGCAATGATGGTAACCAGCCACTGCCCAAATCAAAAGCATTAAGAGTCATTGGTCTAATCTATACACAATAACGTCATGGAGTCTCACTGCATCTACGTGAGGTCTGACTGGGGGTCTGGAGAGTGAACTTAGTACCAACCTTCATCTACTACTAATCCATCTTCCAACCAATTATCCTACTGGCTCATCCAACAGCCTTGTTTCTTACTTTTAAATTACATTAAATAATCACTGTAGTTATTCAAATGTCCATATAGAAAAACAATGACCATGGTAGCCTTTTATTATTGGTTTAAATATATATTTATTTACATCCATTAATAATATCCTTACCCAAAATGCTTCACATTGTTAAACAACTCACATCTTTCTTCAAGATATTGTTGTCACATTGTTCATTGACCTCATGGACCGCAACATCTTTATGTATCTTAATCTTAATAAGAAGAAAGCTGTGAATTGAAATCAGTGTTTTCTCAATGAGGTTAAATTATTTATGTGTTAGGTCCAACTCACAAGTCCAGACCTTCTGGAACATTCATAAAACCATATTTCTAGACATACAAAGTGTACGTTATATTATTTTTAAACCATTTAACTCATAATAGAAACTCAGTATTAGAAATCCATATATATTATTCTAATTTGGGCAATAATACGTTGAACTTGGTACAAAGTCAGATTACGATGTCTACATGATATTGTTTTCAGCTAAAAATGGCAGCAGAAGTTCAATGTTGGCCAATATGTACAAAGAGACAGATTGGCTTATTCTCATATGGCATGATGGGTGAAATGTAAAGATAACCCACAACATCCAGAACCAGACCAGACCAGTTACATAGTTACACAGTAATTGAGGTTGAAAAAAAGCTTTTAGCCCACCAAGTTCAACCTTTTTAAGATCTACTCTGATCTGCAATATGTGGATTAGTTGTTAATTGAGCCAGAGGAAGGTAAACAGAAAAAACCCTGAAGTGAAACTTTTCCAATCATCTCAAAAGGGAAAAAAAATAATTTCTTCCTAACCCCAGATACTGGGGATCGGATTCCTCCCTGGATCAATACTCTCTCTCTAATTAACCAGGATGACCCTGAATACCCTTTTTAATTAAAAATATATCCATTCCTCTTTTAAAGTAATTTATCGAATCCGCTGTAGAGAATTCCACAGATTAACCACCCTTACTGTGAAGAACCCCTTTCTTTCTTTAAGGTGGAATCTTCTGACCGCAAGGGATGTCCTCTTGTCAGTTGGAAACCTCTTGTCACAAAAAGCTCCCTTGACAAATCTTTATACTGACCCTGGATGTATTTATATAAAGTAATCATATCTCCTCTTAGATGCCTTTTTTCTAGAGAAAATATGTTTAATTTGGTTAGTCTTTCTTCATATCTTGGCGCCTCCATTCCCCTTATTAGTTTTGTTGACCTTCTCTGTACCTTTTCCAGCTCTAAAATGTCATTTTTATGAAGTTGTGCCCAAAATTGTCCTCCTTATTCCATATGAGGGCATACTAGGGATTTATACAGTGGCAGAATTATTTTTGCCTCCCTCGCTTCTATACCTTTCATAATACATGCTAATATTTTATTTGCCTTTGCAGCTGCTGCTTGGCATTGAGCACTGTTGCCTAGGTGGTTGTCCACAAGTACTCCCAAATCCCTTTCAATATCTGATACACCTAGATTTGCTTCATTAAGATTATAAATTGCATGTCTAATTTTCCTTCCCCAATGCATAACCTTATATATTTTTTGTATTAAATCTCATCTGCCATTTAGATGCCCATTCCTCTAATTTATGTAAATCACTTTGGAGGGAAAGTACATAATTATCTGTTTTAATTACTTTGCATAACTTAGTGTCATCAGTAAAAATTGAGACACCACACTCCAATACTACCTCTAAGTAATTAATAAATATGTTAAAAAATAGAGGACCTAATACTGAACCCGGAGGAACCCCACTTACCACATTAGTCCAATCCGAGTATGTTCCATTTCCCAAAACCCTTTGCTTCCTGTCTTTCAGTCAGCTCTCAATCCATTAACAGATATTTACTGCAATTCCTGTATTCCTTAGTTTGTGCAATAGTTTACCATGTGGCACTATATCAAAAGCCTTTGCAAAATCCAAAATGACTACATCCACTGAGTTGCCTTGATTCAAGTCCCTACTAACCTCCTCATAGAAACTAATTAGATTTGTTTGACATGACCTATCCCTCATAAAACTATGTTGGTTCCTACTTATAATCCTGTTCAAATAGACATATTCTTGTATATTATCCCTTATTAACCCTTGAATTTAACATTTGTTTACTAGAATCCTATTCACTATCAGTGATACAGTATTATAGTGAGTCAATGGTGGCATTAAAGGTAAAACAAAACTATCTCAGACATGTCTCAAAGACGCACAGATTTGCAGGGCAGTTAAGAGCCATTTGTTTGTGTCCAACTCTCCATGACCTCATGGACCGCAACACACCATGCTGATCCAATTGGTATACATGGCAGAGATACTGGAGTGGGTTGCCAGTTCCATTTCCATTGGGTCACAGCATACAGGTCCTGGTTTTCCTAGGTAATCTCCCATCCAAGTACTGACCAGGCCCTGCCGTACATGGATTAACGATGGTGTGACCTCTCTCTTTGAACCAGTAGACCCTTCTAATCTGCCAATTACATCAACATAAAACGTTTTAGTTTAATGTATTTTCCTAGATATCTAGACATACTTACATTCCTATACATTATTATCATCTCTTGGAACCCATTAGTAATATCATTAATAACAATATTAAACTAAACTCAGTTCTGATCTATGAGGCACTTCACTAGTAACTCGCCATTCTATATGGATCTTGTCCTTGTCTCTTCACATCATATCACCAGATGACCTCTTTACATTGACAAGAATATGGATCTTTGTGCAAAGTGTGTGTTGGTTCACACAGAGCACAAGATTGTACAGTATCGGGTAGTTTTTTTTGTCATTTAGTTGTGTCCGACTCTCTTTGACCTCATGGACTGAATCACACCATGCTGATCCACTTGGTATTCATGGCAGAAATACTGGAGTGGGTTTCCACATCCTTCTCCAACAGTATCTCGTAGTGTCATGTTAATAGTAGTTGGCAAACATAAGGGTAAAGTTACCAGGTACCACAAATAATTGTATAGTATTTTTGATTAAATTAATCAACCACTTCTTATTTTTTTCTTTTACATCCCCTTACCCCTTAAGGAATGGATCAGAAGAACTTTACCATTTTGAGTTATTTTGTCATTAAAGGGATATCAGACATCCCAGAGCTGCAGACTCCAATTTTCCTTCTGGTTCTCCTCCTTTATCTTATCACTCTTAGTGGAAACATAACCATTCTTCTACTCATCTGTCTGGATCCTCACCTGCACACTCCCATGTACTTTTTCTTGGGGAACTTGTCTTTCCTGGACATGTCATCTACCACCGTCACACTGCACTCTACCCTTTTGACATGTATAACCGGGGATAACACAGTGTCTTTTCTTGGTTGCTTGTCACAACTGTCCACATATTCATGCTTGCAGACCAATGAACTATTCCTACTTACAGCTATGAGCTATGATCGATATGTGGCCATCTGTAACCCATTACATTATCCAATGATCATGAGATATAGAGTCTGTGTCCTGTTGATCGTTGTCTGTTGCTTGGCCTCATTGGTTATGTTTACACCTTATCTTGTACTATTGTTAGGATTTTCCTGTTATGTATCCAACATAATTAACCATTTTTTTTGTGACATAGTCCCAGTTATGAAGCTCTCTTGTAGTGACACCTCTGTTTTACAGATGCTGATCCTCACAGAAGGAACTTTAATTTCTCTTCTCACTCCATCTTCTCTAACATTCGTCTCATATTTTTTCATCATTGGCACCATCCTGAAGATCCGTTCCAGCACTGGGAGGAGTAAAGCCTTCTACACGTGTTCCTCACACCTCACGGTCGTCCTTCTTCTCTATATGACTCTCTTCTGCCAATACCTGAGACCAATCTCTATAGACAGCTTGGAGTCCAACAAACTTTTCTCTCTCTTTAACACATCTATTGTCCCAATGCTAAACCCTCTGATTTATAGCTTGAAAAATAAAGATGTAAAGTCAGCACTGAGAAGACAACTGAAATTATCCAAAACCATTGATTAAATCAGCATGGAAAGATTTTTATCACATCTCAGAGAGAGTATTAAATAATAAACTGATTTAAACGTATTACCCATTGGAGCTTGTCCATATCAAGGTGCCAGTGTAACTTTGTCCGCCATATTTGTCTGCCAATAAAACCAACAAGGCAAACCCTTTAGGTGACAGAATTCTGGGCACTTTTGTCGTTTCCACACTCTTAATATTTTTTTGTGTTTCTGTTTAGATAAAGTTATATAGAATCTATGTTATATTGTATGTTATATTTAACTTTTTCAGCTGTATGTTTGTTATTATTGCATTTGATACTTACACGATATAATGTGATTTATCCAAACAAATGTAAATACATTCATTTATTTGCCTGTTTTTATGAAAATAAAACCCATTGTTGTATGTTGAACCAATATTGAAAGCTCTGAAACTTGTGATCAATTGGTCTAAAAGCAAATATAGATTCCCTCATCTGCCATAAGTTAATGTAGGCAGATGATTTACCTATGAATGATATGATAGGACATAGTAACCCAGATTAGTCACTGTTAGAGGATGCAGGCTTTTTATAGGACAGTTCTGGACTGTTTAAAATGCCTGACAGCCGTTTCGTCAAATGAAAGTAATTTTATCAAAGGCTGAATCTACATTTACACTACAGCTTAGTAATATATTTTTCAATTCCAATAGTATTGTAGTCGACCTATTGTAGTCATTCAATAAATTACCTATACTGTGTTGCTTCATATCTAACATCCATTTTAAATATTTAATTAGGTTTTAATTAAGCACCCAATCAATAAAACTTTATTTGGTGCACAAGTGGGAGCAATTGAATGTGAAATACCCCATATATGTTAGCTTGATGTCTGCCTCTTGATGTAATAGCCCAGGACTATATGATAATCCCTGCTTTCTTTTCTTATATGTTGGGCGCATTAGTCAGAAATTGGGGTACCAACCTCGGTTATGCTTTCCAGATAGGAGGAATACCCTGAGGATCACAGATCATTGTTTCATTTCTCTAAATAATCTATCTGAAGGATGATTTATTTTTGTGGCAGACTTGATCCCTTTTTTTCCAATTGGTGTCTTATTTTAAATTTACTGAAATTTTGAGTTCAGATAAAGTTTTTCAAAATATTTTTTCTAATTAGTATTATATTTATGCCCATATTTAAGCTTAGTAATTATTATGTAAAATTGGTTACTGAAGATGTAAATTCTCATTATTAAGTTTTAGCATTCAAACTTGTAACCTAATGGGGATATTGTCTCTTTTGGGTGTGTTCAATCCAATAACAGTGTCCAAGCAAGCCTCCATATTATCTTTCATAACCAACTTGCCATCCAAACCCAAGAATCTCTTCTCTACTTTTAATTCCTCTTCCCCTGTTCTTTTGTACTCTCTCAGCAAGCAACACAAAAGTCCAAGGTCTTGTTGACCACTTCAGAAATTAAATTAACACTATCCAATAAAAGTTTACCCAACTTACTTACTGGTTGTTCCACCACATAGGTTTTTATTTTGTCACTTCTCCACCATAAATTCTTTCTATATTGATGCAGTGCTTGTGATACCTTGTGTTTCACAACCACCAATGACAGCAATTCAGAAGAAGACATTCCATGTTCCCATCTCTCCCTACATCTATTGGCCCGTGCCTTTCGTCGATTTAGCATCCATATTGATAGAACATTTGACCAACAGCCACGTAACAAGCTTCACCTTCCTTCTTTTCTCAATCCATCAATCTACAATTTTCTTACTTCACTAACACAGTAATAGTCAGTTACTTTGAAAATAAATGGCTTCTTCCCCTTCCTTATGGACAACTAACTCCACTCATTTTATCGAAGTGATACAGCACTGCACTAATTGAGATCCCACCTCTTACGGTTCATGTAATGAATGTTTACTGTGGTAACGTTTCCAAGTCATTATCACTTATGGCTGTGATACCAACAATTCTCAATTTACATGCTGCTCATTAACAATTGTAGAAGCTTATTTTGGGAAAAAGATTATGCTGGTGACTTGGAGACGTATTTCATATAATTTTAAAAATGCACAAAAATGTTTGCTTATGTAAAGTCATGCCATTGTTCTATTGGATGTTTTGGGGGATAAAGTGGGGTTACTGGGAATAAAGACTATTCTCTCATTGTAACACATAGTGATGGTGTGTTTTATTAAGGGAAATAATTGTCACTTTGTATCCTGTTCTTCATCAGCCGTGTGAGGGATTAACAAACTCACTCAGATCCACGAGTAGGACTGTTCTAGCCGACCATTTCAAGTCCAATGAAGAGAAGATCTTGACATATAAAAAAAACATTAAGCATCTGAATCTTAAATGTAATTTCCAGTTAATATGAAAAACGCATTAAGAAGAATCAAATGTGTTAATTAAACTTTGTGAAATGTATGTATATGTGTATATATATACACTGTATATACTCGAGTATAAGCTGACCGAGTATAAGCCGAGGCACCCATTTTACCACAAAATACTGGGTAAAATGAGTGACTCGAGTATAAGCCGAGGGTGGGAAATGTGCTGCCCCCTGTGTCCCTCTTGTGCCCTCTGTGTCACCCTCTCTCTCCGTGTCTCTTCTCCCCTCTCCCTTCCCTGTGTCTCTTTTCCCCTCTCCCTTCCCTGTGTCTCTTCCAAACTCTCCCTTCCCTGTGTCTCTTCCCCCTCCCTTATCACCCTCCTCAACCCCACTCCTCAACCTCCCTCCTCATCCTCAACCTCTCTCCTCATCCTCAACATCCATCCTCATCCTCCCTCCTCATCCTCAACCCCCTCTTCAACCTCCCTCCTCATCCTCCCTCCTCAACCGCCCATCCTCAACCCCCATCCTCATTCTCTCTCCTCAACCCCCCATCCTCAACCCTCCTCAACCCCTCCTCCTCATCCTCAACCTCCCTCCTCATCCTCCCTCCTCATCCTCAAGGCCCCTCCTCAACCCCTCATCCTCAACCTCCCTCCTCAACCTCAAACTCCCTCCTTAACCTCCCCATCCTCAACCCCTTCCTCAACCTCCCTCCTAAACCCCCCCATCTTCAACCCCCCCATCCTCAACCCCTTCCTCAACCTCCCTCCTCAACCCCCCATCCTCAACCCCTCTCCTCAACCCCCCCATTCTCAACCCCCCATCCTCAACCTCTTTCCTCAACCTCAACCCCCCTCAACCCCGCTCCTCAACCGCAACCCCCCTCAACCCCAACCCACCTCCTCAACCTCAACCCCCTCAACCTCCCACCTCAATGCCCCTCACCCCAACCCCCCTCCTCAACCCCCCTCCCCAACCTAAACCCCCCTCAACCCCCCTCCTCCACCTAAACCCCTCTAAATACCTGCCCCCTCTGCCCTCACTTACCTGCTTGTGTTCCGGCCTCCGCTCCTTGACCCAGCGTCACATGCGCTCCGTCGCCAGGTCAAGGAGCGGAGGCTGGAGCACAAGCAGGTAAGTGAGGGGAGAAAGGGGAGGTATTTAGGGAGTTTTAGGTGTAGGAGAGAGGTTGAGGGTGGTTTAGGTTGAGGAGGTGGAGGAAAAGACATGGTGGAGTAAAGAGACACACGGGGGGGTTAGAGACACACGAGGGGGGTTAGAGGCACACGGGTGGGTTAGAGACACATGGGGGGTTAGAGACACACGGAGGGGTTAGAGAGACATGGGGGGTGGGATTAGAGAGACACGGGGGGGTTAGAGAGACACAGGGGGAGAGTGACTCGAGTATAAGCCGAGGGGGCCCTGTTTTGCCTTAAAAAAAGGGCTTAAAAATTTGGCTTATACTCGAGTATATACGGTATATATATATATATATATATATATATATATATATATATATATATATATATATATATAAGGAATAGTACATTAGTAATTCTATTTGAATGTCTAAAAATAAGTTGATAAAAACTTATTTCCTGCTGAAATTTCTCAGAAATCCAGTATATGCACTGCAGTCTGGGAAAACTGGGCGGGACATGCAAATGAGGCCACATAATGCACCATCACTCTGTCAATCCAATCCATTTTAAACATGGCTCCTTTTAAGCATATACTTACTGTATTTCACGGTTTTAGGCATAGCAACGGATGGATTTTTCACATACCAGGTCAGTTAACCACATACAGCACTGTTTCACGGTTACTGCCGATCCTCAGTATGGTGGGAGTGCTACATTCATGCTGCTTGTAATATCTGTACTAATACAATAGAATATTATAATTGACGAGCGTATTGCCCGTCAAAAAATGACGGCAAGGAGATGTGTATGTTTGGAAAGTTGTTTAGTTATTAATATACATATGGAATTGTAAGGTAGCTTATGTTGTTTTGTGTGTACTACTGAAATATAGAATTCAAATTAATAAATGAATATACTTTACCTAATTTTGGGAGGTGGGGGTGATGATGTTGTTGTTGACAGTGTGAGGGGAATGTGAGGAATTGACGCTGTGGGAGAGGGAGGGAAGATTAAGAGTTCAGTTTAGACATGTTGAGTTTGAGATGGTGGGTGGACATCCAAGAGGATATACTAGAAAGGCAGTTGGAGACGTGCGTTAGAAGAGAGGGGGATAGATCTGGTGATGAGAGGTAGATTTGGATGTCATCTGCATAGAGATGATAATGAAGCCCAAAAGAGTTTATGAGGATACCAAGTGAGGAAGTTTAGATGGAGAAGGGGAGAGGGCCAATGACAAATCCTTGGGGTACACTAACAGACAGGGGGTGAGGAGAAGAAGAGGTGTCGGAGAAGGAGATACTGAATGATTGATTTTGAAGGTATGATGAGAACCACGTGAGAGCATTGTCTCGAATACTGAGGGAGAAGAGGATATGGAGTAGAAGTGGATGGTCGACAGTGTCAAAGGCAGCAAAGAGATCTAGAAGAAGAAGAATTGAGAAGTGACCTTTTGACTTGGCGGTAAGCAGGTCATTGGTGACTTTAGTGAGAGCTGTTAATATGTATAAAGGAATTCATATCGTTTTTCAAGTGGCATTGGGTAATGTACGACAAATATTGGAATACAGTATTAGCTCAAATTGTAACAAAAGGAGAGATTATACCATAATGCACACAGCAGTCAATAGATGGAGCCTTAAAAATGAGAACCTCCATCACATTACGTCTGTCACTCATTGTTTTATTACATCTACTACCTTTTCCCCCAAAACCCCTTCAAATCTTTTAAATAAACCATAATATCAACCAAGTCATTTTTATGTGACTTCCTAACTGCGCCATTTTGAATGCTATTATACAATTTTTTCAAACATTGACCTAATCTACTCATCCGATCAATAAATACTCCAATACTAATAATACATTATGACATTTTATGACATTTAATCCTAGTTGCCCACTTACTTAGGAGTAACTAATCAATGGTCATTGTTCAAAGACCAAGAACTGGTCCATTACCAACACTTTGGTAATATGACATGTTTCTTATTCGGTTTCCTCAGAAAGTAGCACTAGTTCACTGAAATTAATCGGAAAGATTGATATTTCAACATATTAATTGTTTAGTTTCATTGAATTAATTATATAATAATTTATATCACATATATAGTTGTCAGTGTATGTAACATTTGCAATGTTGGTCACGCAGTTGCGTCCCTCGCAAAGTGAGGGACAGAACCGCGAGCCTTGCGAAGCGAGGAGAGCCAGTGGAGCAGTTGAACTGGGAGCCTCGTTTTGCGAGGTGGGCCAGTGGCGCAGTACTTACACACAGAGGAGAAATACACAGGGATGGGACAGGGGGAGATGGTGGAAAGAGACAAATGCCATTCCCAAGCAGAAAACTTGCAGATTAATGAAACCTGCAATGGGCGGCCCATACAGGAGGAATGGGTCGCAATGACCGCCAAAGGCTCTCATTGCAAGCAACGCGATGAGCACTGCGAGCAGGAGAGGCTTGCAAAATGCGTCCCGTAGGCACACATTGAGAACACCCCGAAGAGCGCCGAAGGCACTCAGCATGTGGCTCGTGATGAGAGCTGAAGGTGATCAGTGCAAAGCAGGAAAGTTGAAGTACACAGTGGGAGAGGACCACTCAGCGCGTGGCTCGAGATGAGCGCCAAAGATGCTCAGAGGAGCAAAAGTGTCACATTGCGTGGCAAACAGTATTGCCATCCTTACAATTTTAATCCTGTCATTTTTGATAGCCAATTTCCTAGTATATATATAAATTAAGGGTCAAAGCTTTCATGGGAAAGACTGGTAATGCATTATTATGTTTAATTTTGCATTTTTTTTCTATTTTTTGTTTCCCCTGTGCATATAATTTCTGGGGGATTGGTCGACCCTATCCCCCCCAGTTCCTACGCCTCTGAAGAAGGGGAATAAAACATATACACATTCAAGAAATACTAAATTAGAAGCAATTACAATGGTGTACATTGCATAACACCAGGTTGCAGACCGTGCAACCATATCATGGTAAGGTTTGGTTGTATGGTGAATGGTGAGGGTCCAATAAAAGTGAGGGGTAAAAATATATGTAATTTGACAGTAAAATATGAAGAGTAAATGGAATGGCAAATATGTAGAGTAACACGAGAAAAGGATCAGTATCCTTCTAGTTGAATCAACTGATCTGACCACAGCGCCCTCCTATAGACCAAATTGAATATGTTAGAACCTACTAGTTCCCAAATATTTCTTGAACTTATTATGGAATATTACGGTATTAATTATGATACATTCAATAAATAAAAGATATATACTCTAAAACACTTCTATCATACATATATAAAACATATATATACATACATATATAAAGAGAGAACTGCATATGTATCACATATATAGTTGTGAGCATGCGGGCTGTTGCCCATGCTTGCTGGCTCGCGCAGCGAGCCCGCAACAACTGCGTCCCTCGCAATGCAAGGGACGCATTTCCCCGCAAATGCGGGTCATCACTCCAAATACTCACAAAAACGACATAAAAAGCTTACCCATAGCAAGGGGGGGGGCACCCAGGAACCCTGAAAGTGAAGTTACACCTCCATTTAAGTCCAAATTCCCGAGTTCAAACACACGAAAATCCCCTAAGCGAGAGAAAAAATGGCCGCCGAAAAAAATGAAAACGAGGCTCAAAGACCCAGGACCGCTCAGCCACCTACAACTTACCCAAGAAGGGATCCGAGATAAGATCAGAAACCCGGATTAACCGCAGGGCATCCGAGATAAGCTCGGAGCCCTGCATTAACCCCACATTAACCATCGCAGTGGGGGTCCCGATTGCACGCGATTGGGGACCCCCGCTGCAATCAAAATTCTAAATTCCTGCGTTACAGGTCCTTAAAGGACCGTAAAGGTCCTTAAAGGACCTGTTGTAAAAGAAAAAAAAATACACTGTCACCCTGTCAATCATGAGGGTCAATACAGACCCCCATAAAACCCTCATTAACCCTGTCACTCATGGGGGTCAATAGAGACCTCCATAAGCCCTTCATTAACCCAGTCACTTATGGGGGGCAATACAGACCCCCATAAGCCTCTATTTACCCCCATTAGTCCCATAAGGGTATATTAACACCATTATGGGCCTGTTACAACACTACATTAACCACATAAGTGCCATGATGGTCCTCAAGGACCATCATGACACTAAGTATTAACACTATACTGCACTATACCACCCCCAATAAAACATTAAAGATCAACTAAACACCCTCTACACTAACCTATTAACATCTACACTACCTTCCCCCTATTAACCCCCACCACTCTAATTACAGAAAATAAAAAAGCCTAAAGTCACAAAAAAATCTACATTACATGATATAAAAAACTAACTCACAAAAAAATATAAACTACATTACACAAAATAAGAAAACCTAAGTCACAAAAAATAAAAAAAGGAACATTTCAGAAAAAAAAAAAAAATTACAACCCCCCACCTCACTACAGAAAAAAAAAATACACACCTGAAAAGGAAATACATATAATACAAATACATACAATACAAATACATACAATACAAATACATACAATTACAATACAATTACATAAAATTACAATACAATACACCACTATCTAATATGCATTACACAATCTATCTAAATAGCATAATCTAATATACATCCTATCTATATAAGAATACATACCCAATCTATCTAAATAAATACCATAATCTAATATACATCCTATTTATATATTAATACATACCCAATATATCTAAATAAATAGCATAATCTAATATACATCCCATCTATATAATAATACATTCCCAATCTATCTAAATAAATAACACAATTTAATATACAATACATCCTATGCTATCTATATAAAACCCCTAGCTAACATACAATAAATGCTATCTATATATTAACTAATCTACGTCTAAGCTAAAATAAAAAAAATAAGACCACTTACCTTTGCAGATGTTCATTGCGATCAGCTACCTACGGAAAAAAAATTACAAAAAATTAGTGCAACACGTTTACACTAATAAAATAAATATTATAGACATTCTATACATTCCAGACATTCTATACATTATATACATTATATACATTCTAAATATTCTACTCACCTTTCCACCATGTCCCGTCCGGCATTCTTTAAATCCTTCTCCGGCACGGCACCTGTTAAAAAAAACACAACATTAATACACATACATCAAAATAAAATAAACATAATCTACATTATACTTACCTACCCGCAATGTTTCCGGCCTCCTCCGGATGCTCTTCTGCCACGCCCTGTAATAAAAAAAAAAATATATATATATATATACTTACATCCGCACTCCCAGACATCCCCGACGCTAATGATTCTCCAGGAGAATTTTCCGGAATAAAAAAAGCAATGGCGCCTTCTGATTGGTTGAAAACGCTGTCTATCAAATTCACCCAATCAGGAGGCGCCAATGTGTGAGTCAATCAGAAAGGGATACACCCTAAAATCCCACTCTGATTGGATAATGCACCTATCAATCCTTATTTAAAACAATCACAAGGCGCAGATGCCTTCAGCCAATCACAATGGAATACACCCCCACAGGGTGATTGGTTGGAGCCTCTGCGCATTCTGATTGGTTGCACTGACAATAGCCAATCACAATGGAATACACCCTCACGTACTGATTGGTGAAGGATTTGCGCATTCTCATTGGCTACTGTTAAAATCAATTAATATTACAGCCAATGTGAAGGCGCAGATGTCTTCACCAATCAGTACGTGGGGGTATATTCCATTGTGATTGGCTGATGGCAATAAAGCCTTAGGATTGGTTCAAATAAAGATTGAAAGGTGTGTTTTATCCGATCAGCGTTGTATTTTGGGGTGTATACTTTTTTCATTGGTTCACAAATGGGGTCTTCTCATTGGCTGAATTGGATAGACAGCCTTTTCAGCCACTCAGAAGCCGCCATTGCCAATTTTACTCTGGAACACTCCATAGGAAGGTCATTAGCGTCGGAGACATCCGCCAGGGCGGATGTGTGTCGTTTTTTTTTTTTTTTTTTAAAGGCGCGGATGCTTCCGTAGAAGACGAGGAGGCCGGAGACATCGCGGAAAGGTAAGTATAATGTAGATTGTGTTTATTTTACTTTGCTTTATGTTTACTAATGTAATGTTTTTTTTGGACAGGAGTAAAGATGGCCGACGGAACATGGCGGACGGAACATGGAGGACGTGACATGCTGGAACGGGACATGCTGGAAAGGTGAGTATAATATTTAGAATATTTAGAATGTTTAGAATGTTTAGAATTTTTAGAATGTTTAAGTATTTCATGTAAATGTGTTGAATTAATTTTTGGAATCTTTTTTACCGTAGGTTGCTGATCTGAAGAAACATCTCAAAGGTAAGTGGCTTTAATTATTTTATTGTAGCTTACAATTAGGGTAGCTATATATATATAGATAGCATGTATTGTATATTACATAGATAGGGGGATGTATTATTAGATATTATTGTATATTACATAGTGGGATGTATATTACAATATATAGTGGCATATATATTACATAGTGGCATTTATATTACATAGTGGTATTTATATTAGATAGTGGCATTTATATTAGATAGTGGCATGTATAGTAGATAGTGGCATGTATAGTAGATAGTGGCATGTATATTACATAGGGTTGTATTGTATTTTATTTAATTGTATTGTATTTTATTTTATTTAATTGTGTTGTATTTTAGTTTATATAATTGTGTTGTATTTTATTTTATTTAATTGTGATGTATTGTATTATATGTATGTATTATATGTATTTCTTTTTCAGGTGTGTAATGTTTTAAAAATAATTGTAGTCACGGGAGGTTGTAATGTATTTTTTTAGTTTCTGTAATGTTCCTTTTTTTATTTTTGATTACTTAGGTTTCTTTTTTTGGTTCTGTAATGTACATTTTTTATTTTTGGTGATTTTAGTTTTTATTATTTTATGTCATGTAGATTTCTGCTTTTTGAGGAATTTAGTTACTTAAGGCACACAGTACACTCACATTGTGTGACAAGCATTTTAACAATTTCTTTTATTGACCGTCATTTTTTGATGGGCAAGTTGCTAGTATATATATATATATGACCCAAAATTGTCCCTTTAACCAGCTGCTCAGGTTTTGATTTTCCTTTAATTGTTCTCTATTCCTTTATTCTTACACTATCTGAATGGTTGGTCCCTGGATAATCACCACCCCAAGGCACATGATCAAGATGAGTCGTCTAGGTATGTTATAACTCTAGGGGGTTATAGGAAATCTTATAAAACCTCTACAGTGATCGTTGATGGAAAACCACTGGATGACTGTACTGGCCCCAGGTAAGTGAGGACAATCATTACTAAGCACTATGGATGGGTTATTACTTACACTCCATGTTTAGCTCCTTTGTACGGGCTGAAGGATCTCTTTAGGAAAAACTCCACCTGTTTGTGAAGTATGTAACATACCAACAACACGTCGAAGTGATGTAACAGAGGACCGGGATATCATTATGGGAGAATAAAGTCTGCCTATTCTATCTACCTACAATCCTGGCTTAATCAAACCTCATGCTTATTACAGACATCCATAACTATGGACATTTGTTACACTTATTTATCTCTAAGGCAGTACTATCTCACATTATTCCAAGATCATCCAACTTCACATCATGAGCGCTTGTTCTTTTGCATTCCTCCTTTTCTTGAACACACTTAATTTGATATATTTGGTAAGTTTCTATCATATATCACCTCTTTCTTCTGTCCTCGAAGCCAATGGTTCTCTATAGCTGGTCCTAAGATCAGTGAAGGTCAATGAGACCTTATTTGTCAGGATGAAGAAGTCCTAGCACTATAAATATATTACTACCATTCCCTACATTATTGATGTAGATAAAATGTTCTCTATTCAAATAAGAGCAAAACTAAATGAAAATTGATGATGAAACCTGGGATATCACATGAGCAATGATGGTCACCAGCCACTGCCCAAATCAAAAGCATTAAGGGTCATTGGTTTAATCTATACACAATAATGTCATGGAGTCTCACCTCATGTAACTGAGGTCTGACTGGGGGTCTGGATAGTGAACTTAATACCAACCTTCATCTACTACTAATCCATCTTCCAACCAATTATCCTACTGGCTCATCCAACAGCTTTGTTTCTTACTTTTAAATGAACTTAAATAATCACTGTAGTTATTCAAATGTCATATACGAAAACAATGACCATGGTAGCCTTTTATTATTGGTTTAAATATATATTTATTTACATCCATTAATAATATCTTCATCCAAAATGCTTCACATTGTTAAACAACTCACATCTTTCTTCAAGATATTGTTGTCACATCGTTCATTGACCTCATGGACCGCAACATCTTTATGTATCTTAATCTAATCAGAAGAAAGCTGTGAATTGAAATCAGTGTTTTCTCAATGAGGCTAAATTATTTATGTGTTGTGTCCAACTCACAAGTCCAGACCTTCTGGAACATGCATAAAACCATATTTCTAGACATACAAAGTGTACGTTATGTTATTATTAAACCACTTACAGTAACATAATAGAAACTCAGTATTAGAAATCCAAATATATTAGTCTAATTTGGGCAATATTACGTTGAACTTGGTACTAAGTCAGATTACAATGTCTACATAATATTGTTTTCAGCTAAAAATGGCAGCAGAAGTTCAATGTTGGCCAAGATGTACAAAGAGAGAGACTGGCTTATGTTCATATGGCATGATGGGTGAAATGTGAAGACAACGCACAACATCCTTTGGTAAGTCGATTCCACAGTTTTGAAGACCAGACCAGACCAGTTACATAGTTACACAGTAATTTGGGTTGAAAAAACCCACCAAGTTCAACCTTTTAAGATCTCCTCTGATCTGCAATATGCAGACTAGTTGTTAATTGATCCAGAGGAAGGTAAACAGAAAAACACCTGAAGTGAAACTTGGCCAATCGTCTCAAAAGAAAAAAAAAATCCTCTCTGACCCCAGATACTGGCGATTGAATTCTTCCCTGGATCAATACTCTCTCTCTAATTAACAAGGATGACACGGAATACCCTTTTTAATTCAAAAAATTATTCATTCCTCTTTAAAGTTATTTATCGAATCCGCTGTACAGAATTCCACAGATTAAACACCCTTACTGTGAAGAAACCTTTTCTTTCTTTAAGGTGGAATCTTTTTACTTCTAACCGCAAGGGATGTCCTCGTGTCAGTGGAAAATATCTTGTCCCATGACAAATCTTTATACTGACCCTGGATGTATTTATACAAGGTAATCATATCCCCTCTTAGATGCCTTTTTTCTAGAGAAAATATGTTTAATTTGGTTAGTCTTTCTTCATAGCTTAGCCCCCCCCATTCACCTTAGTAGTTTTGTTGCCCTTCTCAGTACCTTTTCCAGCTCTAAAATGTCCTTTTTATGAAGTGGTGCCCAAAATTGTCTTCCATATTCCAAATGAGGGTGTACTAGAGATTTGTATAGTGGCAAAATTATATTTGCTTCCCTGGCTTCTATACCCTTCTTAATACATGCTAATATTTTACATGCCTTTGCAGAAGCTGCTTGGCATTGAGCACTTTTACCTAGGTGGTTGTCCACTAGTACTCCCAAATCCCTTTCAATATCTGATAACACGAGATTTGCTTCATTAAGATTATAAATTGCATGGCTAATTTTCCTTCTTAAATGCATAACCTTATATTTTTTTTCGTATTAAGTCTCATCTGACATTTAGATGCCCATTCCTCTAATTTATGTAAAGCCCTTTGGAGGGAAAGTACATCATTATCTGATTTAATTAACTTGCACAACTTAGTGTCATCAGCGAAAATGGAGACAAAACACTACAATCCCACCTCTAAGTCATTAATAAATATGTTAAAAAGGAGAGGACCTAATATTGAACCCTGAGGAACCCCACTTACCACATTAGTCCAATCAAAGTATGTTCCATTTACAACAACCCTTTGCTTCCTGTCTTTTCAAAATCCAAAATGACTACATCCACTGAGTTGCCTTGATCCACGTTCCTACTAACCTCCTCATAGAAACTAATAAGATTTGTTTGACATCACTTATACCTCATAAAACTATGTTGGCACCTACTTATAATACTGTTCAAATAGACATATTCTTGTATATTATCCCTTATTAACCAAAATTAACTTTTGTTTACTAGAATCCTATTCAGTACCGGTGATACAGTATTACAGGTAGTCAATGGTGGCATTAAAGCTAAAATAATACTATCCCAGACATGTCTCAAAGACGCACAGATTTCCAGAGCAGTTAAGAGCTGTTTGTATGTGTCCAACTCTCTGTGACCTCATGGATCGCAACACACCATACTGATCCACTTGGTATTCATGACAGAGATACTGGAGTGGGTTGCCAGTTCCATTTCCATTGGGTCACAGCATACAGCTCCTGCTTTTCCTAGGTCATCTCACATCCAAGTACTGACCACGATGGTGTGACCTCTTTGAACCAGTAGACCCTTCTAATCTGCCAATTACATCAACATAAAACGTTTTAGTTTAATGTATTTTCCTAGATATCTAGACATACATACATTCCTATACATTATTATCATCTCTTGGAGCCTATTAGTAATATCGTTAATAACAATATTAAACTAAACTCAGTTCTGATCTATGAGGCACTTCACAAGTAACCTACCATTCTATATGGATCTTGTCCTTGTCTCTTCACATCATATCACCAGATGACCTCTTTACATTGGCAAGAATATGGGTCTTTGTGCAAAGTGTGTGTCATTCAGTTGTGTCTGACTCTCCTTGACCTCATGGACTGTAACACACCAGGCTGATCCACTTATTATTCATGGCAGAAATACTGGAGTGGGTTTCCACGTCCTTCTCCAACATTATCTGGTAGTGTCATGTTAATATTAGTTGGCAAACATAAGGGTAAAGTTAGCAGGTACTACAAATAATTGTTTAAAATGTTTGATTAAAATAATCAACCACTTCTTATTTCTTTCTTTTACATCCCCTTACCCCTTAAGGAATGGACCAGAAGAACTTTACCATTTTGATTTATTTTGTCATTAAAGGGATATCAGACATCCCGGAGCTACAGACTCCAATCTTCCTTCTGGTTCTCCTCCTTTATCTTATCACTCTTGGTGGTAACATAACCATTCTTCTACTCATCTGTCGGGATCCTCACCTGCACACTCCCATGTACTTCTTCTTGGGGAACTTGTCCATCCTGGACATGTCATCTACCACCGTCACACTACACTTTACCCTTGTCACATTTATAATGGGGGATAACACAGTGTCTTTTCTTGGTTGCATGTCACAATTGTGCACATTTTCATGCTTGCAGGCCAATGAACTATTCCTACTTACAGCTATGAGCTATGATCGATATGTGGCCATCTGTAACCCATTACATCATCCAATGACCATGAGATATAGAGTCTGTGTCCTGTTGGTCGTTGTCTGTTGCTTGGCTCCAATGGTCATGTTCACACCTTATCTTGTACTATTGTTAGGATGTTCCTGCTATGTATCCAACATAATCAACCATTTTTTTTGTGACATAGTACCAGTTATGAAGCTTTCTTGTAGTGACACCTCTGTTTTAGAGATGCTGATCCTCACAGAAGGGACTTTCATTTCTCTTCTCACTCCATCTTCTCTAACATTTATCTCTTATTTTTTCATCATTGGCACCATCCTGAAGATCCGTTCCAGCACTGGGAGGAGTAAAGCCTTCTACACGTGTTCCTCACACCTCACGGTCGTCCTTCTACTCTATACGACTCTCTTCTGCCAATACTTGAGACCAATCTCTATAGACAGCTTGGAGTCCAACAAACTTTTCTCTCTCTTTAACACATCTATTGTCCCAATGCTAAACCCTCTGATTTATAGCTTGAAAAATAAAGATGTAAAGTCAGCACTGAGAAGACAACTGAAATTATCCAAAACCATTGATTAAATCAGCATGGAAATAATTTATATCACATCTCAGAGAGAGTATTAAATAATAAACTGACTTAAACGTATTACCCATTGGCAAACCCTTTAGGTGACAGATTTCTGGGAACTTTTTTTACGATGCCATAATCTTAATATTTTGTTGTGTTTCTGTTTAGATAAAGCTCCTGTGAGCATATTTCCAGAAATATATAGAAACTATATCATATTTCTATTTATAACTTTTTCAGCTGTATGTTTGTTATTATTGTATTTGATACTTACACGATATAATGTGATTTATCCAATAAAATGTAAATACATTAATTAATTTCCTTGTTTTTATGAAAATATAACCCATCGTTGTATGTTGAACAAATATTGAAAGCTCTGAACAAGTTGTCTAAAAGCAAATTTAGATTCCCTTATCAGCCATAAATTAATGGAGGCAGATGAATTACCTATGAATTATATAATTGGATATAGTAATCCAGATTAGTCACTGTTAGAGGATGCAGGCTTTTTATAGGACAGTTCTGGACTCTCTAAAATGCCTGACAGCCGTTTCGTCAAATGAAAGGGATTTGTTTAAAGGCTGCATCTAGATTTACACTTCAGCTTGGTATTATAATTTTCAACTCCAATACATTTGTAGTCAACCTATTGTAGTCATTCAATTATTACCTGTACTGTGTTGCTTCATATCTAACATCTATTTGTAATATTTAATTCGGTTTTAATTAAGCACCCAATCAATAAAACTTTTTTTCTGGTGCACAAGTGGTAGCACTTTAATGAAAGATGACCCATACATGTGAGATTGATGTCTGCCACTTGATGTAATAGCCCAGGTGTATATGAGAATCCCTGCTTTCTTTTCTTATAAGTAGGGAATATAAGTCTGAAATTGGGGTACCAACCTCGGTTATGCCTTCCAGATAGGAGGAACCCCCTGAGGATCACAGATTATTTTGATCATTTCTCTATATAATCAATTTGAAGGATGATTAATTTTTGTGGCAGACTTGATCCACTTTTTTTCCAATTGGTGTCTTATTTTAAATTTGCAGCATTTTTGAGTGCAGATAAAGTTTTCCAAAATATTTTTTCTAATTGGTATTATATTTATGCCCATTTTTAAACTCAGTAGTTGTTATGTAAAATTAGTTACTGATGTAAATGCTCATTATGAAGTTTTATCATTCAAACTTGTAACCTAATGGGGATATTATCTCTTTTGGGTGTGTTCAATCCAATACCAGTGTCCAAGCAAGCCTCCATATTATCTTTCATAATCAACTTGCCATCCAAAACCAAGAATATCTTCTCTACTCTTAGCTCCTCTACCGTTCTTATGTACTCTCTTAAAAATCAACACAAAAGTCCAAGAACAGTCCACTTTCAAAATTAAATTAACACTATCCAATAAAAGATTACCTAACTTACTTCACTCCCTTGTACTTTCAACACCACCAGTATAGGTTGCTCCACCACATAGGTTGCCATTTTGACACTTCCCCACCATCATTTCTTTCTATATTGGTGAAGTGCTTGTGATCCCTTATGTTTCAAAACCACCAATAACAGTAATTCAGAAGACATTCCATGTACCCATCTCTCCCTACATCCATTGCCCCATGCCTTTCCTCACTTTAGCTTCCACATTGATAGAACATTTGAACAAAAGTCACGTAACAAGCTTCACCTTCCTTCTTTTCTCAATCCATCAATCTTCAATTATATTCTCGGCCTCAATACCTCACTAAGGGCCTCATTCTAAAGATGGCCGTAGGAGCTGCGTGGCTGCAAGGGGTGGCCGCAAGCTACTATGCTATTCTAATCCCTTGTGGCCGACAGTTTCATCCAGCTTGCAGCCGGTGCCTTGCATTCCCTTGCGGCCACTCCCGCCGCAGCTCACTGCAGGGAAAGCCTTTGATCCAACGCGGCCGCAAGATATTCGGCCGTATGAAACCCCACGACCTTATTCAAATCCTCCAATCACCCCTCCACCAACCACGCAAAACAATTAAAACCACCACAGCTTACTTCCACCCTGGAGCCGTCGCCAGGGTTGTGAAGTCCTGGCGACGGCTCAAATTAAGCCCCTTGCTGGCTGCAGGGGACCAGATCCTGACCCGATTATGACCGCTGCATGAGAGGAGAAGGGGAAGAGAGACACAGGGGAAGAGACACACAGGGTAAGGAGAGGAGGAGGGGAAGAGAGAGACAGGGGTAGAGAGACACAGGGTAAGGACAGGAGGAGGAGGGGAAGAGAGACACAGGGTAAAGAGAGGAGGAGGGGAAGAGAGAAACAGGGAAAGAGACACACGGGGTAAGGAGAGGAGGAGGGGAAGAGAGACACAGGGGTAGAGAGACACAGGGTAAGGACAGGAGGTGGAGGGGAAGAGAGACAAAGGGTAAAGAGAGGAGGAGGGGAAGAGAGACACAAGGGTAAAGAGTGGAGGAGGGAAAGAGAGACACAGGGGAAGAGAGATACAGGGTAAGGACAGGAGGAGGAGGGGTAAGAGTGACACAGGGGAGGGAGAGGAGGAGGGGAAGAGAGACAAAGGGTAATGACAGGAGGAGGAGGGGAAGAGAGACACAGGGGAAGGAGAGGAAGAGACACACAGGGAGAGGAGAGGAAGAGAGACACATAGTAAGGAGAGGAGGAGGAGGGTAAGTGAGACACAGGGGAGGAAGAGGATGAGGAGGGGAAGAGAGACACAGGGGTAGAGAGACACAGGGTATGGAGAGGAGGACAAGAAGAGAGACACAGGGTAAAGAGACGAGGAGGGGAAGAGAGACACAGGGTATGGAGAGGAGGAGGGAAAGAGAGACACGGGGGAGGGAGAGGAGGATGGGAAGAGAGACACAGGGGAGGGTTATAAGGAGGGGAAGAGAGACACATGGTAAGGAGAGGAGGAGGGGAAGAGAGACACAGGAGAAGGAGGAGGGGAAGAGAGACACAGGGGAAGGAGAGGACTAACGGCTCTACCCCTGTGTCTCTCTTTCCCTCCTCCTCTCCCTCTCATGTGTCTCTCTTCCCCTCCTCCTTTCCTTACCCTGTGTCTCTCCTCCCCTCCTCCTCTCCTTCCCCTGTGTCTCTCTTTCCCTCCTCCTCTCCCTCTCGTGTCTCTATTCCCCTCCTCCTCTCCTTACCCTGTGTCTCTCTTCCCCTCCTCCTCTCCCTCTCCTGTCTCTCTCTTCTTCTCCTCCTCTTCTTACCCTGTGTCTCTCCTCCCCTCCTCCTCTCCTTCCCCTGTGTCTCTCTTTCCCTCCCCCTCTCCCTCCCTTGTCTCTCTTCCCCTACTCCTCTTCCTAATTGACTGCGAGCCAACATTACGAGCCGTGGGACCTAGAAAAAAATACCCAAGGTTGCAAATGAACGCACTAACCCCCCGAACCGCCCAAACATAAAAACACACTAATAAACACAATAACATTAACCTTTACATTTAAAAGATGTTAAGTCCCTGCTGCGGGTCCTTAAGGGCCTGTGGCACACAAACAGTTTAAGTAACACCTTTAAGTACCCCCATTGGCACCCTACATTAACACCACATTAACCGACTATAAAAAAGAACCCTAACTCATGGGACTCTTTACAGAGCCCCATCAGCCCCTAAATAACACTGTCACTCATGGGGGTCAATACAGACCACATGAGCCCTTCATTAACCCTGTCACTCATGGGGGTCAATACAGACCCCATGAGCCCTTCATTAACCCTGTCACTCATGGGGGTCAATACAGACCCCATGAGCCCTTCATTAACCCTGTCACACATAGGGGTCAATACAGACCCCCATAGATCCCTAATTAACCCTGTCACTCATGGGGGTCAATGAAGATTCCCATAAGCCCTTAATTCATTTGTATTTTAAATAGTGGGGTATGTATGTTTGTTAGATAGGATTTAATGTATTTAAATAGGGGGTGTTGTATCTAATTTGTTTTCTATTGTATTGTAATATTTATATTTTGTATCTATTTCCTTTTCAGGTGTGTAGTTTTTTTATTTTCTGCAGTGGGGGGGTGTAATATAGGTTATTCTATTTTCTGTAATGTTGATTTTTTATTTTCTGTGACAGGTTTTATTATTTTCTGTAATTAGTGGGGTGGGGAGTTTATTAGCGGTTAGGTAGGTAGTGTAGGTAGGTAGTGTAGGTGTTAATAGGTTAATGTACAGGAGGGTTAGTTTAGATTTAATGGTTTATTGGGGGTATAGTGCAGTGTAGTGTTTGTACTTAGTGTCATGAGGGTCCTGGAGAACCCTCATAGTACTTATGGGCTAATGTCAGGCTTCTAACTGTCCCATGAGGGTCTTTAGATACCCTTATGGGACTAATGGGGTTAAATAGAGGCTTATGAGGGTCTGTATAGAGTCCCATAAGAGACTGTGTTAAAATGGTGTAGTGCTTACACTTTGTGTCATGAGGGTCCTGGATGACCCTCATGGCACTTATAGTGTTATAACATGCGTTCATTAGTGTGTTAGAGGGGTCTATATAGTCGAGGCAACCAGTACACTCACATTGTGTGGCAAACAGCATTTCAACACTTTATTTTATTGACCGTCATTTTGTGACAGGCAAGTCGCTAGTACCATGATATTAAGTATACTCTTTATATTGATATGATGCATTATTGAGGGATACTATCATATTAAGTAGAAGCTTTAGATGGATATGGGTGCATTATTGATGGATACCATCATATTAAGAAGAAGCTTTAGATGGATATGGGTGCATTATTGATGGATACCATCATATTAAGTAGAAGCTTTAGAGTACATGAAGTAGAAACTTTAGATGGATATGGGTGCAGTACTGAGAGACACCATGATATTAAGTAGAAGCTTTAGTTGTTATGTGTGCATTAATGAGGCATAACATGATATTATTAGTAACCTGAAGTACATGCTATGACCCTTAATGTAGCTCTTTGTATATAGAAGTGGAGAACTGCAATGGGGATAGTGAATGACCAAGCCACCAAATTGTGCAAAATAGAAGAGGTCTATCCCATTAAAATGACCTGACCATGGTGTGATGCCTTAATTCCTGTGCCAAATTGTTGAGGTTTGCCAAATCGAAGCAAGGTGGCAAATGAGTTGGTCCAGCTTAAAAAACTCTTTGTATGAGAGTAGCTACTATCTGAGCATAGGCATAACTTTAAAAGGGGGTATAACAACATTTGTTGGGATGAACCAATTCTGATATGTAGATGACTAATAACATTATATTGGACATTGATGCGCCATATGGCTCTTGATACTGCAAAATAATGTGTTGATATACTAGGATTTGCAAATGAACTGGGACCACTGATAAGAAGGCATCTTAAGAAATATGTGGGTATGAGAAAGGCTAAAATATTTATTAAAAGCCATTTGGACCAAGGATGCTCTTTATTTTTTCACTTTTCTTTACTGATTTAGTAAGTTGGACCAGTAAAGACCCCTAGATGTCCTGAACAAGGTCTATTTAGTTTTTGTTGTTATTAAGTTGTTCACTCATGTCTAACTCTCTATGTCCCTATGGACCCCAGCAATCCAGGCACATCTGTCAGCCACTGCTCCTCGTAGCTCCCTTAAGCTCATGTCCAGTGAAGCTTGCTTTCCTGTAATACAGAGTGATCAGATCTTCTTGCAGTCCAAGGGACTCTAAGCAGTCTTCTCCAACACCACAATTTAAAGGCTTCTATTCTACAGCGCTCAACCTTCTTTATGATCCAGATCTCACTTCCTTTGTTACTATCTGTCATTTATTGGGTTGTATCCAAGAACTGCTTTGCATACTCTTTGATTGACTGTGAGGGAAGCTCCATTTTTTCCCGCGGGATTCTTGACCAAAGTACAAGATCTGGTGGTTGTCTGATGTGAAATGTCCCATTCTAGTCTATTTAAGTTCACACATTCCCACAATATCAATGTTTAACCTTGTCATCTCATTCTTGACCACGTCCAGTAGGTCTTGGTTCATAGTTCTAACGCTCCATGTTCCTATGCAGAATTGATCTTTGCAGCAGTGGACTTTCCTTTCCCCTCCAGACACATCCGCAGCTGGGGGTCCTCTTGACTTTGGCCCAACCACTTAATTAGATCTGGTGCTACTCGCAATCCTCCTCTGCTCAACTTCTCATGCCATATAATTCTGTCTTTGGTTGTGTCTATCCATAAGTTATCTTGGTTAAGACAAGGATTCATGGTTTTGATGTCCACTGAATATCTAAACAGAAACATTTTATTACATTTCTAATTATATTTAAATTTATTTTTGTATGACACAACCCCATTTATTATTATATGTTCAATATTACATTTTAATCAAACATTCTAAACATATACTACTGGGTTTTGAGTACCTTAAAGGACATGATTGCAGAGATGCAAGATAATCAGAAGCTCTGGGCTTAGTGCCTCCAAGGAAAATTCCAGACATCACAAAATAATTGATACCTATGGGTTTTGACAGCCATTAGTGACAATCTTACAGCCTTACAAAATACTATAAAATCCAATACTCTACATACAGGATAAAGAAGAATGGGATGGACGTATCAGTACAGAGGTACGTGTATGCCAGATATACCACATCTCCTCTTCTACTGCCAAGATGATGTCTCTCCCTATGTAATCAAGTGTAGATATTTGTACATAGAGATACTAACCTGGAATTATCCATACTTACTGGTCTAATACTCTTATCTATCCATGATTAAGACTTCTCTGGTCCAGATTTATTAATTATTAAATAATTATAAAATAGTTGAGGTCGTTTTGGTCGTTCTCTGATTTATGGTAAAGAACAACCGAAACCGAAACCTCAACCTACAAGTTATTAGTTGTCTCATTTGGAGAAAATAAATTCCATTTTGACCTCAAAAACTGAACCATTATCTCATAGGTCAACATCCCACCTATTTTATGTTGTCATAAACCTACATAAATTGATATCTAAAAATGTTTCCTAACTATTTGGGCCATCTTAAGAATTGTAGTCCATAGCTGTACTTGTTATTCACTGTATGGTCTTAGCCGGGATCTTTTAGTGGTTGGGTTACTTCAATTAAATTGACTAACTATGGTAAAATTTGACCCCCCTTCTGGATCTCTACCTTGTCGTGGTGATGAGGCTTGTGTATCTCAATGAAGTTGTGAACTATACCATATAGGGTCACCCAAGATGGGCAGGTTATAGCAAATAGGTCAGACAAAATTAAGGGCTGCTGGAAAAGGAACCTGCAACACGCATTAGTATCGTCACCGAGAAAATCATATGGATAAGCACAACCAGAAACACAGAGGGATGTGCCTGGTGTGCATGGTCACCGAGAGTCAGACATGACAGAACAACAACATTTGATGAGTCATTGCTTAATTCTGTGTTTTTCATCACCATCTGTAGTCAAATCTATCAAACTATCAATGAAGCTATGGAGGCTATGTTAATATCTTTGATAACATAAAGACAAGCTACAATGTTTATATTGCTTGAAAATCTGTTGGAATTGTTACTGGATATTCCAAGTACTCACTTCCATTGACTATTTTTCCATTTCTTTGCTAGATGGTTCTTAAATTGTAGCCATTTATTTTGAATTGTGGTTAATTGAGGGAGAGGGATACCCAATGCACATACTTCCATTGATGGACTTAATGGAGTATTAAGGATTTCTGATGCCAGTTTAGTTATCTCACTCCACATTCTTTGGGCTACCGGACAATCCCACCAGAGGAGTTTATTTTAGATTGCTGGTCAGTGGAATAGGATTGTAAATTCATGGATTAAATAACTCTGTTAGTTTTACATATCCCAGATATTTGTCATTGTTGACAGATTTTACTGCACATGAATTCGCATGAAGACCCTCAGTTAAGAGCGTATTAAGCCATCAGTAGATTGTGTTGCTTTATGATTGTGGATAATAATCCATTTGGTTGTGGATATAGACAAGTACTGAGCATTATAAACCCCCAGGTGGTATTATTGCCTGTTGCTGTGTCCACTGTTGCAAGCTTTGCTCTGTATGCATATGCTGTAGATAATCCCTAGAAATGTAGACAATGTTTTACTGCAGAGTGTCACCCTAAACTGTTGTTTCTTTCAGGGAGTCATTCCTTGACCCTATAAGGGTGCAGTCTATTTGATAAACCAATGGGAAGTAAGTTGCTTGTAATTTGCATGATTTAATGCAGATGTTGTAAATTTCTATCCTGGCTCTTGGTTTTGTGAGAGTTTTAGTGCTGGGGAGTTGGACACAGCCCTTTCCAGGCCCCTCAGAGCCTTCTTATAGCTGGGGTTATTGGGAAGAATTTTGATAGTAGAGGGTTATATGCAGTGTTTAAGATGGTGTGCTGTTTTATCCCGATAGGGCTGGAAGATGGCGACTGCCCTTGATTATTGGTGGGAAATGTCTCACTTAATATCCGCCATGTTTTTCTTCCACGGCACAGCACTTTCCTGGTTTCCTCACCCCTTCTGAATGCCTACCCCAGGCTCTCACCAGACCGGGCTGCACAGCCCTCACCAGATCCCCCTTTGCTGATTGCTTGGCACCCCTCTTGTGTCGTTGTCTTCTCCCTGAGCTCTGCAGGTGCGGGTCAGTCCTCTTCTCCCACACTCCGGCCTGTCCCTCTAGCTAAACTCGATCCAGGTGGATTCTCCAATGTGGCAGGTGAGTTGTTGGCTGCCCAGGGAGGCTTCCCAGGTATAGACACAATGCACAGACTGGGGCCAAGTATCCTCCCGCCTAGGCCTCAATCTTGTGGGTGGTATTTTTGGGTAATTCCCTTACTTTCAGATATCCCTGCGATCAGCTCACTCTGCTGCTTTCAGTATTATAAGTTTGGAGCTAATAAAAGACTAGTTTTGGGGCAATAACCTCAATTTTCATTGAATTTGCTGGAGAGCTCTGTGGAGACACGTCTGCTATCTTCAGATGTTAGCCTCGCCCCCATTGACTATTTTTGTTGTTTGCATCGTTCAGTCATGTCTGACTCTTTGTGGCTATGACACACCATGCTAATCCACTTGGTATTCATGGCAGAGATAATGGAGTTGGTTGCCAGTTCCTTCTTCAGTGGGCTACAGCACATAGCTCCTGGTATTCCTAGGTGGTCTCCCATCCAAGTATTGACAGGCCAAACCCTCAGGGTGGTGTGACCTCTTGGTTCCATGGCTGGAATCGAACCCAGGTATCTGTGGTGAAAGAACCGAGGGCTTTTAGGGCTTGAACAGGAAGATTTAGAAGCTTTCCATACTATCTTATCACTTTTAGAAAAAATAACCTTAAACAAGGAGAAAAAAATCTCAATCTGGAAAAATGAGAGTCGCTTTACTCCTTTCTTAAAAGATTATGCTAACATGTGGAATTTCTTACAACAAGCTACTTTAGAAATTGAAAATATCAACTATCAGAAAATACCTAAAAGTTATAATCTAACCAAAAGCAAAAATCAGGCATTATCAGAATAAAGAAAATGTAAAGATATACAGATCAAATCTGCAGACAAAGGTGGGAATATTGTTGTAATGGACAATATAAAGTATAATTTAATGTGACAAAAAATCTTAAATGATGCAAACACCTATGAAATCATTGTAAAAAATCCAACTCAAGAATATAAAAAGTCTCTTAAATGCGTTTTAGACCAAGCAAAAACTGAAGGTGATGATTGATGACCAAACATTTCAATATCTCTTTCCAAAACATCCTACTATTTCAACCTTCTATGCCCTGCCTAAAATTCACAAAAAAGTAACTCCTATTCCAGGAAGGCCGATTGTATCAGGAACTGATAACCTATCCCATAAATCTAGTCTGTTTTTAGACTATCATCTTAAAGATATGGTTGAAACATTACCATCCTTTGTTGATATTTTAAAACAACTTGAAGACCTTACAATACCCACTAATTCATATTTGGCAACTGTGGATGTAGAGGCTTTATATAGCAGTATACCTCACAAAGAAGGCATTGAAGCAACTAAGTTCTTTTTACAAAGTAAAGTTACTGGTTTCCAAAAGTTCAATGAATTCCTCTTAAGCCTATTAGATTATGTTCTTAAACATAATGATTTCACCTATAATGGCAAATGGTACCATCAGATTAAAGGAACAGCCATGAGCACTCCATGCGCCCAAAGTTATGCTAACTTGTTATTGGGCTGGTGGGAAGAGAAACTAGTTTTTGATGAACTCCTTTCAGAATACACAGATTTAATATTAATGTGGAGGCGCTATATAGTGTGATGGTGTGTCACCAGAGGGCAGTAGAGAGCTCTTCAAGACTTCTCCCCAGGAGTGAGATGGTTAAGAAGATCCTTAAAAAGCTTGGGTGTGGCTGCAATCAAGACCTTCGGCGGCCTCCATGTGGAGAGTTGTTTGACAGAGCTGGAGTGTTGTGGAAGTGTGCAGTGCCGCCATCAAAGGCCGCACTGAAAACTAAAGGACCAAAGTCAGAAGCTTTGAAGAGAAAGCCTACAGATAAGAGGAACAGAAAGTCCCTGAAGGTGATGACCGAAGGAGGGATCTGCTTTGGAAAGAGAGGCTGGAGATACAGAGCCTGAGAGAGAGGTGAGAAAGAAAGACACCTATGCTACCTATGTTTGGATTTATGAAAATAACTTGTTATTTCAGCATTCTCAGCTTTTACCCATTTTTCCTCCACTTTTTCTTCTTTCTTTACCTCCAAGGATTCCAGATTTTCCTTTTTCTTTGCTGCTTTTAGCTGCATCTTCTCTTAATTAACGTGTTGCAAATCCAGTTCACATCAATTACATCAAGAGGGTCTGAAATTTTTTCATCATCCTGTTGCTCTTCCTTCTTTTCAGCATCATCTACTAATATTTCATCCAGTTCATCATCACTAATAGGCTCATATTCTTCTCCTGCCACAGAGTCTCCTGACTGAACATCATCAAGTCTTGATTCATCATCATCCCCACCGTCAAAACTCTCTGCTTTTTCAGATTTCCGTCTAGTGCCCAAATCCTGTAAAATATCAGAGTATTTTTCTATTCTCTCCAAAGTTGAAGTGTTTCGACTGGTTGCATCAACATTTTTCTCAAGGTCTCTCTCCTTAGGATTGCAACGTTTTTGCTCTAAAACAGATGGCATGTCAAGAAGCCGAACTCTATCTTTCTCCACAGTGTCAACTATTTTATCCCATTCCAAGTCTCTCCTCCGGTCCCGTTCCCTTTCACTATCTCGTTCTCTCATTCGTTCTCGTTCCCTGCATCTTGGCCAGTCTTTATCAGCTTCCCTATCCCAGTCCCTTGATCTTGCATCTCTCCTCTCTCACTCCTTCTCACGCTCCCTTTCCCATTCATATTCAAAACGCTCGCGTTCAGGAGCCCTTTCCCGACTGTCAAATGACCCAGATCTGGAATGTACTCCTCCTGGAACTATGACTTCTGGAATCTCTGCGATCTGAAAATTTACTGAGGCTACGCTCGCCTCGTTTTAGCTGATCGATTCTGGACTTGCGTTCTCCAGATGGTTCAATGCTTCTTTTTCGCTCTCTGTCCCTAGAGTTACCATGCAATAACCTTTTCCTTGCAGTATGATCATCTGCACTTCGGCTCATCGCTCTTGTCTATAAGATTTCCGCATCTGTTTGGGTTCCCTTCTTCCTCAATTACGCTCACGATCTCTGGTTCTATCATCTCTTCTGTTGTCTGTGCGTTCCACTGTATGATCTTCTCTACGTTCTTCTCTTTCATCATCACCCCTTCCTTGGTGTTGTGCTGGTGAGGTCTGCCTTCCCTAATGGCAATGTTCTCAAAGTTCAGGAGATATGTGTCAACGTCATCCTGAGTGGTCATCCTCTTTAGGAAGCTATTAGGATTCATGCTTCCACTTGCTTCTGTAACCACAGTATTAGTTGCAGACTTCAGTTGCTGCAGCTGCACTTTCTGTGCCTCCAAAAATTATTTAATTTGGACTCTGTCCTCTTCCGCTTGTCTCTGCCATTTCTCTGTGGCCTCACTCATGCGGATTATATCCTCTTCTGCTTGTCTCTGACATTTCTCTGTGGCCTCTCTCAGACATGCAGCAGCATCTCTTAGTCTATCATCCTTTGCAGTATGGGCTCTGTCCTCTGCAATTTCTTTTTAGCCATTTCTGCTGGTTCCCTTGCTCACAAGCTCCGCCTACTTTCTGGCATGTAGTGGCATCTGCCAGGGCTTTCAATAGTTCCTCCATTATTATACTGTACTGTGGGCTCTCTTCTTAAACACAGACAATTTTATATCCCACCACTCCCACCATAATGCCACAGATTCACTGTCACTCTCAGGATCCGTGCCTTGTTTTTAAATAAAATGGAGGACGCAGGAGCTCTTTAAATATTTAACCACACTTTACTGGTTGTTTTGACAGCATACAACATAAAACTGAAGTCAGAAACACAACTTTAGCTTCTCATTGAAGCCCTGCATAACTAAACTGTAGTTCCCTTACTGTCTTACATAGAAGTGCAAACATACAGTCCAAACATAGGTAGCAGAGGTGTCTTTCTTTCTCACCTCTCTCTCAGGCTCTGTATCTCCGGCCTCTCTTTCCAAAGCAGATCCCTCCTTCAGTCATCACTTTCAGGGACTTTCTGTTTCTCTTGTAGGCTTTCTCTTCAAAGCTTCTGGCTCTGGTCCATTAGTTTTCAGTGCGGCCTCTGACGGTGGCCCTGCACACTTCCACAACACTCCAGCTCTGTCAAACAACTCTCCACCTGGAGGCAGCTGCAGGTCTTGATTGCAGCCACACCCAAGCTTTTTAAGGATCTTTTTAAACATCTCACTCCTGGGGAGAAGTCTTGAAGAGCTCTCTACTGCCCTCTGGTGACACACCATCACAATAGATGATATCCTGCTTGTATGGATAGGTACTAAAAGCAAGTTTGAAGAATTTATGGTGAAAGTTAACACCAACTCACTAGGCCTCAGGTTAATCCACAAGATGAATGATCTCAATATCACATTTCTTAATCAATTGATCAAAAAAGATGAAAGTGGCAAAATATCCTCAACTACATATGGAGCAGCCTGAATATTATGTCATCTGAGGTGGGACATGGATGCATGAGATAATATGTTGGGTAAGTCCTATGTTGTGGGTGAAATGGAGCAGCCTGAATATTATGTTTTTTGAGGTGGGACATGGATGCATGAGGTAATATGGTGGGTAAGTCCTATGTTGTGGGTGAGATGAAGCAGCCTGAATATTATGTGGGCTGAGGTGGGACATGGATGCAAGAGATGATGTGTTGGGTTAGTTCTATGTTGTGGGTGAGATGGAGCAGCCTGAATATTATGTGTGCTTTGGTTAGACATGGATGCATGAGATGATATGTAGGTTAAGTATTATGTAGTGGGTAAGATGGATCAGCCTGCATATTATGTGGGCTGAGGTGGGACATGGATGCATGAGATTATATGTTGGGGAAGCCAGTATAATTATCGTTGACACTTATTGAAAGACTCATTTCTGATGAAGACTTTGATTTCAGTAATATGGGTCTATCAAAGGTTAGCAGAAAGTATATAAAACTACAATTTTATCCCAGCTAAATAAATATACCACCTTGATTTTCTTTCTTTTACCATTCAGATACATCTGAGGATATGGAGCTGATTAATCAAACAAAACTGAGACATTTTGTTCTTGAAGGAATATCGGACATCCCCAATATGCGAGCTCCAATCTTCTATCTTGTCCTTCTCCTTTATCTTGCAATTCTTGGGGGCAACACAACCATTCTTCAGCTTGTCTGCTTGGATCGTCAACTGCACACTCCCATGTACTTCTTCCTGGGAAATTTATCTCTAATGAACATGTCCTCCACCACAATCACTCTGCATAATACCCTTGTTAGTTTTATATCACATGATAACACTGTTTCCGTTCGTAGTTGCTTTTCACAATTTTACTTCTTCGCATCCTTGGCAGCTGATGAGTTGTTGCTGTTGGCCGCAATGGGTTACGATCGTTTTGTGGCCATCTGTAACCCTTTACGTTATACAGTCATTATGAGACATAAAATCTGTGCATTGTTGGCCATCTTGTCTTGGGTGTTGGGTTTCATTGAATTTTTACCATATATCATCCTATTGGTTCGCTTGACATGTTATAAATCCAACATAATTAACCATTTCTATTGTGACATTGTGCCAATTCTGAAACTCTCTTGCAGTGATAGCTCAACTTTGAAGACCTTGATTATGACCGAGGGAATGTTTACGATCCTTGGGCCCTGTTTTCTCACCGTCGTCTCTTATGTTTTTTTTATTGTCGCCATCTTAAGGATCCGAACGGGCACTGGAAGACGTAAAGCCTTCTACACTTGTTCATCACACCTCACCATTGTTGTCCTTCTCTATGCAAGTCTCATTTTCCAATATCTTAAACCAAACTCCATCGACACCTTAGAATCCAATAAGATGTTCTCTCTATTTAACACAGCTGCCGTTCCTTTACTAAACCCACTAATTTACAGTTTAAAAAATAAAGACGTGAAAGCGGCTCTGAGAAGACGATTAAAACTTACTTTTACAAACCACATGGAGAAAACCTCTTAATATTATTGGATTTTATTTTTACCTGAGGGCTTCATGTTGGTTGTAGTCACACTTCCGACTGGCTTGTAGCACACAATTTTAATCACAATCTATATATATATATACAGTGGATATAAAAAGTCTACACACCCCTGTTAAAATGTCAGGTTTCTGTGCTGTAAAAAATTAGACAAAGATAAATCATTTCAGAACTTTTTCCACCTTTAATATGACCTATAAACTGTACAACTCAATTGAAAAACAAACTGAAATCTTTTAGGTAGAGGGAAGAAAAAATATAAAAATAAAATAATATGGTTGCATAAGTATGCACACCCTTAAACTAATACTTTGTTGAAGCACCTTTTGATTTTATTACAGCTCTCAGTCTTTTTGGGTATGAGTCTATCAGCATGGCACATTTTGACTTGGCAAGATTTGCCCACTCTTTTTTGCAAAAACACTCCAAATCTGTCAGATTGCGAGGGCATCTCCTGTGCACAGCTCTGGTGAAGCCATTCCTTCGTTGATTTGGATGTATGCTTTGGGTCGTTGTCATGCTGAAAGATGAAGTTCCTCTTCATGTTCAGCTTTCTGGCAGAAGCCTGAAGGTTTTGTGCCAATATTGACTGGTATTTGGAACTGTTCATAATTCCCTTTATCTTAACTAAGGCCCCAGTTCCAGCTGAAGAAAAACAGCCCCAAAGCATGATGCTGCCACCACCATGCTTCACTGTGGGTATGGTGTTCTTTTGGTGATGTGCAGTGTTGTTTTTGCGCCAAACATATCTTTTGGAATTATGGCCAAAAAGTTCAACCTTGGTTTCATCAGACCATAACACCTTTTCCCACATGCTTTTGGGAGACTTCAGATGTGTTTTTGCAAAATGTAGCCTGGCTTGGATGTTTTTCTTCGTAAGAAAAGGCTTTCGTCTTGTCACTCTACCCCATAGCCCAGACATATGAAGAATACGGGAGATTGTTGTCACATGTACCACACAGCCAGTACTCGCCAGATATTCATGCAGCTCCTTCAATGTTGCTGTAGGCCTCTTGGTAGCCTCCCAGACCCGTTTTCTTCTCGTCTTTTCATCAATTTTGGAGGGAGCTCCAGTTCTTGGTAATGTCACTGTTGTGCCATATTTTCTCCACTTGTTGATAACTGTCTTCACTGTGTTCCATGGTATATCTAATGCCTTGGAAATTCTTTTGTACCCTTCTCCTGACTGATACCTTTTAACAATGAGATCCCTCTGATGCTTTGGAAGCACTCTGTGGACCATGGCTTTTGCTGTGGGATGCGACTAAGAAAATTTCAAGAAAGACCAACTAGAGCAGCTGAACTTTATTTGGGGTTAACCAGAGGCACTTTAAATGATGGCAGGTGTATGCTGACTCCTATTTAACATGATTTGGAATGTGTGTGCTTAATTTTGAACACAGCTACATCCCCAGTTATAAGAGGGTGTGCAGACTTATGCAACCACATTATTTTTATTTTTTATTTTTCTTCCCTCCACTTAAAATATTTTAAAAAGTCAAAATGTGCCATGCTGATAGACTCATACCAAAAAAGACTGAGAGCTGTAATAAAATCAAAAGGTGCTTCAACAAAGTATTAGTTTAAGGCTGTGCATACTTATGCAACCATATTATTTTATTTTTATATTTTTTCTTCCCTCTACCTAAAAGATTTCAGTTTGTTTTTCAATTGAGTTGTACAGTTTATAGGTCACATTAAAGGTGGAAAAAGTTCTGAAATGATTTATCTTTTTCTAATTTTTTGACAGCACAGAAACCTGACATTTTAACAAGGGTGTGTAGACTTTTTATATCCACTGTGTATATATATATATATATATATATATATATATATATATATATATATATATATATATATATATACAATGATCAATCCCCCTTATGAGTGTTTACCTTTCCAAAAAGCCAACAATTAATTTAAGTTTCTCTTTATAAATCAACAAAATTGAGATATGCTCCACCCAAATCATAATGCTGTATATTTTTGAATACATAAAATATAAAATAAAAATAATGATTAAAGACTCTCATGTTATTCCACTTATGTGTGACACCCTCAACCAGTGGAGTAGCTAACGGGGGGGCGAGGGGCAGCACTTTCTTGGGGGGCGCAAAAATGAACCCAGCTGCAGCCCCGTTCATGCACAGTTCCTCCCTCCTCATCCCCCGACCCTCCTCTCTTCTCTACACAAGTCCTGTGGAGGAAAAGAGGAGCCGCCACAGGGTTGAGCAATCAGGAGAAGAAGTCAACAGGGGGAGGAGCCTCCAGAGCCAGAGGGGAGAGGAGAGAGAGAAATAGGGGAGAGAGAGAGAGAGAGGGAAGAGAGAGAAGGGAGGAGAGAGAGAGGGTGGCGAGAGATAAAGTGATGGAGAGAGCAGGAGAGAGAGAGAGAGAGAAAGAGGGGAGAGAGAGAGAAAATGAGGGAGAGAGAGAAGGAACGAGAGGGAGAGAAAGGGAGAGAGAGTGAGGGGAGATGAAGAGAGAGAGAGAGGTATTGAGAGAGAGAGTTAAAGAGACAGGGAAAGAGAGAGAGAGCCTGGGATGGTAGAGAGGGAAATGGAGCAACGGGGAGAGAGAGATCGGGAGAAAGAGAGGGCAGAGAGAGGGGCAGAGAGAAAGAGGGAGAGAGAATGAGAGGGGTGAGAGAGAGACAGAGAGAAGGAGAGAGAGAGAGAGAAGGTAAGAGAGATGGGAGAGAGAGACTAAGAGAGAGAGAGGGGGAGAGAAATAGAGGGGAGACAGGGGGGAGAGAGAGAGAAGGAAAGAGAGAGAGAGAGAAGGGAAGAGAGAGGGGAGAGAAGGGTAAGGAGAGGGTAGACAGACAAGGAGAGAGGGAGAGAAATAGTGAGGGAGAGAGATGGAATGAGCGAAAGAGAGTGAGAAAGAAAGAGGGAGAGAGAGAGCAATAGAGAAGGGGGAGTGTGAGAGAGAAGGGGCTATATATATGGATAGCACAGCTTTGGCCACTCTTTGATTGACTATGAGGGCTACTCCATTTCTTCTGAAGGATTCTTGGCCACAGTAGAAGATCTGGTTGTTATCTCATGTGAAATGTCTCATTCCAGTCCATTTACGTTTACAAATTCCCAGGATATCAATGTTTAACCTTGTCATCTCATTCTTGACCACGTCCAGTTTACCCTTCTAGCATTCCAGGATCCTATGCTGAATTGGTCTTTGAACCAGTGGACTTTCCCTTCCCCTCCAGACACATCCACAGCTGGGAGTCCCTTCGGCTTTGGCCCAACCACTTCATTAGATCTGGTGCTTCTTGTACTCGTTTTTTTACTCTTCCTCAGTAATGGGGTCACTTTCTGACCTAAGGGGCTCATCTTCCAATGGCATATTATTATGTCTGTGGTTGTGCCTATCCATAAAAGTATCTTATCAATGTTACTGGAGTGGGTTGCCAGTTCCTTCTCCAGTGGATCGTGATTTGTCTGACCTGCAGTTATTGGTGGTTGTGAAACACAAGGTATCACAAGCCCTGCATCAATATAGAAAGACATTGTGGTGGGTAAGTTGGGTAACCTTTCATTGGATAGTGTTAATTTAAGTTTTTAGGTGTTCAACAATACCTTGGACTTTTGTGTTGCTTGTTGAGATTCTTGGGTTTGGATGGTCAGTTTTTAAAAAATGATAATACAGAGGATTGTTTGGACATTGTTATTGGATTTAACAAACCAAGAAAGAGACAATCTCCCCATTAGGTTACAAGTTTGAATGCTAAAACTTCATAATGAGAATTTACATCTTCTGTAACCAATTTTACATGAATTAATTAATTACCGAGCTTAAATATGGGCATAAATATAATACAAATTACAAACATTTTAAAAACGTTATTTGCAATGAAAAATACCGCAATTTAAAATAAGACACTGATTGGAAAAAAAGAGGATCAAGCCTACCACAAAATGAATCAGCCTTCAAATAGATTATAGAGAGACATGAAATAATGATCTAATGATCATGGTAGAGAAGAAACGGATGGAAGCCTATGATCCTCAGGGGACTCCTCCTATCCGGGAGGCACAACCAAGGTTGGTACCCCAATTTCTGACTAATATGCCCAAAATATAAGAAAAGAAAGCAGGGATTCTCATATTCTCCTGGGCTATTACATCAAGTGGCGGACATCAAGCGCACATATATGGGGCACTTCACATGAAAGTGTTCCCACGTTTTATTGATTGGGAGCTTAGTTAAAACGAAAGGAAATATTAAAAATAGATGTTAGATATAAAGCAACACAGTATAGGTAATGGATTGAATGACTACAACAGGCTGCAGGTATTCACTCCAGACCAGCTGAATACTATTGGTGTTTAATATAATAATACCAAGCTGTAGGGTAAATGTAGATGTAGCTTTTGATAAAATCACTTACAATTGACGAAATGGCTGTCAGGCATTTTAGAGAGTTCTGTTTATATTGCCAAATGTACTAAATATGAGATTCCCAGTTGGGGCCATTACAATATAAGACTAATACTATCTATATGGTTATAGCCTGTAAGGCATTTTTTAACACTGATTCCCCTTAGCAATGTTTGTACTATAGGCATTTACACTACAACTTGGTATTATAAAATTATAATAATATCTCAATCTCAGTGTGAAGCACTAGAACAACTAATGATCACTATTTATAAATATAATACACCTTAAATCAGCAGAACTGTCTTATAAAAAGCCTGCATCCTCTAACATGACTCATCTGGATTACTATGTCCAATTATATAATTCATTGGTAATTCATCTGCCTCCATAAACTTATGGCTGATGAGGGAATCTATATCTGGTTTTAGACCACTTGCTCAGTAGGTTCAGAGCTTTCAATATTGGTTCAACATTCACAGATGGGTTTTATTTTCATGAAAACAAGGACACTAATTAATTAATTTACATTTTATTGGATAAATCACATTATATCGTATAAGTATCAAATACAATCATAACAAACATACAGCTGAAAAAGTTAGAAATATAATATATTTTCTATATATTTCTGGAAATATTCTCACAGGAACTTTATCTAAACAGAAATACAAAAAATATTAAAGTTGTCGCCTCAAAAAAAGTTCCCAGAAATCTGTTGTGTAAAGGGTTTACCTTTGGCAGACAAATATGGCGGACAAAATTACACTGGTACCTTGATATGGACGAGCCTCAATGGGCAATTATACATTCAAAGCAGATTATTATTTAATACTCTCTCTCAGATGTGGTATAATTCTTTCCATGCTGGTTTAATCAATTGTTTTGGATAATTTCAGTTGTCTTCTCAGTGCTGACTTTACATCTATATTTTTCAAGCTATAAATCAGAGGGTTTAGCATTGGGACAATAGATGTGTTAAAAAGAGCAAAAAGTTTGTTGGACTCCAAGCTGTCTATGGAAACTGGTCTTATGTATTGGCAGAAGAGAGTCGTATAGAGAAGAAGGACGACCGTGAGGTGTGAGGAACACGTGTAGAAGGCTTTACTCCTCCCAGTGCTGGAACGGATCTTCAGGATGGTGCCAATGATGAAGACATAAGAGATAAATGTTAGTGAAGATGGAGTGAGAAGTGTAATGAGCGTTCCTTCTAAGAGGAACAGCATCTCTAAAATAGAGGTGTCACTGCAAGAGAGCTTCATAACTGGGACTATGTCACAGAAGAAATGGTTGATTATGTTGGATACATAGCAGGAAAATCCTAACAATAGTACAAGATAAGGTGTGAACATAACCACTGAGGCCAAGAAACAGACAACGACCAACAGGACACAGACTCTATATCTCATGATCATTGGGTAATGTAATGGGTTACAGATGGCCACATATCGATCATAGCTCATCGCTGTAAGTAGTAATAGTTCATTGGCCTCCAAGCATGAAAATATAAACATCTGTGACATGCAACCAAGAAAAGACACTGTGTTATCCCCAGTTATAAATGTCACAAGGGTAGATTGTAAAGTGACGGTGGTAGATGACATGTCAAGGATGGACAAGTTCCCCAAGAAGAAGTACATGGGAGTGTGCAGGTGAGGATCCAGACAGATAAGTAGAAGAATACTCATGTTACCACCAAGAATCATGAGATAAAGGAGGAGAACCAGAAGGAAAATTAGAGTCTGTAGCTCTGGGATGTCTGATATCCCTTTAATGACAAAATAACTCAAAAAGGTCAGGTTCTTCTGGTCCATGCCTTCAGGTGTAAGGGGATAGGAAATAAATCAAGTGGTTGATTATTTTAATAAAAAATGCTAAACAATTATTTGGGGTGTTTGTTAACTTTGCCCTTAATTATGTTGGCCAATATTATCATAGAAACTATTATTAACATCAAACTGACAGATACTATTGGATATGGAACTGGAAACCAACTGCCATGAATACCAAATGGATCAGCATGGTATTTTACAGACCATAAGGTCAAGGAGAGTCAAACACGACTGAACGGCACAAACTACCAGATACAGTACAATTTGGTGCTTTGTGTGAACCAACACACACTTTGCACAAAGTATCTAATGACACTCATATTCTTGTCAATGTAAACAGGTCATCTGGTCATATGACAGTGAAGAGACAAGGAGGAGATCCATATAGAATGGCGGGTTACTAGTGAAGTGCCTCATAGATCAGAATTAAGTTTAGTTTAATATTCTTATTAATGATATTACTAATGGGCTACAAGAGAGGACTTGTGATTTATACTATTTACTGGAAACTTTGTAACAGGTTCTACATTCTAATAAAAATTAAGCAAATAAGAAATTGTTACAAAATGGCAGATAAGTCAAGTATATTTTATCTACAATAATGCTATGAAATACATAATGATGCCTTAGGACCCAAACATCTAATGTAGAAAATATAAATCTAATGAAAACTAAATGGGGAAAATAAGGTATAGGAATTTAAGCATGTCTGAATATATAAGACTATCATGAAAATATATTAAACTAAAGCATTTTATGGTGATATAATTGGCAGGTTAGATGGGTCTACTGGTTCATAACTTCCCTCCAAATCTGGGTTTCTTTGGAAAAGTGGATCACACTTTTTTCATGTTGTACAAACTAAATACAGATATTCTCCAAGTGACTAAACCACCACATCTATTCCTTAGCAGACCTCACCCCACAACATCTCCCATCATGCCATAGGAACATAAGCCGATCTGTCTCTTTGTACATCTTGGCCAACATTGAACTTCTCCTGCCATTTTTAGCTGAAAGAAATATTATGTAGACATTGTAATCTGACTTTGATCCAAGTTCAACGTTATATTGCCCAAATCATAACAATAAATATGGATTTCTAATACTGAGTTTCCATTATGAGTTAAATGGCTTGATAATAAAATAACGTACACTTTGTGTTTCTAGAAATATGTTTTTATGCATGTTCAAAAAGCCAACACATTAAATAATTCAGCCTCATTGAAGCAAAACTGATTTGAATTCAAAGCTTTCTTCGATCAGATTAAGATGGCCTGTACAAAAAGAGCTAAAATGGAGTGTAAGTTATAACCCATCTATAGTGCTTAGTAATGATTGTCCTCACTTACCTGGGGCCAGTACAGTCATCCAGTGGTTTTCCATCACAGATCACTGTACAGGTTTTATAAGATTTCTTATGAGCCCCTAGAGGTATAATATACCTAGAGGTCTCATCTAGAGCTTGTGTCTTGAGATGGTGATTATCCAGAGACTAATCTTTCAGATAGTCTAAGATTAAAGCAATAGTGCACATTAAAGCAAAATCAAAACACTTTGTGCCTGTATTTGTTCTATGTACATGTTTTACTTGAGAAGGACCTATAGACAAAAAAAGCTGCAAAAAAAGCTCACAATACATTTTGGAAATTGAATTTAAGATTCAGGCCCTTGATTTATCTACACATTTGATGTAAATATACACGTACGGGGGCTTAGGAACTGGGGTGGGGGTGGGGGTGGCAAATCCCTCCCAGATTAAATAATTAGGGGACAAAAAAAATAGAAATATTAAACTTAATAATATATTACCAGATTTGGCCACACTATGGAGAAGCATGTTTTTCCCACGAAAGCTTTGACCCATAATTTATGTTTTTTGGGATCCTACGCCAATGTATACGTACACGTGTATTTTTGTTGCCTCAATGTGCATAGCATTTTACAGAGGCAAGGTACAAATCTATTACCAGACAATATATTTAACATACATGCATCCAAGGGATTACAGAGTCCCTGCCCTGAAGAACTTACAGTCTACTTATATGGAAAACATGTATACAGACACATTGTGGTAAGATGGTATCAGGCTGTTAATGAAGACGAGAGAGAACACGTTTGTGAGGGGCCCTCCCTGGAAGGGGGCTTAATGCTAGAAGGCATTTATATTATGTGCTGAGATGCCTCTCATCAGGGTTTCCTTCCAGGCTCCTAACAACAACCTGTATAAGACTCAACTCATAGATCCTGCAGCGCCAATCACGCTATTTCAAATTTTGCAGCTGTTTTAGTAGATGTGCCTAACATCATATGCATACAAAAATATGTCTTAATCTATAAAAAATGAGTTATTTAAGAATTAAAAAAAAGTGAGTTTTTCATGATCGGGTTCAATTGCTACGAGCCTCGTTTTCATTTTTTTCTGCCAACATTTTTTTTCTTGCTTAGCCAATTTTCAAGTGACGAAATTCCTTAAAATCGACTTAATTCGCGTGCAACCTGACCCCCAGACGTCCTGGCTGTCCCCCCGTGCTGTGTGTGATGTTTTATTTTAATTGTTTGTTATTTTTCATTGTTTTTTGTGTTTTTTGATGTACGCGTTTCGTCGGCCGTTAAGTTCGTGTAAGTCCGTATTTTTTTTTTCAAAGTTGCGCTTTTCTGGGGGTTTTTCTTTCCGGGAGTGAGGTGGCGTACAGCCTCCACCTCCGCAAATGCGGCCTCTTGCTTCACGAGGGTCCACATTTGCAGCCTGCAATGAGCCTTTGGCTCATTGCAGCCCACGTTGGAGCCTCCGCAAATGCTGCCCCTCGCTTCGCGAAGGTCCACATTTGTGGCCAGAACTGCGTCCCTTGCTTCGTGAGGGACGCAGTTCCTGCTATATCGCTTTGCGAGCTCACAAAGCGCAACGACAACTCGCAGTTTGCCAACTATAATATTTTATTTTTCAAGATTCACTCAACACAGGGTCTCTACCAGATCACTGGAGAAAAGCAGATGTGATACCTATATTTAAAAAGGGAGCAAGAGCTCACTTCTGTAGTGGGGAAGCTTTTAGAAGGGTTAATAAGGGATAACATACAAGAATATATCTATTTAAACAGGATTATAAGTAGGAGTCAACATGGATTCATGAGGGATAGGTCATGTCAAACAAATCTAATTAGTTTCTATAAGGAGGTTAGTAGGAACCTGGATCAAGGCAACTCAGTGGATGTAGTATTTTTGGATTTTGCAAAGGCTGTTGACACAGTGCCACATGGGAGACTATTGTGCAAACTAAGGGATACAGGAATTGCAGTAAATATCTGCTCATGGCTAAAAGACAGGAAGCAAAGGGTTGTTGTAAATGGAACATACTCCGATTGGACTAATGTGGTAAGTGGGGTTCCTCGGGGTTCAGTATTAGGTCCTCTCCTTTTTAACATATTAATTAATGACTTAGAAGTGGGACTGGAAATTAGTGTCTCCATTATTGCTGATGACATAAAGTTGTGCAAGGCAATTAAATACGATAATGATGTACTTTCCCTCCAAAGGGATTTACATAAAATTGAGGAATGGGCATCTAAATGGCAGATGAGATTTAATAATATGAATAAATGTTAAATAAAAGTTATGCATCTGGGAAGGAAAAATAGCCAAGCAATTTATAATGTTAATGGAGCAAATCTAGAGGTATCAGATATTGAAAGGGATATGGGAGTACTTGAGGACAACCACCTAGGTAACAGTGCTCAATGACAAGCAGCAGCTGCAAAGGCAAAAAAAATATGTAAAGAGAAGACAACTGAAGTTATCCAAAACCATTGATTAAATCAGCATGGAAAGAATTTATACCACATCTGAGAGAGAGTATTTAATAATAATCTGCTTTGAATGTATAATTGCCCATTGGGGCTCGTCCATATCAAGCTGTAACTTTGGTCGCCATATTTGTCTGAAAATGACATCAACACGGCAAACCCTTTAGGTGACAAATTTCTGGGAACTTTTCATAATATTAATATTTTGTTGTGTTTCTGTTCAGATACATTTTCTGTGAGAATATGTCAAGAAATATATAGAAACTATGTTATATTTCTAACTTTTCCAGCTGTATGTTTGTTATTATTGTGTTTGATACTGACATGATATAATGTGATTTATCCAATAAATGTAAATACATTAATTAATGTCCTTTTTTTCATGAAAATAATACCCATCGTTGTATGTAGAACCAATATTGATACCTCATTGAAACTTCTGAGCAAGTGGTCTAAAACCAGATAAAGATTCCCTCATCAGTCATAGGTTTATGGCGACAGATGAATTACCTATGAATGATATAATTGGATTTAGTAATCCAGATTAGTCATGTTAGAGGATGCAGGCTTTTTATAGGACAGATCTGCTGATTTAAACTGTATTATATTTATAAATAGTGATCATTAGTTGTTTTAGTGCTTCACACTGAGATTGAGATTGGTATTATAATACCAAATTGTAGTGTAAATGTCTATAGTGAAATCATTGCTAAGGGGGAATCAGTGTTAAAAAATGCCTTACATATTCTTTACTACAGGCTATAACCATACAGATAGTCTTAGACTTATATTGTAATGGCCCTAACTCATAGTTAGTGCTTTTGGCAATATAAAGTGGACTCTCTAAAATGCCTGACAGCCGTTTTGTCAATTGTAAGTGATTTTATCAAAAGCTACATCTACATTTTCCCTACAGCTTGGTATTATAATTTTAAACTCTAATAGTATTCAGCTGGTCTGGAGTGAATACTGCAGCCTGTTGTAGTCATTCAATCAATTACCCATACTGTTTTGTTTTATATCTAACATCTATTTTTAAAATTTCATTTGGTTTTAATTAAGCGGCCAATCAATAAAACATTTTTTGGTGCACAAGTGGGAGCACTTTCATGTGAAGTGCCCCATATATGTGTGCTTGATGTCTGCCACTTGATGTAATAGGCCAGGAGTACATGATAATCACATCTTTCTTTTCTTATATGTTGGGCACCTCTGTTGTGCCTTCCAGATAGGAGAAGTCCCCTGAGGACAGGGTTTCATCTCTTTCTTCTCTACCATAATCATTAGATAATTTTTTAATTTCTCGATATAATCTATTTGAAGGACAATTAATTTTTTGGCAGACTTGATCCCCTTTTTTCCATTGGGTGTCTTATTTTAAATTTGTAGCATTTATGAGTGAAAATAAAGTTTTTCTAAATAATTTTCAAATTGGTATTATATTTATGCCCATATTTAAGCAAAGCTAAAACTGATTAAAGAAGTTGTAAATTCTCATTATGAAGTTTTAGCATTCAAACTTGTAAACTAATGGGCGGATTGTCTCTTCTGGGTGTGTTCAATCCAATAACAGTGTCCAAGCAAGCCTCCATATTATCTTTCATAACCAACTTGCCATCCAAACCCAACTACTTGTAACTCCTCTTTCCTTGTTCCTATGTACTCTCTTAACAATTAACATACAAGTCCAAGGTCCTGCTGACCACTTAAAAAATTAAATCACCGCTATCCAATGAAATCCATCACATACTTTGCCATTTTGAGCTTTTATATTAATAATTAAAGGGAAGCACAAAAAAAACATGATATATATACAAGTGACATTGAATCAATATCTAACCATAAATTCTAGGCTGTAAAAATCCATAAATAAAAATATAACTTTATTGTACAAAAAATGAAAACAGACAAATATTCACACATTTTGACGCATTAAAAACGTATATATACAATTCCCCTCCTGACATAAGACATGTGAATTATATATTCACTGGGGTACATATACTTATGAATTAAAGAGTAATGCCTCACCTACACTGTGTAATGGAGTTTGGACTAAGACCCACTACTTGCCCTCTAACCGATACCGATGGACTCTACTGCTCAATAATGATGGTCTATATCTGTAAAGCCATGATATCACAAGGGAGTCAGAAATATCAATACCTGATCAGACAGAATTTCTCAAGGGTAGACATGGTCCGGAAAATAGTAGAAAATGAATGGATTTGTTTTAATTTTCTAATGCAAATAAAGTCCCAGTTATTATAGCCCAGTCATTGGATGCCGAGAAGGCTTTTGACAGGGTTAGTTGGGACTATTTGGAACTGGAAAGGTTCATTTTGGCCAGGTTTGGCTCACATACAGTAATGACCTTATACAAAAATTCTTCAGCCTATACTTCGGGCTATGCTTAGAAATCAAGCAATTTCCCCATATCCAATGGGACAAGACAAGGCTGCCCACTGTCTCCCTTGTTATTTGCCCGTATAATTGAACCCCTGGCAGTAGCCATTAGCAATGAGAGTTTGGTAAAGGAAATAGACATTGGTCCTTTTAAGAACAAAATTACATTGTACGCTGATGATATCATCTCTGTCCGACCCAAAAAAACTCACTAAATAATTTGTTTAAAATTTTGGAATACTTTGGAAGAATTTCCTATTATAAAATAAATACAACAAAAACAGCGATATTGTATTTGAATTTGCCATTAGAACTTAAGCTTGAATTAACAGAATTGTATAAATTTAATTGGGATAAAAATGGATTTTCTCGCATTTGCGTATAGAGTTTATTCCAAACTTGAAACTAATTCCAGAACTCAATCTCAAATTGGAAAAAAGTTAGTTTTTCATGGTCGGGCCGAATTGCTGCGATTAAAATGGTGATATTACCAAAAATAATATACATACTTAAATGTATTCTGCTTTATATCAAATATAAAACTATTAAGACATTTCAGAGACTGATTAATCAATTTATCTACAAGGGAAAAAACGCTTGAGTTAACATAAAATTGTCCTCAAGGAGCTTTGCGAGAGGTGGAATGGCGTTTCCAAATGTGTCAGATTACATCAAAGTAATAAATCTAAATCATTTTCTCAAATTTCTCACAATAAAAACTCCTCCAAAATATATTCAAATCGAAAGGTTATTATCGGAACCAATTAATTTGAACGTACTGTATTGGAACAGTTATAAAGAGAGTAAAACAATAAAAAACTGCCTTTGGTAGTTAAAACTTGTCTACGATTTTGGACTCAGACTAACAAAAAATGGAAATTGATTCAATTCCCATCTCCTATTATACCAATTGATTGTATTTTCGCTGATTTGTTTACAGAGATAAAAGGTAGCAGTGATATTTAAAAAAAAAAACATTTTTGGGCGATCTTTTTAAAAATGGATTATTTAGATCACTGGAGGATTGTACAAATAATAACATTATTAAAAAAGAAAATGTGTCAGCTTTAATATAATCTAAAGCAGGCAGTCCCTTTTATAGAAATACCATTTAAGTTAACACAAAGATGGTACATGGTTCCCTCTCTCCTGGTTAAAATAGACTCTAATAAACACTCAGGTAACTGTTGGAGTGGTTGCGCACACCTACATATATGGTGGTCTCTTAGCATGATCCATACATTTTGGAGATTATGTTTGGATGACATTTCCAGGATAACTAAGATTGAACCGGATCTAACACCGGAACTTATTCTTTTTCATTTCTGTCCAATTACACTTAATAAAACACAAATGGGTTTCATTATTCACATTTTATTAATAATTAAATGGTTAATAACTAAAAATTGGAAGAAGAAAACCCTACCAACATGGAAAGAAATTTGTGAGATAACTTTAAGAAATAAACAGCTTGAAATTGACTTTCATTGTCCGACTCTCCCCCCTCTACTTTACGGGCCTCATTGTTGGCGTCGTCCAAGGTGCAACTTTCTGACCTGGCACTCATGGCGAGCCTCTCCAAACTCTTTGACCCCTGTGTCTGTGCCCCCACCACTCCTCTCTCCCTACCCCCTCTCCATGCCCTGTCCCCCCCCCTTATTTCCATCCCCTGTGTCTTTTTCCCCCTCTCATCCCTGTGTCTCTTTCCACCCTCCCCCCCCTTTCCCTTCGCTGTGTCTTTCTCCTCCCTCTCCCTCTTCAAGTCTAGCGTGCCTTGCGATGAGTGCCGATCAGGCCATTTTTAAAGTCTTGCGGGCCTCGGGATCTTCACCTAAGTTCTACAGCCTTCTGGCTCGTTTTGAGCCTTTTATTTGCAAATTACAGCTTTACGGCAGCCATATTTTTCCTCACTTAGATAATTTCTGATCTCCCAAAAACGCCAATTTAACATGAAATTCACTGGCAACCTCACTGACAGCCACCCTGCCTATCCCCTGTGCTGTGTGTGAGGTTGTAAGTGAATTTTTTAATTAATTTGTGTCTTTCAGCGGTTTTCCAACGGCGTCCGAGTTACAGTCTTGAAAAAAATGTCTCCCGTTAAAGCCTTAGTTTTTGCAAAGTCTTGTGTGCCTCAAGATGAGCCTTCGGCACTCATTGCAAGTCATTTTCAAAGTTTTGCGGGCCTCGGGATGAGGGGCAATGCCTACATCCTTTGGCGCTCATCGTGGGCCTGGCAATGAGCGCCTTTGGCAAGCTTGTAACTTTCAAAATAGCATTACCGACAAACTTGAAATTACGACAACTATTATATGTGATCAAAAATAGTTCTGATCTTTCTTTAATCTTAGACCTTGTACTGTTATCGTCATTATTTCAATTTCAAAAGGTGCTGTGAATAGGTCCTTCCTCTTCTCTGTCTACACATTCTCCCTTGGAACCCTAATAAAATCATTTGGATTTCAGTATCATCCCTATGTAGATGACACTTAAATCTACCTCTCAGCATCAGATCTACCCCCTCCCTTCGAGCTAAAGTTGCCAACTGCCTAGCTAGCATATGCTCCTGGATGTCTACCAGCCAACTGAAACTCAACCTGCCAAAGACTAAGCTCCTAATATTCCCACCCTCTTCCTTAGCCTCTACTCCTCACTTAACACTGTCTGTCGACAACGCCATTATCACTCCCACCACTCAGGCCCGATGTCTTGGGGTTCTACTGCACCCAGTCTATGTGTCCTTCAGTCAGGTAAGGCGCACCAGCCTACTTTAACTTTGATGTTTAATTTTAATATTATCCTGTGGTGTTTGTGGGAAATGGAAACCAGTCTCAAAATGTCAATGTTCAGATAAATGACCCCTTGAAGAACCCAAATACCACCTCCATAGGAATTTCTTCTGTTTCAACTTCCTCAAGTGGGATATAGACCAGTTGATGACCCATACAATGGGCATTTGTATGCACCACCAAACGTGACCTGATTTTGTGAATACAATCATTTTTTACAAGGTTATTATAGTGGGATGTTTTTTATGTTTTGTGTTTAATGGCCCTTCCACTGGAAATGGCACCAGGTACTCTGGACAAGGCAAATGAGAAGACATCTAAGGCCCTTTAGGACTTTTAATCATAAAGCACAAATAATTGTCTCTCTACAAAGGATCAATGTATAAGAGCATGGTAATTATGAGTTATATTAGTTATTGTGTTAAGTGAGGTTAAGTCAACACCACCATGTGATTGACTCTTTTGAGTAGAAGGTAGTAGGTAATAACTGGATCAGAATAATACTATTTTTTAGACATATTATGATGTAAGGCACATCTATTAACAGCTGCATAATGGGATATAGAGAGTTGGACGCAACCGGATCTATGAGTTGAGTATTATAACAGGCTGTTGTTAGGAAGGACATCCTGATGATCAGAATCTCAGCACATAATATAAATGCCTTACAAAATTAAAACACTTTCCCATTGCGGGCCCCTCACAAACCTATTCATTTTCCCCATCATCAATGGCCTGATACCATTTTTCCACAATGTAAACTTAGGAGGATAGGGGAAATAACGTATATAGGGTTCCTTACATTTAATACTGGGCATTCTGTCCAATCCAGGTAGCCCGGGAAGGTAGGTTATAGCCTTGTCCTGTAAAATAACCTAACTGCGGATCAAGGATCGTGATCTAGTAGGTTGGTCCCCACCCTGCCCTTTCAAATCACCCAACCACAGGACAAAGTTAGCAATCTCTGCTGCTGAACACCATAATACATATGTGGGCTGTCTAGACTTTTTATTGAGAAAAGAACACAGTTAATCAAGCTTAGCGAATGTTAATAGAAGTTAATTGTATATGCTAATAAAAGTCAAGAAATGTCAAGTACATTCATTGATACCCCTTTGATCAGGAAAGTGCTGTGATTGATATCTCTTTGATCTTTTGTCTGTGATTAACCTCAAAATTGCATGTGTTTCATGAGGGATGTGTAGCATAAACTTCTCAACCATACTCTCTGGTTATGAATGAAGCACAGAGTAGTTATGAATGGAGCTCGGCATAAACATTACAAGGGGTAGAAAACCCTTGTAGTAGCATGTCCCAAGCAGATCCAGTTGACCAGGTATGACTGGACTCTCTCCTGCTCACAGTGTCTCTAGTCCCCATCAACCCATTCCTACCTATTATCCTTCCCATCATACTGAGTAAGCAATCTTGGATCGCCGATAAGTAGGAGTCTCCTCCTGTCTGGCAAGCAGCCATTCAGTGTATGATTAAGTTAACACTATTGACCCAGCATTATTAGGGGTAGACTTGGTGGTCCCCAGCTACCTCTCAGGAAATCCAGTAACTTACCTCCTGGTCCTATGCTTGGGCTATGCACCAATCATCACTTGAGAAAGCTTTTTAACTCATTTTTGTGTACTGATCAAAGAAGCCAATCTAAGTAACTCATATCTGATTGCCTCTCAAGATGTCAAGGGGGGGATACAAATTTCTAAACCTGCACAAAACAGTTTGCTTATGTAAAGTCATGCCATTGTTCTATTGGATGTTTTGGGGCATAAAGTGGGGTTACTGCGAATAAAGACTATTCTCTCATTGTAACACATAGTGATCGTGTGTTTTATTGAGGAAAAGTAATAATTGTCACTTTGTATCCTGTTTTTCCTCAACCATCCTGCGTGAGGGGGATTAACAAACTCACTCGGATCTACGGGTAGGACTGGTCTGGCCGATCTTTGCAAGTCCAACGAAGAAAAGGTCTTGACATACAACAAAGCCATTATGCATCTGGATCTTAAATGTAATCTCCAGCTTATATGAAAATGACATTGGGAAGAATCCCATTTGATTATGAAACCTTGTTAAAAATATATATATATATATATATATATATATATATATATATATATATATATATATATATCCCACATTGTCCCATTAATCACCTGCTCAGGTGTTGATTTTCATTAAATTTTTCTCTATTCCTTTATTCTTAAACTATATAAATGATTGGTCTCTGGATAATCACCACCCCAAGGCACAAGCTCTAGATGAGTCCTCTAGGTATGTTATAACTCTAGGGGGTTATAGGAAATCTTATAAAATGTCTACAGTGATCTGTGATGGAAAACCACTGGATGACTGTACTGGCCCCAGGTAAGTGAGGACAATCATTACTGAGCACTATAGATGGGTTATAACTTACACTCCATGTTTAGCTCCTTTGTACGGGCTGAAGGATCTCTTTAGGAAAAACTCCACCTGTTTGTGAAGTATGTAACATACCAACAACATGAAGAAGTGATGTAACACAGGACCGGAATATCATTATGTGAGAAAATCCAGTCTGCCTATTCTATCTACCTACAATCTTGGCTTAATCACACCTCATGCTTATTACAGACATCCATAACTATGGACATTTGTTACACTTATTTATCTCTAAGGCAGTACTATCTCACATTACTCCTAGATCATCCAACTTCACATCATGACCGCTTGTTCTTTTGCATTCCTCCTTTTCTTGAACACACTTAATTTGATATATTTGGTAAGTTTCTATCATATATCACCTCTTTCTTCTGTCCTCTAAACCAATGGCTCTCTATAGCTGGTCCTAAGGTCAGTGAAGGTCAATAAGACCTTATCTGTCAAGATGAAGATGTCCTAGCACATTAAATATATCACTACCATTGCCTCCATTATTGATGTAGATATATTGTCCTCTATTCATATAAGAGCAAAACTAAATGAAAATTGATCATAAAACCTGGAATATCACATGAGCAATGATGGTCACCAGCCACTGCCCAAATCAAAAGCATTAAGAGTCATTGGTCTAATCTATACACAATAACGGCATGGAGTCTCACTGCATCTAAGTGAGGTCTGACTGGGGGTCTGGAGAGTGAACTTAGTACCAACCTTCATCTACTACTAATCCATCTTCCAACCAAATATCCTACTGGCTCATGCAACAGCTTTGTTTCTTACTTTTAAATTACCTTAAATAATCAATGTAGTAATTCAAATGTCCATATAGAAATAAATGTCCATGGTAGCCTTTTATTATTGGTTTAAATATATATTTATTTACATCCATTAATAATATCTTCATCCAAAATGCTTCATATTGTTAAACAACTCACATCCTTTTTCAAGATATCGTTGTCACATCGTTCATTGACCTCATGGACCGCAACATCTTTATGTATCTTCTTATCTAAAGAAGAAAGCTGTGAATTCAAATCAGTGTTTTCTCAATAAGGCTAAATTATTTATGTGTTAGGTCTAACTCACAAGTCCAGACCTTCTGGAACATGCAGAAAAACATATTTCTAGACATACAAAGTGTACGTTATGTTATTATTAAACCATTTAACTCATAATAGAAACTCAGTATTAGAAATCCATATGTATTAGTCTGATTTGGGCAATAATACGTTGAACTCGGTACAAAGTCAGATTACAATGTCTATATAATATTGTTTTCAGCTGAAAATGGCAGCAGAAGTTCAATGTTGGCCAAGATGTACAAAGAGACAGATGGGCTTATGTTCATATGGCATGATGGTTAAAATGTGAAGATAACGCACAACATCCTTTGGTAAGTCGATCCCACTGTTTTGAAGACCAGACAAGTTACATAGTTACACAGTAATTGAGGTTGAAAAAAAGCTTTTAGCCCACCAAGTTCAACCTTTTAAGATCTCCTCTGATCTGCAATATGTGGATTAGTTGTTAATTGATCCAGAGGAAGGTAAACAGAAAAAACCCTGAAGTGAAACTTGGCCAATCATCTCAAAAGGGAAAAAAAATAATTTCTTCCTGACCCCAGATACTGGGGATCGGATTCCTCCCTGGATCAATACTCTCTCTCTAATTAACCAGGATGACCCTGAATACCCTTTTTAATTAAAGATATATCCATTTCTCTTTTAAAGTAATTTATGAAATCCGCTGTAGAGAATTCCACAGATTAAATACCCTCACTGTGAAGAACCCTTTTCTTTCTTTAAGGTGGAATCTTTTTACTTCTGAACGCAAGGGATGTCCTCTTGTCATTTGGAAACCTCTTGTCATAAAAAGCTCTCTTGACAAATCTTTATACTGACCCTGGATGTATTTATACAAGGTAATCATTTCTCTTCTTAGATGCCTTTTTTCTAGAGAAAATATGTTTAATTTGGTTAGTCTTTCTTCATAGCTTGGCCCCTCCATTCCCCTTATTAGTTTTGTTCCCCTTCTCTGTACCTTTTCCAGCTCTAAAATGTCCTTTTTATGAAGTGGTGCCCAAAATTGTCCTCCATATTCCAAATGAGGGCGTACTAGAGATTTGTATAGTGGCAGAATTATATTTGCTTCCCTTACTTCTATACCCTTCTTAATACATGCTAATATTTAATTTGCCTTTGCAGCTGCTGCTTGGCATTGAGCACTGTTACCAAGGTGGTTGTCCACAAGCACTCCCAATTCCTTTTCAATATCTGATACACCTAGATTTTCTTCATCAAGATTATAAATTGCATGTCTAATGTTCCTTCCCCAATGCATAACCTTATATATTTTTCGTATTAAATCTCATCTGCCATTTAAATGCCCATTCCTCTAATTTATGTAAATCACTTTGGAGGGAAAGTACATAATTATCTGATATAATTACTTTGCACAACTTAGTGTCATTAGTGAAAATGGAGACACCACACTCCAATCCTACCTCTAAATCAATTAATAAATATGTTAAAAAGGAGAGAACCTAATACTGAACCCAGAGGAACCCCACTTACCACATTAGTCCAATCCGAGTATGTTCCATTTACCAAAACCCTTTGCTTCCTGTATTTCAGTCAGCTCTCAATCCATGAGCAGATATTTACTGCAATTCCTGTATCCCTTAGTTTGTGCAATAGTTTACCATGTGGCACTGTATCAAAAGCCTTTGCAAAATCCAAAACGACTACATCCACTGAGTTGCCTTGATCCAAGTTCCTACTAACCTCCTCATAGAAACTAATTAGATTTGTTTGACATGACCTATCCCTCATAAAACTATGTTGGTTCCTACTTATAATCCTGTTCAAATAGACAAATTCTTGTATATTATCCCTTATTAACCCTTGAATTTAACGTTTGTTTACTAGAATCCTATTCAGTATTGGTGATACAGTATTATAGTGAGTCAATGGTGGCATTAAAGCTAAAACAAAACTATCTCAGACATGTATCAAAGACGCACAGATTTGCAGGTTAGTTAAGAGCCATTTGTTTGTGTCCAACTCTCTGTGACCTCATGGACCGCAACACACCATGCTGATCCACTTGGTATTCATGGCAGAGATCCTGGAGTGGGATGCCAGTTACATTTCCATTGGGTCACAGCATACAGCTCCTGGTTTTCCTAGGTAATCTCCCATCCAATACTGACCAGACCCTGCTGTACATGGATTCACGTTGCTGTGACCTCTTTGACCCAGTAGACCCTTCTAATTTGCCAATTACATCAATATAAAACGTTTTAGTTTAATGTATTTTCCTAGATATCTAGACATACTTACATTCCTATACATTATTATCATCTCTTGGAGCCCATTAGTAATATCATCAATAACAATATTAAACTAAACTCAGTTCTGATCTATGAGGCACTTCACTAGTAACCTGCCATTCTATATGGATCTTGTCCTTGTCTCTTCACATTATATCATTTTTACATTGACAAGAATATGGGTCTTTTTGCAAAGTGTGTGTTGGTTCACACAGAGCACAAGATTGTACATTATCTGGCAGTTTTTTGTGTCATTCAGTTGTGTCCGACTCTCCTTGACCTCATGGACTGAATCAGACCATGCTGATCCACTTGGTATTCATAGCAGAAATACTGGAGTGGGTTTCCACGTCCTTCTCCAACAGTATCTTGTAGTGTCATGTTAATATTGGTTGGCCAACATAAGGGTAAAGTTAGCAGGTACCACATATAATTGTATAGTATTTATGATTAAAATAATCAACCACTTCTTATTTCTTTCTTTCCCATCCCCTTACCCCTTAAGGAATGGAACAGAAGAACTTAACCATTTTGAGTTATTTTGTCGTTAAAGGGATATCAGACATCCCGGAGCTACAGACTCCAATCTTCCTTCTGGTTCTCCTCCTTTATCTCATCATTCTTATTGGAAACACAACCATTCTTCTACTCATCTGTCTGGATCCTCACATGCACACTCCCATGTACTTCTTCTTGGGGAACTTGTCCTTCCTGGACATGTCATCTACCACTGTCACATTACAGTCTACCCTTGTGACATTTATAACTGGGGACAACACAGTGTCTTTTCTTGGTTGCATGTCACAGCTGTCCACATTTTCATGCTTGCAGACCAATGAACTATTCCTACTTACAGCGATGAGCTATGATCGATATGTGGCCATCTGTAACCCATTACATTATCCAATGATCATGAAATATATAGTCTGTCTTCTGTTGGTCGTTGTCTGTTGCTTGGCCTCATTGGTTGTTTTCATACCTTATCTTGTACTATTGTTAGGATTTTCCTGCTATGTATCCAACATAGTTAACCATTTTTTCTGTGACCTAGTCCCAGTTATGAAGCTCTCTTGTAGCGACACCTCTGTTTTAGAGATGCTGATCCTCACAGAAGGAATGCTCATTAACCTTCTCACTCCATCTTCTCTAACATTCATCTCTTATTTTTTCATCATTGGCACCATACTGAAGATCCGTTGCAGCACTGGGAGGAGTAAAGCCTTCTACACGTGTTCCTCACACCTCACGGTTGTCCTTCTTCTATATACGACTCTCTTCTGCCAATACATGAGACCAGTTTCTATAGACAGCTTGCAGTCCAACAAACTTTTCTCTCTCTTTAACACGGCTATTGTCCCATTGCTAAACCCTCTGATTTATAGCTTGAAAAATAAAGATGTAAAGTCAGCACTGAGAAGACAACTGAAATTATCCAAAACCATTGATTAAACCAGCATGGAAATAATAATCACATCTCAGAGAGTATTAAATAATAATCTGCTTTGAATGTTTTATTGCCCATTGGGACTCTTCCATATCAATGTGCCAGTGTAACTTTGTCCGCCATATTTGTCTGCCAATGAGACCAACACAGCAATCCCTTTAGGTGTCAGATTTCTGGGAACTTTCTTGAAGGTCATAATATTAATATTTTGTTGTGTTTCTGTTCAGATAAAATTTCTGTGAGAATATGTCAAGATATAGAAACTATGTTATATTTCTAACTTTTCCACTTATATGTTTATTATTATTCAGTTTGATACACAATATAATGTGATTTGTCCAAGAAAATGTAAATACATTAATTAGTTTCCTTGTTTTCATGAAAATAAAACCCATCGTGGGATGTTGAACCAATATTGAAAGCTCTAAATCTTCTGAGCAAGTGGTCTAAAACCAGATATAGATTCCCTCATCAGCCATAAGTTTATGGAGGCAGACGATATACCTATGAATGATATAATTGGACATAGTAATCCAGATTAGTCACTGTTAGAGGATGCAGGCTTTTTATAAGTCAGTTCTGGACTCTCTAAAATGCCTGACAGCCGTTTCGTCAAATGAAAGTGATTTTATCAAAGTTTGCATCTACATTTACACTACAGCTTGGTATTATCATTTTCAACTCCAATAGTATTGTAGTCAACCTATTGTAGTCATTCAATCAATACCTGTACTGTGTTGCTTCATATCTAACATCTATTTGTAGTATTTAATTAGGTTTTAATTAAGCACCCAATCAATAAAAAATTTTTTTAGTGCACAAGTTGGTGCACTTTAATGTGAGATACCCCATACATGTGAGATTGATGTCTGCCACTTGATGTTATAGCCCAGGTGTATATGAGAATCCCTGCTTTCTTTTCTTATAAGTAGGGAATATAAGTCTGAAATTGGGGTACCAACCTCGGTTATGCCTTCCAGATAGGAGGAACCCCCTGAGGATCACAGATCATTATGATCATTTCTCTATATCATCAATTTGAAGGATGATTAATTTTTGTGGCAGACTTGATCCACTTTTTTTCCAATTGGTGTCTTATTTTAAATTGGCAGCATTTTTGAGTGCAGATAAAGTTTTTTCAAAATATTTTTTCTAATTGGTATTATTTTGAAACTCAGTAATTGTTATGTAAAATTAGTTTCTGATGTAAATGCTAATTAGAAAGTTTTATCATTCAAACTTGTAACCTAATAGAGATATTATCTCTTTTGGGTGTGTTCAATCCAATAACAGTGTCCAAGCAAGCCTCCATATTATCTTTCATAACCAACTTGCCATCCAAAACCAAGAATATCTTCTCTACTCTTAGCTCCTCTTTCCCGTTCTTATGTACTCTCTTAAAAATCAACACAAAAGTCCAAGGTCTTGTTGACCACTTTCAAAATTAAATTAACACTATCCAATAAAAGATTACCTAACTTACTTCACTCCCTTGTACTTTCAACACCACCAGTAGAGGTTGCTCCACCACATAGGTTGCCATTTTGACACTTCCCCACCATCATTTCTTTCTATATTGGTGAAGTGCTTGGGATACCTTGTGTTTCAAAACCACCAATAACAGTAATTCAGAAGACATTCCATGTTCCCATCTCTCCCTACATCCATTGCCCCATGCCTTTCCTCACTTTAGCTTCCACATTGATAGAACATTTGACCAACAGTCACGTAACAAGCTTCACCTTCCTTCTTTTCTCAATCCATCAATCTACAATTATATTCTCGGCCTCAATACCTCACTAAGGGCCTCATTCTAATGATGGCCGTAGGAGCTGCGTGGCTGCAAGCGGTGGACGCAAGCTACTATGCTATTCTAATCCCTTGTGGCCGACAGCTCCAGCCAGCTTGCAGCCGGTGCCTTGCATTCCCTTGCGGCCACCCCCGCCGCAGCTCACTGTAGGGAAAGCCTTTGATCCAACGCGGCCGCAAGAGATTCGGCCGTATGAAACCCCACGACCTTATTCAGATCCTCCAATCACCCCTCCACCAACCCCGCAAAACAATTAAAACCACTGCAGCTTACTTACACCCTGGAGCCATCACCAGGGTTGTGAAGTCCTGGCGACGGCTCCAATTAAGCCCCTTGCTGGCTGCAGGGGACCAGATCCTGACCCGATCATGACCCCTGCATTGATCCTTCAGTGTCCTTACATCACCCCTATAATGAAGAGGAGAGGAGGAGGGGAAGAGAGACACATGGGTAGAGAGACACAGGGTAAGGACAGGAGGAGGAGGGGAAGAGAGACACAGGGTAAGGACAGGAGGATGGGAAGAGAGACACAGGGTAAAGAGAGGAGTAGGGGAAGAGAGACACAGGGGAAGAGACACACAGGGTAAGGAGAGGAGGAGGGGAAGAGAGACACAGGGGTAGAGAGACACAGGGTAAGGACAGGAGGAGGAGGGGAAGAGAGACACAGGGTAAAGAGAGGAGGAGGGGAAGAGAGACACAGGAAAAAAGACACACGGGGTAAGGAGAGGAGGAGGGGAAGAGAGACACAGGGGTAGAGAGACACAGGGTAAGGACAGGAGGAGGAGGGGAAGAGAGACACAGGGTAAAGAGAGGAGGAGGGGAAGAGAGACACAGGAAAAGAGACACACGGGGTAAGGAGAGGAGGAGGGGAAGAGATAAAGGGTAAGGACAGGAGGAGGAGGGGAAGAGAGACACAGGGGAGGGAGAGGAGGAGGAGAAGAGAGACACAGGGTAAAGAGAGGAGGAGGGGAAGAGAGACCCAGGGGAAGAGAGACACAGGGTAAGGACAGGAGGAGGAGGGGAAGAGAGACACAGGGGAAGGAGAGGAGGAGAGGAAGAGACACACAGGGGGAGGAGAGGAAGAGAGACACATAGTAAGGAGAGGAGGAGGAGGGTAAGTGAGACACAGGGGAGGAAGAGGATGAGGAGGGGAAGAGAGACACAGGGGTAGAGAGACACAGGGTATGGAGAGGAGGACAAGTAGAGAGACACAGGGTAAAGAGAGGAGGGGGGGAAGAGAGACACAGGGTATAGAGAGGAGGAGGGAAAGAGAGACACAGGGGAGGGAGAGGAGGATGGGAAGAGAGAAACAGGGGAGGGTTATAAGGAGGGGAAGAGAGACACATGGTAAGGAGAGGAGGAGGGGAAGAGAGACACAGGAGAAGGAGGAGTTGAAGAGAGACACAGGGAAAGGAAAGGACTAACGGCTCTACCCCTGTGTCTCTCTTTCCCTCCTCCTCTCCCTCTCGTGTCTCTCTTCCCCTCCTCCTCTCCTTACCCTGTGTCTCTCTTCCCCTCCTCCTCTCCCTCCCCTGTGTCTCTCTTCCCCTCCTCCTTTCCTTACCCTGTGTCTCTCCTCCCCTCCTCCTCTTCTTCCCCTGTGTCTCTCTTTCCCTCCTCCTCTCCCTCTCGTGTCTCTCTTCCCCTCCTCCTCTCCTTGCCCTGTGTCTCTCTTCCCCTCCTCCTCTCCCTCTCCTGTCTCTCTCTTCTCCTCCTCCTCTCCTTACCCTGTGTCTCTCCTCCCCTCCTCCTCTCCTATAGATGGCTATGGGTACCATTATTGATGGATACCATGATATTAAGTAGAAGCTTTAGATGGATATGGGTGCATTATTGGGGGATACCTTGATATTAAGTAGAAGCTTTAGATGGCTATGGGTGCATTATTGAGGGATAACATTATATTAAGTAGAAGCTTTAGATGGATATCTGTGCATTATTGGGGGATACCATGATATTAAGTAGAAGCTTTAGATGGATATGGGTGCATTATTGAGGGATACCATGATATTAAGTAGAAGCTTTAGATGGATATCGGTGCATTATTGGGGGATACCATGATATTAAGTAGAAGCTTTAGATGGATATGGGTGCATTATTGAGGGATACCATGATGTTAAGTAGAAGCTTTAGATGGATATGGGTGCATTATTGATGGATACCATCATATTAAGTATAAGCTTTAGAGTACATGAAGTAGAAACTGTAGATGGATATGGGTGCAGTACTGAGAGACACCATGATATTAAGTAGAAGCTTTAGTTGTTATGTGTGCATTAATGAGGCATAACATGATATTATTAGTAACCTGAAGTACATGCTATGACCCTTAATGTAGTTCTTTGTATATAGAAGTGGAGAACTGCAATGGGGATAGTGAATTACCAAGCCACCAAATTTTTGCATAAGAGAAGAGGTTTATCCCATTAAAATGACCTGACCATGGTGTGATGCCTTAATTCCTGTGCCAAATTGTTGAGGTTTGCCAAATCGAAGCAAGGTGGCAAATGAGTTATTCCAGCTTAATAAACTCTTTGTATGTAAGTAGCTACTATTTGAGCATAGCCATAACTTTAAAAGGGGGTATAACAACATTTGTTGGGATGAACCAATTCTGACATGTAGATGTTTAATAACATTATATTGGACATTGATGTGCCATATGGCTCTTGATACTGCAAAATAATGTGTTGATATACTAGGATTTGCAAATAAGCTGGGACCACTAATAAGAAGGCATCTTAATAAATATGTGGGTATGAGAAAGGCTAAAATATTTATTAAAAGCCATTTATGTTGTCATAAACCTACATAAATTGATATCTAAAAATGTTTCCTAACTATTTGGGCCATCTTAAGAATTGGAGTCCATAGCTGTACTTGTTATTCACTGTATGGTCTTAGCCGGGATCTTTTACTGGTTGGGTTACTTCAATTAAATTGACTAACTATGGTAACATTTGACCCCCCTTCTGGGTCTCTACCTTGTCGTGGTGATGAGGCTTGTGTATCTCAATGAAGTTGTGAACTATACCATATAGGGTCACCCAAGATGGGCAGGTTATAGCAAATAGGTCAGACAAAATTAAGGGCTGCTGGAAAAGGAACCTGCAACACGCATTAGTATCGTCACCAAGAAAATCATATGGATAAGCACAACCAGAAATACAGAGGGATGTGCCTGGTGTGCATGGTCACCGAGAGTCAGACATGACAGAACAACAACATTTGATGAGTCATTGCTTAATTCTGTGTTTTTCATCACCATCTGTAGTCAAATCTATCAAACTATCAATGAAGCTAGGGAGGCTATGTTAATATCTTTGATAACATAAAGACAAGCTACAATGTTTATATTGCTTGAAAATCTGTTGGAATTGTTACTGGATATCCCAAGTATTCACTTACATTGACTATTTTTCCATTTCTTTGCTAGATGGTTCTTAGATTGTAGCCATTTATTTTGAATTGTGGTTAATTGAGGGAGAGGGATACCCAATACACATACTTCCATTGATGGACTTAATGGAGTATTAAGGATTTCTGATGCCAGTTTAGTTATCTCACTCCACATTCTTTGGGCTACCGGACATTCCCACCAGAGGAGTTTATTTTAGATTGCTGGTCAGTGGAATAGGATTGTAAATTCATGGATTAAATAACTCTGTTAGTTTTACATATCTCAGATATTTGTCATTATTGACAGATTTTACTGCACATGAATTCGCATGAAGACCCTCAGTTAAGAGCTTATTAAGCCATCAGTAGATTGTGTTGCTTTATGATTGTGGATAATAATCCATTTGGTTGTGGATATAGACAAGTACTGAGCATTATAAACCCCCAGGTGGTATTATTGCCTGTTGCTGTATCCACTGTTGCAAGCTTTGCTCTGTATGCATATGCTGTAGATAATCCCTAGAAATGTAGACAATGTTTTACTGCAGAGTGTCACCCTAAACTGTTGTTTCTTTCAGGGAGTCATTCCTTGACCCTATAAGGGTGCAGTCTATTTGATAAACCAATGGGAAGTAAGTTGCTTGTAATTTGCATGATTTAATGCAGATATTGTAAATTTCTATCCTGGCTCTTGGTTTTGTGAGAGTTTTAGTGCTGGGGAGTTGGACACAGCCCTTTCCAGGCCCCTCAGAGCCTTCTTATAGCTGGGGTTATTGGGAAGAATTTTGATAGTAGAGGGTTATATGCAGTGTTTAAGATGGTGTGCTGTTTCATCCCGATAGGGCTGGAAGATGGCGACTGCCCTTGATTATTGGTGGGAAATGTCTCACTTAATGGCCGCCATGTTTTTCTTCCATGGCACAGCACTTTCCTGGTTTCCTCACCCCTTCTGAATGCCTACCCCAGGCTCTCACCAGACCGGGCTGCACAGCCCTCACCAGATCCCCCTTTGCTGATTGCTTGGCACCCCTCTTGTGTCGTTGTCTTCTCCCTGCGCTCCCCAGGTACGGGTCAGTCCTCTTCTCCCACACTCCGGCCTGTCCCTCTAGCTAAGCTCGATCCAGGTGGATTCTCCAAATTGGCAGGTGAGTTGTTGGCTGCCCAGGGAGGCTTCCCAGGTATAGACACAACGCACCGACTGGGGCCAAGGATCCTCCCGCCTAGGCCTCAATCTTGTGGCTGGTATTTTTGGTTAATCCCCTTACTTTCAGGTATCCCGACGATCAGCTCACTCTGCTGCTTTCAGTATTATAAGTTTGGAGCTAATAAAAGACTAGTTTTGGGGCAATAACCTCAATTTTCATTGAATTTGCTGGAGAGCTCTGTGGAGACACGTCTGCTATCTTCAGATGTTAGCCTCGCCCCTATTGACTATTTTTGTTGTTTGCATCGTTCAGTCATGTCTGACTCTTTGTGGCTATGACACACCATGCTAATCCACTTGGTATTCATGGCAGAGATAATGGAGTTGGTTGCCAGTTCCTTCTTCAGTGGGCTACAGCACATAGCTCCTGGTATTCCTAGGTGGTCTCAGATATTTGTCATTGTTGACAGATTTTACTGCACATGAATTCGCATGAAGACCCTCAGTTAAGAGCTTATTAAGCCATCAGTAGATTGTGCTGCTTTATGATTGTGGATAATAATCCATTTGGTTGTGGAAATAGACAAGTACTGAGCATTATAAACCCCCAGGATGTATTATTGCCTGTTGCTGTATCCACTGTTGCAAGCTTTGCTCTGTATGCATATGCTGTAGATAATCCCTAGAAATGTAGACAATGTTTTACTGCAGAGTGTCACCCTAAACTGTTGTTTCTTTCAGGGAGTCATTCCTTGACCCTATAAGGGTGCAGTCTATTTGATAAACCAATGGGAAGTAAGTTGCTTGTAATTTGCATGATTTAATGCAGATGTTGTAAATTTCTATCCTGGCTCTTGGTTTTGTGAGAGTTTTAGTGCTGGGGAGTTGGACACAGCCCTTTCCAGGCCACTCAGAGCATTCTTATAGCTGGGGTTATTGGGAAGAATTTTGATAGTAGAGGGTTATATGCAGTGTTTAAGATGGTGTGCTGTTTTATCCCGATAGGGTTGGAAGATGGCGACTGCCCTTGATTATTGGTGGGAAATGTCTCACTTAATGGCTGCCATGTTTTTCTTCCACGGCACAGCCCTTTCCTGGTTTCCTCACCCCTTCCGAATGCCTACCCCAGGCTCTTACCAGACCGTGCTGCACAGCCCTCACCAGATCCCCTTTTGCTGATTGCTTGGCACCCCTCTTGTGTCGTTGTCTTCTCCCTGAGCTCTGCAGGTGCGGGTCAGTCCTCTTCTCCCACACTCCGGCCTGTCCCTCTAGCTAAGCTCGATCCAGGTGGATTCTCCAATGTGGCAGGTGAGTTGTTGGCTGCCCAGGGAGGCTTCCCAGGTATAGACACGATGCACAGACTGGGGCCAAGTATCCTCCCGCCTAGGCCTCAATCTTGTGGGTGGTATTTTTGGGTAATTCCCTTACTTTCAGATATCCCTGCGATCAGCTCACTCTGCTGCTTTCAGTATTATAAGTTTGGAGCTAATAAAAGACTAGTTTTGGGGCAATAACCTCAATTTTCATTGAATTTGCTGGAGAGCTCTGTGGAGACACGTCTGCTATCTTCAGATGTTAGCCTCGCCCCTATTGACTATTTTTGTTGTTTGCATCGTTCAGTCATGTCTGACTCTTTGTGGCTATGACACACCATGCTAATCCACTTGGTATTCATGGCAGAGATAATGGAGTTGGTTGCCAGTTCCTTCTTCAGTGGGCTACAGCACATAGCTCCTGGTATTCCTAGGTGGTCTCCCATCCAAGTATTGACCAGGCCAAACCCTCAGGGTGTTGTGACCTCTTGGTTCCATGGCTGGAATCGAACCCAGGTATCTGTGGTGAAAGAACCGAGGGCTTTTAGGGCTTGAACAGGAAGATTTAGAAGCTTTCCATACTATCTTATCACTTTTAGAAAAAATAACCTTAAACAAGGAGAAAAAAATCTCAATGTGGAAAAATGAGAGTCGCTTTACTCCTTTCATAAAAGATTATGCTAACATGTGGATTTTCTTACAACAAGCTACTTTAGAAATTGAAAATATCAACTATCAGAAAATACCTAAAAGTTATAATCTAACCAAAAGCAAAAATCTGGCATTATCAGAATAAAGAAAATGTAAAGATATACAGATCAAATCTGCAGACAAAGGTGGGAATATTGTTGTAATGGACAATATAAAATATAATTTAATGTGCCAAAAAATCTTAAATGACGCAAACACCTATGAAATCATTGTAAAAAATCCAACTCAAGAATATAAAAAGGCTCTTAAATGCATTTTAGACAAAGCAAAAACTGAAGGTGATGATTGATGACCAAACATTTCAATATCTCTTTCCAAAACATCCTACTATTTCAACCTTCTATGCCCTGCCTAAAATTCACAAAAAAGTAACTCCTATTCCAGGAAGGCCGATTGTATCAGGAACTGATAACCTATCCCATAAATCTAGTCTGTTTTTAGACTATCATCTTAAAGATATGGTTGAAACATTACCATCCTTTGTGAAATATACAAATGATATTTTAAAACAACTTGAAGACCTTACAATACCCACTAATTCATATTTGGCAACTGTGGATGTAGAGGCTTTATAAAGCAGTATACCTCACAAAGAAGGCATTGAAGCAACTAAGTTCTTTTTACAAAGTAAAGTTACTGGTTTCCAAAAGTTCAATGAATTCCTCTTAAGCCTATTAGATTATGTTCTTTAACATAATGATTTCACCTATAATGGCAAATGGTACCATCAGATTAAAGGAACAGCCATGAGCACTCCATGCGCCAAAAGTTATGCTAACTTGTTATTGGGCTGGTGGGAAGAGAAACTAGTTTTTGATGAACTCCTTTCAGAATACAGAGATTTAATATTAATGTGGAGGCGCTATATAGTGTGATGGTGTGTCACCAGAGGGCAGTAGAGAGCTCTTCAAGACTTCTCCCCAGGAGTGAGATGGTTAAGAAGATGCTTAAAAAGCTTGGGTGTGGCTGCAATCAAGATCTTTGGCTGCCTCCAGGTGGAGAGTTGTTTGACAGAGCTGGAGTGTTGTGGAAGTGTGCAGTGCCGCCATCAAAGGCCGCACTGAAAACTAAAGGACCAAAGCCAGAAGCTTTGAAGAGAAAGCCTACAGATAAGAGGAACAGAAAGTCCCTGAAGGTGATGACCGAAGGAGGGATCTGCTTTGGAAAGAGAGGCTGGAGATACAGAGCCTGAGAGAGAGGTGAGAAAGAAAGACACCTATGCTACCTATGTTTGGATTTATGAAAATAACTTGTTATTTCAGCATTCTCAGCTTTTACCCATTTTTCCTCCACTTTTTCTTCTTTCTTTACCTCCAAGGCTTCCAGATTTTCCTTTTTCTTTGCTGCTTTTAGCTGCCTCTTCTCTTATATTAACGTGTTGCAAATCCAGTTCACATCAATTACATCAAGAGGGTCTGAAATGTTTTCATCATCCTGTTGCTCTTCCTTCTTTTCAGCATCATATACTAATATTTCATCTAGTTCATCATCACTAATAGGCTCATATTCTTCTCCTGCCACAGAGTCTCCTGACTGAACATCATCAAGTCTTGATTCATCATCATCACCACCGTCAAAACTCTCTGCTTTTTCAGATTTCCGGCTAGAATCAAAATCCTGTAAAATATTAGAGTCTTTTTCTATTCTCTCCAAAGTGGAAGTGTTTCGACTGGTTGCATCAACATTTTTCTCAAGGTCTCTCTCCTTAGGATCGCAACGTTTTTGTTCTAACAGATGGCATGTCAAGAAGCCGAACTCTATCTTTCTCCACAGTGTCAACTATTTTATCCCGTTCCAAGTCTCTCCTCCGGTCCCGTTCCCTTTCTCTATCTCGTTCTCTCATTCGTTTTCGTTCCCTGCATCTTGGCCAGTCTTTATCAGCTTCCCTATCCCAGTCCCTTGATCTTGCATCTCTCCTCTCTCGCTCCTTCTCACACTCCCTTTCCCATTCATACTCAAAACGCTCCCGTTCAGGAGCCCTTTCCCGACTGACAAATGACCCAGATCTGGAATGTACTCCTCCTGGAACTATGACTTCTGGAATCTCTGCAATCTGAAGATTTACTGCGGCTACGCTCGCGTCGTTTCAGCTGATCGATTCTGGACTTGCGTTCTCCAGATGGTTCAATGCTTCTATTCCGCTCTCTGTCCCTAGAGTTACCATGCAATAACCTTTTCCTTGCAGTATGATCATCTGCACTACGGCTCATCACTCTTGTCTATAGGATTTCCGCATCTGTTTGGGTTCCCTTCTTCCTCAATTACGCTCACGCTCTCTGGTTCTATCATCTCTTCTGTTGTCTGTGCGTTCCACTGTATGATCTTCTCTACGTTCTTCTCTTTCATCATCACCCCTTCCTTGATGTCGTGCTGGTGAGGTCTGCCTTCCCTAGTGGCAATCTTCTCAAAGTTCAGGAGATATGTGTCAACAGCAGTCATCCTCTTTAGGAAGCTATTAGGATTCATGCTTCCACTTGCTTCTGTAACCGCAGTATTAGTTGCAGACTTCAGTTGCTGCAGCTACACTTTCTGTGCCTCCAAAAATTCTTTAATTTGGACTCTGTCCTCTTCTGCTTGTCTCTGCCATTTCTCGGTGGCCTCACTCATGCGGATTATATCCCCTTCTGCTTGTCTCTGCCATTTCTCTGTGGCGTCTTTCAGACATGCAGCAGCATCTCTTAGTCTATCATCTTTTGCAGTGTGGGCTCTGTCTTCTGCAATTTCTTTCAGCCATTTCTGCTGGTTCCCTTGCTCACAAGCTCCGCCCACTTTCTGGCATGTAGTGGCATCTGCCAGGGCTTTCAATAGTTCCTCCATTATTATACTGTACTGTGGGCTGTCTTCTTAAACACAGGCAATTTTATATTCCTCCACTGCCACCATAATGCGACAGACTCACTTTCAGGATCCGTGCCTTGTTTTTCAATAAAATGGAGGACGCAGGAGCTCTTTAAATATTTAACCATACTTTACTGGTTGTTTTGACAGCATACAACATAAAACTGAAGACAGAAACAAAACTCTAGCTTCTCATTGAAGCCCTGCATAACTAAACTGTAGTTCCCTTACTATCTTACATAGAAGTGCAAACATACAGTCCAAACATAGGTAGCAGAGGTGTCTTTCTTTTTCACCTCTATCTCAGGCTCTTTATCTCCGGCCTCTCTTTCCAAAGCAGATCCCTCCTTCGGTCATCACCTTCAGGGACTTTCTGTTTCTCTTATCTGTAGGCTTTCTCTTCAAAGCTTCTGGCTTTGGTCCATTAGTTTTCAGTGTGGCCTCTGACGGCGGCCCTGCACACTTCCACAATACTCCAGCTCTGTCAAACAACTCTCCACCTGGAGGCAGCCGAAGGTCTTGATTGCAGCCACACCCAAGCTTTTTAAGCATCTTCTTAACCATCTCACTCCTGGGGAGAAGTCTTGAAGAGCTCTCTACTGCCCTCTGGTGACAAACCATCACAATAGATGATATCCTGCTTGTATGGACAGGTACTAAAAGCAATTTCGAAGAATTTATGGTGAAAGTTAACACCAACTCACTAGGCCTCAGGTTCATCCACAAGATTAATGATCTCAATATCAAATTTCTTGATCTATTGATCAAAAAAGATGAAAGTGGCAAAATATCCTCAACTACATACAGATGGAGCAGCCTAAATATTATGTTATCTAAGGTGGGACATGGATGCATGAGATTATATGTTGGGGAAGCCAGTATAATTAATTGATTATCGTTGACACTTATTGAAAGACTCATTTCTGATGAAGACTTTGATTTCAGTAATATGGGTCTATCAAAGGTTAGCAGAGAGTATATAAAACTACAATTTTATCCCAGCTTATTAAATATACCACCTTGATTTTCTTTCTTTTACCATTCAGATACATCTGAGGATATGGAGCTGATTAATCAAACAAAACTGAGACATTTTGTTCTTGAAGGAATATCGGACATCCCCAATATGCGAGCGCCAATCTTCTATCTTGTCCTTCTCCTTTATCTTGCAATTCTTGGGGGCAACACAACCATTCTTCAGCTTGTCTGCTTGGATCGTCAGCTGCACACTCCCATGTACTTCTTTCTGGGAAATTTATCTCTAATGAACATGTCCTCCACCACAATCACTCTGCATAATACGCTTGTTAGTTTTATATCCCATGATAACACTGTTTCCGTTCGTAGTTGCTATTCACAATTTTACTTCTTCGCATCCTTGGCAGCTGATGAGTTGTTGCTGTTGGCCGCAATGGGTTACGATCGTTTTGTGGCCATCTGTAACCCTTTACGTTATACAGTCATTATGAGACATAAAATCTGTGCATTGTTGACCATCTTGTCTTGGGTGTTGGGTTTCATTGAATTTTTACCATATATCATCCTATTGGTTCGCTTGACGTGTTATAAATCCAACATAATTAACCATTTCTATTGTGACATTGTGCCAATTCTGAAACTCTCTTGCAGTGATAGCTCAACTTTGAAGACCTTGATTATGACTGAGGGAATGTTTACGATCCTTGGCCCCTGTTTTCTCACCGTCGTCTCTTATTTTTTTATTATTGCCGCCATCTTAAGGATCCGAACAGGCACTGGAAGACGTAAAGCCTTCTACACTTGTTCATCACACCTCACCATTGTTGTCCTTCTCTATGCAAGTCTCATTTTCCAATATCTTAAACCAAACTCCATCGACACCTTAGAATCCAATAAGATGTTCTCTCTATTTAACACAGCTGCCGTTCCTTTACTAAACCCACTAATTTACAGTTTAAAAAATAAAGACGTGAAAGCGGCACTGAGAAGACGATTAAAACTTAATTCTACAAACCACATTGAGAAAACCTCTTAATATTATTGGATTTTATTTTTACCTGAGGGCTTCATGTTGGTTGTAGTCACACTTCCGACTGGCTTGAAGCACACAATTTTTATCACAATGTATATATATATATATATTTATATATTCAATGATCAATCCCCCTTTTAAGTGTTTACCTTTCCAAAAAGCCAACATTAAATTAAGTTTTTCTTTGAAATCAACAAAATTGAGATATGCTCCACCCAATCATAGTGCGGTATATTTGTGAATACATAAAATGTAAAATAAAAATAATGATTAAAGACTCTCATGTTATTCCACTTACGTTTGACACCCTCAACCAGTGGAGTAGCTGGGGGGGGGGGGGGGGCGAGGGGCAGCCCTTTTTGGGGGGCGCAAAAATGAACCCAGCTGCAGCCCCGTTCATGCACAGTTCCTCCCTCTTCCTCCCCCGACCCTACTCTCTCTTCTCTACACAAGTCCTGTTCAGGAAAAGAGGAGCTGCAATAGGGAGGAACCAACAAGGGAAGAAGTCAACAGGGGGAGGTGCCTCCAAAGCCACAGGGACAAGGGGGAGAGGAGAGAGAGAAAGAGGGGGGATAGAAAGAGAGAGGGGAGACAGAAGGGAGGAGAGATAGAGGGTGGCGAGAGATAAGTGGTGGAGAGAGCGGGAGAGAGAGAGAGAGAGAGAGGGTAGAGAGAGAAGTAAAGAGGGAGAGAACGGGAGAGAGAGTGAGGGAAGAAAAAGGAGGAAGAGAGAGAGGTGGTGGGAGACAAAGAGAGGGGGAGAAAGAGAGGGGAGAGGAAGAGAGAGATGGATTGAGAGAGAGAGATAAAGAGAGAGGGAAAGAGAGAGAGAGACGGGGAGGGTAGAGAGTGAAGTGGGGCGAGGGGGAGAGAGGGTTAGGGAGAAAGAGAGGGAGAGAGATAAAGAGGGAGAGAGAGGGAGAGAGAGAGAGACAAGGGAGAGAGAGAGAGAGAGAGAGAGATAGAAGGGAAGGGAAGAGAGAGACAAAGAGAGAGAGAGGGAGAGAAATAGGGAGGGAGAGAGATGGAATGAGAGGGAGAGAGAAAGAGAGGTTGCGAAAGAGAGTGAGAAAGAAAGAGGGAGAGAGGTTGAGATAGAGAAGGGGAGAGAAAGAGAAGGGGGGAGTGTGAAAGAGAAGGTGCTATATATATATATATATATATATAATTATCACATGGGGGGGGCAAACGCAGGGACAATCCTGGGTGACAAAACTCCAGAACGCCACTGCCCTCAACCAAACATGAGTTATGATTTCCACATGGATGGCAGTAACCCACTACACAAAAGGTCCTTAAGGAGTCTCTGATTCACTGTTCCACATCTTGTACTCCCCTTTTAGGAGTTCCTTTTGTAGGCACATGGAGTTCCAGAAGGAGATTTTTACTTGCCATGTGTTTGTGATGCAAATCCTTTCTCTTCCTCCTTTTTCTCTTTTTCCACCCCATAACATCCTTCATGTATGTTTCATGTCAGTGTCCCATTGGATGTGGCCCCAGAACACATATCATTGTATCAGTGCTCTTTGAATAGCTATTTGTCAGTTACAACACATTTACATTATTTTGAATGCTTAGACAAAGTAGTAAGAAGATGGGAACTTATATACTCTTCCATTAACTTTACTCTTTGCATAAAATCCACATTACATTTATATTGGCATAGGATACATTACTACATTACACATTGAGATGTTTTGAGTCTCATCTCATTACCGCCCTCCTTTCATACAAACCAGAGTTTTCTCTTCGTTTTCATAGTTTTAAACACTCTCCAAATTAACCTGTTGAGAACAAAATTACAATTTAAAAAAAATACTAGAAAAGATGAACGTTTGGTTAACTAATATTTCCCCCCTTAGTCCCATTTGGGCCTCAATAGTTAATACAGACCAGACATCACATTACGTGTCTTTATTTAAAAGTACTCATAACTTTATCTTGGTTTACTGATGCCTTCTCCATATGTATAGTAGGACCTCAATAGTTATTATACACCATACATTACATTATGTGTCTTTATTTAGAAGTACTTATAACTTTATCTTGCTTGACTCATGCCTTCTCCATATGCACAGTTGGACCTCAATAGTCAATAGACATCACACTACGTGTCTTTATTTAGAAGTTCTCATAAATTATCTTGGTGAACTCTCTGAAATGGTCGATTTCAGATGGAAACATCCAACAAATCATAAAATCCCCAAACTCTAATGGTCAATTTATCTCTAGTTTCCCATATTTTAAAAGCATCACACCCTCTGACATCTCACATTTGATCTACAAATACTATTCGAACTGACTCCTTAATCTTCAGACGTTCTCTGACAATATGTGACATGCTTGTAACTCCGCTTCCCAACATCTACAAAAAAAATCAACTTTTTGACTGATGGATTTGACCAGAACACCATCACGCAATTTCTTCTCTTTTGTATCTAATAGCATCTACATTAACAAAAGCATGGACCTTAACTAATTATTGTGTCTTGTCTATTTTCGGTGAGATGTTCCACCAACATACTAAATAAACCATATTAAAATATATTTCACTTAGGATTCATAAATGTGAGTGCAATACATTTCCATATTTACATATGTAATGTTTGTGTATAACTCTAAGGAATGAGATTTATGTGTAAGCTACCTAAAGTTACTGCTTGGAAATTAATTAGGAAGTCATCTGGATCAGGATAATACCCTCTTCCAATGAGAGATTGGACCATCTCATGAAGTTATTGTTGCTCTAACATTTATAATGAGCTCCGGTGGTTAGGAGTCGGTTCTTTCATAGCTGAAACTTGGATTTGCTTAAGTCATTCATACCTCACAAAGACCACCTGAGCTTACAGTAAGTGAACTCCTAGAAGTCCAGTAAGTATAGCTCCTGGAATAAACAGGAATAGCTGATGTGGTCATGTGATATAAATACAATCACTTTACCTGTTAAGTTATTATCAAGAAAAGCATTATATATCATTATCGGCTTGGTTTTGAGAACAAAGATGTAAGAGGGATGTTGTCCACATCTGCAATAGATGTAGATGTGCCCCTAGGTGAGATGCAATGTGCGTAGTACTGGTGAAACCCTTTACACTTGGGGATCATCATGGCCTAGCCAGCTGGAACTGTAATAGTGAGGTTCTCGGGCCATAGGTGTTATATAGGAGTGTCCTTCTCCTAGGTGGATGGCCAAATCAAGCTGCATCTGCTTGAGTTTGGAATCAGAGTTTTCCTTCTCTTAGGCTGGCTGCCAACCAACAAGCCAAGCCTACCTATCCGGTTATACACTCAGTCTTGCCATAACGTAGCATGCTCTGTGAAAATGTTGGGCACCAATGAGAAGGTGTTGCTATGGATTCAGTAATGTAGGAGAGGCCATATGCAATGACCGAGCCAGTGGTCAGGCGGCAATCACGACATACAATAAATATGAGACGCCAGTGATTATTAAACAAGTACTAATCAATAAACATCCATATTGTCAGTCTATATGTAGAAAAATGACTTTCATGTTAGAACTTTACTAAAAAGGCCATGATATGAACCAACATTATGGCAGTCAGAAACTACGTATTATAACATAACTTTAAAATATTTCAACCATCGTCTGAAAATTGACTTCACATCTTTATTTTTCAAATCAGTAGGTTTAATAAAGGAACCATAACCGTGTTAAGGAAGGATGTTGGGTTCCAGATTTATCTTTGAGGTTGGTCTTAGATATAAAGAAAAGAGAATGACATAAAGAAGAACGACAACTGTAATATGTGAGGAACACGTGTAGAAAGCTTTACGTTGGCCAGTGCTGGAATGGATCTTCAGGATGGTGGTAATGATGAAGGTCAAAAGAAACAAGATAAAACCTGAAATGAGTCCATCTAAAAGCATCAAGATCTCTAAAGAAGAGGTGTAACTACAACACAGTTTCATATCAAGTACCATGTCACAGTAAAAGTGGTTGACTACATTGGACAGTGGTTGACTACATTGGATCTATGACAGAAATCCAAAAAAACAGCAAAAAAATATCAACACAGTACAGAATCCATGGCTCATGACCTTGTGGTAATAAGTGGTTGCAGATGGCCACATATATATCCTAGCTCATTGTCATTAGAAGAAGCTCAAAACAAAAAGCAATTTAAAATAAATGAAAGTTAATATTTTCCTTACTTTTGAACATTTCAGTTTTCCCTCGAGCAGAGCTGCTTTTCTCCTCTTATCTCAGCTTACCTCTGCTTATTAGGGGTCGTGGCCAGCACTGCCTGGAAGCTGGACAAATAAAAAAGTCTGACCAGTCAGACGCTGGTACATACTAAGCATGCTCGGTAAAGGGGGTGGAGCTATGCTGGATTATGCACTGTCACTGGACAGGGCCATTGTGTAAGCGGTGTGGCAGAGCTAATGATGCTACAGCCAGGGCTAGGGACATCATTGCCCAGCCTGCTTCCAAGCTCTATGAAGGCACTGCCCCAGTCAGAGCTTGCCATGGATGGGGAGGAGGAGAAAAACATTTCTGCTTGAGGAGAAAACAATAAATAAAAAAAATAACATTTTTAACTTAATTTATTTACCCGTAAACTAATCTTCATTTTGAATAATCTCTGCGCAACAAACAAACATAGGAGCTTTACTTAGATTGGTCCTTAATCTCATGCATCATGTGAAAATGCGTTATTATTATTATAGTTCATTTATAACACGCCAACATATTCTGTAGCGCTGTACATAAATTAAGTTCAGACAACGATAACTACAAATGAACATATAGCAAAGCAAGGAGGGCCCTGTGTTTGAGCTAGGAATCCAATGTCCATGGTGCATTCCCAAAGTACTAAGGATAGAAACTTGCAGACTTACAATCTAAGGTATAGTGAGTGGTAAAAGAGGGAGAGTGTGGTGATTAGCGTGTTAGGGTGGAAGGTGATACGCTTCTTTAAAGAGATGTGTTTTCAGTGAGGTTTTAAATGTTTTGAGGCAAAAGGATAATCTGGTGGAGCGAGGAAAGGAGTTCCAGAGACATGGGGCAGCACAAGAAAAGTCCTGAAGGTGGGAGTGAGAGAAGGTGACAATAGTTGTAGAAAGAAGAAGGTCATTAGCAGAATGAAGTCATTAGCAGAATGAAGTGGGCGGGTGGGGTAGTATTTGGAGATGAGACCAGAAATTTATGGGGGAGCCTTATTGTTGAGGGTTTTGTAAGTTAGGGTCATGATTTTAAATGTTATTATTGAGGCTATGGGGAGCTAGTGGAGTGATTGACAGAGAGGTGATGCCAACACTGAACGTTGTGTATGGAAGATGAGTCTAGCAGAGGCGTTCATAATGGATTGAAGTGGAAATAGTCGGGTGGTGGGTAGGCCAGCAAGAAGCGTGTTGCAGTAGTCTAGTCAAGAGATGATGAGAGAGTGTATTAGGATTTTAGTTGTGTCTTGTGTAAGATAGTGACGAATTCTAGAGATGTTTTTTAGATGGAGAAGACAAGATTTAGTTAGTGATTAAATGTGAAGGATGAAAGACAGAGCAGGGTCCAGTAGAACTTCAAGACAACGGGCTTCGGAGGTGGGGGGTGATGATGTCGTTGTTAAAAGTGACAGAGATGTGAGGAATTGATGCTGTGGGAGAGGGAGGGAAGATTAGGAGTTCAGTTTAGACATGTTGAGTTTGAGATGGTGGGTGGACATCCAAGAGGATATACTAGAGCGGCAGTTGGAGATGTGTGTTAGAAGAGAGGGGGATAGATCTGGTGATGGTAGATTTGGGTGTCATCTGCACAGAGATGATTATGAAGCCCAAAATAGTTTATGAGGATACCAAGTGAGGAAGTTTAGATGGAGAAGGGGAGGGCGTCTAGACTGATCCTTGGGGTACACCAACAGACAGGGGATGAGGAGAAGAAGAGGTGTCAGAGATACTGAATGATCAATTTTGTAGGTATGATGAGAACCACGGAAGTGTCTCGAATACCGAGGGAGAAGAGGATATGGAGTAGAAGTGGATAGTCAACAGTGTCAAAGGCAGCAGAGAGATCTAGAAGAAGTAGTGACCTTTTGACTTGGCGCTAAGCAGGTCATTGGTGACTTTAGTGAGAGCTGTTAATATGTATAAAGGAATTCTTATAGTTTTTCAAGTTGCATTGGTTAATGTATGACAAATATTGGAATACAGTATTAGCTCAAATTGTAACAAACGGAGAGATTATACCATAATGCACACAGCAGTCAATAGATGGAGCCTTAAAAATGAGAACCTCCATCACATGTTGTCTGGCACCCATTGTTTTATTACATCTACTACTTTTTCCCCCAAAACCCCTTCAAATCTTTTAAATAATCCATAATATCAACCAAGTCATTTTTATGTGACTTCCTAACTGCGCCATTTTGAATGCTATTATACAATGTTTCAAACATTGACCTAATCTACTCATCCGATCAATAAATACTCTAATACTAATATAATACATTATGACATTTAATCCTAGTTGCCCACCCACTTAGGAGTAACTAATCAATGGTCATTGTTCAAAGACCAAGAACTGGTCCATTACAAACACTTTTGTAATGGAAGGCGAAGGCGATCCTTGCCAGCAACTGAGGACCTCGCGAAGCGAGGGCCGCAGTTGCTGGATTGGAGCGCTGAAGGTGCTCCTTGCCAGCAACTGTGACCCTTGCAAACTTCACGTCGCAACACAAACAACACGACACACCAATTACGACACTCGCTAAGTTTTACGAGCAACGCAAACAACATACAACACACGTTAACACACATTACAGACTCGCAACACTCGGACGCTACTCGCGAACATTACAAAATTCAAAACACAATACATACTGTGAGCATAAAGGTGGAATAGTGGTTGATGGGAGATACATCAGACCTGATTTGCTAGACAGCAACCAGAGGATTTCTCAGTTAAATGCCCCAGGGAGAGATGTTACAGTTTGCAATATGCATAGCTGATGCTCTGCAAAACATGGTATGGGTCCCTGGGGCGGAGTATTTGGAGAGCAGGGGGGGCCAATGCTCCAACAGCACTAGTTGCTGTATAACAGACCACAGCTTGGATCTGGTTTTTAAGAGTTAGCTAATTGGCACTCACCTGTAGCTACTCAATTAGCAGACAGGCCTTTAAAAGAAGAGAGCAGCCTGCTCCAAGAGGGAGAGGAAAAGACAGCTAGGAGAGGCTGCGCTTATTGCAAAGACATTGCTTTTGTTTGTTTTGTTATTATTTAAAGTACCTGCTTTCAAACTGAATAAAAAAGGAAAATTGAGCTGAAGGTGTCCTGGACTTTGTATACCCTAGAAGGCTGTGGTTACTGCAAGATCGGTGACAATCCTACCTGTAAAAGAAGTGGTTTGTCACATATGGTGGAGAATGCGGGCATCCACGTAAGCCTGAGGGTAGAAGTCATTTAAAGCTCAACATGGAGGATGTTATCAAGGCTCTGATCCAATCCTCCTCTGTGCAACAGGAGACTAACAGGAGAGCTGCAGAAAACAGTGCAGCCCTGCAGCAACTGGTGCTGGCCCAGGCAGAGTGTGCTAAAGTCCTGGCCAAAACACAAATGGAGGGCACTGAGTCCTTGGTGAAACAGCTTGTTGTGACACAAGCGGAGATGTTTAAAGTACCCCGTGAGGAGCAGCAAAAAGTCACCCAGGGACTACAACAGGTAATCCAAGCGATCTCTGGAAAACTGAATGGAGACCCTGATGGAAGATACCAGGGGCCAAAGGTGATTCGGGCGAGCCACTATCTTCAGAAAATGACCGCATCAGATGATGTTGAGGCGTACCTTCTGGCATTTGAGCGCACTGCTGAGAGGGACGGATGGCCGGCTGGTGAGTGGGCAAGCATACTGGCACCGTTCCTAAGTGGAGAGCCGCAGAAGGCATATTATGACCTAGAACCAGCCGATGCAAGTATCTACAGCAAATTGAAAGCTGAAATCTTGGCACGACTGGGTGTAACCTCTGCAGTACGTGCCCAAAGGTTCCACTCGTGGTCATATTCTTCAGACAAAGCCGCACGTTCCCAAATGTTTGACCTCATACACCTTGCACGGAAATGGTTACAACCTGAAATCCATTCAGCTAGCCACATTGTGGAAACCTTAGTAATGGACCGGTTTTTGCGTGGTTTACCAGCTTCCCTGCGTCGCTGGGTCAGCCAAAGTGACCCCCATACAGCTGACCAACTGATTGCCTTGGTGGAAAGATATGCGGCTGCAGGAGAACTGCTATGTCCTACTTCACAGGAAAACCCTCGCAATCCTAAGCCCCAAGATTCTGCAAGACCGGGTAAGACTGTTCAAGGTTTAAGGGGGGCATCCAGGTCTAATAGGCCTGGGAAAGGAACTAATTGGTGGTCAGACTGTACTGTCAAATGTTTCAAGTGCAAAGAGGATGGTCATATGGCCAAAGACTGTCCATTTAAGGATGAACCTATGGAATGCAATATGGGCAAAAGTGAGGGAACACGTTCATTTTTGCTCAGTTGTTATGGTATTGTTAACAATGACTATGATAATAACGCTCATAAATGCTGTGTAACTGTGAATGGAAAAATGTCTAAAGCATTACTTGATTCAGGTAGTATGGTTATGTTGGTAGCAGAGTCTATAATACCTTGTGTAAAACCTGATCATGGACAGAAAATAGGCATTATCTGTGTTCATGGTGATAAAAAGGAATACCCCACTGCGGAAGTAAATATTGGAACCCAGTATGGGAATTTAAAGTACCGAGTGGGTGTAGTACCTAGATTAGCCCATGAGGTAGTGATCGGTAGAGACTTTCCTCATTTTCTAAAATTATGGGCAGCTTTACAAAAGACAGACCAAAATTTATCAGAAATGAGTCAGTCTGTCGAGGATAATGTGTTCCCTTTTTCCGATATTGACTTGGGTTTTGACCACTGTGACGGAAAAATAAGGAAAAAGAAAAAATACTGCCCTAAACCAGTATTAATAGGAGATAACCCAGCTCAAACTAGTGAGGAGCCTACTAATAATGCAGACAAGGATAAGGACTTAATTGATATTGGAATTAGTCCAGGTAACTTTAAAAGCGCTCAGTGGGAAGATCCCACTTTAGTGACAGCTAGAAATGATATTAAAGTTGTAAACGGGGTTGTTAATCAGCCAGGAGGAGCACTGCCGTTCCCCTATTTTGAAGTACAAAATGACCTAATTTACCGTGTAGAAAAAAAGGATTCAGACATCATTAGGCAGCTGTTGGTTCCTCAGACTTACCAGAATATAGTGCTAAAGTTGGCTCACAGCCACATATTAGGGGGACACTTGGGAGTCGGAAAAACTAGAGAGAGAGTCCTTAGACGGTTTTACTGGCCTGGAGTGTTTGCTGCTATTACAAACTATTGCTCCTCATGTCCTGAGTGCCAGTACAGGGCTCCTTTCAAGACTTTTCGTAGTCCACTTGTACCCTTACCCATAATTGACGTGCCTTTTGAAAGGATCGCTATGGACTTAGTGGGGCCACTGGTAAAGTCCGCTAGGGGACACCAATATATATTAGTCATCTTGGACTATGCAACTCGCTATCCTGAGGCCATTCCCTTGCGTAATACCTCTGCAAAGCTAATAGCTAAGGAACTTATGTTGATGTTCAGTAGGGTGGGTATCCCTAAAGAAATACTGACAGACCAGGGGACCCCGTTCATGTCCAGAGTCACAAAAGAGTTGTGCAGGCTCTTGCAGGTTAAACATCTTAAGACCTCAGTATATCACCCACAGACTGATGGTTTAGTAGAGAGGTTCAACAAAACCCTTAAGAGTATGCTACGCAAGGTAATTGATGCAGATGGAAGAAATTGGGATTTTTTATTGCCATATCTACTGTTTTCCATTAGGGAAGTTCCACAGGCCTCCACGGGCTTCTCTCCTTTTGAATTATTATATGGAAGACATCCCAGGGGAATATTGGATATTGCTAAGGAGACCTGGGAACAGGAGACTACTCCTCACAGGAGTGTAATTGAGCATATAGCTCAAATGCAGGATAGAATGGCCACCATCATGCCTATTGTCAGGGAACACATGCTGGAAGTCCAGCAGGCTCAGAAAAACAGCTATAACCGTAATGCTAGAGTCAGAGTGTTCCAACCTGGAGACAGGGTATTGGTTCTGGTCCCTACTGTGGAGAATAAGTTCCTTGCGACTTGGCATGGACCCTATGAAATAATAGAGAAAGTGAGTGATGTCAATTATAAAGTCAGACAACCAGGAAGAAGAAAGCCTGAACAGTTGTATCATATAAATCTGTTAAAGCCATGGAAGGACAGGGAGGTCCTGGTTGCTTTAAAACCTTCAGAACCTCCTATAGTAGAGCCAGATGTGAACGTATCTAAGACTCTGTCTGTCCATCAAAAGCAAGAGGTCAGAGATTTCATCAGAAGAAATAGGGATGTTTTCTCGATAGTTCCAGGAAAGACTAAAGTGATTAAACATGACATAATAACCGAACCAGGGAAAAGAGTTAACCTCAAACCCTATAGAATTCCTGAGGCCCGGAGGGAGGTTATAAACTTAGAGGTTGAGAGCATGTTAAAACTTGGAGTCATTGAAGAATCCCAGAGTAACTGGAGTAGTCCTATTGTATTGGTGCCAAAACCTGATGGCACATGGAGGTTCTGCAATGACTACCGCAAGTTAAACGCCCTCTCAAAATTTGATGCTTACCCAATGCCAAGAGTTGATGAGTTAATAGAAAGACTGGGCAAAGCTCGTTATCTAACAACCTTGGATTTAACAAAGGGTTACTGGCAGGTCCCGCTCACTGAAAGAGCCAAAGAAAAGACAGCCTTTTCAACACCCAGTGGCCTGTTTCAGTACACTGTATTGCCATTTGGGTTACATGGGGCACCTGCCACATTCCAACGAATGATGGACAGAATTCTTAAACCTCATGTTCGTTATGCTGCAGCATACTTGGATGATGTCGTCATCCACAGTGCAGACTGGGAATCCCACCTCCCTAAAGTTCAAGCGGTACTTGATGCTATCCGCTCAGCAGGCTTAACTGCCAATCCTTCCAAGTGTACGATTGGTTTAGAGGAAGCTAAGTACTTAGGTTATTCTATTGGGAGGGGTTTGGTTAAACCACAGGAAGCCAAAGTCGAAGCCATACAAAAATGGCCACAGCCCCTTACAAAGAAACAAGTAAAGGCATTTTTGGGTTTAATTGGATATTATAGGCGGTTCATTCCAGATTTTGCTACCATTGCTGCACCCCTGACAGACCTTATTAAAGCAAAATCCCCAGTCATAGTTAAATGGTGCCCTGAGGCAGAAAAGGCTTTTAAGAGTCTGAAGGAAGCTATCTGTAGCCATCCTGTCTTAGTGACCCCAGATTTTTCCAGGGATTTTATAGTTCAGACAGATGCTTCTGATGTGGGCTTGGGGGCTGTTCTTTCACAGGAATACCAGGGTGAAGAACACCCTGTTTTCTTTTTAAGCAGAAAGTTAAACCCACATGAGAAGAACTACTCTATTGTTGAAAAAGAGTGTCTTGCTATTAAGTGGGCATTAGACTCTCTTAAATACTACCTACTAGGCAGAAGGTTTCGATTGATAACGGACCATGCTCCTCTGACGTGGATGTATCAGAACAGGGAAAGTAACTCCAGAGTAACCAGATGGTTTTTGAGTTTGCAATCTTTTAATTTCACTGTGGAACACAGGGCTGGTCTGCAACAAGGTAATGCTGATGGGCTTTCGAGGGTACACTCCCTGATTTCCATGGTCGCTCAAACCCTTGGGTATGAGCTGGGGGGGAGGATATGTGAGCATAAAGGTGGAATAGTGGTTGATGGGAGATACATCAGACCTGATTTGCTAGACAGCAACCAGAGGATTTCTCAGTTAAATGCCCCAGGGAGAGATGTTACAGTTTGCAATATGCATAGCTGATGCTCTGCAAAACATGGTATGGGTCCCTGGGGCGGAGTATTTGGAGAGCAGGGGGGGCCAATGCTCCAACAGCACTAGTTGCTGTATAACAGACCACAGCTTGGATCTGGTTTTTAAGAGTTAGCTAATTGGCACTCACCTGTAGCTACTCAATTAGCAGACAGGCCTTTAAAAGAAGAGAGCAGCCTGCTCCAAGAGGGAGAGGAAAAGACAGCTAGGAGAGGCTGCGCTTATTGCAAAGACATTGCTTTTGTTTGTTTTGTTATTATTTAAAGTACCTGCTTTCAAACTGAATAAAAAAGGAAAATTGAGCTGAAGGTGTCCTGGACTTTGTATACCCTAGAAGGCTGTGGTTACTGCAAGATCGGTGACAATCCTACCTGTAAAAGAAGTGGTTTGTCACAATACACACAGCACATACATAAAAAGCTTACCTACAGCAAGAGGGAGCATCCAGGACCTAAAAAAAACCAACTTACACCTTCATTTCACTCAAAATAAAAGAGTTTTGACACAAAAAAAATTCCTAAGCGATAGAAAAAATGTCCGCCGAACAAAACGAAAACGAGGCTACACACGCAAACACCATACGAGACACGTTACCAGACATTACGACCTCGCAAACATCGGACGCAACATGCCGACATACAAACATTTCAAACACAATAAATACAAACAACACACACATAAAAAGCTTACCTACAGCAAGAGGAACCATCCAGCACCTCAAAAAACCAAGTTACACCTTCATTTAAATACAAATAAAACACTTTAGACACTAATAAAATCGCTAAGCGAGAGAAAAAATGGCCGACGAACAAAACGAAAACGAGGCTACAGCACTCTCAACACGTAAAACACCACAACACACTCGCAAAACACCACACGAAACTCTAAAAACACCACGAAGCACCGACGGATAATCCGCAAAGACGCATACCACAGAAAACCTGCCATTTTACACCAATGCGGAAGTACACCACTACGCTAACGGTTTCGTCTGGCTCACGCACAGTATTACACTGCACACATTCATCACGCTTACACAGCAGCTCCACACCACTAATGCTGCAGCAACATGAAAACAGATTGCCAGCTCTTCAACACAATGCTTCAAAATAGGTAAAGTATATTCATTCATTATTACACACCAAACAGCATTACATATAAATTTATTAATGTATTAGATCTTTCATTTTTATACACCAAACAGCATTAGCTACCTTACAATTTAATTGCCGTCATTTTTTGACGGGCAATTCGCTAGTTATATAATAATATATATCACATATATAGATGTCAGTGTATGTAGCATTTGCAATGTTGGTCACGCAGTTGCGTCCCTCGCAAAGTGAGGGACAGAACCGCGAGCCTTGCGAAGCGAGGAGAGCCAGTGTAGCAGTTGAACTGTGAGCCTCGCGAAGCGAGGCGAGCTAGTGGAGCAGTACTTACACACAGAGGAGAAATACACAGGGATGGGACAGGGGGAGTTGGTGGAAAGAGACAAATGCCATTCCCAAGCAGAAAACTTGCAGATTAACGAAACCTGCAATGGGCGGCACGTACAGTAGGCGGGAGGAAAGGGTTGCAAAGAGCGCCAAAGGCCAAAGGGACGGAACCGCGAGCCTTGATGGCCAATTTCCTAGTATATATATAAATTATGGGTCAAAGCTTTCATGGGAAAGATTGGTAATGCATGATTATGTTTAATTTTGCTATTTGTTTTAAATTTTTCGTTTCCCCTGTGCATATAATTTCTGGGGGATTTGTCGACCCTATCCCCCCCAGTTCCTACGCCCCTAAAGAAGGGGAATAAAACATATACACATTCAAGAAATACTAAATTAGAAGTAATTACAATGGTGTACATTGCATAACACCAGGTTGCAGACCGTGCAACCATATCATGGAAAGGTTTTGTTGTATGGTGAATGGTGAGCGTCCAATAAAAGTGAGGGGTAAAAATAAATGTAAGTTAACAGTAAAATATGAAGAGTAAAAGGAATGGGAAATATGTAGAGTAGGTTCTATAAGTTAGTTGGTGGCGCTATCTCGCCACCCAATGAGTGATCTACAGATGGAGAAAGACTTCAATTGAATCGAAAAGTAACACAGTAAAAAACGTATAAACATTGAGAGTATTAGTAAAAATATAAAAGGTGGAAAAGACAAAAACAAAAATCCCACAAAATACATTATCGCTGAGCACTCTCAGAATCACATATTATAATTGTCAAACTGCGATTTGTCGTCACGTTTGTGAGCCTTTGCGTAGCAAGGCGAGCCATTGAAGCAAAGAAGTCTTCCGAGCTCGGACCTCTCATCGGCTGTGAGCCTCGAGTAGCGTGGCGAGCAGTTGAGGCATTGAAACTCGGAGCACTTAGGCAGAAATGAGTGCCGAAGGCACTCCTGCGAGCCTCGTGAAGCAAGGTGAGCTGTTGAGGCATTGAAAAACGCGGGACTTAGGCAGTAGTGCGAGGTGAGCATTTCAGGCATTGCCTCTTTTCATAGCATCCAAGCAGTTAGGAAACGGATGTAACATAAATTAGTTAAGTTTAATATTTTTTATTTTTTAAAATATATTAAATGAGGTTACGGAGAGTTGCACAAGACACACACATCCTCACTTACCTTCTTTCAAAGAGAAAGATCGTTGGTCAACTTATTGGAGAGGTTTGGTCAACTAATTGCTCATCTGAGAATTATTTAATATGATGTAGGCATTATTAGTAGTAGTAGTAGTAGTAGTCGTAGTCATAGTAGTAGTACTAGTAGTCGCATTTCTTATTTACATTTCTATAATAATTTGTATAACGTGACGGAATTAATGTATTATACCCAATTATCTCTTTAGAGTATTTGTTGTTGTTTAGTCTTTCAGTTTAGTTCGACTCTCTGTGACTCTATGGACCACAGCACACCAGGGACATCTCTCACTCACTGCCCCTCTGAGCTCCATCAAGTTCATGTTCGTTGCTTCAGTGACATCATCTATCCATCCCCACCTCTGTCATCTCATTTTTTCTTTTGCCTTCAATCTTTCCCAGCATCAGAGTCTTTTGTAGGGAATCCTACCGTCTCATGTTTTTGCCAAAAATATTTGAGCTTCAGTCTCATGATCAAACCTTCTAGTGAACAGTTTGTCTTGATTTCCTGAAGTATTGATATATTGGCTCTTCATGCAGTCCAAGGGACTCTAAGCACTCTTCGCCAACACCACAATTTAAAGGTGTCAATTCTACGGTGCTCAGACTTCTTTATGGTCCAGATCTCACATCCGTACGTTACTGCTGGGAATACCATAGTTCTAACTATAGGGAGCTTCGTTAATAGTTTAATATCCTTATGTTTTACTAGTTGTCAAAGCTTGCCATAGCTTTCCTCCCCAGAAGCAAACATCTTTTAATTTCATGACTACAGTCGCCATCTGCAGAGATCTTGGATCCGAGAAAAATAAAATCTGTCACTGCCTCCACTTCTACCCGTCTATTTGCCAGGAAGTGAGATTGACCTTTTCCATGATCTTTGTATTTTATTTTTTTTTTGCATTCTATTCTCTTACCCTCATCAATAGATCCTTTAGTTCCCCCTCACTTTCAGCCACGAGAGTATTATCATAGGCGTATCTGAGGTTGTTGATATGTCTTCCAGCAATATTGATTCCGGCTTTGGATTCATCCAGTCCAGCCTTATGCACAATGTACTCTGCATATAAGGTGAATAAATAAGGTGACAATATATAACCTTGTTGCACTCCTTTTCCGATCTTAAACCATTCTGTTGTCCCATGTTCGGTTCTGATCGTGGCTCCTTGATCCGGAGGAGAAAGATGATCTGGTACTAATCTCTTTAAGAACTTGTCACATTTTCTTGTGATACACACAGTCAAAGGCTTTAGAATAGTCTATGAAGCAGAAGTAAATGTTTTTCTGGAACTCTCTGTTTTCTCTATTATCCAGCGGACATTGTCAGTTTGATCTCTGGTGCCTCTTCCTCTGCTGAACCCGGCTTGCACATCTGGTAGTTCCTGGTCCATATATTTTTGGACTTGAGTTTGTAGAGTCTTAAGCATTACCTTGCTGGCATGTAAAATTAGTGCAATTGTTTGATAATTGGAGCAATCTTTTGCACTACCTTTGTTGTGTTTGGGATGTAGACTGACCTTTTCCAGTCTAATGGCCATTGTTGAGTTTTCCAAATGTGTTGGCATAAGGCAAGCATTACTTTCACAGCATCATCTTGTAGGATTTTGAATAGTTAAATTGGGATTGCATCAACTCCTGCAGCCTTGTTATCAGCAAGGCATCCTAGTACCATGTCACTTCGCTCTCCAAGATGTCTGGCTCCAACTCATTGGACAAGCTATTGAAGTCATCACTGCGGTTACGATCCTTCCTGTATAGATCTCCAATGTATTCATGCCACCTCTTCTTTATCCGATCTTCTACTGTTGCCAGTTATTCCAGGTATCTTTTGGTTCCCTACTTTAGCATTCCAAGCTCTTATGATGATAGTAACATATTTTCTTGGTTTTATATCAATTGCGTGTTGAAGATCTTCATAGAACTGGACAACTTCAGCCTCTTCAGTATCCTTAGTTGGAGAACAGACTTGTATCATTGGATTGTAAATGGCTTGCCTTGAATTTGAATTGACATCATTTTGTCATTTATGGGGTTGTAACTGAGCACAGCTTTGGCCACTCTTTGATTGACTATAAGGGCTACTCCTTTTCTTCTGAAGGATTCTTGGCCACAGTAGAAGATCTGGTTGTTATCTGATGTGAAATGTCTCATTCCAGTTTATTTAAGTCTACAAATTCCCAGGATATCAATGTTTAACCTTGGCATCTCATTCTTGACCACGTCCAGTTGACCCTTCTAGCATTCCAGGTTCCTATGCTGAATTGGTCTTTGAACCAGTGGACTTTCCCTTCCCCTCCAGACACATCCACAGCTGGGTGTCCGTTCGGCTTTGGCCCAACCCCTTCATTAGATCTGGCGCTTCTTGAACTCGTTTTTTTACTCTTCCTCAGTAATAGGGTTACCTTCTGACCTAAGGGGCTCATCTTCCAATGGCATATTATTATGTCTGGGGTTGTGCCTATCCATAAAGTTATCTTATCAATGTTACTGGAGTGGGTTGCCAGTTCCTTCTCCAGTGGATCGTGATTTGTCTGACCTCTCTGCCATGATCTTCCCATCTTGGCTGACCCTACATGGTATACCTCACTGCTTCATTTAAGTTCACAAGCCCCTTCACCATGACAAGGTAGCAATCCAGAATGGGATATTATGTATTATTTCTTACTAAATGACCATTTATTCTGCATTGTACTCAATGTAACAACCTGAACAACCATTGTCTATGCAGTGTCTATATAAGCTATACAGTGCCAACACTACAGTCAATTATAATCAATTAAAAAAAATATAAACAACTTTTACACATGCTTTCTGTATGTGATGGTGCAGAACACATATCGTGACTTCAGTGTCCCTTTCCAACGTCTCAGCCGTAGTTTCAGTCATGACCTCAAATCTGTATTTTTAAAACTCTATATCACAATGTTTATCAAAGTTATGGAGCACTTGGGGAACATGAAGGAAATTAGTTCCTTAGGAAGAAGTATGTGTAGATATGAACATAAGAGTCAAGACTGGAAAAATAGAGCAATGGTCACTTTACCATCAAGAGCCAGGATTTACTTAGAAGAAACACAAAGAAGATAATATTAAATACATCTCCAAGGTATCCAAGAAGTCACCAGCATGATCATGATTTTTAACCAAAATAAGTTTTTGCTTTTGTTATAACGGAGAATATAAATAAAGATTAGCAAGGTTTATGGGAATGAGAAATGTTGGTGCCACATCTACAAGTCGTAGGATCACTACCATCACAGTGCTGTATCACTAAGGTAAAAGGAGTGGGGCAAGTTGTCCAAAAGGAAGAAGTAGCCATTTGTTTTGGAAGTTGTAACGGAGCAGGAACACGCAGTCCAAAATCTCCGCTGGTATACGGTCAAATACCCAAGAGGCACTACAGTTTCACCATCCCCGACCTCCCATATTGGACGACACACAATTTGGGAGTCAAATGAATACTGACTTTATTTTGTTATTGCAGAAATATATATACATCTCTTTGGCCACAGGCAATACACATGCCCATATTTGGCCACACACAATACACATAAAGAGAACAATAGGGGGGTCACACCTCCCTGGCAACTTTGATACAATCAGACATTAATTCAATTACACTTCTTTGTTCTTATCTGAGAATGAAAACACTGTATACAATAGACTTCCTTTATCTTATGCAGAGTCGCTGTAACAAGATTATCTCCCATGCCAAGTAGCTGTAAATGTCTGGGACACTATTCTGCAGAGCATCAACCAACAGACATATAGTAGGATCATATTTTAACCATAATAATCATAAAACAGGGTAAAACAGTGATGGGTTCCGCTACACACCTCTCCCGTGACCATAAGCCGGCATACACGGTCTGATCCCGACGGATCGGCCTGGGGATGTCCGGACAAAAGTATTTGTTGGTCAATTCTCTAGTTTGACAACCCATCAGCATTACTGCAATTCACATTTACTCACATTTCCAATAGTTCAATTGCCATGTAGCTAAAGTCTTTCCCATAGTCTTTCATTATATGAATGGGCTTCATGGCACAGTTATCTGGGGTATCATGGTTCACACAGGGCAAGTACAGAATGACCCCCCTGTATGTAAAGGGCCAGAATGAGTGACTTACACTCTGGTATGGCCGAACACTGGTTCCAAAGGGCAATATGTACCAGGGCCATAGTCGCAGGGCAGGAGGCTGGCAAACAGTCCTCTCCAAGCCAAAGTGGCGAAGGGCACTTCGTCACACATCTCTCCTTTGGGGGGAAGTCTAACCAGGTACCTGGATATTTTGCTGTGGTGATGGGGCAACACGCTGAGGGGACTTGAGGGGCAGAGGCCAGCGGCACTCTGCCCTGATGCCAGCTCTTCTGCTGGTATAACCTGCAGGACATCCTGCTCTGTACAAGGGACAAAGGGAGGGCAGAGGCCGACTGCACTCTGCCCCGCTGTCAGCTCTTCTGCTGGGGTACTTGGGACATATTCCGGCTCAGTAGCCAGGGAAACGTGGGGGTCAGTGGGGGTTAACATTTCCTCTGTTAACCCTGGGGCCACATTAGAAGTTAGCTGGGGAGGGGAATTTGTACTTACCCCCTCCTCCGGTTGTCCCAGTGACGGTAGTTGGGGATCTGGACAAGCTGTGGGCGCAGAGACCACGGTCCCATCTGCGCTGTCTGGGAGATTGGTGTCTCCCCTGGTTAGGGTAAACTGTCGCTGGGGGGGAAGGACGACACCTTCTGCCCCCTGTTTCACACTGCCGCTGGGGGGGAAGGACGACACCTTTGGCCCCCTGGGGTACCCACTGCCGCTGTGGAGGAAGGTCGACACCTTCTGCTCCCTGGGGTACACACTGCCGCTTGGGGGGAAGGACGACACCTTCTGCCCCCTGGGGTTCACACTGCCGCTGAGGGGGAAGGACGACACCTTCTGCCCCCTGGGGTTCACACTGCCGCTGGGAGGAAAGGACGACACCTTCTGCTCCCTGGGGTTCACACTGCCGCTGGGGGGGAAGGACGACACCTTCTGCCCCCTGGGGTTCACACTGCCGCTGGGGGGAAAGGACGACACCTTCTGCTCCCTGGGGTTCAAACTGCCGCTGGGGGGGAAGGACGACACCTTCTGCCCCCTGGGGTTCACACTGCCGCTGGGGGGGAAGGACGACACCTTCTGCCCCCTGGGGTTCACACTGCCGCTGGGGGGGAAGGACGACACCTTCTGCCCCCTGGGATTCACACTGCCGCTGGGGGGGAAGGATGACACCTTCTGCCCCCTGGGGTTCACATTGCCGCTGGGAGGGAAGGACGACACCTTCTGCCCCCTGGGGTTCACACTGCTGCTGGGGGGGAAGGACGACACCTTCTGCCCCCTGGGGTTCACACTGCTGCTGGGGGGGAAGGACGACACCTTCTGCCCCCTGGGGTTCACACTGCCGCTGGAGGGGAAGGACGACACCTTCTGCCCTCTGTAGGGCCCGTAGAGAGACCTCGGTCCCATCTCTACCTTCCATCTGGAGGTCATCCCAGGACCAGTCAAAGAAGTCTGGTTCTGCTTGTCGAGTAGGTTGGGGCTGCACAAGGCTGAGCAGGTGTTGGTAGTCCTGCTCCAGCTCCCACTCTCTCGTTACCAGGTGGGTCATGTCTTTGCTCACCTCGCCTTCATCATCCCAGACATACATGCCCATCCGGTAGTCGTAGATGTCCCAAAACCTAGACCCCTCCGTGCTGCCAAGATCAATATCGTCCTCCAAGGCATCCCATAATAAACCCGGGCCATCATAATCATCCCCCTCCGGTAAGTCGTGTTCAGACGTCCAGGGGGTAAGTCGAACGGTATGCCACCAGAGGGCCTGGTATGCGTTGTCTAGCCAGAGCTCTCGCCATACCAGGGTTTCTAGTCTTGTCACCCACTCATCCAGGGGCTGCTCTCCCAATAGATACATCCGCATCGCCACACGCTTCTGTAGCCGCTGCTCATCACTGGGGAGACTCTCACCTCGCCGCCATTGGGCATCTTCCAGGGCATCATACCAGAGTTCCTTTCTGTCTGCATCCCTGTAGTCCGCGGCCGCCTCCTCCTCCTCATCATGAAACGCTGTCTGAAAACTAGCCAGTTCCATCCTGCTGTAGCCAGGGGCGCTGTACGGATACTAGCGTTGCCCTCAATTTGTAACTCCAAACGTTACCGGTGTCTCCGTGCTGCTTTTCCTCTTACTAGGACGCCATCCCACCACTGCCACCAAATGTAACGGAGCAGGAACACGCAGTCCAAAATCTCCGCTGGTATACGGTCAAATACCCAAGAGGCACTACAGTTTCACCATCCCCGACCTCCCATATTGGACGACACACAATTTGGGAGTCAAATGAATACTGACTTTATTTTGTTATTGCAGAAATATATATACATCTCTTTGGCCACAGGCAATACACATGCCCATATTTGGCCACACACAATACACATAAAGAGAACAATAGGGGGGTCACACCTCCCTGGCAACTTTGATACAACCAGACATTGATTCAATTACACTTCTTTGTTCTTATCTGAGAATGAAAACACTGTATACAATAGACTTCCTTTATCTTATGCAGAGTCGCTGTAACAAGATTATCTCCCATGCCAAGTAGCTGTAAATGTCTGGGACAATATTCTGCAGAGCATCAACCAACATACATATAGTAGGATCATATTTTAACCATAATAATCATAAAACAGGGTAAAACAGTGATGGGTTCCGCTACAGAAGTAACTAGAACTTAGTACACAAGAGAGATGTTGAGGCTGAATGGATAACAGAGCACAAGCTTGTTATGTGATTGTTGGTCAAATGTTTTATTAATTTGGAAGCTTAAGTGACGAGAGGCATGGGGGCAATAGGTGTAGGGAGAGATGGGAACATGGAATGTCTTCTTCTGAATTGAGGTTATTGGTGGTTGTGAAACACAAGGTATCACAAGCCCTGCATCAATATAGAAAGAAATTGTGGTGGGCAAGGGTTAACATTGCAAACTATGTGGTGGAACAACCTCTACGGGTGGTGTTGGAAGCAGAATAAGATGGGTAATCTTTCTTTTAATAGTGTTAATTTAAGCTTTTAAGGGGTCAACAAGACCTTGGATTTTTGTGTTGCTTGTTGCGAGAGTACATAAGGACTGGGAAGAGGAGCTAAAAGTAGAGGAGCGATTCTTGGGTCTGGATGGTCAGTTGGTTAAGAATGATAATACGGAGGATTGTTTGGACATTGTTATTGGATTTAACAAACCAAGAAAGAGGCAATCTCCCCATTAGGTTACAAGTTTGAATGCTAAAACTTCATAATGAGAATTTACATCTTCTGTAACCAATTTTACATGAATTAATTAATTACCGAGCTTAAATATGGGCATAAATATAAAACAAATTACAAACATTTTAAAAACGTTATTTGCACAGAAAAATGCTGCAATTTAAAATAAGACACTGATTGGAAAAAAAGGGGATCAAGCCTGCCACAAAATGAATCAGCCTTCAAAAAGATTATAGAGAGACATGAAATAATGATCTAATGATCATGGTAGAGAAGAAAAGGATGGAAGCCTATGATCCTCAGGTGACTCCTCCTATCCGGGAGGCACAACCAAGGTTGGTACCCCAATTTCTGACTAATATGACCAAAATATAAGAAAAGAAAGCAGGGATTCTTATATTCTCCTGGGCTATTACATCAAGCGGTGGACATCAAGTGCACATATATGGGGCACTTCACATGAAAATGTTCCCACGTTTTTTTGATTGGGTGCTTAGTTGAAACGAAAGGAAATATTAAAAATAGATGTTAGATATAAAGCAACACAGTATAGGTAATGGATTGAATGACTACAACAGGCTGCAGGTATTTACTCCAAACCAGCTGAATACTATTGGTGTTTAAAATAATAATACCAAGCTGTAGGGTAAATGTAGATGTAGCTTTTGATAAAATCAATTATAATTGACGAAACGGCTGTCAGGCATTTTAGAGAGTTCAGTTTATATTGCCAAATGAACTAAATATGAGGTTCCCAGTTGGGGCCATTACAATATAAGTCTAAGACTATCTATATGGTTATAGCCTGTAGTAAAGAATATGTAAGGCATTTTTTAACACTGATTCCCCTTAGTAATGTTTTCACTATAGGCATTTACACAACAACTTGGTATTATAAAATTATAATAATATCTCAATCTCAGTGTGAAGCACTAGAAAAACTAATGATCACTATTTATAAATATAATACACCTTAAATCAGCAGAACTGTCTTATAAAAAGCCTGCATCCTCTAACATGACTAATCGGGATTACAATGTCCAATTATATAATTCAAAGGTAATTAATCTGTCTCCATAAATTTAGGGCTGATGAGGGAATCTATATCTGGTTTTAGACCACTTGCTCAGTAGTTTCAGAGGTTACAATATTGGTTCAACATTCAGCGATAGGTTTTATTTTCATGAAAACAAGGAAACTAATTAATGTATTTACATTTTATTGGATAAATCACATTATATCGTGTAAGTATCAAATACAATAATAACAAACATACAGCTGAAAAAGTTAGAAACATAATATATTTTCTATATATTTCTGGAAATATTCTCACAGGAACTTTATCTAAACAGAAATACAAAAAATATTAAAGTTATCGCCTCAAAAAAAGTTCCAAGAAATCTGTTGTGTAAAGGGTTTACCTTTGGCAGACAAATATGGCGGACAAAATTACACTGGTACCTTGATATGGACGAGCCCCAATGGGCAATTATATATTCAAAGCAGATTATTATTTAATACTCTCTCTCAGATGTGGTATAATTCTTTCCATGCTGGTTTAATCAATTGTTTTGGATAATTTCAGTTGTCTTCTCAGTGCTGACTTTACATCTATATTTTTCAAGCTATAAATCAGAGGGTTTAGCATTGGGACAATAGATGTGTTAAAAAGAGCAAAAAGTTTGTTGGACTCCAAGCTGTCTATGGAAACTGGTCTTATGTATTGGCAGAAGAGAGTCGTATAGAGAAGAAGGACGACCGTGAGGTGTGAGGAACACGTGTAGAAGGCTTTACTCCTCCCAGTGCTGGAACGGATCTTCAGGATGGTGCCAATGATGAAGACATCAGAGATAAATGTTAGTGAAGATGGAAAGAGAAGTGTAATGAGCGTTCCTTCTAAGAGGAACAGCATCTCTAAAACAGAGGTGTCACTGCAAGAGAGCTTCATAACTGGGACTATGTCACAGAAGAAATGGTTGATTATGTTGGATACATAGCAGGAAAATCCTAACAATAGTACAAGATAAGGTGTGAACATAACCACTGAGGCCAAGCAACAGACAACGACCAACAGGACACAGACTCTATATCTCATGGTCATTGGATAATGTAATGGGTTACAGATGGCCACATATCGATCATAGCTCATCGCTGTAAGTAGTAATAGTTCATTGGCCTCCAAGCATGAAAATATAAACATCTGTGACATGCAACCAAGAAAAGACACTGTGTTATCACCAGTTATAAATGTCACAAGGGTAGATTGTAAAGTGACGGTGGTAGATGACATGTCAAGGATGGACAAGTTCCCCAAGAAGAAGTACATGGGAGTGTGCAGGTGAGGATCCAGACAGATAAGTAGAAGAATACTCATGTTACCACCAAGAATGATGAGATAAAGGAGGAGAACCATAAGGAAAATTAGAGTTTGTAGCTCTGGGATGTCTGATATCCCTTTAATGACAAAATAACTCAAAAAGGTCAGGTTCTTCTGGTCCATGCCTTCAGGTGTAAGGGGATGGGAAATAAATCAAGTGGTTGATTATTTTAATAAAAATTTTAAACAACACTTTGCACAAAGTATCTAATGACACTCATATTCTTGTCAATGTAAACAGGTCATCTGGTCATATGACAGTGAAGAGACGAGGAGGAGATCCATATAGAATGGCGGGTTACTAGTGAAGTGCCTCATAGATCAGAATTAAGTTTAGTTTAATATTCTTATTAATGATATTACTAATGGGCTACAAGAGAGGACTAATGATTTATACTATTTACTGGAAACTTTGTGACAGGTTCTACATTCTAATAAAAATTAACCAAATAAGAAATTGTTACAAAATGGCAGATAAGTCAAGTATATTTTATCTACAATAATGCTATGAAATACATAATGATGCCTTAGGACCCAAACATCTATTGTAGAAAATATAAATCTAATGAAAACTAAAGGGGGAAAATAAGGTTTAGGAATTGAAGCATGTCTGAATATATAAGACTATCATGAAAATATATTAAACTAAACCATGTTATGGTGATATAATTGGCAGGTTAGATGGGTCTACTGGTTCATAACTTCCCTCCAAATCTGGGTTTCTTTGGAGAAGTGGATCTCACTTTTTTCATGTTGTACAAACTAAATACAGATGTTCTCCAAGTATCTCAACCACCACATCTATTCCTTAGCAGACCTCACCCACAACATCTCCCATCATGCCATAGGAACATAAGCCAATCTGTCTCTTTGTACATCTTGGCCAACATTGAACTTCTCCTGCCATTTTTAGCTGAAAGAAATATTATGTAGACATTGTAATCTGACTTTGATCCAAGTTCAACGTAATATTGCCCAAATCATACCAATAAATATGGATTTCTAATACTGAGTTTCCATTATGAGTTAAATGGCTTGATAATAAAATAACGTACACTTTGTGTTTCTAGAAATATGTTTTTATGCATGTTCAAGAAGCCAACACATAAATAATTCAGACTCTTTGAAGCAAAACTGATTTGAATTCACAGCTTTGTTCGATCTGATTAAGATGACCTGTACAAAAAGAGCTAACATGGAGTGTAAGTTATAACCCATCTATAGTGCTCAGTAATGATTGTCCTCACATACCTGGGGCCAGTACAGTCATACAGTGGTTTCCATCACAGATCACTGTACAGGTTTTATAAGATTTCTTATGGGCCCCTAGAGGTATAATATACCTAGAGGTCTCATCTAGAGCTTGTGTCTTGAGATGGTGATTATCCAGAGACTAATCTTTCAGATAGTCTAAGATTAAAGCAATAGTGCACATTAAAGCAAAATCAAAACACTTTGTGCCTGTATTTGTTCTATGTACATGTTTTACTTGAGACAACAGAGGACCTATAAACAAAAAAGGCTGCAAAAAAGCTCACAATACATTTTGGAAATTGAATTTAAGATTCAGGCCCTTGATTTCTCTACACATTTGATGTAAATATACACGTACAGGGGCGTAGGAACTGCGGTGGGGGGTTGGGGTGGCAAATCCCTCCCAGATTAAATAATTAGGTAACAAAAAAATAGAAATATTAAACTTAATAATATATTACCAGATTTGGCCACACTATGGAGAAGCATGGTTTTCCCACGAAAGCTTTGACCCATAATTTATGTTTTATGGGATCCTACGCCAATGTATACGTACATATGTTTTTTTGTTGCCTCAATGTGCATAGCATTTTACAGAGGCAAGGTACAAATCTATTACCAGACAATATATTTAACATACATGCATCCAAGGGATTACAGAGTCCCTGCCCTGAAGAACTTACAGTCTACTTATATGGAAAACATGTATACAGACACATTGTGGTAAGATGGTATCAGGCTGTTAATGAAGACGAGAGAGAACACGTTTGTGAGGGGCCCTCCCTGGAAGGGGGCTTAATGCTAGAAGGCATTTATATTATGTGCTGAGATGCCTCTCATCAGGGTTTCCTTCCAGGCTCCTAACAACAACCTGTATAAGACTCAACTCATAGATCCTGCAGCGCCAATCACGCTATTTCAAATTTTGCAGCTGTTTTAGTAGATGTGCCTAACATCATATGCATACAAAATCTCTTAATCTATAAAAAATCTATAAAAAATTAGTTATTTAAAATTTTAAAAAAAGTGAGTTTTTCATCATCGGGTTCAATTGCCACGAGCCTCGTTTTCATTTTTTTCTGCCAACATTTTTTTTCTTGCTTAGCCAATTTTCAAGTGACGAAATTCCTTAAAATCGACTTAATTCGCGTGCAACCTGACCCCCAGACGTCCTGGCTGTCCCCCCGTGCTGTGTGTGATGTTTTATTTTAATTGTTTGTTATTTTTCATTGTTTTTTGTGTTTTTTGATGTACGCGTTTCGTCGGCCGTTAAGTTCGTGTAAGTCCGTATTTTTTTTTTCAAAGTTGCGCTTTTCTGTTTTTTTTTCTTACCGGGAGTGAGGTGGCGTACAGCCTCCACCTCCGCAAATGCGGCCTCTTGCTTCACGAGGGTCCACATTTGCGGCCTGCAATGAGCCTTTGGCTCATTGCAGCCGACGTTGGAGCCTCCGCAAATTCTGCCCCTCGCTTCGCGAAGGTCCACATTTGTGGCCAGAACTGCGTCCCTTGCTTCGTGAGGGACGCAGTTCCTGCTATATCGCTTTGCGAGCTCACAAAGCGCAACGACAACTCGCAGTTTGACAACTATAATATTTTATTTTTCAAGATTCACTCAACACAGGGTCTCTACCAGATCACTGGAGAAAAGCAGATGTGATACCTATATTTAAAAAGGGAGCAAGAGCTCACTTCTGTAGTGGGGAAGCTTTTAGAAGGGTTAATAAGGGATAACATACAAGAATATATCTATTTAAACAGGATTATAAGTAGGAGTCAACATGGATTCATGAGGGATAGGTCATGTCAAACAAATCTAATTAGTTTCTATAAGGAGCTTAGTAGGAACCTGGATCAAGGCAACTCAGTGGATGTAGTATTTTTGGATTTTGCAAAGGCTGTTGACACAGTGCCACATGGGAGACTATTGTGCAAACTAAGGGATACAGGAATTGCAGTAAATATCTGCTCATGGCTAAACGACAGGAAGCAAAGGGTTGTTGTAAATGGAACATACTCCGATTGGACTAATGTGGTAAGTGGGGTTCCTCGGGGTTCAGTATTAGGTCCTCTCCTTTTTAACATATTAATTAATGACTTAGAAGTGGGACTGGAAAGTAGTGTCTCCATTATTGCTGATGACACAAAGTTGTGCAAGGCAATTAAATCAGATAATGATGTACTTTCCCTCCAAAGGAATTTACATAAAATTGAGGAATGGGCATCTAAATGGCAGATGAGATTTAATAATATGAATAAATGTTAAATAAAAGTTATGCATCTGGGAAGGAAAAATAGCCAAGCAATTTATAATGTTAATGGAGCAAATCTAGAGGTATCAGATATTGAAAGGGATATGGGAGTACTTGAGGACAACCACCTAGGTAACAGTGCTCAATGACAAGCAGCAGCGGCAAAGGCAAATACAATATGTAAAGAGAAGACAACTGAAGTTATCCAAAACCATTGATTAAATCAGCATGGAAAGAATGTATGCCACATCTGAGAGAGAGTATTTAATAATAATCTGCTTTGAATGTATAATTGCCCATTGGGGCTCGTCCATATCAAGCTGTAACTTTGGCCGCCATATTTGTCTGAAAATGACATCAACACGGCAAACCCTTTAGGTGACAAATTTCTGGGAACTTTTTTGAAGGTCATAATATTAATACTTTGTTGTGTTTCTGTTCAGATACATTTTCTGTGAGAATATGTCAAGAAATATATAGAAACTATGTTATATTTCTAACTTTTCCAGCTGTATGTTTGTTATTTTTGTGTTTGATACTGACACGATATAATGTGATTTATCCAATAAATGTAAATACATTAATTAATGTCCTTTTTTTCATGAAAATAATACCCATCGTTGTATGTAGAACCAATATTGATACCTCATTGAAACTTCTGAGCAAGTGGTCTAAAACCAGATAAAGATTCCCTCATCAGCCATATGTTTATGGCGACAGATGAATTACCTATGAATGATATAATTGGATTTAGTAATCCAGATTAGTCATGTTAGAGGATGCAGGCTTTTTATAGGACAGATCTGCTGATTTAAACTGTATTATATTTATAAATAGTGATCATTAGTTGTTTTAGTGCTTCACACTGAGATTGAGATTGGTATTATAATACCAAATTGTAGTGTAAATGTCTATAGTGAAAACATTGCTAAGGGGGAATCAGTGTTAAAAAATGCCTTACATATTCTTTACTACAGGCTATAACCATACAGATAGTCTTAGACTTATATTGTAATGGCCCTAACTCATAGTTAGTGCTTTTGGCAATATAAAGTGGACTCTCTAAAATGCCTGACAGCCGTTTTGTCAATTGTAAGTGATTTTATCAAAAGCTACATCTACATTTGCCCTACAGCTTTGTATTATAATTTTAAACTCTAATAGTATTCAGCTGGTCTGGAGTGAATACTGCAGCCTGTTGTAGTCATTCAATCAATTACCCATACTGTTTTGTTTTATATCTAACATCTATTTTTTAAATTTTCATTTTGTTTTAATTATGCAGCCAATCAATAAAACATTTTTTGGTGCACAAGTGGGAGCACTTTCATGTGAAGTGCCCCATATATGTGTGCTTGATGTCTGCCACTTGATGTAATAGCCCAGGAGTACATGATAATCACATCTTTCTTTTCTTATATGTTGGGCACCTCTGTTGTGCCTTCCAGATAGGAGAAGTCCCCTGAGGACAGGGTTCATCTCTTTCTTCTCTACCATAATCATTAGATAATTTTTTAATTTCTCGATATAATCTATTTGAAGGACAATTAATTTTTTGGCAGACTTGATCCCCTTTTTTCCATTGGGTGTCTTATTTTAAATTTGTAGCATTTATGAGTGAAAATAAAGTTTTTCTAAATAATTTTCAAATTGGTATTATATTTATGCCCATATTTAAGCTAAGCTAAAACTGGTTAAAGAAGTTGTAAATTCTCATTATGAAGTTTTAGCATTCAAACTTGTAAACTAATGGGCGGATTGTCTCTTCTGGGTGTGTTCAATCCAATAACAGTGTCCAAGCAAGCCTCCATATTATCTTTCATAACCAACTTGCCATCCAAACCCAACTACTTGTAACTCCTCTTTCCTTGTTCCTATGTACTCTCTTAACAACTAACATACAAATCCAAGGTCTTGCTGACCACTTAAAAAATTAAATCACCGCTATCCAATGAAATCCATCACATACTTTGCCATTTTGAGCTTTTATATTAATAATTAAAGGGAAGCACACAAAAAACATATACAAGTCACATTGAATCAATATCTAACCATAAATTCTAGGCTGTAAAAATCCATAAAAAAATATATAACTTTATTGTACAAAAAATGAAAACAGACAAATATTCACACATTTTGACGTATTAAAAACGTATATATACAATTCCCCTCCTGACATAAGACATGTGAATTATATATTCACTGGGGTACATATACTTATAAATTAAAGAGTAATGCCTCATCTACACTGTGTAATGGAGTTTGGACTAAGACCCACTACTTGCCCTCTAACCGATACCGATGGACTCTACTGCTCAATAATGATGGTCTATATCTATAAAGCCATGATATCATAAGGGAGTCAGAAATATCAATACAGAATTTCTCAAGGGTAGACATGGTCCGGAAAATAGTAGAAAATGAATGGATTTGTTTTAATTTTCTAATGCAAATAAAGTCCCAGTTATTATAGCCCAGTCATTGGATGCCGAGAAGGCTTTTGACAGGGTTAGTTGGGACTATTTGGAACTGGAAAGGTTCATTTTGGCCAGGTTTGGCTCACATACAGTAATGACCTTATACAAAAATTCTTCAGCCTATACTCCGGGCTATGCTTAGAAATCAAGCAATTTCCCCATATCCAATGGGACAAGACAAGGCTGCCCACTGTCTCCCTTGTTATTTGCCCGTATAATTGAACCCCTGGCAGTAGCCATTAGCAATGAGAGTTTGGTAAAGGCAATAGACATTGGTCCTTTTAAGAACAAAATTACATTGTACGCTGATTATATCATCTCTGTCCGACCCAAAAAAAACTCACTAAATAATTTGTTTAAAATTTTAGAATTCTTTGGAAGAATTTTCTATTATAAAATAAATACAACAAAAACAGCGATATTGTATTTGAATTTACCATTAGAACTTAGGCTTGAATTAACAGAATTGTATAAATTTAATTGGGATAAAAATGGATTTTCACACTTGGGTATAGAGTTTATTCCAAACTTGAAACTAATTCCAGAACTCAATCTCAAATTGGAAAAAAGTTAGTTTTTCATGGTCGGGCCGAATTGCTGTGATTAAAATGGTGATATTACCAAAAATAATATACATACTTAGATGTATTCTGCTTTATATCAAATATAAAACTATTAAGACATTTCAGAGACTGATTAATCAATTCATCTACAAGGGAAAAAACGCTTGAGTTAACATAAAATTGTCCTCAAGGAGCTTTGCGAGAGGTGGAATGGCGTTTCCAAATGTGTCAGATTACATCAAAGTAATAAATCTAAATCATTTTCTCAAATTTCTCACAATAAAAACTCCTCCAAAATATATTCAAATCGAAAGGTTATTATCGGAACCAATTAATTTGAACGTCCTGTATTGGAACAGTTATAAAGAGAGTAAAACAATAAAAAACTGCCTTTGGTAGTTAAAACTTGTCTACGATTTTGGACTCAGACTAACAAAAAATGGAAATTGATTCAATTCTCATCTCCTATTATACCAATTGATTGTATTTTCGCTGATTTGTTTACAGAGATAAAAGGTAGCAGTGATATTTTAAAAAAAAAAACATTTTTGGGCGATCTTTTTAAAAATGGATTATTTAGATCACTGGAGGATTGTATAAATAATAACATTATTAAAAAAGAAAATGTGTCAGCTTTATTATAATCTAAAGCAGGCAGTCCCTTTTATAGAAATACCATTTAAGTTAACACAAAGATGGTACATGGTTCCCTCTCTCCTGGTTAAAATAGACTCTAATAAACACTCAGGTAACTGTTGGAGTGGTTGCACACACCTACATATATGGTGGTCTCGTAGCATGATCCATACATTTTGGAGATTATGTTTGGATGAAATTTCCAGGATAACTAAGATTGAACCGGATCTAACACCGGAACATATTCTTTTTCATTTCTGTCCAATTACACTTAATAAAGCACAAATGGGTTTCATTATTCACATTTTATTAATAATTAAATGGTTAATAACTAAAAATTGGAAGAAGAAAACCCTACCAACATGGAAAGAAATTTGTGAGATAACTTTAAGAAATAAACAGCTTGAAATTGACTTTCATTGTCCGACTCTCCCCCCTCTACTTTACGGGCCTCATTGTTGGCGTCGTCCAAGGTGCAACTTTCTGACCTGGCACTCATGGCGAGCCTCTCCAAACTCTTTGACCCCTGTGTCTGTGCCCCCACCACTCCTCTCTCCCTACCCCCTCTCCATGCCCTGTTCCCCCCCCCCCTTATTTCCCTCCCCTGTGTCTTTTTCCCCCTCTCATCCCTGTGTCTCTTTCCACCCTCCCCCCCTTTCCCTTCGCTGTGTCTTTCTCCTCCCTCTCCCTCTTCAAGTCTAGCGTGCCTTTGATGAGTGCTGGTCAGGCCATTTTTAAAGTCTTGCGGGCCTCGTGATCTTCACCTAAGTTCTACAGCCTTCTGGCTCGTTTTGAGCCTTTTGTTTGCAAATTACAGCTTTACGGCAGCCATATTTTTCCTCACTTAGATAATTTCTGATCTCCCAAAAACGCCAATTTAACATGAAATTCACTGGCAACCTCACTGACAGCCACCCTGCCTATCCCCCTGTGCTGTGTGTGAGGTTGTAAGTGAATTTTTTAATTAATTTGTGTCTTTCAGTGGTTTTCCAACGGCGTCCGAGTTACAGTCTTGAAAAAAATGTCTCCCGTTAAAGCCTTAGTTTTTGCAAAGTCTTGTGTGCCTCAAGATGAGCCTTCGGCACTCATTGCAAGTCATTTTCAAAGTTTTGCGGGCCTCGGGATGAGGGGCAATGCCTACATCCTTTGGAGCTCATCGTGGGCCTGGCAATGAGCGCCTTTGGCAAGCTTGTAACTTTCAAAATAGCATTACCGACAAACTTGCAATTACGACAACTATTATATGTGATCAAAAATAGTTCTGATCTTTCTTTAATCTTAGACCTTGTACTGTTATCGTCATTATTTCAATTTCAAAAGGTGCTGTGAATAGGCCCTTCCTCTTCTCCGTCTACACATTCTCCCTTGGAACCCTAATAAAATTCTTTGGATTTCAGTATCATCCCTATGCAGATGACACTTAAATCTACCTCTCAGCATCAGATCTACCCCCTCCCTTCGAGCTAAAGTTGCCAACTGCCTAGCTAGCATATCCTCCTGGATGTCTACCAGCCAACTGAAACTCAACCTGCCAAAGACTAAGCTCCTAATATTCCCACCCTCTTCATTAGCCTCTACTCCTCATTTAACACTGTCTGTCGACAACGCCATTATCACTCCCACCACTCAGGCCCGATGTCTTGGGGTTCTACTGCACCCAGTCTATGTGTCCTTCAGTCAGGTAAGGCGCACCAGCCTACTTTAACTTTGATGTTCAATTTTAATATTATCCTGTGGTGTTTGTGGGAAATGGAAACCAGTCTCAAAATGTCAATGTTCAGATAAATGACCCCTTGATGAACCCAAATTCCACCTCCATAGGAATTTCTTCTGTTTCAACTTCCTCAAGTGGGATATAGACCAGTTGATGACCCATACAATGGTCATTTGTATGCACCACCAAACGTGACCTGATTTTGTGAATACAATCATTTTTTACAATGGTTATTACAGTGGGATGTTTTTTATGTTTTGTGTTTAATGGCCCTTCCACTGGAAATGGCACCAGGTACTCTGGACAAGGCAAATGATAAGACATCTAAGGCCCTTTAGGACTTTTAATCATAAAGCACAAATAATTGTCTCTCTACAAAGGATCAATGTATAAGAGCATGGTAATTATGAGTTATATTAGTTATTGTGTTAAGTGAGGTTAAGTCAACACCACCATGTGATTGACTCTTTTGAGTAGAAGGTAGTAGGTAATAACTGGATCAGAATAATACAATGTTTTAGACATACTATGATGTAAGGCACATCTATTAACAGCCGCATAATGGGATATAGAGAGTTGGACGCTACCGGATCTATGAGTTGAGTCTTATAACAGGCTGTTGTTAGGAAGGACATCCTGATGATCAGAATCTCAGCACATAATATAAATGCCTTACAAAATTAAAACACTTTCCCATTGCGGGCCCCTCACAAACGTATTCCTTTTCCCCATCATCAATGGCCTGATACCATTTTTCCACAATGTAAACTTAGGAGGATAATAACGGGAAATAACGTATATAGGGTTCTTTACATTTAATACTGGGCATTCTGTCCAATCCAGGTAGCCCGGGAAGGTAGGTTATAGCCTTGTCCTGTAAAATAACCTAACTGCGGATCGTGATCTAGTTGGTTGGTCCCCACCCTGCCCTTTCAAATCACCCAACCACAGGACAAGGTTAGCAATCTCTGCTGCTGAACACCATAATTCATATGTGGGCTGTCTAGACTTTTTATTGAGAAAAGAACACAGTTAATCAAGCTTAGCGAATGTCAATAGAAGTTAATTGTATATGCTAATAAAAGTCAACAAATGTCAAGTAAATTAATTGATCAGGAAAGTGCTGTGATGGATATCTATTTGATCTTTTGTCTGTGATTAACCTCAAAATTGCATGTGTTTCATGAGGGATGTGTAGAATAAACTTCTCAATCATACTCTCTGGTTATGAATGAAGCACAGAGTAGTTATGAATGGAGCTCGACATAAACATTACAAGAGGTAGAAAACCCTTGTATTAGCATGTCCCAAGCAGATCCAGTTGACCAGGTATGGCTGAACTCTCTCCTGCTCACAGTGTCTCCAGTCCCGATCAGCTGATTCCTACCTATGATCCTTCCCATCATACTGAGTAAGCAATCTTGGATCACCGATAAGTAGGAGTCTCCTCCTGTCTGGCAAGCAGTCATTCAGTGTATGATTAAGTTAACACTGTTGATCCAGCATTATTAGAGGTAGACTTGGTGGCCCCCAGCTACCTCTCGGGAAATCCAGTAACTTACCTCCTGGTCCTATGCTTGGGCTATGCACCAATCATCACTTGAGAAAGCTTTTAAACTCATGTTTGGGTACTGATCAAAGAAGCCAATCTAAGTAACTCATATCTGATTGCCTCTCAAGATGTCAAGAGGGGGATACAAATTTCTAAACCTGCACAAAAATGTTTGCTTATGTAAAGTCATGCCATTGTTCTATTGGATGTTTTGTGGCATAAAGTGGGGTTACTGCAAATAAAGACTATTCTCTCATTGTAACACATAGTGATCGTGTGTTTTATTGAGGAAAAGTAATATTTGTCACTTTGTATCCTGTTCTTTATCAACCATCCTGCGTGAGGGGGATTAACAAACTCACTCGGATCTACGGGTAGGACTGGTCTGGCCGATCTTTGCAAGTCCAACGAAGAGAAGGTCTTGACATGCAACAAAGCCATTAAGCATCTGGATCTTAAATGTAATCTCCAGCTTATATGAAAATGACATTGGGAAGAATCCCATTTGATAATAAAACCTTGTTAAAAAAAAAAAAAAAATATATATATATATATATATATATATATATATATTGTCATGATTCCCCTGAACCCCCTTTGGGGTCAGTAAAAGTTTAGTTGTTTAATATGCTTTTATGTTAATTTGATTATTCTATATGTGGTATGTCATGATAATTAATATGTAAAATGTTCTGCTATGTTATGTTATGTTGATGACTATATGATTAATTGTGTCCAGTATGGAAGGAGTTAAATGGTTTAGAATGTTGTGTGGTCGGTGGTAACTGTCAGAGAGGGGAGAGAGCAGTTGGCAGTTGAGTTTTTTCTGATAGAGAGAGAGATGTATTGGTGTCTCTGAGGGCAGTTGAGATAATGCTTGGTTGAATGTCTTAAAGTATATATATATATGTTCCTAAGCCAAGGGAAGAAGACATATATTGAAGACAGATATGCTCCTATCTAAAAAGGGAGGTAAGAAGATAACCACAATGACTGTATGAATGAAGTTGCTGTTATGATGCCTTATAGATGAGCCCTTGTCCACAGAAATAAAAACAGTTTCTGATTTCTTATAATGCTGAGCCTGCATTCATATTCTTAAAGACAACATCTAATTTAAGAGACATCAGCTGTCTTAGTGGAGAGATCAAAAGAATCTGGTAGATCTGCTGGGTAGGTTTGGCAATAACAGCCTTATCAAGCCCGACTGAGAAGCAGTAGATCGTGACAGCTGGTGGCAAGCGGTGGAATCTTTTCATCAATAAGCTAAGACAAGCAGCATGTCTAGATATGACAGCATGTCCATTGAAGGCCTCAGGGACCTGTACCGGGAGAGAGGGCTCCACAGAACAACGACCACCAAAAAGGCAGAGATGATTCAGGAACTCCTGCTGAATGATGAGCTCCGTCAGGTGGAGGAAAGACAGGAAACAGAGGAGGAAGGTACAATAGTCACACCAGATCCAGCCCTTGTTCTGGAGATACCCTCTAATGAAGAGGAAGAAATTTGTAAGAGATTTAAAAAGTGGAGGGCTATGATGCCGGCGAGTCTGTCCGGTGATCAGCTAATGGCCCTTCGGACCCAGATCAGCCAAGAGGTCCAGCGAGAGAAACCACAGAGAGTTACCTGTCTATCATCCGGTCCTACTGAAGTAAGGGATCCAACAGCAGCCAGGATAAAGACAGCGTATAATAGCTTTAAACACTTCTGTGATGAAAAGGGGGACATAGATGGGTTCCTCCAGGACTTTGAGCAGCCCTGTGAGCTGCACCAAATACCCAAAGCCGAGTGGATTAGGCTTCTGGTCAGCCGACTAAGTGGAAGGGCAAGTGAAGCATTCAGAGCTATCCCTAAGGGTCAGCAGATGTATGAGGAGGTGAAAAAGGGTGCTGTTGGCCAGATATGCGGTGACCCCAGAAACCTATATGAAAAAATGTTGAACCTTGACCAGGGGTGCTGGCGACACTTATACTGAAGTTATCTTTCTGATGAGGCATGCCTGTCACAGTTGGTGGAAGGGGAAGGAGGTAACTACCCTGGAGAAAGCGATGGACTTAATACTGCTGGAGCAATTTTACTCAATTTGTCCTGAGAGGATAAAGGTTTGGGTACAGGATCGGAAACCCACTACAGGGGAGGAGGCTGCTCGTCTAGCAGATCATTTGGAGGCTACTAGAGGTGAGACAGGAGTTAAGGGCCCCAGCAATGCTACTAAAGTGGGACCTCCAACTCCAGCACCTGTAACGTATTGCCCTATAGCCACCCGACCTAGCCCTGCAGCTCCACAAAGTGATAGTCGCCCTGGGGGAACCACAGGAGTGACCCCTCGACTCACAGTACTTACCAGCTCTCGTCATGCCACTTGGAACACAAGGGGTTTGGAGTGCTATGGTTGTCACCAACCAGGGCATATGAAAAGAGAATGCCCCAATGTGCCTCGCAGGGTGGACAGCCTCCCCACTAATCCAGTCTACTATCTGGGGGAGTGAAATGTGGACATCGATGAGTCTGGAGTGAAACAGACCAGACCCAGAGGGGTGGGCTTCTATCACCCCATCCATGCTGTGCAAACTGGTTCAGGAGGCAACAGGAACCAGCATTTCCAAAAGGTTTTGGTCCAGGGAAAGGAGGCAAGGGGATTTCGATATACAGGAGCTACCTGTATTGTACCACGTACAGCCATTCTTCCTAAGACCATGGAGGTCATGGTGGCTGGAGGCAAAACATTTCCATCCCAGTCGCCCGTTTGCAGTTGGATTGGGGCACTGGGAAAGGAGTTTGTGGAGTCGGAGTTATGCATGGGCTCCCAGCTGAGGTTTTGTTGGGCAATGATTTGGGGCATCTAGAGAGCCGATATGTCACTGCTGTGACCAGATCGCAAGCTGCCAAGGTTACCAGGGATGGTTCAAGCGACGAGGTTAAGGCCGGTCACCTGGAAACTGGGGAAAGTCCATTACCTGCTGGGGAACCGGGTTTGGGTTGGGCTACTGTAAGGGAAGTGAAGGAAGCATTATGGGAGGATGAGACCTTGGCTGGGGTTAGGCAAAGGGCTGACAAGCAAGAGAAGGGTCCTGAAGGAGATGAGTATGTGTGGGAAGAAGGATTGCTGTACAGAATTACCTCTGAACCTGAGGGAAATGGGATGAGAGAGGTTAAGAAGCAGATGGTAGTTCCCCAAAAGTTTAGAGGGAGGTTGCTAGAGATAGCCCACGAGGTACCCTTAGCTGGACACGTGGGGGTTAAAGAAGACACAGCATCACCTTACTAGGGTGTTCTACTGGCCGGGGTTGAACAGGGATGTATCTAATTACTGTAATTCCTGTGATGCCTGCCAGCGATATGGCCGCCCAGGAGGGGGTACCCACGTCCCTCTTCAACCATTACCAGTAATGGATACCCCATTTCAGAGAGTGGCTATTGACCTGATAGGACCCTTGGCTAGAAGCAACAGGACTGGGAAGCAGTTCATTCTGACCATAGTAGACTATGCCACCCGATATCCTGAAGCTGTTCCCTTGTCTAAGATTTCAGCTACGAAGGTAGCAGAGGCTTTATTGGGGGTGTTCTCACAAATGGGGTTCCCTAAAGAGATCTTGTCTGACCGAGGTACCCAGTTTATGGCTAAAGTAACCCAACAGTTATGGAAGTTATGTGGGATCAAACACCTTAGTTCTTCCCCATATCATCCTCAGACCAACGGTCTATGTGAGAGGTTTAATGGTACCATTAAGAAAATGCTCGGTACTTTCACAGAACAAGAGAAGGATTGGGAGCGTCTACTTCCCTACCTTCTCTTTGCCTACCGGGAAGTACCGCAGGAGTCCACGGGGTTCTCTCCCTTTGAACTCTAGTATGGTAGACAGATAAGGGGACCTTTGAACGTGATCAGAGAAGCATGGGAAGGTAACTATGGGCAAAACCAGGTTTCGGTGGCCTCATACGTCCTGGCTTTCAGGGAGAAACTAGCCATGTTAACTGGGTTGATTAGAGACCACATGCAAGAGGCTCAAGCCAATGCCAAGAAATACTATGATAGGGGAACCAAGGAGAGGGAACTGGAGGTAGGACAAGAGATTTTGATGTTAGTCCCTCATCCACAGGATAAGCTCAAAGCAATCTGGGGAGGGCCCTACCCCATTACTAAGAAATTGAACCCTCATACATATGTGGTAATTGTAGACCCTGAAAGAAAGGTCACAAGGGTGGCCCACATAAACAGGCTGAAAGAATACAAGAGGTGACCCCAACATTTGCTAGCTATTTGTCTGCCTACCGGCAGTGACCCAGGTGAAGGAGTCCTACCTGACCTGTTAGCCCCAGCTGGGCTCAACAATCAGAGGGAGGTGGTAGGACAGTCCGTGAATTTAAGTGCAGACTACCAAAGGCAGCTGATTGAAACCCTGGCCCCCTATCATGCCCTATTCTCTACTAGCCCGGGGTGTACCCCTATAGCAGTGCATGAGGTCATAACAGAAGGTTGCCCACCATTAAAACAGCCCTCCTACCGGGTACCAGAGACAGTGAGGGCTAGTATATTTGATGAGCTGCGGGAGATGCTAAGATTAGGGGGGATTGAACGTTCCAATAGCCCGTGGGCTTTCCCAGTAGTACTGGTGCCTAAATAAGATGGGACCACTGGTTTCTGTGTGGACTATCGTAAGCTAAATGACAGGACCAAGACTGATGCTTACCCTATTCCACACATGGACGAGTTGTTGGACCGTCTAGGTACTGCCAAGTACCTCACCACTCTGGATCTCTCCAAGGGGTACTGGCAAATTCCTCTTGCTGAGACAGCCAAAGAGAGGTCGGCCTTTATCAGCCCCTTTGGTCTTTACCAATTCAAGGTGATGCCATTTGGGATGAAGAATGCCCCTTTAACTTTTCAGAGGTTAATAGATCAATTATTACAGGGGCACCAAGGGTATGCTCAGGCTTACTTGGATGACATCGCCATATTCAGTAATACTTGGGAGGATCACCTTCAGCATATCAAAAGTATACTGGATACTATAAAGGAGGCCAGATTGACTATTCGCTCAGACAAATGTCAGTGGGCCAGGGCTGAAGTACAGTATTTAGGCCATTGGGTGGGCAGTAGGCAGATTAGGCCAGAACCAGCCAAGGTTGAGGGGATAGCTGCATGGCCCAACCCCCAAACTAAGAAGCAGGATATTATAGAAAGTTTATTCCTTTGTACAGTGCCATGGCCAAGCCTTTGACCGACTTGACAAAGAAGAGGATGCCCAAGTTGGTGGACTGGACCTCTGCTTGTAAAGTTGCCTTCCAGGCCTTGAAGGATGCTCTCACCTGCTCCCCTGTATTAGCTGCTCCAGACTATCAACGGCCCTTTATTGTACAAACGGATGCTTCCACATATGGACTGGGGGCTGTGTTGTGTCAGAAGGATGAGCAGGTATGTGAGCACCCCATTGCCTACCTCAGCCGAAAGCTGCTACCCAGGAAGGTGGCATATGCAGCAGTTGAAAAGGAGTGTTTGGCTGTGGTATGGGCCTTTAAGAAGCTACAACACTACTTGTATGGAAGGGAATTTACTGTGGTTACAGACCATAATCCCCTATGTTGGTTATCTAAGGTGGCTGGGGATAATGGCCGTTTCTGAGGTGGAGCTTGGCCTTACAGACTTATAATTTTACTATCCAACATAGACGAGGAAAAGTCCATCAGAATGCAGACAGACTTTCTAGACAGGAGGACAAGTAAAAACAGTGTAGCTAGAGAATTATCCATCAGGATGATCCTCTAGGCTACACTAATAAAAGGGGGAAGTAGTTGTCATGATTCCCCTGAACCCCTTTGGGGTCAGTAAAAGTTTAGTTGTTTAATATGCTTTTATGTTAATTTGATTATTCTAAATGTGTTATGTCATGTTAATTAATATGTAAAATGTTATGCTATGTTATGTTATAATGATGACTATATGATTAATTGTGTCCAGTGTGGAAGGAGTTAAATGGTTTAGAATGTTGTGTGGTCGGTGGTAACTGTCAGAGAGGGGAGAGAGCAGTTGGCAGTTGAGTTTTTTCTGACAGAGAGAGAGATGTATTGGTGTCTCTGAGGGCAGTTGAGATTAGGCTGGGTTGAATGTCTTAAAGTATATATATATATATGTTCCTAAGCCAAGGGAAGAAGACATATATTGAAGACAGATATGCTCCTATCTAAAAAGGGAGGTAAGAAGATAACCGCAATGACTGTATGAATGAAGTTGCTGTTATGATGCCTTATAGATGAGCCCTTGTCCACAGAAATAAAAACAGTTTCTGATTTCTTATAATGCTGAGCCTGCATTCATATTCTTAAAGACAACATCTAATTTAAGAGACATCAGCTGTCTTAGTGAAGAGATCAAAAGAATTTAGGTAGATCTGCTGGGTAGGTTTGGCAATAACAGCCTTATCAAGCCAGACCGAGAAGCAGTAGATCGTGACATATATATATATATATATTTATATATATATATATATATATATATATATATGTATATATATATATATATATATATATATATATATATATATATATATATATATATATATATATATATATATATATGACCCAAATAGTCCCATTAATCACCTGCTCAGGTGTTGATTTTCTTTTAATTTTTCTCTAATCCTTTATTCTTAGACTATATGAATGATTGGTCTCTGGATAATCACCACCCCAAGGCACAAGCTCTAGATGAGTCCTCTAGGTATGTTATAACTCTAGGGGGTTATAGGAAATCTTATAAAATGTCTACAGTGATCTGTGATGGAAAACCACTGGATGACTGTACTGGCCCCAGGTAAGTGAGGACAATCATTACTGAGCACTATAGATGGGTTATAACTTACACTCCATGTTTAGCTCCTTTGTACGGGCTGAAGGATCTCTTTAGGAAAAACTCCACCTGTTTGTGAAGTATGTAACATACCAAGAACATGTAGAAGTGATGTAACACAGGACCGGAATATCATTATGGGAGAAAATCCAGTTTGCCTATTCTATCTACCTACAATCTTGGCTTAATCACACCTCATGCTTATTACAGACATCCATAACTATGGACATTTGTTACACTTATTTATCTCTAAGGCAGTACTAACTCACATTACTCCTAGATCATCCAACTTCACATCATGACCGCTTGTTCTTTTGCATTCCTCCTTTTCTTGAACACACTTAATTTGATATATTTGGTAAGTTTCTATCATATATCACCTCTTTCTTCTGTCCTCTAAGCCAATGGCTCTCTATAGCTGGTCCTAAGGTCAGTGAAGGTCAATAAGACCTTATCTGTCAAGATGAAGATGTCCTAGCACTTTAAATATATCACTACCATTGCCTCCATTATTGATGTAGATATATTGTCCTCTATTCATATAAGAGCAAAACTAAATGAAAATTGATCATAAAACCTGGAATATCACATGAGCAATGATGGTCACCAGCCACTGCCCAAATCAAAAGCATTAAGAGTCATTGGTCTAATCTATAAACAATAACGGCATGGAGTCTCACTGCATCTAAGTGAGGTCTGACTGGGGGTCTGGAGAGTGAACTTAGTACCAACCTTCATCTACTACTAATCCATCTTCCAACCAAGTATCCTACTGGCTCATGCAACAGCTTTGTTTCTTACTTTTAAATTACCTTAAATAATCACTGTAGTAATTCAAATGTCCATATAGAAATAAATGTCCATGGTAGCCTTTTATTATTGGTTTAAATATATATTTATTTACATCCATTAATAATATCTTCATCCAAAATGCTTCATATTGTTAAACAACTCACATCCTTTTTCAAGATATCGTTGTCACATCGTTCATTGACCTCATGGACCGCAACATCTTTATGTATCTTAATCTAAAGAAGAAAGCTGTGAATTCAAATCAGTGTTTTCTCAATAAGGCTAAATTATTTATGTGTTAGGTCTAACTCACAAGTCCAGACCTTCTGGAACATGCATAAAAACATATTTCTAGACATACAAAGTGTACGTTATGTTATTATTAAACCATTTAACTCATAATAGAAACTCAGTATTAGAAATCCATATATATTATTCTAATTTGGGCAATAATACGTTGAACTTGGTACAAAGTCAGATTACAATGTCTATATAATATTGTTTTCAGCTAAAAATGGCAGCAGAAGTTCAATGTTGGCCAAGATGTACAAAGAGACAGATGGGCTTATGTTCATATGGCATGATGGGTAAAATGTGAAGATAACGCACAACATCCTTTGGTAAGTCGATCCCACTGTTTTGAAGACCAGACAAGTTACATAGTTACACAGTAATTGAGGTTGAAAAAAAGCTTTTAGCCCACCAAGTTCAACCTTTTAAGATCTCCTCTGTTCTGCAATATGTGGATTAGTTGTTAATTGATCCAGAGGAAGGTAAACAGAAAAAACCCTGAAGTGAAACTTGGCCAATCATCTCAAAAGGGAAAAAAAATAATTTCTTCCTGACCCCAGATACTGGGGATCGGATTCCTCCCTGGATCAATACTCTCTCTCTAATTATCCAGGATGACCCTGAATACCCTTTTTAATTAAAGATATATCCATTCCTCTTTTAAAGTAATTTATGAAATCCGCTGTAGAGAATTCCACAGATTAACTACCCTCACTGTGAAGAACCCTTTTCTTTCTTTAAGGTGGAATCTTTTTACTTCTGAACGCAAGGGATGTCCTCTTCTCAGTTGGAAACCTCTTGTCATAAAATGCTCTCTTGACAAATCTTTATACTGACCCTGGATGTATTTATACAAGGTAATCATATCTCTTCTTAGATGCATTTTTTCTAGAGAAAAAATGTTTAATTTGGTTAGTCTTTCTTCATAGCTTGGCCCCTCCATCCGCCTTATTAGTTTTGTTCCCCTTCTCTGTACCTTTTCCAGCTCTAAAATGTTCTTTTTATGAAGTGGTGCCCAAAATTGTCCTCCATATTCCAAATGAGGGCGTACTAGAGATTTGTATAGTGGCAGAATTATATTTGCTTCCCTTACTTCTATACCCTTCTTAATACATGCTAATATTTAATTTGCCTTTGCAGCTGCTGCTTGGCATTGAGCACTGTTACCAAGGTGGTTGTCCACAAGCACTCCCAAATACCTTTCAATATCTGATACACCTAGATTTTCTTCATCAAGATTATAAATTGCATGTCTAATGTTCCTTCCCCAATGCATAACCTTATATATTTTTTGTATTAAATCTCATCTGCCATTTAAATGCCCATTCCTCTAATTTATGTAAATCACTTTGGAGGCAAAGTACATAATTATCTGATTTAATTACTTTGCACAACTTAGTGTCATTAGTGAAAATGGAGACACCACACTCCAATCCTACCTCTAAATCATTAATAAATATGTTAAAAAGGAGAGAACCTAATACTGAACCCAGAGGAACCCCACTTACCACATTAGTCCAATCCGAGTATGTTCCATTTACCAAAACCCTTTGCTTCCTGTATTTCAGTCAGCTCTCAATCCATGAGCAGATATTTACTGCAATTCCTGTATCCCTTAGTTTGTGCAATAGTTTACCATGTGGCACTGTATCAAAAGCCTTTGCAAAATCCAAAACGACTACATCCACTGAGTTGCCTTGATCCAAGTTCCTACTAACCTCCTCATAGAAACTAATTAGATTTGTTTGACATGACCTATCCCTCATAAAACTATGTTGGTTCCTACTTATAATCCTGTTCAAATAGACATATTCTTGTATATTATCCCTTATTAACCCTTGAATTTAACGTTTGTTTACTAGAATCCTATTCAGTATTGGTGATACAGTATTATAGTGAGTCAATGGTGTCATCAAAGCTAAAACAAAACTATCTCAGACATGTATCAAAGACGCACAAATTTGCAGGGTAGTTAAGAGCCATTTGTTTGTGTCCAACTCTCTATGACCTCATGGACCGCAACACACCATGCTGATCCACTTGGTATTCATGGCAGAGATCCTGGAGTGGGATGCCAGTTACATTTCCATTGGGTCACAGCATACAGCTCCTGGTTTTCCTAGGTAATCTCCCATCCAATACTGACCAGGCCCTGCTGTACATGGATTCACGTTGCTGTGACCTCTTTGACCCAGTAGACCCTTCTAATTTGCCAATTACATCAACATAAGACATTTTAGTTTAATGTATTTTCCTAGATATCTAGACATACTTACATTCCTATACATTATTATCATCTCTTGGAGCCCATTAGTAATATCATTAATAACAATATTAAACTAAACTCAGTTCTGATCTATGAGGCACTTCACTAGTAACCTGCCATTCTATATGGATCTTGTCCTTGTCTCTTCACATCATATCATCTTTACATTGACAAGAATATGGGTCTTTTTGCAAAGTGTGTGTTGGTTCACACAGAGCACAAGATTGTACAGTATCTGGCAGTTTTTTGTGTCATTCAGTTGTGTCCGACTCTCCTTGATCTCATGGACTGAATCACACCATGCTGATCCACTTGGTATTCATAGCAGAAATACTGGAGTGGGTTTCCACGTCCTTCTCCAACAGTATCTTGTAGTGTCATGTTAATATTGGTTGGCAAACATAAGGGTAAAGTTAGCAGGTACCACATATAATTGTATAGTATTTATGATTAAAATAATCAACCACTTCTTATTTCTTTCTTTCCCATCCCCTTACCCCTTAAGGAATGGACCAGAAGAACTTAACCATTTTGAGTTATTTTGTCGTTAAAGGGATATCAGACATCCCGGAGCTACAGACTCCAATCTTCCTTCTGGTTCTCCTCCTTTATCTCATCATTCTTATTGGAAACACAACCATTCTTCTACTCATCTGTCTGGATCCTCACATGCACACTCCCATGTACTTCTTCTTGGGGAACTTGTCCTTCCTGGACATGTCATCTACCACCGTCACATTACAGTCTACCCTTGTGACATTTATAACTGGGGACAACACAGTGTCTTTTCTTGGTTGCATGTCACAGCTGTCCACATTTTCATGCTTGCAGACCAATGAACTATTCCTACTTACAGCTATGAGCTATGATCGATATGTGGCCATCTGTAACCCATTACATTATCCAATGATCATGAGATATATAGTCTGTCTTCTGTTGGTCGTTGTCTGTTGCTTGGCCTCATTGGTTGTTTTCATACCTTATCTTGTACTATTGTTAGGATTTTCCTGCTATGTATCCAACATAGTTAACCATTTTTTTTGTGACCTAGTCCCAGTTATGAAGCTCTCTTGTAGCGACACCTCTGTTTTAGAGATGCTGATCCTCACAGAAGGAATGCTCATTAACCTTCTCACTCCATCTTCTCTAACATTCATCTCTTATTTTTTCATCATTGGCACCATACTGAAGATCCGTTCCAGCACTGGGAGGAGTAAAGCCTTCTACACGTGTTCCTCACACCTCACGGTTGTCCTTCTTCTATATACGACTCTCTTCTGCCAATACATGAGACCAGTTTCTATAGACAGCTTGGAGTCCAACAAACTTTTCTCTCTCTTTAACACGGCTATTGTCCCATTGCTAAACCCTCTGATTTATAGCTTGAAAAATAAAGATGTAAAGTCAGCACTGAGAAGACAACTGAAATTATCCAAAACCATTGATTAAACCAGCATGGAAATAATAATCACATCTCAGAGAGTATTAAATAATAATCTGCTTTGAATGTTTTATTGCCCATTGGGGCTCGTCCATATCAATGTGCCAGTGTAACTTTGTCCGCCATATTTGTCTGCCAATGAGACCAACACAGCAATCCCTTTAGGTGTCAGATTTCTGGGAACTTTCTTGAAGCTCATAATATTAATATTTTTTTGTGTTTCTGTTCAGATAAAATTTCTGTGAGAATATGTCAAGATATAGAAACTATGTTATATTTCTAACTTTTCCACTTATATGTTTATTATTATTCAGTTTGATACTTACACAATATAATGTGATTTGTCCAAGAAAATGTAAATACATTAATTAGTTTCCTTGTTTTCATGAAAATAAAACCCATTGTGGGATGTTGAACCAATATTGAAAGCTCTAAATCTTCTGAGCAAGTGGTCTAAAACCAGATATAGATTCCCTCATCAGCCATAAGTTTATGGAGGCAGACGATTTACCTATGAATGATATAATTGGACATAATAATTGGACGTAATCCAGATTAGTCACTGTTAGAGGATGCAGGCTTTTTATAAGTCAGTTCTGGACTCTCTAAAATGCCTGACAGCCGTTTCGTCAAATGAAAGTGATTTTAACAAAGTCTGCATCTACATTTACACTACAGCTTGGTATTATCATTTTCAACTCCAATAGTATTGTAGTCAACCTATTGTAGTCATTCAATCAATACCTGTACTGTGTTGCTTCATATCTAACAACTATTTGTAATATTTAATTAGGTTTTAATTACGCACCCAATCAATAAAACTTTTTTTTTTAGTGCACAAGTTGGTGCACTTTAATGTGAGATACCCCATACATGTGAGATTGATGTCTGCCACTTGATGTAATAGCCCAGGTGTATATGAGAATCCCTGCTTTCTTTTCTTATAAGTAGGGAATATAAGTCTGAAATTGGGGTACCAACCTCGGTTATGCCTTCCAGATAGGAGGAACCCCCTGAGGATCACAGATCATTGTGATCATTTCTCTATATCATCAATTTGAAGGATGATTAATTTTTGTGGCAGACTTGATCCACTTTTTTTCCAATTGGTGTCTTTTTTTAAATTGGCAGCATTTTTGAGTGCAGATAAAGTTTTTTCAAAATATTTTTTCTAATTGGTATTATTTTTACACTCAGTAATTGTTATGTAAAATTAGTTACTGATGTAAATGCTAATTATAAAGTTTTATCATTCAAACTTGTAACCTAATAGAGATATTATCTCTTTTGGGTGTGTTCAATCCAATAACAGTGTCCAAGCAAGCCTCCATATTATCTTTCATAACCAACTTGCCATCCAAAACCAAGAATATCTTCTCTACTCTTAGCTCCTCTTTCCCGTTCTTATGTACTCTCTTAAAAATCAACACAAAAGTCCAAGGTCTTGTTGACCACTTTCAAAATTTAATTAACACTATCCAATAAAAGATTACCTAACTTACTTCACTCCCTTGTACTTTCAACACAACCAGTAGAGGTTGCTCCACCACATAGGTTGTCATTTTGACACTTCCCCACCATCATTTCTTTCTATATTGGTGAAGTGCTTGTGATACCTTGTGTTTCAAAACCACCAATAACAGTAATTCAGAAGACATTCCATGTTCCCATCTCTCCCTACATCCATTGCCCCATGCCTTTCCTCACTTTAGCTTCCACATTGATAGAACATTTGACCAACAGTCACGTAAGAACAAGCTTCACCTTCCTTCTTTTCTCAATCCATCAATCTACAATTATATTCTCGGCCTCAATACCTCACTAAGGGCCTCATTCTAATGATGGCCGTAGGAGCTGCGTGGCTGCAAGGGGTGGACGCAAGCTACTATGCTATTCTAATCCCTTGTGGCCGACAGCTCCAGCCAGCTTGCAGCCGGTGCCTTGCATTCCCTTGCGGCCACCCCCGCCGCAGCTCACTGTAGGGAAAGCCTTTGATCCAACGCGGCCGCAAGAGATTCGGCCGTATGAAACCCCACGACCTTATTCAGATCCTCCAATCACCCCTCCACCAACCCCGCAAAACAATGAAAACCACTGCAGCTTACTTCCACCCTGGAGCCATCGCCAGGGTTGTGAAGTCCTGGCGACGGCTCCAATTAAGCCCCTTGCTGGCTGCAGGGGACCAGATCCTGACCCAATCATGACCCCTGCATTGTCTCTTCAGTGTCCTTACATCACCCCTATAATGAAGAGGAGAGGAGGAGGGGAAGAGAGACACATGGGTAGAGAGACACAGGGTAAGGAGAGGAGGTTGGGAAGAGAGACACAGGGTAAAGAGAGGAGGAGGGGAAGAGAGACACAGGAAAAGAGACACACGGAGTTAGGAGAGGAGGAGGGGAAGAGAGACACAGGGGTAGAGAGACACAGGGTAAGGACAGGAGGAGGAGGGGAAGAGAGACACAGGGGAGGGAGAGGAGTAGGGGAAGAGAGACACAGGGTAAAGAGAGGAGGAGGGGAAGAGAGACACAGGGTAAGGACAGGAGGTGAAGGGGAAGAGAGACACAGGGTAAAGAGAGGAGGAAGGGAAGAGAGACACAGGGGTAAAGAGGGGAGGAGTGAAAGAGAGACACGGGAAGAGAGACACTGGGTAAGGACAGGAGGAGGAGGGGAAGAGAGACACAGGGGAGGGAGAGGAGTAGGGGAAGAGAGACACAGGGTAAAGAGAGGAGGAGGGGAAGAGAGACACAGGGGAAGAGAGACACAGGGTAAGGACAAGAGGAGGAGGGGAAGAGAGACACAGGGGAAGGAGAGGAGGAGAGGAAGAGACACACAGGGGGAGGAGAGGAAGAGAGACACATAGTAAGGAGAGGAGGAGGAGGGTAAGTGAGACACAGGGGAGGAAGAGGATGAGGAGGGGAAGAGAGACACAGGGGTAGAGAGACACAGGGTATGGAGAGGAGGACAAGAAGAGAGACACAGGGTAAAGAGAGGAGGAGGGGAAGAGAGACATGGGGTATGGAGAGGAGGAGGGAAAGAGAGACACAGGGGAGGGAGAGGAGGATGGGAAGGGAGACACAGGGGAGGGATATAAGGAGGGGAAGAGAGACACATGGTAAGGAGAGGAGGATGGGAAGAGAGACACAGGAGAAGGAGGAGGGGAAGAGAGACACAGGGGAAGGGGAGGACTAACGGCTCTACGCCTGTGTCTCTCTTTCCCTCCTCCTCTCCCTCTCGTGTCTCTCTTCCCCTCCTCCTCTCCTTACCCTGTGTCTCTCTTCCCCTCCTCCTCTCCCTCCCCTGTGTCTCTCTTCCCCTCCTCCTTTCCTTACCCTGTGTCTCTCCTCTCCTCCTCCTCTCCTTCCCCTGGGTTGTGAAGTCCTGGCGACGGCTCCAATTAAGCCCCTTGCTGGCTGCAGGGGACCAGATCCTGACCCGATCATGACCCCTGCATTGTCCCTTCAGTGTCCTTACATCACCCCTATAATGAAGAGGAGAGGAGGAGGGGAAGAGAGACACATGGGAAGAGAGACACAGGGTAAGGACAGGAGTAGGAGGGTTATAGAGACACAGGGTAAGGACAGGAGGATGGGAAGAGAGACACAGGGTAAAGAGACACACGGGGTAAGGAGAGGAGGAGGGGAAGAGAGACACAGGGTTATAGAGACACAGGGTAAGGACAGGAGGAGGAGGGGAAGAGAGACACAGGGGAGGGAGAGGAGTAGGGGAAGAGAGACACAGGGTAAAGAGAGGAGGAGGGGAAGAGAGACACAGGGGTAAAGAGGGGAGGAGGGAAAGAGAGACACGGGAAGAGAGACACAGGGTAAGGACAGGAGGAGGAGGGGAAGAGAGACACAGGGGAGGGAGAGGAGGAGAGGAAGAGACACACAGGGGGAGGAGAGGAAGAGAGACACATAGTAAGGAGAGGAGGAGGAGGGTAAGTGAGACACAGGGGAGGAAGAGGATGAGGAGGGGAAGAGAGACACAGGGTTATAGAGACACAGGGTAAGGACAGGAGGAGGAGGGGAAGAGAGACACAGGGGAGGGAGAGGAGTAGGGGAAGAGAGACACAGGGTAAAGAGAGGAGGAGGGGAAGAGAGACACAGGGTAAGGACAGGAGGTGAAAGGGAAGAGAGACACAGGGTAAAGAGAGGAGGAAGGGAAGAGAGACACAGGGGTAAAGAGGGGAGGAGGGAAAGAGAGACACGGGAAGAGAGACACAGGGTAAGGACAGGAGGAGGAGGGGAAGAGAGACACAGGGGAGGGAGAGGAGTAGGGGAAGAGAGACACAGGGGAAGAGAGACACAGGGTAAGGACAGGAGGAGAGGAAGAGACACACAGGGGGAGGAGAGGAAGAGAGACACAGGGTAAGGACAGGAGGAGGAGGGGAAGGGAGACACAGGGTAAAGAAAGGAAGAGGGGAAGAGAGACACAGGGAAAGAGACACACAGGGTAAAGAGAGGAGGAGGGGAAGAGAGACACAGGGGAAGAGAGGAGGAGAGGAAGAGACACACAGGGGGAGGAGAGGAAGAGAGACACATAGTAAGGAGAGGAGGAGGAGGGTAAGTGAGACACAGGGGAGGAAGAGGATGAGGAGGGGAAGAGAGACACAGGGGTAGAGAGACACAGGGTATGGAGAGGAGGACAAGAAGAGAGACACAGGGTAAAGAGAGGAGGAGGGGAATAGAGACATGGGGTATGGAGAGGAGGAGGGAAAGAGAGACACAGGGGAGGGAGAGGAGGATGGGAAGGGAGACACAGGGGAGGGATATAAGGAGGGGAAGAGAGACACATGGTAAGGAGAGGAGGATGGGAAGAGAGACACAGGAGAAGGAGGAGGGGAAGAGAGACACAGCGGAAGGGGAGGACTAACGGCTCTACGCCTGTGTCTCTCTTTCCCTCCTCCTCTCCCTCTCGTGTCTCTCTTCCCCTCCTCCTCTCCTTACCCTGTGTCTCTCTTCCCCTCCTCCTCTCCCTCCCCTGTGTCTCTCTTCCCCTCCTCCTTTCCTTACCCTGTGTCTCTCCTCCCCTCCTCCTCTCCTTCCCCTGGGTTGTGAAGTCCTGGCGAGGGCTCCAATTAAGCCCCTTGCTGGCTGCAGGGGACCAGATCCTGACCCGATCATGACCCCTGCATTGTCCCTTCAGTGTCCTTACATCACCCCTATAATGAAGAGGAGAGGAGGAGGGGAAGAGAGACACATGGGTAGAGAGACACAGGGTAAGGACAGGAGGAGGGGAAGAGAGACACAGGGTAAGGACAGGAGGATGGGAAGAGAGACACAGGGTAAAGAGAGGAGGAGGGGAAGAGAGACACAGGGGAAGAGACACACTAGGTAAGGAGAGGAGGAGGGGAAGAGAGACACATGGGTAGAGAGACACAGGGTAAGGACAGGAAGAGGAGGGGAAGAGAGACACAGGGTAAAGAGAGGAGGAGGGCAAGAGAGACACAGGGAAAGAGACACACGGGTAAGGAGAGGAGGAGGGGAAGAGAGACACAAGTGTAGAGAGACACAGGGTAAGGACAGGAGGAGGAGGGGAAGAGAGACACAGGGGAGGGAGAGGAGTAGGGGAAGAGAGACACAGGGTAAGGAGGGGAGGAGGGGAAGAGAGACACAGGGTAAGGACAGGAGGTGAAGGGGAAGAGAGACACAGGGTAAAGAGAGGAGGAAGGGAAGAGAGACACAGGGGTAAAGAGGGGAGGAGGGAAAGAGAGACACAGGGGAAGAGAGACACAGGGTAAGGACAGGAGGAGGAGGGGAAGAGAGACACAGGGGAGGGAGAGGAGTAGGGGAAGCGAGACACAGGGTAAAGAGAGGAGGAGGGGAAGAGAGACACAGGGAAAAAGAGACACTGGGTAAGGACAGGAGGAGGAGGGGAAGAGAGACACAGGGGAAGGAGAGGAGGAGAGGAAGAGACACACAGGGGGATGAGAGGAAGATAGACACATAGTAAGGAGAGGAGGAGGAGGGTAAGTGAGACACAGGGGAGGAAGAGGATGAGGAGGGGAAGAGAGACACAGGGGTAGAGAGACACAGGGTATGGAGAGGAGGACAAGAAGAGAGACACAGGGTAAAGAGAGGAGGAGGGGAAGAGAGACACAGGGTATTTAGAGGAGGAGGGAAAGAGAGACACAGGGGAGGGAGAGGAGGATGGGAAGGGAGACACAGGGGAGGGATATAAGGAGGGGAAGAGAGACACATGGTAAGGAGAGGAGCAGTGGAAGAGACACAGGAGAAGGAGGAGGGGAAGAGAGACACAGGGGAAGGGGATGACTAACGGCTCTACGCCTGTGTCTCTCTTTCCCTCCTCCTCTCCCTCTCGTGTCTCTCTTGCCCTCCTCCTCTCCTTACCCTGTGTCTCTCTTCCCCTCCTCCTCTCCCTCCCCTGTGTCTCTCTTCCCCTCCTCCTTTCATTTACCCTGTGTCTCTCCTCCCCTCCTCCTCTCCTTCCCCTGTGTCTCTCTTTCCCTCCTTCTCTCCCTCTCGTGTCTCTCTTCCAATCCTTCTCTCCTTACCCTGTGTCTCTCTTCCCCTCCTCCTTTCCCTCTCCTGTCTCTCTCTTCTCCGCCTCCTCTCCTTACCCTGTGTCTCTCCTCCCCTCCTCCTCTCTTTCCCCTGTGTCTCTCTTTCCCTCCCCCTCTCCCTCCCATGTCTCTCTTCCCCTACTCCTCTTCCTAATTGACTGCAAGCCAACATTATGAGCCGCGGGACCTAGAAAAAAATACCCAAGGTTGCAAACTAACGCTCTAACACCCAGAACCGCCCAAACACAAAAACACGAAAAACACACTAATAAACACAGTAACATTAACCCTTACATTTAAAAGATGTTACGTCCCTGCTGCGGGTCCTTAAAGGGCCTGCGGCACACAAACAGTTTAAGTAACACCTTTAAGTACCCCCATTGGCACCCTACATTAACACCACATTAACCGACTATAAAAAAAAAACCTAACTCATGGGACTCTATACAGAGCCCCATCAGCCCCTAAATAACACTGTCACTCATGGGGGTCAATACAGACCCCATGAGCCCTTCATTAACCCTGTCACTCATGGGGGTCAATACAGACCCCATGAGCCCTTCATTAACCCTGTCACTTATGGGGGTCAATACAGACCCCATGAGCCCTTCATTAACCCTGTCACACATAGGGGTCAATACAGACCCCCATAGATCCCTAATTAACCCTGTCACTCATGGGGGTCAATGAAGATTCCCATAAGCCCTTAATTCATTTGTATTTTAAATAGTGGGGTATGTATGTATGTTAGATAGGATTTAATGTATTTAGATAGGGGGTGTTGTATTTGATTTGTTTTCTATTGTATTGTAATATTTATATTTTGTATCTATTTCCTTTTCAGATGTGTATTTTTTTTATTTTCTGCAGTGGGGGGGTGTAATGTAGGTTTTTCTATTTTCTGTAATGTTGATTTTTTATTTTCTGTGACAGGTTTTATTATTTTCTGTAATTAGTGGGTGGGGAGTTTATTAGCGGGTAGGTAGGTAGTGTAGGTAGGTAGTGTAGGTGTTAATAGGTTAGTGTACAGGAGGGTTAGTTTCGATTTAATGGTTTATTGGGGGTATAGTGCAGTGTAGTGTTTGTACTTAGTGTCATGAGGGTCCTGGAGAACCCTCATAGTACTTATGGACTAATGTCAGGCTTCTAACTGTCCCATGAGGGTCTTTAGATACCCTTATGGGACTAATGGGGTTAAATAGAGGCTTATGAAGGTCTGTATAGAGTCCCATAAGAGACTGTGTTAAAATAGTGTAGTGCTTACACTTTGTGTCATGAAGGTCCTGGATGACCCTCATGGCACTTATAGTGTTATTACATGTGTTCATTAGTGTGTTAGAGGGCTCTATATAGTTTAGGCACACTGTACACTCACATTGTGTGGCAAACAGCATTTCAACACTTTATTTTATTGACCGTCATTTTGTGACAGGCAAGTCCCTAGTACCATGATATTAAGTATACGCTTTATATTGATATGATGCATTATTGAGGGATACTATCATATTAAGTAGAAGCTTTAGATGGATATGGGTGCATTATTGAGGGATATCATGATTTTAAGTAGAAGCTTTAGATGATATTAAGTAGAAGCTTTAGATGAATATGGGTGCATTATTGAGGGATAACATGATATTAAGTAGAAGCTTTAGATGGCTATGGATGCATTATTGAGGGATACCATGATATTAAGTAGAAGCTTTAGATGGATATCGGTGCATTATTGGGGGATACCATGATATTAAGTAGAAGCTTTAGATGGATATCGGTGCATTATTGGGGGATACCATGATATTAAGTAGAAGCTTTAGATGGATATCGGTGCATTATTGGGGGATACCATGATATTAAGTAGAAGCTTTAGATGGATATGGGTGCATTATTGAGGGATACCATGATGTTAAGTAGAAGCTTTAGATGGATATGGGTGCATTATTGAGGGATACCATGATGTTAAGTAGAAGCTTTAGATGGATATGGGTGCATTATTGATGGATACCATCATATTAAGTAGAAGCTTTAGAGTACATGAAGTAGAAACTTTAGATGGATATGGGTGCAGTACTGAGAGACACCATGATATTAAGTAGAAGCTTTAGTTGTTATGTGTGCATTAATGAGGCATAACATGATATTATTAGTAACCTGAAGTACATGCTATGACCCTTAATGTAGCTCTTTGTATATAGAAGTGGAGAACTGCAATGGGGATAGTGAATGACCAAGCCACCAAATTGTGCAAAAGAGAAAAGGTCTATCCCATTAAAATGACCTGACCATGGTGTGATGCCTTAATTCCTGTGCCAAATTGTTGAGGTTTGCCAAATCGAAGCAAGGTGGCAAATGAGTTATTCCAGCTTAATAAACTCTTTGTATGTAAGTAGCTACTATCTGAGCATAGGCATAACTTTAAAAGGGGGTATAACAACATTTGTTGGGATGAACCAATTCTGATATGTAGATGACTAATAACATTATATTGGACATTGATGCGCCATATGGCTCTTGATACTGCAAAATAATGTGTTGATATACTAGGATTTGCAAATAAGCTGGGACCACTGATAAGAAGGCATCTCAATAAATATGTGGGTATGAGAAAGGCTAAAATATTTATTAAAAGCCATTTGGACCAAGGATGCTCTTTAATTTTTCACTTTTCTTTACTGATTTAGTAAGTTGGACCAGTAAAGACCCATAGATGTCCTGAACATGGTCTATTTAGTTTTTGATAACCTATCCCATAAATCTAGTCTGTTTTTAGACTATCATCTTAAATATATGGTTGAAACATTACCATCCTTTGTGAAAGATACAAATGATATTTTAAAACAACTTGAAGACCTTACAATACCCACTAATTCATATTTGGCAACTGTGGATGTAGAGGCTTTATATAGCAGTATAGGCATTGAAGCAACTAAGTTCTTTTTGCAAGAGGCTCTGTACCCCCGGCCTCTCTTTCCAAAGCAGATCCCTCCTTCGGTCATCACCTTCAGGGACTTTCTGTTTCTCTTATCTGTAGGCTTTCTCTTCAAAGCTTCTGGCTTTGGTCCATTAGTTTTCAGTGCGGCCTCTGACGGCGGCCCTGCACACTTCCACAACACTCCAGCTCTGTCAAACAACTCTCCACCTGGAGGCAGCCGCAGGTCTTGATTGCAGCCACACCCAAGCTTTTTAAGGATCTTCTTAAACATCTCACTCCTGGGGAGAAGTCTTGAAGAGCTCTCTACTGCCGTCTGGTGACACACCATCACAATAGATGATATCCTGCTTGTATGGACAGGTACTAAAAGCAAGTTTGAAGAATTTATGGTGAAAGTTAACACCAACTCACTAGGCCTCAGGTTCATCCACAAGATTAATGATCTCAATATCACATTTCTTGATCAATTGATCAAAAAAGATAAAAGTGGCAAAATATCCTCAACTACATACAGATGGAGCAGCCTGAATATTATGTTATCTGAGGTGGGACATGGATGCATGAGATAATATGTTGGGTAAGTCCAATGTTGTGGGTGAAATGGAGCAGCCTGAATATTATGTTGTCTGAGGTGGGGCATGGATGCATGAGGTAATGTGTTGGGTAAGTCCTATGTTGTGGGTGAGATGAAGCAGCCTGAATATAATGTGGGCTGAGGTGGGACATGGATGCATGAGATGATGTGTTGGGGAAGTCCTATGTTGTGGGTGAGATGAAGCAGCCTGAATATTATGTGGGCTGAGGTGGGACATGGATGCATGAGATGACGTGTTGGGTGAGTCCTATGTTGTGGGTGAGATGGAGCAGCCTGAATATTATGTGTGCTTTGGTTAGACATGGATGCATGAGATGATATGTAGGTTAAGTACTATGTAGTGGGTAAGATGGATTAGCCTGAATATTATGTGGGCTGAGGTGGGACATGGATGCATGAGATGATGTGTTGGGGAAGTCCTATGTTGTGGGTGAGATGAAGCAGCCTGAATATTATGTGGGCTGAGGTTGGACATGGATGCATGAGATGATGTGTTGGGTAAGTCCTATGTTGTGGGTGAGATGGAGCAGCCTGAATATTATGTGTGCTTTGGTTAGACATGGATGCATGAGATGATATGTAGGTTAAGTACTATGTAGTGGGTAAGATGGATTAGCCTGAATATTATGTGGGCTGAGGTGGGACATGGATGCATGAGATGATGTGTTGGGGAAGTCCTATGTTGTGGGTGAGATGAAGCAGCCTGAATATTATGTGGGCTGAGGTTGGACATGGATGCATGAGATGATGTGTTGGGGAAGTCCTATGTTGTGGGTGAGATGAAGCAGCCTGAATATTATGTGGGCTGAGGTTGGACATGGATGCATGAGATGATATGTAGGTTAAGTACTATGTAGTGGGTAAGATGGATTAGCCTGAATATTATGTGGGCTGAGGTGGGACATGGATGCATGAGATGATATGTAGGGTAAGTCCTATATAGTGGGTAAGATGGATCAGCCTGAATAGTAGGTGGGCTGAGGTGGGACATGGATGCATGAGATTATATGTTGGGGAAGTCAGTATAATTAATTGATTATCAGTTGACACTTATTGAAAGACTCATTTCTGATGAGGACTTTGATTTCAGTAATATGGGTCTATCAAAGGTTAGCAGAGAGTATATAAAACCAAAATTGTATCCCAGCTTAATAAATATACCCCCTTGATTTTCTTTCTTTTACCATTCAGATACATCTGAGGATATGGAGCTGATTAATCAAACAAAACTGAGACATTTTGTTCTTGAAGGAATATCGGACATCCCCAATATGCGTGCTCCAATCTTCTATCTTGTCCTTCTCCTTTATCTTGCAATTCTTGGGGGCAACACAACCATTCTTCAGCTTGTCTGCTTGGATCGTCAGCTGCACACTCCCATGTACTTCTTCCTGGGAAATTTATCTCTAATGAACATGTCCTCCACCACAATCACTCTGCATAATACCCTTGTTAGTTTTATATCACATGATAACACTGTTTCCGTTCGTAGTTGCTTTTCACAATTTTACTTCTTCGCATCCTTGGCAGCTGATGAGTTGTTGCTGTTGGCCGCAATGGGTTACGATCGTTTTGTGGCCATCTGTAACCCTTTACGTTATACAGTCATTATGAGACATAAAATCTGTGCATTGTTGGCCATCTTGTCTTGGGTGTTGGGTTTCATTGAATTTTTACCATATATCATCCTATTGGTTCGCTTGACATGTTATAAATCCAACATAATTAACCATTTCTATTGTGACATTGTGCCAATTCTGAAACTCTCTTGCAGTGATAGCTCAACTTTGAAGACCTTGATTATGACCGAGGGAATGTTTACGATCCTTGGGCCCTGTTTTCTCACCGTCGTCTCTTATTTTTTTATTATTGCCGCCATCTTAAGGATCCGAACAGGCACTGGAAGACGTAAAGCCTTCTACACTTGTTCATCACACCTCACCATTGTTGTCCTTCTCTATGCAAGTCTCATTTTCCAATATCTTAAACCAAACTCCATCGACACCTTAGAATCCAATAAGATGTTCTCTCTATTTAACACAGCTGCCGTTCCTTTACTAAACCGACTAATTTACAGTTTAAAAAATAAAGACGTGAAAGCGGCACTGAGAAGACGATTAAAACTTACTTCTACAAACCACATGGAGAAAACCTCTTAATATTATTGGATTTTATTTTTGCCTGAGGGCTTCATGTTGGTTGTAGTCACACTTCTGACTGGCTTGTAGCACACAATATTTATCACAATGTGTATATATATATATATATATATATATATATATATATATATATACTGTATATGTATATATATATGTATATATATATATATATAGATTTATATATGCAATGATCAATCCCCCTTTTAAGTGTTTACCTTTCCAAAAAGCCAACAATTAATTTAAGTTTCTCTTTAAAATCAATAAAATTGAGATATGCTCCACCCAATCATAATGCGGTATATTTTTGAATACATAAAACATAAAATAAAAATAAGGATTAAAGACTCTCATGTTATTCCACTTACATATGACACCATCAACCAGTGGATTAGCTAGGGGGTGGGTCGAGGGGCAGCACTTTCTTGGGGGCGGCAAAAATAAACCCAGCTGCAGCCCCGTTCATGCACAGTTCCTCCCTCCTCATCCCCCGACCCTACTCTCTCCTCTACACAAGTCCCGTGTAGGAAAAGAGGAGCTGCCACAGGGAGGAGCCATCAAGGGAAGAAGTCAACAGGGGGAGGAGCCTCCAGAGCGATAGGGACAAGGGGGAGAGGAGAGAGAGGGGAGCGAGAGAAGGGAGTAGAGAGAGAGGGTGGCGAGAGATAAAGTGGTGGAGAGAGCGGGAGAGAGAAAAAGAGAAAGAGGGGAGAGAGAGAGAAAATGAGGGAGAGAGAGAAGGAAAGAGAGGGAGAGAAAGGGAGAGAGAGTGAGGGTGGCGAGAAATAAAGTGGTGGAGAGAGCGGGAGAGAGAAAAAGTGAAAGAGGGGAGAGAGAGAGAGAAAATGAGAGAGAGAGAAGGAAAGAGAGGGAGAGTGAGGGGAGAAAAAGGAGGAAGAAAGAGAGGTAGAGGGAGACAAAGAGAGTGGGAGAAAGAGAGGGGGGATGAAGGGAGAGAGAGGGATTGAGAGAGAGAGTTAAAGAGAAAGGGAAAGAGAGAGAGAGAGCCGGGGAGGGTAGAGAGGGAAATGGAGCAAGGGGGAGAGAGAGATAGGGAGAAAGAGAGGGGAGAGAGAGGGGCAGAGAGAAAGAGGGAGAGAGAATGAGAGGGGGAGAGAGAGAGAGAGAAGGAGAGAGAGAGAGCAGGTAAGAGAGATGGGAGAGAGAGAGACTAATAGAGAGAAAGAGGGAGAGAAATAGAGGGAAGAGACAGGGTAGAGAGAGAGAGAAGGAAAGAGAGAGAGAAGGGAAGAGAGAGGGGAGAGAGGGAAATGAGAGGGTAGACAGACAAGGAGAGAGGGAGATAAATAGTGAGGGAGAGAGATGGAATGAGAGAAAGAGAGTGAGAAAGAAAAAGGGAGAGAGGGAGCGATAGAGAAGGGGGTGTGTGAGAGTGAAGGGGCTATATATATGGATAGCACAGCTTTGGCCACTCTTTGATTGACTATGAGGGCTACTCTATTTCTTCTGAAGGATTCTTGGCCACAGTAGAAGATCTGGTTGTTATCTGATGTGAAATGTCTCATTCCAGTCCATTTACGTTTACAAATTCCCAGGATATCAATGTTTAACCTTGTCATCTCATTCTTGACCACGTCCAGTTTACCCTTCTAACATTCCAGGATCCTATGCTGAATTGGTCTTTGAACCAGTGGACTTTCCCTTCCCCTCCAGACACATCCACCGCTGGGTGTACGTTCGGCTTTGGCCCAACCACTTAATTAGATCTGGTGCTTTTTGTACTCGTTTTTATACTCTTCCTCAGTATTGGGGTCACCTTCTGACCTAAGGGGCTCATCTTCCAATGGCATATTATTATGTCTGGGGTTGTGCCTATCGATAAAGTTATCTTATCAATGTTACTGGAGTGAGTTGCCAGTTCCTTCTCCAGTGGATGGTGATTTGTCTGACCTCTCTGCAATAATCTTTCCATGTTGGCTGACCCTACATGGTATACCTCACTGCTTCACTGAAGTACACACGCCCCTTCACCATGACAAGGTAGTGATCCAGAATGGGATATTATGTATTATGTATTATTAGTGTCTATGTAAGCTATACAGTGCCAACACTCTAGTCATCTTTTACACATGCTTTCTCTATGTGATGGTGCAGAACACATATGGTGACTTCAGTGTCCCTTTCCAACGTCTCAGCCGTAGTTTCAGTGATGACCTCACATCTGTATTTTTAAAACTCCATATCACTTTGTTTATCAAAGTTATGGAGCACTTGGGGAACATGAAGGAAATTAGTTCCTAAGGAAGAAGTATTTGTAGACATGGGCATAAGAGTCAAGACTGGAAAATAGAGCAATGGTCACAACCATCAAGAGTCAGGATTTACTTAGAATAACCAAAAAGAAGATAACATTAAATACATCTCCAAGTTATCCAAGAAGTCACCAGCATGATCATGATTTTTAACCAAAATAAGTTTCTACTTATGTTATAGGGGAGAATATAAATAAAGATTAGCAAGGTTCACAGGAATGAGAAATGTTGGTGCCACATCTACAATTGGTAGGATCACTACAATCTCAGTGCTGTATCACTAAGGCCAAAGGAGTGGGGCAAGTTGTCCAAAAGGAAGGAGAAGTAGCCATTTGTTTTGGAATTAAATAAAACTTAGTATACAAGAGAGATGTTGAGGCTGAATGGATAACAGAGCACAAGCTTGATTTGTGATTGTTGGTCAAATGTTCTATTAATTTGGAAGCTTAAGTGACGAGAGGCATGGGGGCAATAGGTGTAGGGTAAGATTGGAACATGGAATGTCTTCTTCTGAATTGAGGTTATTGGTGGTTGTGAAACACAAGGTATCACAAGCACTGCATCAATATAGAAAGAAATTGTGGTGGGCAAGGGTCAACATTGCAAACTATGTGGTGGAACAACCTCTACGGGTGGTGTTGGAAGTGCATGGAAGCAGAATAAGATGGGTAATCTTTCATTTGATAGTGTTAATTTAAGTTTTTAAGGGGTCAACAAGACCTTGGATTTTTGTGTTGCTTGTTGAGAGAGTATATAAGGACTAGGAAGAGGAGCTAAAAGTAGAGGAGAGATTCTTAGGTCTGGATGGTCAGTTGGTTAAGAATGATAATACAGAGGATTGTTTGGACATTGTTATTGGATTTAACAAACCAAGAAAGATACAATCTGCCCAGTAGGTTACAAGTTTGAATGCTAAAACTTCATAATGAGAATTTACATCTTCTGTATCCAATTTTACATTAATTAATTAATTAAATACTGAGCTTAAATATGGGCATAAATATAATACAAATTGCAAACATTTTAAAAATGTATTTGCACTGAAAAATGACGCATTTTAAAATAAGACACCCATTGGAAAAAAAGGGGATCAAGCCTGCCAACAAATGAATCAGCCTTCAAATAGATTATATAGAAAATTTAAATAATTATCTAATGATCATGGTAGAGAAGAAAAGGATGGAAGCCTATGATTCTCAGGGGACTCCTCCTATCCGGGAGGCACAACCAAGGTTGGTACCCCAATTTCTAAATAATATGCCCAAAATATAAGAAAAGAAAGCAGGGATTCTCATATTCTCCTGGGCTATTACATCAAGTGGTGGACATCAAGTGCACATATATGGGGCACTTCACATGAAAATGTTCCCACGTTGAAACAGAAGGAAATATTAAAAATAGATGTTAGATATAAAGCAACACAGTATAGGTGATGGATTGAATGACTGCAACAGGCTGCAGGTATTCACTCCAGACCAGCTGAATAATATTGGTGTTTAAAATAATAATACCAAGCTGTAGGGTAAATGTAGATGTAGCTTTTGTTAAAATGAATTACAATTGACGAAACGGCTGTCAGGCATTTTAGAGAGTTCAGTTTATATTGCCAAATGAACTAAATATGAGGTTCCCAGTTTGGGCCATTACAATATAAGTCTAAGACTATCTATATGGTTATAGCCTGTAGTAAAGAATATGTAAGGCATTTTTTAACACTGATTCCCCTTAGCAATGTTTTCACTATAGGCATTTACACTACAACCTGGTATTATAAAATTATAATAGTATCTCAATCTCATTGTGAAGCACTAGAACAACTAATGACCACTATTTACAAATATAATACACTTTAAATCAGCAGAACTGTCCTATAAAAAGCCTGCATCCTCTAACATGACTCATCTGGATTACTATGTCCAATTATATAATTCATAGGTAATCCACCTGCCTCCATTAACTTATGGCTGATGAGGGAATCTATATCTGGTTTTAGACCACTTGCTCAGTAGGTTCAGAGCTTTCAATATTGGTTCAACATTCACAGATGGGTTTTATTTTCATGAAAACAAGGACACTAATTAATTAATTTACATTTTATTGGATAAATCACATTATATCGTATAAGTATCAAATACAATCATAACAAACATACAGCTGAAAAAGTTAGAAATATAATATATTTTCTATATATTTCTGGAAATATTCTCACAGGAACTTTATCTAAACAGAAATACAAAAAATATTAAAGTTATCGCCTCAAAAAAAGTTCCCAGAAATCTGTTGTGTAAAGGGTTTACCTTTGGCAGACAAATATGGCGGACAAAATTACACTGGTACCTTGATATGGACGAGCCTCAATGGGCAATTATACATTCAAAGCAGATTATTATTTAATACTCTCTCTCAGATGTGGTATAATTCTTTCCATGCTGGTTTAATCAATTGTTTTGGATAATTTCAGTTGTCTTCTCAGTGCTGACTTTACATCTATATTTTTCAAGCTATAAATCAGAGGGTTTAGCATTGGGACAATAGATGTGTTAAAAAGAGCAAAAAGTTTGTTGGACTCCAAGCTGTCTATGGAAACTGGCAGAAGAGAGTCGTATAGAGAAGAAGGACGACCGTGAGGTGTGAGGAACACGTGTAGAAGGCTTTACTCCTCCCAGTGCTGGAACGGATCTTCAGGATGGTGCCAATGATGAAGACATAAGAGATAAATGTTAGTGAAGATGGAGTGAGAAGTGTAATGAGCGTTCCTTCTAAGAGGAACAGCATCTCTAAAACAGAGGTGTCACTGCAAGAGAGCTTCATAACTGGGACTATGTCACAGAAGAAATGGTTGATTATGTTGGATACATAGCAGGAAAATCCTAACAATAGTACAAGATAAGGTGTGAACATAACCACTGAGGCCAAGAAACAGACAACGACCAACAGGACACAGACTCTATATCTCATGGTCATTGGATAATGTAATGGGTTACAGATGGCCACATATCGATCATAGCTCATCGCTGTAAGTAGTAGTAGTTCATTGGCCTCCAAGCATGAAAATATAAACATCTGTGACATGCAACCAAGAAAAGACACTGTGTTATCCCCAGTTATAAATGTCACAAGGGTAGATTGTAAAGTGACGGTGGTAGATGACATGTCAAGGATGGACAAGTTCCCCAAGAAGAAGTACATGGGAGTGTGCAGGTGAGGATCCAGACAGATAAGTAGAAGAATACTCATGTTACCACCAAGAATGATGAGATAAAGGAGGAGAACCAGAAGGAAAATTAGAGTCTGTAGCTCTGGGATGTCTGATATCCCTTTAATGACAAAATAACTCAAAAAGGTCAGGTTCTTCTGGTCCATGCCTTCAGGGGTAAGGGGATGGGAAATAAATCAAGTGGTTGATTATTTTAATAAAAAATGCTAAACAATTATTTGGGGTGTTTGTTAACTTTGCCCTTAATTATGTTGGCCAATATTATCATAGAAACTATTATTAACATCAAACTGACAGATACTATTGGATATGGAACTGGAAACCCACTGTCATGAATACCAAGTGGATCAGCATGGTGTGTTACAGACCATAAGGTCACGGAGAGTCGAACACGACTGAACGGCACAAACAAACTACCAGATACAGTACAATTTGGTGCTTTGTGTGAACCAACACACACTTTGCACAAAGTCTCTAATAACACCCATATTATTGTCAATGTAAACAGGTCATCTGGTCATATGACAGTGAAGAGACAAGGAGGAGATCCATTTAGAATGGCGGGTTACTGGTGAAGTGCCTCATAGATCAGAATTAAGTTTAGTTTAATATTCATATTAATGATATTACTAATGGGCTACAAGAGAGTACTTGTGATTTATACTATTTACTGGAAACTTTGTAAAAGGTCCTACATTCTAATAAAAATAAAGCAAATAAGAAATTATTATAAAATGGCAGATAAGTCAAATAAATTGTATCTACAATAATGCAATGAAATACATAATGATGCCTTAGGACCCAAACATCTAATGTAGAAAATATAATTCTAATGAAAACTAAAGGGGACAAATAATGTATAGGGATTTAAACATGTATAGATATATAAGACTTTCATGAAAATATATTAAACTAAAGCATTTTATGGTGATATAATTGGCAGGTTAGATGGGTCTACTGGTTCATAACTTCCCTCCAAATCTGGGTTTCTTTGGAGAAGTGGATCTCACTTTTTTCATGTTGTACAAACTAAATACAGATGTTCTCCAAGTGACTCAACCACCACATCTATTCCTTAGCAGACCTCACCCCACAACATTTCCCATCATGACATAGGAACATAAGCCGATCTGTCCCTTTGTACATCTTGGCCAACATTGAAATTCTGCTGCCATATTTAGCTGAAAGAAATATTATGTAGACATTGTAATCTGACTTTGATCCAAGTCTAACGTAATATTGCCCAAATCATACAAATAAATCTGGATTTCTAATACTGAGTTTCCATTATGAGTTAAATGGCTTGATAATAAAATAACATACACTTTGTGTTTCTAGAAATATGTTTTTATGCATGTTCAAGAAGCTAACACATAAATAATTCAGCCTTATTGAAGCAAAACTGATTTTAATTCACAGCTTTATTCAATCAGATTAAGATGACCTGTACAAAAAGAGCTAACATGGAGTGTAAGTTATAGCCCATCTATAGTGCTCAGTAATGATTGTCCTCACTTACCTGGGGCCAGTACAGTCATCCAGTGGTTTTCCATCACAGATCACTGTACAGGTTTTATAAGATTTCTTATGAGCCCCTAGAGGTATAACACACCTAGAGGACTCATCTAGAGCTTGTGTCTTGAGATGGTAATTATCAAGAGACTAATCTTTCAGATAGTCTAAGATTAAAGCAATAGTGCACATTAAAGGAAAAATCAAAACACTTTGTGCCTGTATTTGTTCTATGTACATGTTTTACTTGAGACAACAGAGGACCTATAAACAAAAAAAGCTGCAAAAAAGCTCACAATAAATTTTGGAAATTGAATTTAGGATTCGGGCCCTTGATTTAACTACACATTTGATGTAAATATACACGTACGGGGGCGTAGCAACTGGGGTGTATGAGAGGGGCAAATCCCTCCCAGATTAAATGAATAGGGGACACAAAAAATAGAAACATTAAACTTAATAATGTACTACGAGATTTGGCCACACTATGGAGAAGCATGTTTTTCCCACGAAAGCTTTGACCCATAATCTATGTTTTGTGGGCTCCCACGCCAATGTATACGTACATATGTATTTTTGGTGCCTCAATGTGCATAGCATTTTACAGAGGCAAGGTACAAATGTATTTATTACCAGACAATATATTTAACATTTATGCAGAGAAAGGATTACAGAGTCCCTGCCCTGAAGAACTTACAGACTACTTATATGGGAAATATGTATACAGACACATTGTGGTAAGATGGTATCAGGCTGTTAACGAAGGTGAGAGAGAACATGTTTGTGAGGGGCCCTCCCTGGAAGGGGGCTTAATGCTAGAAGGTATTTATATTATGTGCTGAGATGCCTCTAATCAGGGTTTCCTTCCAGGCTCCTAATAACCACCTGTATAAGACTCAACTCATAGATCCTGCAGCGCCAAGCGCTCTATATCACATTTTTTATATCACGGTTTTACTATATGTGTCTAACATCATATCAAAACAAAAATAAGTCTTAATCTATAAATAATGGTGGTATTCCTGAGGGCCCAATGGTACGGTGACGATGTAGAGGAGGAGAAAGAGGGGACAGGTTATTGCTTGGAAAGTTGGTTCTTATAGGCACAAGCTACACTTTGGTTCTTTTAAGCACAGGAAGCACATTGCTTTACAGACATAGTTTGCAGATTTGATCTTGCTGGCACAGGATGCACATTGACTCTTACAGGCACAGGCTGCAGATTGGCACTTACAGGTACAGCATGCAGATTGTCTCTTACAGGTACAGCATAAATATTGGCACTTGCAGGCACAACATGTAGATTGGCTTTTACAGGCACAGGATGTAGATTGGCACTTACAGGTACAGCATGCAAATTGGCTCTTACTGAAAGGATGATGATTAGCACTTACAAGCACAGCATGCAGATTGTCACTTACAGGCACAGACTGCAGATAGGGGGGGCCACAGGGGGCTGCAGGGAAACCGAGGGAGGTTCAGGGGACTGAGGAGAGCTCAGGGAGCTAAAGAGGGCTGAGGGATGCTGCTTTCACCCCCAACTCAAAGGGTAATTTCTCTATTCTAATTTTCCTGGACCTCTCTGCTGCCTTAGACACAGTGGACCACCCTCTCCTAATCCAAATTCTCTACTCTCTTGGCATCCATGGCTTACATCATACCTACAAGATTGAACATTTAGTGTCTCCTTTTCTGGCACCACTTCTTCACCTCAAACTCTGTATGTCAAAGTACCCCAAGGTTTAATTTTAGGCCCTCTCCTCATCTCCATCTATAAATCCTTACTTGTAACCTTAATAAAATCTTTCAGATTTCAATATCACCTTTATGCAGATGACACTCAAATCTATCCCTCAACACCAGATCTATCCCCCTCTATTCTAGCATGAGATTCCAACTGCCTCTCAGGCATATCCACCTGGATGTCCACCCACCATCTCAAACTTAACATGCACAAGACCAAACTCCTAATCTTTCCATTCTATATCTTTCAGTCCCTAAATAGTTAAATAATTCAGTTGTTTTCCTTTTTCAGGGGTAATCTTTGAATTTGCCACTGGGGAAGCAGCCTAAGCTAAGTTCCCGTTACCATCATTTTTTGTTGGTTTCTGATAATGGCTATGTACTAATATGAGTTCCCTGGTTGTCCAGTGTTTAGGATTTTGTGCTTTCTCCACTGCAACCTGGGTTTGTTTCCATTAAGGGAACCAAGAGGTCACACCACTCTGAAGCCGAGCAGGGTTGGGCCTTGTCAGAACGTGGATGGGAAACCACCTTGGAATACCAGGAGCTGTAAGCTGTGGCCCACTGTAAAAGGAACTGACAACCCACTCCAGTACCTCTGTCATGAAAGCCAAGTGGCTTTCTTATGGTGTGTTATGGTACATGACGTCAAGGGGAGTCGGACACAACTGAACAACTCAAACACTTATTATCCCCCTAGAGTTGCAGAACCTGCTTTACTCTAAACATATAAAATAATAATAATAAGTGTGAATATTCTTGGTCAGTTCTAAGATTTTGACATATTTTATTCTTGAAGGGATCCCGATGATGTTGATCTTCAGGTTCTGATCTTCCTTCTGGATCTTTTAATTTACCTCCTCACTCTTGGTGGAAACATGACCATTCTTCTACTCGTCTATCTGGATCATCACCTGCCCACTTCCATGTACTTCTTCCCGGGGGACTTGGCAACAATAGACATGTCCACTTCCACCATCACTTTATATAAAGTATTTATTAGCTTTTTATTAGAGGGTAACACCATCGTCTTGGTTGCTTTACAAGGTTTTATATTTTCACAAAACTAATAGCTAGTGAGATGTTAATACTGATGGTTATGAGTTATGACAGGTATGTTGCCATCATATGGTCATAAAATGGAGATTCTGTGCCCTATTTCCCGGTGTCTGCTAGTTTTAGGGTTTTATAGAAACTATACCTCATTCAACTGAAGTTTTCCAGTTCTATAAGGATCGTCAACACGCAATTGATATAACACCAAGAAAATATGTTACTATCATCATAGGAGCCAGGAATGCTAAAGTAGGGAACCAAAAGATACCTGGAATAACTGAATAACTGTTGTACAGAATGAAAAAGGTCAGAGATTAATAGAGTTCTGCCATGATAATTCTCTGCTCGTAACAAACACCCTCTTCCAACAGTCTCTGAGACGACTCTATACATGGACATCACCAGATGAACATTATAGGAATCAGGTTGACTATATACTTTTCAATTTATACTATATCTGAGAGAGGGTATTAAATAATAATCTGCTTTGAATGTATTATTTATTGCCCATTGGGGCTCGTCCATATCAAGGTGCCAGTGTAACTTTGTCCGCCATATGTGCTGCCAATAAAACCAATACAGCAAACCCTTTAGGTGACAGATTTCTGGAAACTTTTGTCGATGCCATAATCTTAATATTTTGTTTCTGTTTAGATAAAGTTCCTGTGAGCATATTTCCAGAAATATATAGAAACTATGTTAGATTTCTAACTTTTTCAGCTGTATGTTTGTTATTATTGTATTTGATACTTACACAATATAATGGGATTTATCCAATCAAATGTAAATACATTAATTAATTTGCTTGTTTTTATGAAAATAAAATCCATCGGTGAATGTTGAACCAATATTGAAACCTCTGAACCTTCTGAGCAAGTGGTCTAAAACCAGATATAGATTCCCGCATCAGCCATAGGTTTATGGAGACGGATGAATTACCTATGAATTATATAATTGGACATAGTAATCCAGATTAGTCATGTTAGAGGATGCAGGCTTTTTTATAGGAAAGTTCTGCTGATTTAAAGTGTATTATATTTATAAGCTAGCGAATTGTTTTCATGTGCGCGCAGTGTGGCCGTTAAGGTCGTATTTTTGTGAGGTTGTAATGTTTTTTTTCTAAGTCCCGCGTCTCGTATTTTTGTCTGCTAAGTCCATAAATTTTCCGTTCTAAGTCCTGCGGTTCGTATTTTTGTGTGTAAGTCCGTATATAATTATTGCGTATTAGATCTATTTTGGTAAAGGGCCGCTTGTGTGGGTGTTTGTAAACACGTGTGAGGCGCCGTAGAGCCTCCACCTCCACAAATGCGGCCCCTTGCTTCGAAAGGGTACGCATTTGTGGTCTGCAATGAGCCTTTGGTAAGCTCGCAAAGCATGACGACGATTCGTAGTTTGACAACTATTATATGTGATAGTGATCGATAGCTGTTCTAGTGCTTCACACTGAGATTGAGATTGGTATTATAATACCAAGATGTAGTATTAATGCCTATAGTGAAAATATTGCTAAGGGGGAATCAGTTTGAAAAACTGCCTCACATATACTTGCTACCTACAAGCTATAACCATATAGATAGTCTTATATTTATATTCTAATGGCCCTACCTCATAGTTAGTGCATTTGGCAATATAAAGTGGACTCTCTAAAATGCCTGACAGCCGTTTCGTCAATTGTAATTGGTTTAATCAAAAGCTACATCTACATTTACCCTACAGCTTGGTATTATAACTTTAAACTCTAATAGTATTCAGCTGGTCTGGAGTTAATACCTGCAGACTGTTGTATTCATTCAATCAATTACCCATACTGTTTTGTTTTAGATCTAACATCTATTTTTAATATTTTATTTGGTTTTAATTAAGCGCCCAATCAATAAAATGTGGGAACACTTTCATGTGACGTGCTCCATATATGTGAGCTTGATGTCCAACACTTGATGTAATAGCCCAGGAGTATATGAAAATCCCTGCTTTCTTTTCTTATATGTTGGGAACATTAGTCAGAAATTCAGGTACCAACCAGATTGGAGGAGTCCCCTGAGGATCATAGTCTTCCATCCTTTTCTTCTCTACCATAATCATTAGATCATTATTTCACGTCTCTGTATAACCTATTTGAAGGCTGATTCATTTTGTGGTAGGCTTGATCCCCTTTTTTACAATGGGTGTCTTATTTTAAATTGTGGCATTTTTCAGTACAAATAAAGTTTTTAAAATGTTTGTAATTTGTATTATGTTTATGCCCATGTTTAAGCTCGGGAATTAATTAATTAATATAAAATTGGTTACAGAAGATGTAAATTCTCATTATGAAGATTTATTCAAACTTGTAACCTTGGGGAGTAATGGGGAGATTGTCTCTTTCTCAGTTTGTTAAATCCAATAACAATGTCCAAACAATCCTCTGTATTATCATTCTTAACCAACTGACCATCCAAACCCAAGAATCTCTACTCTACTTTTAGCTCCTCTTCCCAGTCCTTATGTACTGTCTCAACAAGCAACACAAAAATCCAAGGTCTTGTTGACTACTTAAAAACTTAAATTAACACTATCCAATGAAAGATTACCCAACTTACTCTTCTTCCATGCACTTCAAACACCACCTGTAGAGGTTGTTCCACCACATAGTTTGCAATGTTGACCTTTGCCCACCACAATTTCTATATTGATGCAGTGCTTGTGAAAACCTGGTGTTACACAACCACCAAAAACTGCAATTCAGAAGAAGACATTCCATGTTCCCATCTTTCCCTACACCTAATGCCCCCATGCCTCTCGTCACTTAAGCTTCCAAATGAATAGAACATTTGACCAACAATCACGTAACATGCTTCAACTTCTCTACTCCGTTATCTGTTCAGCCTCAACTTCTCACTTGTGCACTAAGTTCTAGTTACTTCCAGAACAAATGGCTACTTCTTCCTTTTGGACAACTTGCCCCACTCCTTTTACCTTAGTGATATTGTATTCAACCTGTTGTAGTCATTCAATCAATTACCTATACTGTGTTGTTTTATATCTAACATCTATTTTTAATATTTAATTTGGTTTTAATTAAGCGTCCATTGAGTGCTATGTGTGAGGTTGTAAGTGATTTATGTAATTAATTGGTGTTTTTCGGCGGTCTTACGACGGCTTCCGAGCTACAGTCTTTAAAAAAATGTCTCCCGTTAAAGCCGTAGTTTTTGCTAAGTCTTGTGTGCCTCAAGATGTGCCTTCGGCACTATGGCCTACGGCCTTTGGCACTCATTGTGGGCCTGGCAATGAGCGCCTTTGGTAAGCCTGTAACTTTCAACATGGCATTACCGACAAACTTGCATTTACAACTAATATATGTGATCATAAATAGTTCTGATCTTTCTTTAATCATAGACCTTGTACTGTTATCGTCATTATTTCAATTTCAAAAGGTGCTGTGAATAGGCCCCCTCCTCTTCTCCATCTACACATTCTCCCTTGGAACCCTCATAAAATCCTATGCAGATGACACTTAAATCTACCTCTCAGCATCAGATCTACCCCCTCCCTTCGAGCTAAAGTTGCCAACTGCCTCGCTAGCATATCCTCCTGGATGTCTACCAGTCAACTGAAACTCAACCTGCCAAAGACTAAGCTCCTAATCTTCCCACCCCCTTCCTTAGCCTCTACTCTTCACCTAACACTTTCTGTCGACAATGCCATCATCACTCCCACCACTCAGGCCATTGTCTTGGGGTTCTACTGCACCTGGTCTATATGTCCTTCAGTCAGGTAAGGCGCACAAGCCTACTTTAACTTTGATGTTCAATTGTAATATTATCCTGTGGTGTTTGTGGAAAATGTAAACCAGTCTTAAAATGTCAATGCTCAGATAAATGACCCCTTGAAGAACCCAAAAACCACCTCCAAAGAAATTTCTTCTGTTTTAACTTCCTCAAGTGGGATATGGACCAATGGACTGATTTTGTGAATACAATAATTTTTTACAATGTTATTATAGTGGTGTGTTTTTATGTTTTGTGTTTCATGGCCCTTCCACTGGAAATGGCACCAGGTACTCTGGACAAGGCAAATGAGAAGACATCTAAGGACCTTTAAGACTTTTAATCATAAAACACAAATAATTGCCCCTCTGCAAAGGATCGATGTATATGAGCATGGTAATTATGAGTGTTATATTAGTTATTTTGTTACGTGAGGTTCAGTCAACACCACCATGTGAATGTCTCAATTGGATAGAAGGTAGTAGGTAATAACTGGATCAGAATAACACTATTTTGTAGACATAAGGTGCATCTATTAACAGCTGCGTAAAGGGATCTAGAGAGTTGGACGCAACTTGATCTATGAGTTGAGTCTTATAACAGGCTTTTGTTAGGAAGGACAACCTGATGATCGCCATCTCAGCACATAATTTAAATTCCTTACAATATAACAACTTTCCCAGTGTGGGCCACGCAGAAACGTATCCCTTCTCCACATCATCAATGGCCTGATACCATTTTACCACAATGTGAATGTAACCTTAGGAGGATCGGGGAAATAATGTATATATGGTTCTTTACAGTTAATACTGGGCATTCTGCCCAATACAGGTAGCCCGGGAAGGTAGGTTATACCCTTGTCCTGTAAAATTACCTAACTTCGGATCAAGGATCGGGATTTAGCAGGTTGGTCCCCACCTTGCCCTTTCAAATCACCCAACCACAGGACAAGGTTAGCAATCTCTGCTGCTGAACACCATAATTCATGTGTGGGCTGTCTAGACTTTTTATTGAGAAAAGTTAAACAAGCCTAGCAAATGTCAATAGAAGTTAATTGTATATGCTAATATAAGTCAAGTAATGTCAAGTACATTAAATGATACCCTTTTGATCAGGAAAGTGCTGTGATTGATATCTATTTGATCTTTTGTCTGCAAAAAACATCAAATTTGCATGTGTTTCATGAGGGATGTGTAGTATAGTCTTCTCATCCATACTCTCTAAGTTATGAATGAAGCACAGAGTAGTTATGAATGGAGCTCGGCATAAATATTACAAGGGGTAGAAAACCTTTGTATTGGCATGTACCAAGCAGATCCAGTTGACCAGGTATGGTTGGACTCTCTCCTGCCCACAGTGTCTCTACTTCCCATAAACCAATTGCTATTGATTATCCTTCCCATTACACTGAGTAAGCAATCTTGGATCACCGCTAAATTGGAGTCTCCTCCTGTCTGGCAAGCAGCCATTTAGTGTATGATTAAGTTAACACTGTTGAACCAGCATTATTAGAGGTAGACTTGGTGGCCACCAGCTAACTCTCAGGAAATCCAGTTACTTACCTCCTGGTCCTATGCTTGGGCTATGAACCAATCATCACTTCAGATAGGCTTTTATCTCATTTTTGGGTACTGATCAAAGAAGCCAATCTAAGTAACTCCTATATGATTGTCCCTCAAGATGTCAAGGGGGAAATACAAATTTCTAAACCTGCACAAAAATGTTTGCTTATGTAAAGTCATGCCGATGTTCTATTGGATGTTTTTGGGCATAAAGTGGGGTTACTGCGAATAAAGACTATTCTCTCATTGTAACACATAGTGATGGTGTATTTTATTGAGGAAAAGTAATAATTGTCACTTTGTATCACGTTCTTTATCAACCAACCTGCGTGAGGGGGATTAACAAACCCACTCGGATCTACGGGTAGGTCTGGTCTGGCCGTTCTTTCAAGTCCAACAAAGAGAAGATGTTGACATACAAAAAAACCTATCAAGCATCTGGATCTTAAATGCAATCTCCAGTTTATATGAATATAACATTGAGAAGAATCACATTTGATCATAAAACCTTGTAAAAAAAAAAAAATATATATATATATATATATATATATATATATATATATATATATATATGACCCAAATTGTACCTTTAATCAGCTGCTCAGGTGTTGATTTTCCTTTAAATTTTTTATTTTCCTTTATTCTTAGACTATCTGAATGATTGGTGTCTGGATAATCACCACCCCAAGGCACAAGCTCTAGATGAGTCCTCTAGGTATGTTATAACTTTAGGGGGTTATAGGAAATCTTATAAAATCTCTACAGTGATCAGTGATGGAAACCACTGGATGACTGGTAAGTGAGGACAATCATTACTGCACACTATAGATGGGATAAAACTTACACTCCATGTTTAGCTCCTTTGTACGGGCTGAAGGATCTCTTTAGGAAAAACTCCATCTGTTTGTGAAGTATGTAACATACCAACAACATGTAGAAGTGATGCAACACAGGACCGTGATATCATTATGGGAGAAAATCCAGTCTGCCTATTCTATCTACCTATAATCTTGGCTTAATCAAACCTCATGCTTATTACAGACATCCATAACTATGGACATTTGTTACACTTATTTATCTCTAAGGCAGTACTATCTCACATTACTCCTAGATCATCCAACTTCACATCATGACCGCTTGTTCTTTTGCATTCCTCCTTTTCTTGAACACACTTAATTTGAAATATTTGGTAGGTTTCTATCATATCTCACCTATTTCTTCTGTCCTATAAGCCAATGGTTCTCTATGGCTGGCCCTAAGATCAGTGAAGGTCAATAAGACCTTATCAGTCAGGATGAAGAAGTCCTAGCACTATAAACATATCACTACCATTCCCTACATTATTGATGTAAATAAAATGTCCTCTATTCATATAAGAGCAAAACTAAATGAAATTTGATCATAAAACCTGGAATATCCCATGAGCAATGATGGTAACCAGCCACTGCCCAAATCAAAAGCATTAAGAGTCATTGGGCTAATCTATAAACAATAACGTCATGGTGTCTCACCTCATGTAACTGAGGTCTGACTGGGGGTCTGGAGAGTGAACTTAGTACCAACCTTCATCTACTACTAATCCATCTTCCAACCAAGTATCCTACTGGCTCTTCCAACAGATTTGTTTCCTACTTTTAAATTACCCTAAATAATCACCTTTGTTATTTAAAAGCCCATATAGAAAAAAATGGCCATGGTAGCCTTTTATTATTGGTTTAAATATATATTTATTTACATCCATTAACAATATCTTCATCCAAAATGCTTTATATTGTTAAACAACTCACATCTTTGTTTCAAGATATTGTTGTCACATCGTTCATTGACCTCATGGACCGCAACATCTTAATGTATCTGAATCTTAATCTAATCAGAAGAAAGCTGTGAATTCAAATCAGTGTTTCCTCAATGAGGCTAAATTATTTATGTGTTGGGTCCAACTCACAAGTCCAGACATTCTGGAATATGCATAAAAACATATTTCTAGACATAAAAAATGTGTACGTTATGTTATTATTAAACCATTTAACTCATAATAGAAACTCAGTATTAGAAATCCGTATATATTAGTCTAATTTGGGCAATATTACATTGTACTTGGTACAAAGTCAGATTACAATGTCTACATAATATTGTTTTCAGCAAAAAATGGCAGCAGAAGTTCGATGTTGGCGAAGATGTACAAAGTGACAGATCGGCATATGTTCATATGGCATGATGGGTGAAATGTGAAGATAACCCAAAACATCCTTTGGTAAGTCGATTCCACTGTCTTGAAGACCAGACCAGTTACATAGTTACACAGTAATTGTGGTTGAAAGAAAGACTTTTAACCCACCAAGTTCAACCTTTTAAGATCTCCTCTGATCTGCAATATGCAGATTAGTTGTTAATTGATCCAGAGGAAGGTAAACAGAAAAAACCCTGAAGTGAAACTTGGCCAATCGTCTCAAAAAAAAATCCTTTCTGACCCCAGATACTGGCGATTGAATTCCTCCCTGGAGCAATACTCTCTCTCTAATTAACCAGGATGACCCTGAATACCCTTTTTAATAAAAAATATATCCATTCCTCTCTAAAGTTATTTATCGAATCCGCTGTAGAGAATTCCACAGATTAAACACCCTTAATGTAAAGAACACTTTTTTTTCTTTAAGGTGGAATCTTTTTACTTCTAACCGCAAGGGATGTCCTATTGTCAGTTGAAAACCTCTTGGCACAAAAAGCTCACTTGACAAATCTTTATACTGACCCTGGATGTAATAATTTCCTCTTAGACACCTTTTTTTCTAGAGAAAATACCTTTAATTTGGTTAGTCTTTCTTCATACCTGAGCCCCTCCATTCCCCTTATTAGTTTTGTTGCCCTTCTCTGTACCTTTTCCAGCTTTAAAATGTCCTTCTTATGAAGCAGTGCCCAAAATTGTCCTCCATATTCCAAATGAGGGCGTACTAGAGATTTTTATAGTGGCAGAATATATTTGTTTCCCTTACTTCTATACCCTTCCTAATACATGCTAATACGCTATTTGCCTTTGCAGCAGCTGCTTGGCATTGAGCACTGTTACCTAGGTGGTTGTCCACAAATACTCCCAAATCCCTTTCAATATAGGATACCCCTAGATTTGCTTTATTAAGATTATAAGTTGCAAGGCTAATTTTCCTTCCCAAATGCATAACTTTACATTTTTTCGTATTAAATCTCATCTGCCATTTAGATGCCCATTCCTCTAATTTATTAAAACTTAATATAAACTTTGTGTCATTAGCAATAATGGAGACACTACCTTCGAGTCCCCCCTCTAAGCCATTAATAAATATGTTAAAAAGTGGAGGACCTAATAGTGAGCCTCTAGGAACCCCACTTACCACATTATTCCACTCGGAGTATGTTCCATTTAAAACAACCCTTTGCGTCCTGTCTTTCAGTCAGCTCTCAATCCATGAGCAGATATTTACTGCAATTCCTGTATCCCTTAATTTGTACAATAGTTTACCATGTGGCACTGTATCAAAAGCCTTTGCAAAATCCAAAATGAGTACATCCACTGAGTTGACCTGATCCTAGTCCCTACTAACCTCCTCATAGAAATTAATTAGACTTGATTGACATGACCTATCCCTCATAAAACTATGTTGGCTCCTACTTATAATCCTGTTCAAATAGACATATTCTTGTAAATTATCCCTTATTAACCCTTAAAATTAACTTTTGTTTACTAGAATCCTATTGAGTACCGATGATACAGTATTATAGGGAGTCAATGGGGGCATTAAAGCTAAATCAATACTATCCCAGACATGACTCAAAGACGCACAGATTTGCAGGTCAGTTAAGAGCCATTTGTTTGTGTCTAACTCTCTGTGACCTCATGGACCGCAACACACCATGCTGAGCCACTTGGTATTCATGGCAGAGATACTGGAGTGGGTTGCCAGTTCCATTTCCATCCGGTCACAGCATAAAGCTCCTGGTTTTCCTAGGTAATCTCCCATCCAAGTACTGACCAGGCCCAGCCGTACATGGATTCATGATGGTGGGACCTCTTTGAATCAGTAGTCCCTTCTAATCTGCCAATTACATCAACATAAAACGTTTTAGTTTAATGTATTTTCCTAGATATCTAGACATACTTACATTCCTATACATTATTATTATCTCTTGGAGCACATTAGTAATATCATTAATAACAATATTAAACTAAACTCAGCTCTGATCTATGAGGCACTTCACTAGTAACCCGCCATTCTATATGGATCTTGTCCTTGTCTCTTCACATCATATCACCAGATGACCTCTTTCCATTAACAAGAATATGGGTCTTTGTGCAAAGTGTGTGTTGGTTCACACAGAGCACAAGATTGTACATTATCTGGTAGTTTTTTGTGTCATTCAGTTGTGTCCGCCTCTCCTTGACCTCATGGACTGTAACACACCATGCTGATCCACTTGATATTCATGGCAGAAATACTGGAGTGGGTTTCCACGTCCTTCTCCAACAGTATCTGGTAGTGTCATGTTAATATTAGTTGGCAAACATAAGGGTAAAGTTACCAGGTACCAAAAATCATTGTTTAGTATTTTTGATTAAAATAATCAACCACTTCTTATTTCTTTCTTTTACATCCCATAACCCCTTAAGGAATGGACCAGAAGAACTTGACCATTTTGAGTAATTTTGTCATTAAAGGGATATCAGACATCCTGGAGCTACAGACCCCAATCTTCCTTCTGGTTCTCCTCCTTTATCTCATCACTCTTAGTGGAAACATAACCATTCTTCTACTCATCTGCCTGGATCCTCACCTGCACACTCCCATGTACTTCTTCCTGGGGAACTTGTCCATCCTGGACATGTCATCTACCACCGTCACACTACACTCTACCCTTGTGACATTTATAATGGAGGATAACACAGTGTCTTTTCTTGGTTGCATGTCACAATTGTCCACATTTTCATGCTTGGAGGCCAATGAACTATTCCTACTTACAGCGATGAGCTATGATCGATATGTGGCCATCTGTAACCCATTACATTATCCAATGATCATGAGATATAGAGTCTGTGTCCTGTTGGTCTTTGTCTGTTTCTTGGTCTCATTGGTTGTTTTCACACCTTTTCTTGTACTATTGTTAGGATTTTCCTGCTATGTATCCAACATAATACAACCATTTCTTCTTTGACATAGTCCCAGTTATGAAGCTCTCTTGCAGTGACACCTCTGTTTTAGAGATGCTGATCCTCACAGAAGGGACTTTCATTTCACTTCTCACTCCTTCTTCTCTAACATTCATCTCTTATTTTTTCATCATTGGCACCATCCTGAAGATCCGTTCCAGCACTGGGAGGAGTAAAGCCTTCTACATGTGTTCCTCACACCTCACGGTCGTCCTTCTTCTCTATACGACTCTCTTCTGCCAATACATGAGACCAATTTCTATAGACAGCTTGGAGTCCAACAAACAATTCTCTCTCTTTAACACATCTATTGTCTCAATGCTAAACCCTCTGATTTACAGCTTGAAAAATAAAGATGTAAAGTCAGCACTGAGAAAACAACGGAAATTATTCAAAACCACTGATTAAATCATCATGGAAAGAATGATATCACATGTGAGAGAGAGTATTGAATAATAATTTGCTTTGAATGTATTATTGCCCATTGGGGCTCATCAATATCAAGGTACCAGTGTAAATTTGTCTGCCATATTTGTCTGGCAATGAGACCAACACAGCAAATCCTTTAGGTGACAGATTTCTGGCAACTTTTTTGAAGGTCATAATTTTAATATTTTGTTGTGTTTCTGTTCAGATAAACTTTCTGTGAGAATATGTCAAGAAATATATAGAAACTATGTTATATCTCTAACTTTTCCAGTTGTATGTTTATTATTGTGTTTGATACTTACACAATATAATGTGATTTATCCAAGAAATTGTAAATACATTAATTCGTTTCCTTGTTTTCATGAAAATAAAATCCATTGTTGAATGTTGAACCAATATTGAAACCTCTGAACCTTCTGAGCAAGTGGCCTAAAACCAGATATAGATTCCCTCATCAGCCATAAAGTTAATGGAGGCAAATGAATTACCTATGAATTATATATTTGCACATAGTATTTCAGATTATTTATGTTAGAGGATGCAGGCTTTTTATAGGACAGATCTGCTGATTTAAGGTGTATTATATTTATAAATAGTGATCAATAGCTGTTCTAGTGCTTCACACAGAGATTGAGAATTGTATTATAATACCAAGATGCAATGTAAATGTCTATAGCGAAAATATTGCTAAGGGGGATTAGTTGGAAAAACAGCCTCACATACACTTGCTACCTACAAGCTATAACCATATAGATAGTCTTAGACTTATATTCTATTGGCCCTAACTGGGGACATCATATTGCATTTGGTAAAAAAAAATGGACTCCCTAAAATGCCTGACAGCCGTTTCTTCAAATGAAAGTGATTTTATCAAAGTATGCATCTACTTTTACACTACAGCTTGCTATTAACATTTTCAACTCCAGTAGTATTTTTGTCAACCTATTGTAGTCATTCAATCAATTGCCTATTACCTAAATGTTCATAGCGAAAATATTGCTAAGGGGGAATCAGTTGAATAAACAGCCTCACATATACTTGCTACCTACAAGCTATAACCATATAGATAGTCTTAGATTTAGATTCAAATGACCCTAACTGGGGACCTCACAGTTAGTGAATCTGGCTATATAAACTGGACTCCCTAAAATGCCTGACAGCCATTTCGTGATTTTATCAATGACCTTAATCTACATTTACACTACAGCTTGGTATTATCATTTTTAACTCCAATAATATTGTAGTCAACCTATTGTAGTCATTCAATCAATTACCTATACTGTGTTGCTTCATATGTAACATCTATTTTTATTATTTAATTAGGTTTTAATTAAGCACCCAATCAATAAAACTGTTTTTGGTGCACAAGTGGGAGCATTTTAATGTGAGATACTCCATAAATGTGCGCTTGATGTCCGCCACTTGATGTAATAGTCCAGGAGTACAGGGAGTGCAGAATTATTAGGCAAGTTGTATTTTTGAGGATTAATTTTATTATTGAACAACAACCATGTTCTCAATGAACCCAAAAAAACTCATTAATATCAAAGCTGAATATTTTTGGAAGTAGTTTTTAGTTTGTTTTTAGTTTTAGCTATTTTAGGGGGATATCTGTGTGTGCAGGTGACTATTACTGTGCATAATTATTAGACAACTTAACAAAAAACAAATATATACCCATTTCAATTATTTATTTTTACCAGTGAAACCAATATAACATCTCAACATTCACAAATATACATTTCTGACATTCAAAAACAAAACAAAAATAAATCAGTGACCAATATTGCCACCTTTCTTTGCAAGGACCCTCCAAAGCCTGCCATCCATGGATTCTGTCAGTGTTTTGATCTGTTCACCATCAACATTGCGTGCAGCCGCAACCACAGCCTCCCAGACACCGTTCAGAGAGGTGTACTGTTTTCCCTCCTTGTAAATCTCACATTTGATGATGGACCACAGGTTCTCAATGGGGTTCAGATCAGGTGAACAAGGAGGCCATGTCATTAGATTTTCTTCTTTTATACCCTTTCTTGCCAGCCACGCTGTGGAGTACTTGGACGTTTGTGATGGAGCATTGTCCTGCATGAAAATCATGTTTTTCTTGAAGGATGCAGACTTCTTCCTGTACCACTGCTTGAAGAAGGTGTCTTCCAGGAACTGGCAGTAGGACTGGGAGTTGAGCTTGACTCCATCCTCAACCCGAAAAGGCCCCACAAGCTCATCTTTTATGATACCAGCCCAAACCAGTACTCCACCTCCACCTTGCTGGCGTCTGAGTCGGACTGGAGCTCTCTGCCCTTTACCAATCCAGCCACGGGCCCATCCATCTGGCCCATCAAGACTCACTCTCATTTCATCAGTCCATAAAACCTTAGAAAAATCAGTCTTGAGATATTTCTTTTTTTTTTCAATGGGTGTCTTATTTTAAATTTGCAGCATTTTTTAGTGCAGATAACGTTTTTTTTTCTAGTTGGTCTTATATTTATGCCCATTTTTAAGCTCAGTAATTATTATGAAAAACTAGTTACTGATGTAAATGCTCATTATGAAGTTTTGTCATTCAAACGTGTAACCTAATAGGGATATTGTCTCTTTAGGGTGTGTTCAATCCAATAACAGTATCCAAGCAAGCCTCCATATTATCTTTATAACCAACTTGCCATCCAAACCCAAAAATATCTTCTCTACTTTTAGCTTCTCTTCCCGGTACTTATGTACTCTCTCAACAAGCAACACAAAAGTCCAAGGTCTTGTTGACCACTTTAAAAATAAAATTAACACTATCCAATAAAATATTACCTAATTTACTTTACTTCCTTGCACTTTCAACACCACCCTACCTTACATTGTTAACCCCTATCCTACCCTATACCATACCATTAACCTTCAACTAATTACCCCACCTCTTTAAATATTAAACCCTATATAACCCTCACCATACCTAATTAACCCTATCTATAACCACTTAACCCCATCTAGTCCTATATAACCCTATCTAGTGCTATTTAACCCTAACTGTACCTATTTACCCTTTGCTGGACTCAATAACCCCATCTAGTCCTTTTTAACTCCTTCTTGTCCTATTTAACCCCATCTAGACCTATTTAACCCTGTCTAGTACATCCATCCCCATCTAGACCTATTTAACCCCATCTCGTCCAATGTAAGCCTATTTAGTGCTATTTAACCCTAAATGGGCCTATTTAACCCCAAATGTACCCAGTAAACCCCATCCCATAAACCCCCTCCTACCCTACACTATTAAACCTTACACTACGTACCCAACACCTACCCTACACTATTACCCCCTCTACTCCATTACCACCCATCTACACTATTAACCCCACACCCTGTAAAACCCTACACTATCTACCTAACACCCTATTAAAATCCCTATTACCCCACTATGTACATAAAATGAAAAAAATACTAGAATTACAAAAAATAAAAAAAGGACACTATTTAAAATAAAAAAGGACATTACTGAAAATAAAAAAGGACATTACCAAGAATGAAAAAAACCTAAGTTACCAAAAGTAATAAAACCTACTTTACATAAAATAAAAAACTACTTTACAGAAAACAACAAAACGTAAGTTACCAAAAATAATAAAACTTACTTTCCATAAAATAATAAAACCTACTTTACATAAAATAATAAATCCTACTTTACATAAAATAAAAAAACTACTTTACATAAATTAACAAAACCTAAGTTACCAAAAATTAAAAAAAAATACTTTACATAAAATAAAAAACCTAAGTTACCAAAAATAAAAAAACCTAAGTTACATTAAAAAAAACATACATTACAGAGAATAAGACATACAATACATACAATAAAACCCCTTCATGCATTCAATTTAACCCCTAAAAACATTCAATTCAACAGGACACCCGCTGCAAGGGGTAATATGGGGACACTGCGGGGGTCCCGATGGGTACCCCCAGCATAGGGTCGTTAATTTTAGGTGCCAGGAGGGTACTTGCAGTGCCCTCGCAGCAAGGGTTATCACTTTGACTGCCATGGGGGTTGCAATCGGTACCCCTGCAGCAAGGGTTATTATGGGGAGGCTGCAGGGGTCCTGATGGGGACATTTAGAGGGGGTTAATTGTAGGTGCCGCGAGGGTACCGGGTAGCCCCGTGGCCTGGATTGCACAATAGTGTACCACAACCTTTTATGGACCCGCTGCAGGAGATTTACACTGGTTAATATGGGGACACTGCAAGGGGAGACCCCCAGTATAGAGGGGGTTCATTTTACGGGCTTGTGCGTGCAGGGCGTGTGTTTTTAACTGCTGCCGAGGACCTGATCGGGATCACCGCGGCACATGATGATGTCAAGAGCCTGCGGGTTATCACACAGGCTTTCAATAGCCATGATGGCAATCATTTTTGCAATTGGCTAATGCTAATACATTGCTACGTGCCAGCTGAATTAATATTAGTACTGCCGCACACCTAACGTGCAACAGTATGTGTTGTGGTTTTGTGTCTCTCGCTCGTAGGACGCAGCACGTTCCAATTTAATGGCAACATAAGTAGAGTAGGGCAAATCTTGAGCACGTAGCCTCGGCAAGGCTCACTTTGGAGTTACTGGGCTTGAATTTAATGAGGCTGTATGTTTATCAGCACTTGGGGGACATGGAGGAAATTAATTCCTCAGGTGTAGACATGGACATAAGAGTCAAGACTGGAAAAATAGAACAATGGTCACTTTACCATCAAGCGTTAGGATTTACTTAGAAGAACCAGAAAGAAGATAACATTAAATACATCTCCAAGTTATAAAGGAAGTCACCAGCATAATCATGATTTGTAACCAAAATAAGCTTCTACTTTTGTTATAGGGGAGCATATAAATAAAGATTAGCAAGGTTCACGGGAATGAGAAATGTTGGTGCCACATCTATAAGTGGTAGGATCACTACCATCACAGTGCTGTATCACTAAGGTAAAAGGAGTGGGGTAAGAAGTCCAAAAGGAAGAAGTAGCCATTTGTTTTGGAAGTAACTAGAACTTAGTGCACAAGTGAGATGTTGAGGCTGAAGGGATAACGGAGTAGAGAAGTTGAAGATTTTTACGTGATTGTTGGTCAAATGGTCTATTAATTTGGAAGCTTAAGTGACGAGAGGCATGGGGGCAATAGGTGTAGGGAAAGATTGGAACATGAAATGTCTTCTTCTGAATTGCAGTTATTGGTGGTTGTGAAACACAAGGTATCACAAGCCCTGCATCAATATAGAAAGAAATTGTGGTGGGCATGGGACAAAATTGCAAACTATTTGGTGGAACAACCTCTACGGGTGGTGTTGGAAGTGCATGGAAGAAGAATAAGTTGGGTAATCTTTCATTGGATAATGTTAATGTAAGTTTTTATGTGGTCAACAAGACCTTGGATTTTTGTGTTGCTTGTTGAGAGAGTACATAAGCAATGGGAAGAGGAGCTAAAAGTAGAGTAGAGATTCTTGGGTTTGGATGGTCAGTTGGTTAAGAATGATAATATGAAGGATTGTTTGGACATTGTTATTGGATTTAACAAACCGAGAAAGAGACAATCTCCCAATTAGGTTACAAGTTTGAATGCTAAAACTTCATAATGAGAATTTACATCTTCTGTAACCAATTTTACATTAATTAATTAATTAATTACCAAGCTTAAATATGGGCATAAATATAATACAAATTACAAACATTTTAAAAACGTTATTTGCACTGAAAAATTGTGCAATTTAAAATAAGACACCCATTGGAAAAAAAGGGGATCAAGCCTGCCACAAAATGAATCAGCCTTCAAATAGATTATATAGAGACATGAAATAATGATCTAATGATCATGGTAGAAAAAAAAAATGATGGAAGCCTATGAACCTCAGGTGCCTCCTCCAATCTGGAAGGCACAGACAAGGTTGGTACCCCAATTTCTGACTAATGTGCTCAACATATAAGAAAAGAAAGCAGGGATTCTCATATACTCCTGGGCTATTACATCAAGTGGCAGACATCACGCGCACATATATGGGGCACTTCACATGAAAGTGTTCCAACGTTTTATTGATTGGGTACTTAATTAAAACCAAAGAAAATATTAAAAATAGGTTTTAGATATAAAGCAACACAGTATAGGTAATGGATTGAATGACTACAACGGGCTGCAGGTATTCACTCCAGACCAGCTGAATACTATTAGAGTTTAAAATAATAATACCAAGCTGTAGGGTAAGTGTAGATGTAGCTTTTGATAAAATCACTTACAATTGACGAAACGATGGTCAGGCATTTTAGAGAGTCTAGTTTATATTGCCAAATGCACTAAATATGAGGTTCCCAGTTGGGGCCATTACAATATAAGTCTAAGACTATCTATATGGTTATAGCCTGTAAGTAAAGAATATGTAAGGCATTTTTTAAAACTGATTCCCCCTTAACAATGTTTTCACTATAGACATTTACACTACAACTTGGTATTATAAAATTATAATAATATCTCAATCTCCGTGTGAAGCACTAGAACAACTAATGATCACTATTTATAAATATAATACACCTTAAATCAGCAGATCTGTCCTATAAAAACCCTGCATTTTCTAACATGATTAATCTGGATTACTATGTCCAATTATATCATTCATAGGTAATTCATTTGTCTCCATAAACTTATGGCTGATGAGGGAATCTATATCTGGTTTTAGACCACTTGCTCATTAGGTTCAGAGCTTTCAATATTGGTTCAACATTCACAGATGGGTTTTATTTTCATGAAAACAAGGAAACTAATTAATGTATTTACATTTTATTGGATAAATCACATTATATCGTATAAGTATCAAATACAATAATAACAAACATACAGCTGAAAAAGTTAGAAATATAATATAGTTTCTATATATTTCTGGAAATATTCTCAGAGGAACTTTACCTAAACAGAAATACAAAAAATATTAAAGTTATCGCCTCGAAAAAGTTCCCAGAAATCTGTTGTGTAAAGGGTTTACCTTTGGCAGACAAATATGGCGGACAAAATTACACTGGTACCTTGATATGGACGAGCCCCAATGGGCAATTATATATTCAAAGCAGATTTATTTTTAATACTCTCTCTCAGATGTGGTATAAATTCTTTCCATGCTGTTTTAATCAATGGTTTAGGATAATTTCAGTTGTCTTCTCAGTGCTGACTTTACATCTTTATTTTTCAAGCTATAAATCAGAGGGTTTAGCAATGGGACAATAGCTGTGTTAAAAAGAGCAAAAAGTTTGTTGGACTCCAAGCTGTCTATGGAAACTGGTCTTATGTATTGGCAGAAGAGAGTCGTGTAGAGAAGAAGGACGACCGTGAGGTGTGAGGAACACGTGTAGAAGGCTTTACTCCTCCCAGTGCTGGAACGGATCTTCAGGATGGTGCCGATGATGAAGACATAAGAGATAAATGTTAGTGAAGATGGAGTGAGAAGTGTAATGAGCGTTCCTTCTAAGAGGAACAGCATCTCTAAAACAGAGGTGTCACTGCAAGAGAGCTTCATAACAGGGACTATGTCACAGAAGAAATGGTTGATTATGTTGGATACATAGCAGGAAAATCCTAACAATAGTAAAAGATAAGGTGTGAAATCAACCAATGAGAGCAAGAAACAGACAACGACCAACAGGACACAGACTCTATATCTCATGATCATTGGATAATGTAATGGGTTACAGATGGCCACATATCGATCATAGCTCATCGCTGTAAGTAGGAATAGTTCATTAGCCGACAAGCATGAAAAAGTGGACAGTTGTGACAAGCAACCAAGAAAAGACACTGTGTTATCCCCAGTTATAAATGTCACAAGGGTAGATTGTAAAGTGACGGTGGTCGATGATATGTCAAGGAGGGACAAATTCCCCAAGAAGAAGTACATGGGAGTGTGCAGGTGAGGATCCCGACAGATAAGTAGAAGAATACTCATGTTACCACCAAGAATGATGAGATAAAGGAAGAGAACCAGAAGGAAAATTGGAGTCTGTAGCTCTGGGATGTCTGATATCCCTTTAATGACAAAATAACTCCAAAAGGTCAAGTTCTTCTGGTCCATGCCTTCAGGGGTAAGGGGATAGGAAGTAAATAAAAAAGAAGTGGTTGATTGTATTAATTAAAAATGCTAAACAATTATTTGGGGTGCTAGTTAACTTTACCCTTAATTATGTTGGCCAATATTATCATAGCAACTATTATTAACATCAAACTGACAGATACTATTGGATATGGAACTGGAAACCCACTGCCATGAATACCAAGTGGATCAGCATGGTGTGTTACAGTCCATATGGTCACAGAGGGTCGAACACGACTGAACGACAGAAACTAGTACATACTATATAATTTGGTGCTTTGTGTGAAACAACACACACTTTGCACAAAGTCTCTAATAACACCCATATTATTGTCAATGTAAACAGGTCATCTGGTGATATGACAGTGAAGAGACAAGGAGGAGATCCATATAGAATGGCGGGTTACTAGTGAAGTGCCTCATAGATCAGAATTAAGTTTAGTTTAATATTCGTATTAATGATATTACTAATGGGCTACAAGAGAGGACTTGTGATTTATACTATTTACTGGAAGCATTGTAACAGGTTCTACATTCTAAAATAAATAAAGCAAATAAGAAATTGTTACAAAATGGCAGATAAGTCAAGTATATTGTATCTACAAGAATGCTATGAAATACATAATGATGCCTTAGGGCCCAAAACTAAAGGGGACAAATAATGTATAGGGATTTAAACATGTATAGATATATAAGACTTTCATGAAAATATATTAAACTAAAGCTTTTTTTGGTGTTATAATTGGCAGGTTAGATGGGTCTACTGGTTCATAACTTCCCTCCAAATCTGGGTTTCTTTGGAGAAGTGGATCTCACTTTTTTCATGTTGTACAAACTAAATACAGATGTTCTCCAACTGACTCAACCACCACATCTATTCCTTAGCAGATCTCACCCCACAACATCTCCCATCATGCCATAGGAACATAAGCCGATCTGTCTCTTTGTACATCTTGGCCAACATTGAACTTCTCCTACCATTTTTAGCAGAAAGAAATAATATGTAGACATTGTAATCTGACTTTGATCCAAGTTCAACGTAATATTGCCCAAATCATACCAATAAATGTGGATTTCTAATACTGAGTTTCCATTATGAGTTAAATGGCTTGATAATAAAATAACGTACACTTTGTGTTTTTAGAAATATGTTTTTATGCATGTTCAATAAGCCAACACATAAATGATTCAGCCTCATTGAAGCAAAACTGATTTGAATTCACAGCTTCCTTCGATCAGATTAAGATGACCTGTACAAAAAGAGCTAACATGGAGTGTAAGTTATAACCCATCTATAGTGCTCAGTAATGATTATCCTCACTTACCTGGTGCCAGTACAGTCATCCAGTGGTTTTCCATCACAGATCACTGTACAGGTTTTATAAGATTTCTTATGAGCCCCTAGAGGTATAACATACCTAGAGGTCTCATCTAGAGCTTGTGTCTTGAGATGGTGATTATCCAGAGACTAATCTTTCAGATAGTCTAAGATTAAAGCAATAGTGCACATTAAAGGAAAATAAAAACACTTTGTGCCTGTATTTGTTCTATGTACATGTTTTACTTGAGACAACAAAGGACCTATAGACAAAAAAAGCTGCAAAAAAGCTCACAATAAATTTTGGAAATTGAATTTAAGATTCAGGCCCTTGATTTATCTACACATTTGATGTAAATATACACATACAGGGGCGTAAGAACTGGGGGGGGATGGGGACTGAGGGGAGCTCAGGGGGCTGAAGAGGGCTGAGGGGGGCTGCTAGGAAACTGAAGGGGGCTGCAGGAGGGATGCGTCGTCCAAAGGGGGCTGCGGCAGGCTATGTCGGGCTGTGCCAGCACTGCCCCCCCCCCCCCAAGAATAGGGCCTCAGTACACTGCTCTGCTCCTGGTGTTAAGAGTTCCTGAGGTGGGACATTTGGAGAGAAGGGTGGGCCAGTGCTCCACACCTACTTGTAAGTTCTTGACAAACAGCAATACTTCTCAACATTAATATCTAATATATCTTCCAACCCTAACCATTTGTTCGCCACATTTAACACTCTTCTACGCCCTCCTGCACCTTCTGCCCCCTCTTGTCTCACAGCTGAGGATTTTGCCGACTACTTTAAAGATAAAATCAAATACCTTCATAACAAATTCTCCTCACAAACCAGCTCACACACTTCCTCCTAACCAATAACACCCAGCCTTCAACCTTTAACACTGTAACATAGGATGATGTCTTTAGTCTATTACCAAACTCTTGCTTTACAAACTGTCCTCTGGATCCTATTCCATCACAGCTGCTCCCTCCCCTTTCTCCCACACTTATCTAAACACATATCTATTCAATCTTTCCCTAAACCCCGGGAAACATCTCTAAAACATATAATTACACCCATTCTTAAAAAAATTACTCATCTGATCCAGCAAATCGTCTAATTATTGTCCTATATCACTTCTTTCTCTGGCTTCAAAACTGCTTGAGCTACTTTTTTATAATCACCTTATTTCCTCCAATTCTCTTCTTGAAACCTTCCAATTCGATTTCTGACTCCATCCCTCCACCAAAGTTACTACTGATTTGTTCACCCCCAACTCAAAGGTAATTTCTGTATTCTAATTTTCCTGGACCTCTCTGCTGCCTTAGACACAGTGGACCACCCTCTCCTAATCCAAATTCTCTACTCTCTTGGCATCCATGGCTTACATCATACCTACAAGGATGAACATTTAGTGTCTTATTTTCTGGCACTGCTTCTTCACCTCAACCTCTGTATTTCCGTGTACCCCAAGGTTCAATTTTAGGCCCTCTCCTCATCTCCATCTATAAATCCTTACTTGTAACCTTAATAAAATCTTTCGGATTTCAATATCACCTTTATGCAGATGACACTCAAATCTACCCTTCAACACCAGATCTATCCCACTCTATTCTAGCATGAGATTCCAACTGCCTCTCAGGCATATCCTCCTGGATGTCCACCCACCATCTCAAACTTAACATGCACAAGACCAAACTCCTAATCTTTCCATTTTATATCTTTCTGTCCCTAAATAGTTAAATAATGCAGTTTTTTTCCTTATTCAGGGGTAATCTTTGTATTTGCCACTGGGGTAGCAGCCTAAGCTAAGTTCCCCTAACCATAATTTTTTGGTGGTTTTTGATAATGGCTATGTACTAATATGAGTTCCCTGGTTGTCCAGTGGTTAGGATTTGGTGCTTTCACCACCACAACCTGGTTTTGTTTCCATTAAGGGAACCAAGAAGTCACACCACTCTGAAGCTGAGCAGGGTTGGGCCTGGTCAGAACGTGGATGGGAAACCACCTAGGTGTGGTTGTGTCTGTAAGCTGTGGCCCAATGTAAAAGGAAATGACAACCAACTCCAGTATCTCTGTCATGAAAGCCAAGTGGATCATCATGGTGTGTTACGGTCTATGACATCAAGGGGGGTTGGACACAACTGAACGACTCAAACACACGTTATCCCCCTAGAGTTGCGGAACCTGCTTTACTCTAAACATATAAAATAATAATAAAAAGTGTGAATATTCTTCTTCATTTCTAAGATTTTGACATATTTTTTTCTTGAAGGGATCTCGATGATGTTGATCTTCAGGTTCTGATCTTCCCTCTGGATCTTTTAATTTACCTCCTCACTCTTGGTGGAAACATGACCATTCTTATACTCGTCTATCTGGATCATCACGTGCACATTTCCATGTACTTCTTCCTGGGGAATTGGCAAAAATAGACATGTCCACTTTCACCATCACTTTATATAAAGTATTTATTAGCATTTTATTAGAGGGTAACACCATGGTCTTGGTTGCTTTACAAGGTTTTATATTTTCACATCACGTGAGATGTTAATACTGATGGCTATGAGTTATGACAGGTATGTTGCCATCATATGGTCATAAAATGGAGATTCTGTGCCCTATTGACCAGTGTCTGCTAGTTTTAGGGTTTTATAGAATTGATACCTCATTTTATTATATTATCTAATTTTACTTGTATCTTATCTAGTGAAATCAACAACTTCTTCTGTGACATTGGACATCTCATATACACCCCTATTGTCTAAATTAGAGGTAGATTATATTGGTTGCCTGGTGGTCCATTGCTTTGACCTGGGTTTGATTCCTGTTACGCAACCAAGAGGTCACATCACCCTGAAGCCGAGCAGGGTTGGGCCTGGTCAGTACTTAGATGGGAGTCCCCCTATGTATTCTGTGGCCCATTGGAGAAGTAACTGGCCACGCACTCCAGTATCTTTTCCATGAATACTAAGTGGATCAGCATGACCATGGACATAAAGATGGAATAATAACCTATTATATGCATGTTTTTCCAAAATTATTTACGAAAAAAAGTCTTGATTGCATAAGTATCCAACCCTTCTGTTGTGATACATCTAAATAATCTGCGATGGAACCAGTTGCCTTTAGGAGCTACATATTTAGTTGACTGGAGCCCACTTTCGGGCAATTAAATTGTCATAAGATAAATATACTTGCTTATAGAAAACCCAGGGTTGGTTAAAACCAAGAAGCTATGCAAGAACGCCTGAGATACTTCATCGGCTTTGTGTTAATTTGTAGAGTGACGTATTTTTGATAAAAACTTTTTTCTTCTATCACTAATATCTAGTCAAGGACCTATAAAAAAATGGTATCTTCTAAACCAGTGCCAAGCCCAAAAGGTGCATTCATTGGTTGGTCATCATCAGACCCATCTAACAATGTATTCAATCCTTACTTTAGGACAGATGTTTCCTACAGCGCCATAATGCTCAAGAGTCTTTGCTTGTTGGATGGAGTAAACCATATAAAAATGCCCTTTTTTCAGTATATGTGTTGTTTTTTTAATTTCCATGGCCCCTAATATTCCAGGTTCACTGTACCGTACATGTCTTAGTGGTCTACAAATATAGCCACATTAAATTCCCTCAACGTTGACAATCAAAGCGCTTAACGTAGCCCGCAAGACTTACGGCTATTAAATTATCCACATAAAGCAACCCCCCGCCGACTTGTGGGGTAGGGACGAGAAAACCCTACGGGACGTGAGAATTCGATCTACGCGCCCGCAAGTCCTTTGTTCTTTCAAGCCTGGAACTGTTACGTTCCAATCACAATATTAAATTGCAACAAATTCACTGGCGTTCAAGCCCGTAACCTGCAAATGGAGCCCAAAATCCTACGGGTGCTAGAAAGCACCATCTAAAAGTCATATCCATACCTATATGAAAAGGGAAAGTGATGTTAGTCATTAAAATGAATAGCACAACATTCTCAAGCTCGCAAATCTGCAATATAAAATATTTGGGTCTCACATTGCACTTACGGGCTTCAAATTGAATGTGGCTAACAGTCTAAGTGTAGGTTTTTACATATCTATGACTCTGAGTCGAAAGTTACTACCGCCATCACCTACCACCTTTTGAGCGCTCAACATCCACTGGAATCACCACGTCCCCAACACTGAAGTTCTAGAACAGGCAGGAGTCATGGGCATTGAGGCCATACTGTTGAAGACACAGTTGCGCTGGCCAGGACACATCTCTAAGATGGAGGAAGATCTGCTGCCAAAGATTGTGCTATATGGTGAGCTCACCACTCACTGGTAATCATGACAGAGGAGGACCGAAGAAGAGGTACAAGGACTCGTTGAAACAGTCCCTTGATGCCTGTCGCATTGACCATCATCGATGGACGGATTTAGCTTCAGACAGCAAGGCCTAGAGAAGTACCATAAAGATTGTGATCCACTGGAGAGGCCAGACAAATTGTGGTCCATTGGATAAGAAACTGGCTACCCACTCCAGTAATCTTAATACCATTAATTACAGTTATTGATCAACTATTGAAGAACTTATCTATAGTTAAAATGTACATTATGGAAATCAATGGGACGAATAGAGAAGATTCACTATCTTTGTTATGAATGTTGCCTGGTTTATGTCTCCATGTTTGTGAAGAGTAGAAGCCATCATTTAAAGGGTGGATTTTGCCAATCATCATCAGCCCCCATCTAGAAACGAATCATATTTATGTAAATTATCTATATTTTAAAATGTTATATAGGCCTTCTAATACCTAATACCCTACTGGATCGCTATCTTGTAGTAGTTAAGGAGATTGTGTACTTCAATGAAGCCATAAGCTATACCATGTAGGATCATCCATGATGGGCAAGTCATATCAGATAGATCATACAAATTATGTTCCACTCCATTCCAGTCAAGGAACCAAGAGGTCACACCACCCTGAAGCCTTGCAGGATTCGGCCTGGTCATTACTTCGATGGGAGACCACCTAGGAATACTATCAGCTTTATGCTGTGGCCCATTGGAGATGGAACTGGCAACCCACTCCAGTATGCATGACATGAATGTCAAGTGGATCAGCATGGTGTATTGCTGTCCATGAGGTCACGAAGAGTCGGCCACGACTGAGCGACACACTCAGCGACACCTTTAATGGGTCATTGAAACTTATACAATATCCCAATAAATAAATGGTTGGACCAGTAGTTCCCAAACCTTTTCTCAGGTTTCTCCAGACAGGTCGGGATTTCAATGTAACCAACACGGAAATTAGTATTCAAAATGCCATGAAACCTCTAATTTTCTCACCAGTTGAAATCCCAACCTGTCTCGGGTGCCCTGTGGAAAGGTTTGGGAACCACAGGGTTAGACTATAGTGCTAGATTATAATATGATTTGAGAAATTATAGTAAATATGATTTTATGTGTTCTATATCTAAATTTTATATCGGGAGAAATAAATAACTGGAATGAAACAATGGAAAAGAGAATTAGGATATGAATGGCCATTCTCTGATTGGTTTAAGGCATTTGAGATAACTAGAAATGCTATGAAATGTATCTCTTTTAGAGAATTTTATTTGATCCAGAGATGGTATTTAGCTCTTGAGACAGTAACAAAAATGTATCCAGACAGGTATAGAGATAAAGGTTGGAGAGGATGTGGGAAAAGGGGTTCTTATCTACATATATGGTGGAAGTCATGGGTGTATAGAACGACAGATATGAGGCAGTCAACAAGATGTTTGGTTATTCAAATTTTATTAGCAGAAAATGGTTAATAACAATAAAATGGAATTGCCATCTTGGACATCGGTGGTGGAAGTTGTAGACAGATTGAGAGAGATTTTCAAGAAATATAAAATAAGAAAAAGATTGCTTTACAAAGGAGCACGGGGGATAGATTTATGAATCAAAGTTTCCAATTATTTATGAAAAATTATCGTTGCCTCTATTGCAATATATTGATAATTTTAGAGAGTATATTAGATTATGTGTGAATTGTCTGATAGTACATATTGTACTTATTGTATTGTTTTTCCAAATGGAAAAAAAAATTAGATATTATTACTATGGCCATTTTAAATTATTATTTTGACAAATATTCAATTCAATCATGTGTTGAAAGGGGTTACAAAGTCAAAATAAGATTTTGCATGACCATCCATCTGAGCTTGTTCATGTTTGCATCGCTCAGTCGTGTCTGACTCTCCACGACCACATGCCATGCTGATCCACTTCGTATTCATGACAGGGATACTGGAATGAGTTGCCATTTCTTTCACAGCATACAGCTCCTGGTATTCCTAGGTGGTCTCCCATCCAAGTATTGACAAGGCTCAACACTGCATGGCTTCAGGGTTGTGTGACCTCTTGGTTCCCTGGCTGGAATCGAACCCAGGTCGTAGCGGTGACTGAAAAACCTAACCAGTGGATCACCAGGGAGCCCACCAAAAAATGCTCTAAATTCCACACTCGCAATGAGCCATAAACTGCTGCTCTCCGCCATCCCATCTACTGCCGCTATTTATATAAATCTTGCTACAATGTAAAGATTTAACTAATCCTCCACATGGAAATATTCTGTTAACACTTGCCAATTCAGAATAATATTTTTTTTTTATTATATATGTTATTCGAATACAGAGCAAAACAATGTAAGAAATGTGAATAAAAATAAATAAATAAAAAAATAAATATATAATACAAATTTTCTTCCTTAACGTTACACCGTCTGCCCAAATTATTAATACAAATGTTTTAAAAAGTTTTTGGATTAAAGTATTAAGTTAAAATTATTTTAATACATTTCAGCATGCACATACATTATATGTGGAGAGAAAAATTAAATATATATGTTTTATGGCAGTAAGAACCAGTCATCATATTTTTTTTTTTTTTTTTGAAGAATATCACCCGATAATCAGTAAAATGGTTTTGGAACAGAACACAAAATAAAGAAAAAAAAAAAAATATATATATATATGTAATTACACATATGCTTTATATAATCATACTGTGGTGGTATTTCCATGCTGGTTTCTGCTAAATTCTAAATATGAGAGAAGATATTGAATCCAATGGAAACTACACTAAACATGTGGCAACAACATTTTTCATTGCTTTCAATCAGACTAAAAAAATTCCCATTAGGTTACAAGGGTACATCCAAATTAGAAAACAAATGAATTAATCTATTTTCATTTAGAGTTCATGGAAGCTGTTTAATTTTTATGTAGCCATAAATATTTTAAACATCTATTTTTTTTCCAATATAAAATGGGTAAAAATATAATATAATTTCAGAGTCACTATAAGAGCCTCCCTTCATTTTCATGCTTTCTATGTCTCTGACTTTCAGATATATTTATAATATTTCTATTTATTTTATCATCAAATATATTTATTATACTTTACTTTATATTTTATTTTTTTCATCATCAGATATATTTATTATATTTTATTTTATTAGCATCAAATATATTTACAATTTATTTTTTTGTCAATAGATATATTTATTATATTTTATTTTTTAATCTGTGTACAGATGTGGGAAAAATTAAAACTAAAGTCTTTATTGGTAAAGGGTAACAACGGCGATATCTATTAAAAACAATATAATATAAAAAATCCTGGATTGGAGAAATGAGTGTATAAAAAAGGCTAATTTGTATGTGAACATATACCCACTTGATATTGTTTTGAACTCTTAATAGAGGGGTATATAGGTTCACAACTAACAGTGTTTCGAGAGAGAAAGATGAAATAGCTTATCCAATTGAAATAAACCTGTCCTTATGATTGTAAAGGATCTATAATGTCACTTGATAGATGTGGTGTTACTAAATGTATTATATAAAGGAGTGGCCCTTAACTTCTAGGGTTCACTATGAAGAAACCCTGGAATAATCTGGTCTTCTATGAATATATATATATCTCCTAGATGGATAGTTATTTTCCAAAATCTCTTTGATCCATATTAATATGATTAATAATCAGGGTATAGATATTAGTAAGGGCACAATATGAGTACTTCCGTATGCTGTCTCAATAGGACTGTTATATGCAGGTGATAACCACTCAAGGCTGTTCACCCTCTGTTTTGCCCATACCCTAGTACAATCATAAATTGGGAGAAAAAGGATTGTAGGAGAGTAATAAGAAGCCAGCAAGTTAACTATTGCTCTATAGCTCTTATGCACTGTCTATTACGTGCTAAATCTAACACCACAACATTCACTCATATGGAAACGGACAGGGAGGGTAAGCATTCAAACTCTAGATGTTTAAAGTACAATACTGTTAGTTGAGGAGACGCCGGCGTGCCCTTAGCTGTAAGGCATGCCACGTCATCAGGAGCCTATTTTATTTTTTAGCATCAAATATATTCATTATATATATATATTTTTTATCACCAGATATATTTATTAATTTTTTTTTAGCATCAGATATGTTTTACATTTAATTTTTTTAGCATCAAATATATTTCATATATACTTTTTATCAAAAAATATATTTATTATATTTTTTATTATCAAATATATATATTTTTTTTTTTTATTAACAGATATATTTGTCAAATGTAATATTTTTTATCATCAGATATATTTATTATATTTGATGTTTTTTTTCATCAAATACATTTATTATATATTTTTTATCAACATATATATTTATTATATTTAATTTTTTTTCATCATCAGATATATTTCCTGATCTTTCTATCTCTCTTTTTATTATTATTTTTTTTATCAACAAAGCATAAAAACACAAGTTGCATTTTATAATTAAAATATGAATATACAACTAAATAATTATAGGATTAAAATATCTTCACATATAAATACTTTGTCCAAACACAAGCCTACTATCATTACTTATAGTATTTAATATTTAACTTATTAGCAATATCACTGTCACTTCTTTATGTAAATTGTATCTTGATAACTAATTATGTTGGTAACTAATTTTGCATTATTTATTTTATGTCAAATTATGTTTAATTATTGTAATTTATAAAATATTTTTTTATTATACATAGGTACTGTATTTAAATTTTTTATCTAATGTATATAAGATTAATATTCATACAACTTTGTATTAGTTAAAAAATAATATCAATGATAGTTTTCTTAATTTAATTTTAAATACTTAGGGCCTCATTCTATTACCGGCCGTAAATCGGCCGTAAGGCTGCGATTCCTTGCGGGGGTTCGGTTAACTCGCGATTCTATTATACGGCCCCGCAAGGATCTCCCCTTACGGCCGGCCGCATATCTTGAAACCGGCCGTAAGCTCTGAAATCTAAAAACTCAAAAATAAATTCAAGCCTGCACTGTACAGCTCTGTAAATGCTAGGGATCATATTGGGGGACATGAGGATTAAAAGTAACCCACTCTCAAGCTTGCACATCATCCCAAACCCGAGTTCAAATTAACTGTTTATTTTCCGGCTGCGGCGTGGGCGTGTCTGAGGTGCTCCAAGCACTCTAGACTTTTTACATGGATATTTTACGTATATTAAAAAAAAATTATTTTACGGATTTGAGTATAGGGTAATTATGTGCTATTTTTTCTAACACCTAAAATCACTTTATAGTCTTCTCAAAGTGCAGGATGGCTTTATTTGAGCTATTTTATGTGCTTAATTGGTGCTAGAAGGACCTGTTTGCTGCAAGTAAGCTGCGGCTCGTTTTTAGCCTTGCAGACAGGGTTCCCGGAGCAATAGAATCGCAACCAGGCTTTTCTTACGGCCGATTTCCTTGCGGCCGTTTTAGATCAAAGGCTTTTCTCCGGCGCGATCGGCCGCAAGAGATAGCAAGGCGCCGGCCGCAAGCCTGCCGGAACCCCCGTCCGGAGGGGAATAGAATAGCCAGAAAGCTTGCGGCCCCGCAGCGGCTGCGGCCGATAATAGAATGAGGCCCTTAGATAATTATTTACTACATTACAGATTTATCTCTTTATTAAATTTATGTTATTAAGATATTAGCTATATCAGCTAGAACATTACCATTATAATTATTTTACACAATTATAAAAAATATTACTCAATTTAAATTTAAGTTTTTATAGTTATTTATGTATTTTAACTATAAATGTTATAATGTTTATTTTTATTATGTATATTATTAATATATTTATTATAGTTTATTTTAGCATCAAGTATATGTATTATATATATATTTCTAATTTATACTTTATTTTTTTAACAACAGATATATTTATTATATTTAATTCTTATTTGTAATATCAATATTTTTGTAATGTTACTTAAAATTATTATTATTATACTATTATATAAAATGTATAATTATAAATTAAAAATATATGAATTTGCATAACATCATTTACATAAAGTAATGATACTACAATATTACTACTACTACTACTACTAATAATAATAATAATAATAATTATTATTATTATTTTATATAAATTATAATAGGCAAATGAACATATTTTTAACTTAAAAGTATAAATTATTATTGTTTAATCTATAACATTAAATAAGTTACATTGTAAATATAATATGTTTTACAATAAAGAAAATATATAAAGGCACACTAGTGATTTTATTACAGTTCTTGACATTCTAAAATAACCAAAATAATAATTTGTATGCTTGGTTAATTACAAATAAGTCGTTATAAGTCTATTGTAAGGAATCATACAAGACTTAAATCTCCCAGGGACTTTCTAGCTAATTAAATCTAGAAAGTACCCAAGAGGTATTATTGTCTACTTCAATGAGGATTCATTGTTTATTAACACTATATTATATTAAATATAATAAATGTATTGATCATTGAGTAAAATTATATATGTGTCATTTATAAAATATATAGAATTAATGTAATAAAAAATAAATTCAGACAAAAATAATTTACATAAAATAATTTATTAAAACAAGAACTTTGGCTTAATTAGATTTATAATTATAATTGTTTCATAATTCTATGAATAACTTACATATTAATGTGTCATTAAAATAATAGATTAATAAAATCTAAGTAATAAAAACATTTAGTTTATGTTCTATATTATCTTTTTTATTTTTTATTATATTATCATATAATAAATTCCTATTTCTTGTTCCCTAATATACTTAACTTGTCACTGAAATTATCCTATAATTTATGTAACACCATTTAATTTTAACCTATACCCACTTCTATTATTACATAAAATTCCACACAATAATAACTATTACTCCATTTAAACTGCACATTAAGGACTATGGTGGTCTCATTTTTAAGATTTGTATGCGCGAAAAATGGAAATAAAAAAGCAGAAAAAATATATAGTGAAGTACTTTTGGATTGTTTTAATACATGCATAAATATTATACTTACAAAACATAAAAAAACTATTATCTATTTTATAATAAAAATAGTCAATTATTTATCATACAACATATTAAGAACCTTTTTTTTTATTGTATTTATTATGACAGGTAATTAATTTGTTTAGTGTGAAGTAGATAACCTTTGATTAATCTCATATCCAGTGGCTATAAGGTCTATTTATCTTAAGAAGACATTTGTGCACTGTCAGAACTTGTGGAGATGTTTCTGTGGTTTTTTTTTATTTTGTAAGTACAATCCCTTCACAAAGGATAGCTTAAGCAGATGCTAGTTACCAATTTATCCCACTTAATATATTGAGATTTAGGACAAGTTACCGGGTAACAGGATGCAGAAAATTATTTCCGATAAAATAAATAATAAACGCATTCCCTCTAGATGAAACACACCATACATAGGTGTCCCACACAGAGCATAAACTTTTTTTTGCAGGTCACATATCTATATATATAAGTCACCAATCACAGTCAGCCCCCTCCTTGGGTAAAGATACATTTTACATCTTAAGCACCTTTTTAACTATGCCATTTGGCCAGGGCTGGCTCAGTGGACTTGGGCCATTCTGTCTCCTCTTCCCCCTAGGTGCCAAGGAGTCTAGGGTCCTGGTTATCCGTTATCTCCGGCAAGTTGTGGGCATAGCATGGAGTTGTACTGTAACTGGTGGAGACAAAGGGCCCCATTAAATTCAGTGAGTTTGAGTTCCCGAAGCCCGTAAGGGAGCCCGCAAAATTTATGGCTATTAAATTGGCCTCTTTTAGCTACCCACAAACGATCTGCGGGTTACAGGCGGAAAAACTTTTACGGGCTGTCAAAATTTGAACTCTGTTGCAGCTAAGCCTTTTATCTTTCAATAGCGCAAATGTTACAATCGCAAATCGCTACTAAATTGCTACAAGTCCTCAAGCCCGCAACTGTTTTCACACCCGTAAATTGCAAATGTAGCCAAAAATCCCACCGGTAATACGAGAGGACCCGCATGTCGGTTAAACTCCAGTCCGTAGCACTGTAAAAGCAAATATAAACACACTACTGTATTTTAAATTATGGGGAAACCTATAAAAGGTATTACAAGTAATAGCAGAACATTTTCAAGCTCTCAAACCTGCAATAAAAAATATATATTTTCTGTGTTATATCAATCTCAGCAATCAATGTGTTAATACATATAATAGAACTCGCATGGACTAGAATATTTATTGATTTTTTCATATTGCATTATTTTTGGAATGCGGCTCAATTGCAACTTGGACTTCAAAACCGTAAGTGATTGAAATTTAACCTCCATGTTTTAGTGAAGTAATGATGATGGTCTCTTTTACTAATGGCTCCGTCTAAACCCATAAATACGGGTGTGAATAATTTATCATGTTCATGCCCTGAAATGCTACGAGCCGCAGCATGGTTTATGGATTTGGATTGCGGCCATGTCCTTGCAGGCTTTTCTAATTTAATCACTCTGTAACTCCAGCAAATTTCAAGCATGCAGACATACAATCTGTGCAACGGCAACTGTGGGTCCACAGTGTCTGAGCGAGGGATCTGTGTCTTTACCCCACTATGAGCTCAAGAATGGCCAGGACTGTCGCCTGGGTCTGGGAGTGAACAATATATTTATAATGGCCCAGTGTAACAGTTACACCCTGGAACAACTGTGACCCTGGTATGCTCATATGACTGGGTGGAATGGAAAGCCCAGGGTACATAACCAGGGCCGAGGCCCAACATTACACAACAACATAGTGGCAAAAGTGTCATAGTCCCTCATTGTGAGTCTCCTGGCGATTGCAATAGCCCTTGGGTTTAAACCCATATGGGCTCGTGTCCATTCATAGCCAGTGGTTCACAAAAAAGAGCCAATGAGTCATAACAACTACCCCCTCTTCCAGTCAGTAAAGCCTAGGAGGTGATACTGTTAGATGGTCCCCTAGCTACAACTCTAACATGTCCTCTTGGAGAGAAAGTCCATTGGCATTCTAGTGGATTTTTCCTTGCTGATGCTGGATGGCAAAATTAAAGGATTGACGCTATGGATTCCAACAAAGCTATTGTCCATTGTATCCAGCCAACTAGGAAAACCAACACAAGGGGTTGTGGTCAGTGACTATTGTATATTCTCTTCGATAAAGATGATGCCGGAGCTTCTTCCACCATCCTTGGCATCTTCTTGTGAGTTAGGTCTATGAGGGGTAGTTTGGGGGATAGGTCAGGTGGCTACCCATTCTATCTTCGCTGGTTCAGGTCTAATCTGACGGCTACCTATCCAGTGCTCAGGTACTGTACCTCTGCATATGCCCACTGACACTTATTCCAGGCGGATAGTAGGTGCAGCACACCTGATGGCATCTAAATTAAGTCTAATGCGATGGAGGTGTTCTTTCCATGAGGTGCTGTAAATGGCTATATCATCCAGTTATGACTGGGCCAAGATCTGTTGTCCTTGCAGTAGCTGATATTCCAGTCTCTGGAATATTGATAAACGAAAAGAAAGGGGGGGGGGGGGGTAGGAGAAAGTGCACCACTATCTAGTGCAGATTATTCAAAAGGTGAGCTATTGGATACACAATATGTGCAACTAGAATAATTGGACTCTCACCTGGAATACCCTCAAAAATATGAGGTATATAAAAGCATTGGTGTACTTGGCGTTCTCTGGTGGTATGGTCATCCACTATTGTTTTTAGATGTGGACAAAAGTAATTAAGTAAATAGTAACGTGATTAGTGGAAAAAGATAGCCGCACAGGGTAACTTTTTACCAGTGTTCAAGAAGTTAATGATGAAGGAGTTTGAGAATATCTGTTCTAAAAAAACATGTCAAGAACCCAAACCCTAAATATAAAGAAAAGAAAGAATTAGAAACACTTAAGAAGGATAATACAATTGTCAACCTTGCAAGCAGATAAGGGAGGTGGTATTGTCATCCAAAATAGATAAGATTATAATAAAGAAGCTAATAATCTGATCAATGACAAGGAGACATACCAACTCCTTGACCATGATCCCCCTTAGACTTTCCAGAGGTAATGCGAGAATATTGGAGCCAAAAAAATGGTATACTTAACAAAAAAGAACTGTTTTTCTTGGAAGTTCCATTCCCCAAATGTGCAATTATCTGCCACCTCCCAAAGATCCATAAAAAGCAGATAAATCCACCATAGTCTAGGGAATTGGCTCACTCACTGAAAAGCTGTCCGAGTACGTTGATTATTTTTTAGCACCTATAGTCCTAAATCTTAGATCATACATTAGGGATACTCCCCGTGTATTGGAAACTATGGCATCCATCAAGTGGAACAGAACGTATAGATGTGACATCACTGTATACATCCATCCCTCATGACTTGGGAGCAGGAGCATCAAAGAGATTCCATTTGAATTCAGTTTGGATGCCATTCTATTCATCTTTAGACATAATTATTTTTTGTTTGAGGGTAAATATTTTCTACATAAAACTGGAACAGTAATAGGAACCACATTTGCCCCCAGCTTCACTAACTTGTACATGGGCCTGTGGGAAGACATCTTTATTTGAGAAAACAATCCTACAAATCCAATATCAGCTACTGGAAGAGGTTCATTGATGATGTTGTTGTTATCTAGGATGAGCAAGTGGAATGGGGACCATAACTCTTTTTTCTCAAATATGTAGACAATAATAACATGAACCTTTAATTCACGATGAACTACAACAACATGTTTATTCCTTTCCTTGATGTTACCCTTGAAGGGAGAGAGGATAACATTATCTCCTAATTGTATGTGAAACCAATGGACACGAACAGATACCTAAATGCCACCAGAAACATTCCATCAGGACGATTCTGAAGAGTCCATAGGAACTGCACAGATACAGATAATTATGACCGTGAAAGTGGGATTCTTGTTATGAATTTTCTGGAAAAAGGTTACTAGGCCCACACGGTCAAGAAAGCACAATATGCTGCCCGAGAACTCAATAGGACGAATCTTATCAAAAAGAAAGTCAAACACACTGACACACAATCTACTAACCAGTGTAGGTTCCTCACTAAATACAATAGAGCTGCACAATCCATTAGAACTGGTTTACGTAAATTCTGACCTATACTCTTAGATGATCCAGTCCTTAAACAGATCCTAACCAATAGACCTACAGTTACCTTTAAGAAGAATCGAAATCCAAAAAAACATACTGGCACCAAGCGAACTACGTTCACGTGTTACACACACCAGTGGACTTATTTGCTCGTCAGTGGGTACTTTCCAATGTGGAACAAAAGCTTGTAGCATGTGCCCCCATTAAAAGAGAAAAGAAAAAAACAAGATTTACTCCACATTTCATAAGAAAAACGTCAAAATCCGGGACCTTACTAATTGTAAGACGGCGTTCGTTGTGTATGTCATCACGTGTTCTTGTGGCCTGCAGTATGTAGGGAGGACCACTCAAGACATGCTTCAGGGAACATCTTTACAACGTCAACAAAGGCTACCTCAAAAATGTATTCTCGGCACATATGAATATAAGACACAACAAAGACACCAAAGGAGTGACAGTTCAGGCTGTAGAACAGATCAAAAATCAAAATAGAGGTGGAAATTGAACTCTAAGACTAAGACAAGCTGAAACCAGATGGATCTACAAACTTGGAACACTGGAACCAGATGGCCTTAATCAAGACATCTTTTGGCAGCTTTTTTAACCACACAACTTTTCATACTGAACATTCCCTACCCAGCAGTAGTTTGTATCTTATGCTAGCATATATATTTCAGGTTCGGTAAGGGGACCATACACTTATCAGCTTTTCAGGTTTTATTGGACATGAACCCATAGGCCCTTTTTGTATTTACAAAAAAATAATTTTTTCAAGATACTGTTATTACTTTTATTATTTTTAATATATCTATATCTATATATATATATATTTATATTTATTTTAATTTTTTTTCCTCTTACTATGCTAGTCACCATTAGTATACTTCTAGCTTTCTTTTCCATTTTCCCTACAGATATAATCACCCTTTGGTAGATAATTTATACAGATATTGTTTATCATCCATGTACATATATATATATATTTTGAAATATATATACATATATATACATATATTCCCTACCGATATTAATATCCATCGGTAAGTATATCTATACCAATATTGGTTATTATCTATGTACATATATATATATATTTTTGTTCTTAACCATTCTAGCTTATATTCAAATCTACACATTTTTCATTTTTTATTTAATCTGGTCAACCCAATTTACTTCTACATGGGCTTCATTAATTCTATTTTGTCATCATGCCCATGATTCAACTCCTATATCCTACATTTCTTTTATCCCTTGGAGGACTATCCTCCGTATAATAATTACAGCAACCAATTACATCATTGTATCCCTTTTCTTTAACTGTATAGTGTTTTGGAGTTTATAATTTCATACCAATGGTCGTTGTTCCCATTATACACATATTATCATATTCATTTTCACCCTTTTTAGTGGCCAGATAATAGATAGATACTTATATTGCCCTGTGATAGAATTTACAAGCATTAAGTTAGTCTGTCTAATCTACCTAGCAACTGATAACGCACATTAGTCTGTCTAATCTACCTAGCAACTGATGACATCACGTCGTGTGAGGGCCCAAGCATTTATTGAAAAGACAGAGTTTTTGAACACACACAAGCCTCACTAGTTTTACTAAGTTATTATCTATATTCAGATAATCGGTTAGCGTTATCATCAATCAATTTTTACACACACATTCTTCTACATATGGGGTTATTTGACACGTCATACCTATCTCACCATTTTAGAAGTATTTACCATTATGTAGGTGTTTCAGGCTTCCTGTTTTATTATTCATGTCTATTTTTTACCTGTGCTTTTCTTATTCCACTGTATTCTGTTATATTTAAGTTCAATACCTTATATGTTTGTTGCTTTATTGAGGAGAAATTTGCATTATTCACAGATTTTTTACTATAAAGTTTACCATATCATATTTTTTATTTTCTTATAATCTAATTATTTCCAATTTAACTATTTCACTATCATTATTCTATATCCACATTGGTGGATTGTGGGTATATTTATATGAATATGTATTTGTATTTAATGGATAATGGATACAAAGAATGGTATTTGGTAGACATCTATACAATCGTCATTTATATTACACTACCAGTGGAATATCATTGTCATGGGGCATTTTATAATTTTTTATAAATTATTTATGTTTTATACTTTATTTTCTGTATTTTAGAACTTATTGTTATTGCTTCACGTATTTTAACTTTTTTATGATATAAGTGATACAGATTAATCATGTGATTGAATGTACTGTTATTGTTATGTATATTATTACTATAACTATTGAATATACCTTGTAACGAATAGTCCTTGCATACCTAGATTTATATCTATACACATTTGGACATACACATACAAAATAAAAAAATGTGTTTTCCCCTTGGAAATGAGATACTGAGGAAGCTGCTGAGAGCGCGAAACGCGTTTATCCTATCATCACAATAGAACTGGGATTTTTGCACCAGACAACCACATTAGCTTGTGTGTACTACTTCTGCCATCATTTTATCATTACTCGTAATAGTGATTTTTTATTTCACATTTTTTATTTCATTGTTTATGTGGAATAGTATTGTGTATCTTAAAGTCCTTCTTTAAATCTATGGGACTTTGTATGATCTATTTCCACGAATCCCCATTACTATTTACATCTTTACTTTTGTCCACATCTAAAAACAATAGTGGATGACCATACATAGTTACTTAGTTACATAGTTACATAGTTACATAGTAATTTAGGTTGAAAAAAGACTTTCAGTCCATCAAGTTCAACCTTTTAAGATCTCCTCTGATCTGCAATATGCAAATTAAATATTAATTAATTAGTTTTTTAATTTATTATTAATCAATTATTTAATTATTTTTTTATTTTTATTTTTTAAATTATTAATCCAGAAAAAAAAAATAAGACTTAGCCAGTCGTCTCAAAGGGAAAAAATAATAATTCCTTCATGACCCCAGATTGGATTTCTCCCTGCATCAATACTGTCTCGCTAATTATCCATGATAACCCTGAATTCCCTTTTTAATTAGAAATGAATCCAGTCCCCTTTTAAAGTTATCTATCAAATCCGCTGTCACCACCTCCTCTGGTAGAGAATTCCACAGATTAATCACACTTACTGTGAAGAACCCTTTTCTTTCTTTAAGGTGGAATCTTTTTACTTCTAACCTCAAGGGAGCTACCTTGAAAAATCTTTATACTGACCCTGGATGTATTTATATAAGGTAATCATATCTCCTCTTAGATGCCTTTTTTCTAGAGAAAATATGTTTAATTTGGTTAGTCTTTCTTCATAACTTAGCTCCTCCATTCCCCTCATTAGTTTTGTTGCCCTCCTCTGTACCTTTTTCAGCTCTAAAATGTCCTTTTTATGAAGTGGTGCCCAAAATTGTCCTCCATATTCTAAATGAGGGCGTACTAGGGATTTGTATAGTGGCAGAATTATATTTGCTTCCCTGGCTTCTATACCCTTCCTAATACATGCTAATATTTTATTTGCCTTTGCAGCTGCTGCTTGGCCTTAAGCCCTGTTACCTAGGTGGTTGTCCACAAGCTCTCCCAAATCCCTTAATCCCTTTCAATATCTGATACCCCTATATTTGTTTCATTAAGATTATAAATGGCATATTTATTTTTCCTTCACAAATGCACAACTTTACCTTTATTCATATTAAATCTCATCTTCCATTTGATGCCCATTCTCTATTTTATGTAAATCCCTTTAGAGGGAAAGTACACCATTATCTGATTTAATTACCACATTAGTTCAATCGGAGTATGTTCCATTTACAACAACCCTTTGCTTCCTGTCTTGTAGCCAGCTCTCAATCCATGAGCAGATATTTACTGCAATTCCTGTATCTCTTAGTTTGCACAATAGTCTCCCATGTGGCACTGTATCAAAAGCCTTTGAAAAATCAAAAAAGACTACATCCACTGAGTTGCCTTGATCCAGGTTCCTTCTACCCTCCTCATAGAAACTAATTAGATTTGTTTGACATGACCTATCCCTCATAAATCCAAGTTGACTCCTACCACCAGAGATCGACAAAAACAATCTCACCAATGCTTTTAGATACCTCATAGTTTTTGAGGGTATTCAAGGTGAGAGTCCAATTAGTCTAGTGGCATATATTGTGTATCCAATAGCTTACCTTTTGAAAAATCTGCACTAGGTAGTAGTGCACTTTCTACTACCCCCCCTTCTTTTTTTTATCAGCAAACTTGATATGTTTGTGAACAGTATCAAACAAAGGAGAGCAGCCCCAAGATATATATACAACTAGCGACTTGCCCGTCAAAAAATGACGGCAATGAGATGTGTATGTTTGGAAAGTTGTTTAGTTATTAATATACATATTTGACACTTGTAAGAATTGTGATATTAAACATGTTTAGTTTTGTAAAATGTTCTCTTGGTGAACAATAAGTCTTAAAGCATTTTGTATTAAAAGTATTAACATTTGAATGTAAGAACAGTTGAACTTTAAAACTTTAAAATTAATCAGTATTGTAAACTTGAGGTAATGGTTTTTTAACATGTAATTTGTATCTGAAGAATTGTTAACTACAATATACATTGAATCCAGAGGAAAGCAAACAGTAAAAACCCTTGTTGAAACGTACCCAATTTTAACATGAACTTTGTAATATATCTAAGTAAGAAACTTGAAAGTATATTTTTTGAAACTTGAACTTTATTATCTGCGTAACTTTGGAACTTGAAAAAACATTTTTTGAACTTGGAACATTATAAACAGTAACATAGTGAATACATTTTTTAACATAATTTTGTATTAAAAGTATTAACAGTTGAATGTAAAAACAGTTGAACTTTAAACTAATCAGTATTGTAAACTTGAGGTAATGGTTTTTTAACATGCAATTTCTATCTGAAGAATTGTTAACTTCAATATACATTTAATCCAGAGGAAGACAAACAGTAAAAACCCTCCTTGAAACGTACCCAATTTTAACATGAATTTTGTAATCTATTTAAGTAAGAAACTTGACATAATATTTTTTGAAACTTGAACTTTCTTATCTGTGTAACTAAGGTACTTGACAAAACATTTTTCCAACTTGGAACATTATAAACAGTAACATAGTGAATTAATATTTTAACATAATTTTGTATTAAAAGTATTAACATTTGAATGTAAAAACAGTTGAACTTTAAATTAATCAGTATTGTAAACTTGAGGCACTGTTTTTTTAACATGCAATTTCAATATACATTGAATGCAGAGGAAGGCGAACAGTAAAAACCCTCCTTGAAACGCACCCAATTAAATTAATTCCTTCCTGACCCCATGAACTGGCGATAAACATTAATCCAGGGAGTAATCTTAACATAACAGACAATATTTACATTGTGACTTAAAACGTGGTTGAGCTCTTAACATGAACTTTGTAATAGGTTGAAGTAAAGAACTTGAAAGTATATTTTTTTAAACTTGAACTTTCTTATCAGTCTAAGTAAAGACCTTGAAAATATTGTTTTCAAACTTGTAACATTAGAAACAGTAACAGAGTGTTTTGTGAGGCGAATCATCCATAAACAGTACTTCCATTAATTATGACTGAATTGTTTATTGTTTTGTATTTTTCAATGCTTTTAAATTTGTTTTGCATGGGTTTTATTTCTTTAATGAAAAGTTATAGTACTTCATAGTAGACAATGTTTTTAGTAAAAATACGTCCACCTTCTAATAAATCACCTTAACTTTCATTCTTTTCAATGTAAACTTTAATAGCCTGTGGATTTCTGCACCGTGATAACGCAACGTACATTTGCCCATGTGCAAATACTGGTTCTTCCAAGAAAATACCCACAGATTTGAACGTTTGACCTTGTTATTTATTAATGGTCATGGCAAATTCCATAATAATGAGAAATTGTCTTCTTTGAAGTATAAAAGGGAGACTAAAAAAAGAAAAAGGTATGATCTGTATCTTAATATACCCTTGGTGCTTGACACCGCTATTATCTAAACAATATAAATAACTTTAATGGAATATTTTAATCCGGAAATAGTGCCGGTTAAAAGTTATAAAAATTGGTGCACAATATAGAATAAATGAATACTATATGATATAAGAATGAGGATAGATCAGTATCATCACCAATATAGAGATCTGGTCATGAGAGGTACCCTAAATAAAGGGTTAACGTATTCAAAAATAATAGATGAATGAAGTATTAAATCCTCATATATCAGAATAAACTGATATACCTAAAAAAAGTCAGGTTATACTGATAATCATCAGATTATTCTATTTAGAAAGCACTATAAAGATAAAACTAATGTAAAAACAAAATATAGAGTAAAACAGAGATCATAAATAAACTGGAGGTATCAATATATATGTAAATAACAATATCAAAGATATTAGGGACAATGTGACTTTAAAAGGTAATGAATGATAATAGAAGCTGCAGATAACATATAACAGTATAACAATATAGTGTATTGGCAAAACTTTGCCACACTTAGTATACTTGCTGTTCAATTGCTATGCTTCATGTGTAATAACATGACTTGTCCCATCAATTCACTATGTTACATTGGTCCTCCAGTGGTCTCTGTTCTCTATAACTACTGATAAAAGTGCCAACGGGCCATTTCGGCCATTCTCGTGGACTTTCTCTAAGGCTTTATTCTTTCTTTAAGTTTAATCTGATATATGAGGATTTAATACTTCATTCATCTATTATTTTTGAATACGTTAACCCTTTATTTAGGGTTCCCCTCATGACCAGATCTCTATATTGGTGATGATACTGATCTATCCTCATTCTTATATCATATAGTATTCATTAATTCTATATTGTGCACCAATTTTTATAACTTTTAAGCAGCGCTATTTCCGGATTAAAATATTCCATTAAAGTTATTTATAAAAGGGAGACTACTTTCACTTGGTGTTAAATCTATTCTCGGTATGAAAACTCTCTCTCCTTTATGGGTAAAGGTTAAAATTTCAGCATCTATAAAATGGTCCCTTTAATTGTTGAACAATTAATACTTGTCCCATTGCATAGGCCTTTTTTGGGGTTCATATTTCGCAGTAACATGACAATTGCACCTTTCTTTAGCTGCAAAATATGTGGTGGCATTCCAGAAGGAGTTAGTGAGTTTAGGAATTCAGTAGAAAAGTTAGCCTGACTTTCATTGTCATCAGCAAGTACAGAATCAGCACTGTGATAATTTCTTTGTGGTGCATTAATTTTTTTTAAGATTTCATTATTGAGGATTAATGCATCCTTATTTTTACACGTTAGTATGACTTGGTTGTCAAGCTCCGAATATTCCTGGTTATTTATGCTACCTTCAAATATAGCTGATATAATATCTTGGTAAAAAATCATATGAGGTGGGATCTCTACAGTGTCGTCAGGTAAATGTGGTATTTTTTCTGTTCTGCCTTCTCCAATTTTAATAAGCCAATCATTGAAATCAGTTTGGCCTTCTGATCTCATATTTTGTTGCAGTTGAAGATGGGTAAAATGTTTCCATAGTGTGCTTGACTTTATACAGATTTCGATAATGTCAGTTCGATTTCCATGTACAACGACAGGTAATGTTTGTCTAAAATCGCCACCTAACAACATTACCTTTCCACCAAATGGAAAAGTATTATCCATGACTTCACAAAGCAATCGGTCAATACATTGGAGGGCATAGCATGACATCATTGTGGCCTCATCTATTATAATTAATTTACATTTTTTCAATTTCTTTGCTTGTAATGATGTCATTCGAATATCTGACACAGAAGTTTCTAAAATAGGCACTGGCAGTTTAAAGCCACAATGTACAGTTCTTCCACCTTCTAATAAAAGTGCAGCAATTCCAGTAGTGGCAAACGACATTGCTATTTGACCGTGTGCTCGTACAGAACTCATTAATAAATTATATAGATACGTTTTTCCTGATCCGCCAGGTCCATCAAGATAGAAAAAACGCTCTGTCACCATGTCATCATCTATTGCATTTTTAATGGCATGAAATGCTTGCAATTGTAACGTATTTAAAGTTACAAGTCTTTCTTCTGTTCTTTCTACTTGTAGTTGAATGTCATAGTCTTCAAAGTTTATGTCATCTATAAGACCTGGATCAGGCAAATTAAAACTTGCACAACTTAATCCATGAGTTCAAAATACTTCTTGGATTTCCATTAAGGCTTTTAAGTGTGCAATCGGTTCATTGTATCGTCGCATAAAGTCTTCAGCCATATTACTTTTAAATGTCTCCCACAAAGCTAATGTAATGATATAGGAATCACAAGGTTGTGGAGACCAGTAGCCAAGGTCAGCAATAATCCAGTTCAGCAACTTGTAGGTGAAACAGGAACAAGCTTTATTGAAGGGATCAGGAACCAACAATAATCTGGCAAGGATACAGAGACAGGAAGTGCCTTATATAGGCCAAGAACCAGACAGCTGACCAGACACAGCTAAAGAGAGTTGTCACTGATTGCATTGCTTTTAGAGTCAAGGTATCAGATCTCAGGTAAATCTGCAAGAGGCAGGGTGGCGTACCGGTAGGGAAGAGGTTTAGCAACATGCAAACCAGGGTTCGAATCCAAGCAGAGTCAATTCCTCACAGCTAATGAATTTGGAGCATTTGAGAAGATACAAATAAATGCAAATTGTTCTCTCATCTGCCGTGGCATTTGACATTGTGCTGCTTCTTCTAAACATCTTTCCCATTCTGTATCATCAGCTAGTAAGTTTCTATGTCTTGCAGCTAAATGGAAGGATTCATATACTATGTCATTAACAGTTCTTAAGTGTTCAAAACTTTGTGCTCCAGGGACATTTAAAAGTAATATCTGTAAGCAAAAACGTTCAACATCTCTTGTACTGACTGTGTAAATTCTTGGGATTATTTTATTGCCTCTGCTTTTTCTATGTCTCCATAATCCATTCACAAAAACATAGTGATATGGGATTTCAATATATAAGAATTGTGTTGCTTCTGAATCTGTGGAATTGAATTCAAACCATGCAGTTAGTGTAGTGTGACGAAGTTCACTTTGGGCCAATGCATTACTTTCATTTCCAGCTTGGAAATACACTAAATGTCTTTGTGGCAAATGTACTGCTAATCTATATACTGCATGTGATCTATCATACATTTCAAATTTTAAAAGCCACCACATAGCTTCTGGCGCACTTACATAGCGAGCATCTACATGAGATGCAAGTTCATCATGTACTAACTCACTACTTTCAGGGTTGTCTGCACTTTTCACGACTACAGTAGCTGCATCATAGCCTTTGTAAATATATTTGTAGACATATTTAATGGATTTGATGGAAGTGCAGACTTCTACATTGATGTGGGCGTTATACTTCATGAGTAAATGTGGATTGTAGGGTACTAAATATCTATTGTAAACTTTTTTCCACGAATAATGGCACTATCTCCTTCTCTTCTTTTATAAAGTGGATAGCCATCACAATTGGCATAGGTTTTGTCTCTATAATCTTATGGAAAATCTTTGGAACATTTAATATTTTCCATACATGGTGATTGTGGATTAAGATCACCACAGGGTCCATGAATAATGCGATGAGTAACAATCTCATATAGTCTACCATATAGTTCTGGATCTTGTAGTTCAGCAACAATGACTGCATCCACTTTGTCAGAAGTATCTAATTTATCTTTTTCTTGAAGTATTATCAGAAGATGTGCATGTGGATGTCCTCTTTTTTTAAATTCAATGGTATATACATAAGCAAGACATTTGCCAAATAAGTTATTTATAGTGATGTCACTTATTAATTCATTTAATTTAATCTAAGCATTTTTTATTTTCTTCTAGCTGCATACGTTGGTCAACAGCTTCCATTGTATCTAGGACATATAGTTGAGCGAATTGTCTTTGCTCTTCTTCCTCTGTCTGTAAATGTGAAGTCCGATGATAAATTTTTCCTTGAACTTTAAAACAGTAAGGACCATGTCCTGGTACATTAGCAGCTAATGTTGCCCCCATAGATGCAAAGGATATGGCACTATTGTAGGATCTTATGTTTGTCTTAAAATGTTTGTAGTTTGGAAAAGTAGGTTGAGTCATAATGTTTTGTAAATAGATTGGAAATTATTTTCTTTCTGGAAGTTTAACCTTGCCTTTTTGACAGCAACTAATAAATTGGCCATCTCTGGGTCTCTCCTGTTTAAAATAATAAGCCTTTACAAAACTGACATTAAGTAGTCATGTCCCCACAACTATGAATCTCTACTGCTAAAGACTTGAGTAAAGGACAATTTGCAAAGCTTATAGCAGTTTGACTTTCATATTTATCAGGTGAAATGTCATGTAATGTTTCAACAACAGGTTCTAAATGCTTTGTTTTTTTCGTGGCTTTTTTTGGTATCTCTTTTATTTTTTCAGGTAAAATGTCATCTGATGTTTGTGGAACAGGTTGTAAATGCTTTATTTGCCTGATAGCTTTTTTTGGCGTATCTTTAATTTTTGCAGCTGATAGTCTTTTGCTTGCAAGTCTTTTGCGTTCTTTTTCTCATCAATTTTATTTCTCCTCTGGTGTCTGCTGGTCGGCCCATCTCTCTTGTCTTTCTCTAGTTTGACGTCTTTTCTTCTCTTGTTTGCTCTTGTTAGTAGCCATGTTAATCTGTAAAAGAAAATAATTTATAATTAGTTTAGTTTGAGATGTTAAGTTTGTTTTGTACATTTTTTATTATCAACAGTTTGTTTATATGTGCTTGTAGTTTATTGTAGTGGTAGTTTCTTTGTATTGTTAAATAAGTGTATTTTATTTTTTTGGTCTTACTTTCTGTGGTAGGTTGTAATTTTTGCCTTAGATGAATAGCACAGGGAAGAAACTGAGGGTATACCTTCTTCTACATCTAATAGGTAATTCAAATTTATATTTTAGTTGTTTTGTCAATTTATTTTTTTGTTGTACTTTTAACTTACAGACATAGTAAAGGGCAAAAATGAGTCTTTGTAATTTATAGTAGAGGGGATTGTCATAAAAGCTTATATGATCTTTTATTTAAAAGCTTATATGTTCGGTCAATTAAATATATATTTTTTTCTTGCGGTGTTACTACTATTTGTTGTACTATTCTATTTTCTGTGTGCGTTTAGGTTTTATGCTTAATATTGTACATTACGACTGGTAATTTAGAATGGCAAATTTTATTTAGTCTATGTTTGGAGACTTTTGTGGACTATGGTGTTGTTGTTTTTTTGGCTAGATTGAAGTTTGGATTCACTGTTAAACATTACTGTCCATAACAGACAAATAAGAGGTAGATCAGAAATGTGTCAGTTATATTTTGCTAAAAGTTATAAGCCCTCATTCAATTGCGATTTGGCCAATAGTGCTCTAAATAAGCAGATAACATTTTTTTTTTAAATCAGTTTTTAGTTAGTGAAAACCTTGTTTATGGATAGATGTTTACCAACTAAAAACTTCTTTCAAAAAATATGTGATGCACTTATTTAGACCTCTATTGAATTGGCAAAATTGCAATTGAATGAGGGCCATAGTTAGTGCTTGTTCTTGTTTTTTTTTTCTTTTGACATGGGTGCAGAGCAAAAATACCATACCTTTGGTATGCTTATTTAGGCTTCTTTGTAAGGCTTATAGGTTCTTAAACATTAAAGAAGAATATTAATTTACTTTGCTACTTGTTATTGTGATTTTTGGTACAATCCTATTTTGTGTCTACCATATGTTGCATACTTGATTTGCTTAATTAGTCTTTTTTATGAAGCTTTATTGTTTTTCTACAGTGCAAATGAATGTTTTTTCTATTTTGGATATTATGGCTATGTTTTTAGCATTATCCTATTTTGTGTTCACCACTTTTTGGTTGCTGCATTTGTTATATTGGCGGCCATTAAACAAATATAGTTCCTTTATTTTTTGTACTTGTTATACTTTACCTTGATTGAAGTGTCGAATGACAGAGGGTCCCCTCCTGCCAATCTTAATCTGCCGGTCTTCTTGTAGTGTCTGTTTGAAAAAGAAAGTGAAATGGTTAATTGTATATTTCTTCTTTTTGATTTAGCAAAGCATGGTATTTTTCAGCATGTAATGTATTTTTCTATCTTACCTCTTCTTCTTTCTTGGTGTTCTTTAAAAGGGATTGTGGTTCACAATGCACGATGCAAATTCTTGAGTGACGCTGTTGATGCAGAGTCCGTTTGAACAGTAAAAAAAATTAGAAAGATTGAGCTTTAGGTTATATATTGAATTACAATAAATTAATGTCATTTAAATATACTTCTTTAATTAGTTTCAATTAACATTAGTTTGTTTTCGGGCCTACACACATACATGTGCGTGTGACATGTCACTATACATGAATCACATTTTAATAGTTAAAGTTGTTTTTTTTTAATGTCATTTAAATATACTTGTTTAATTAGTTTGGGTTAAGATTAGTTTGTTGTAGGGGCTTTACACATAAATGTGCGTGTCACATGTCACTATACATGAATGACATTTTCCTAGTTAAAGTTTTTTTTTTTTTGTCCTGTCTTGATAATAAAATGTAATATATTAGAGCTTACCTCTCAGTTGTAATTTGCACAGTGTAAAGTAGGAAATTAGGAAACAATTCTCTTCTCAAGTAACAGCAGCAGTTAACTATCCAGTCACTCTGTTCATCACCTGAGTAGAAATGTAGAATTTTCTGGAAAGTAGGCAGTATTTATAAACTTTCAAGTGCCTCAGACACTATTTGCGTTCCATCTTATAATTTGCGTTCCATCCGCCATTTTATGCGTAGTAGTTTTCAAAATGGTGGTTAATATCAGTGTAGCAAGTGCCGCATAGTATGTGTTACGTACCTCGTAAAGTTGACTGTAGCGTTGTTTCAGTTTTGCCAGTCACTGTAGTATAGTTACGTCTGTAGCCTCGTTTTCGTTTTTTTCTGCCGCCATTTTTTCTCTCGCTTAGGTTTTCGGCAGTTTAAACTCTTTTTTTTGGACTTAAATGGACGTGTAAATTAACTTTTCGAGGTGCCGGATGCCCCCCCCTTGCTGTAAGTAAGCTTTTTATGTGTTTGATGTTTTTTTCTTGTGTTTCTGATGTTTTCATGCTCGCCATTTTCGGCCGGTTTTGCGTGTTGGGAATGGGTCATTTCGCAGTTGTATTTTTTTTGCGAGGCGAACGTAATTTTTTTGCGAGCGACGCAGTGTATTTTTTTCTAAGTCGTGCGTATGTGTGTTAACCACGTGAGAGGAGTCTTTGAGTTCTTTTTTTTTGTAAAAGTCGTGTGTGTGTGTTAACACAGCCGACGTTTGGACCTTCGCGAGGGTCCGCATTTGCGGACAAACACAGCCGACGTGAGATGCTCCACGAGCTTCGCGAGGGACGCAGTTCTCTTCAAGCGTTAGCAACAACTCGTATGCTCACAACTATATATGTGATATACTGTACACCAAATAATATATGACCATTGTAGTCCATCAGAACCAAGACATTGGACGGATCTGGAAAATCTGAGCGTGTGGCTACTTATTGAGATCGAATACCTTCTGGAATATTGAAGGGGCATTCTTCATCATAAATGGCACAACAGTAAACTGGTAGAGGTGAAGTGGGTGATAAAGGCCATATTCTCCCTAGCAAACCCTGCAATGGATATATCAGTACCCCTAGACAAACCCAGGGTAGTCAAGTACTTAGCGGTCCCTAAACGGTTGAAAAATCCAGCCGTGCAGGGAATAGGGTAAGCATCAGTTAGCATTCTTTCATTCAGCTTATGATAATTCACACATAAATATTCTCCCCCTTTCTATCCTCTAGAATCACATTCAATTGACCTTGCAACTGCCTCCCAAACTGGAACTTGATTGGAGAGAACCCTGTAAATTCCTGTGGTACCTCACAGTAAGCAAAGAGGAGATATGGTAGAAGATTCTCCAAATCTACCCCCTGAAGAATCCATTTCAAATTACTGTTGAAGCACTTGCAAAGACTGTTGGTTTGGAGATGATGGGGCGAGGAGCTTAGGTGCTTGAGTCTGAATATGCTCCACAGCTGCCCGGTTAAATCAAACATGAACTGGATATCCATATCAGACAGAATCTCTTTGGGGAACCCTATCTGGAAGAATATGACCATTAAAGCTTCCTCTATGGTAGTAGCTGTAATCTTTGCCAGGAGAACGGCCTCAGGGTGGCAGATAGCAAAGTCTACCAGTGTAAGTATAAACTTCTTTCCTGTATTGATGGGTCTAGCTAGGGCCCCATCAATATTGATAGCAACCCGGTAAAATGGAGTCACAGTACCTTGTGACATCCTTATTAACCCTGGGTCAGTAGAATAGTTGGGTGAGGTAATGTTGGGTCTTTTGGATCCCAAGATGCCTTGGTAAGGGGACATTGTGTGCCAAATCTAACAGGTGACATCTAAACTTCCCATACATACATGTTCCCCCTCTACATCTCAGGCCAAAGCCCTGTTACCTCCTGGAGGCTATTACCTGATCTGTGGTCAGGGATCCATGTATTGCGGCTATCCATATACGATACCTCCTTGATACCTCATCCTCCTCAGCTTCTTGAGAACTGCTGGGAACATCCTCTGAGGTAATGCCAGAGGACAGGTCTCCTATATAAAGCCCCTCTTATGGCTGGTGGAGCTCATCTTTCCACCAGAGCTACTCCTCCTCCTTGCTTCCTTACTTCTGTATACCTCTTGAATTAATCTCCTCTTGGAGCGCTGTGGCAGTCATGTACTCATAGTCCTCAATTCTGGTATCATTTCTTTGGGATCCCATTGCTACCACCAGTTGACCCTGTTGGCTATTTCACAACAACCATGGCATGTGATGAAACTGGCTCCCTCCACCCTGATCGACTCCCCACCTGGGACCTTCTACTTGACTGACACATGGAACATGCTGCAACCACCTCCACCACCTCCTTTTTCCAGCACTTACTGGACCCCACAACCAACCAGGCCCACCACTGCCGCATTTTCTAAGATCTCTTCAGTACCTCCACCACCACCGCCTCCTCCCATAGACATTCCAGGCCTGACAGGTGACAGACCTCACCCCTATCAGCCAATGTTGGAGGATAAGCTATAGGAGCTTCCTCCCAACAGACCTACTTACAGTATCCTCCATTGTCACAACATTAGGCTTAATCAACAGGAAGTTCTATAGGGAGGTTAGGTACCATAATTAAAAAAATGGAGAGATAAATGCCCAGGCTGCTTCAGATGCTGCAAAACCAGATCAAGAGTTGACATTGCACAGCACCACCTCCTCCACCCCAGAGTTCTCCCCATCTCATCAGCAGCCTGGACAAGCCTCGTCTCCATCAATGCCCTCAACACCTAGGAATGCGCCGCCACCTCCAGTATCAATGCCTCACTCTTTAACAACTTCTCGTCCAAGGAGAAGGCATGGAGGCTTGAAAGGTAAGGCCCCTGAGCTCAGATAGAAGAGGAAATCAGGGCAGCATCTATGAATTAACCTGCTCAAAAATACTCCGTAGTGAAAACCTATTGGTAAAACTGTTACACAGTACAGAGTAAACTATCATGGTCTATGTGATCGTAATATTTTGTAACCATGTGGCTTCCTACCATCACATAATTCATAACCCTCTTCTCTAAGGACACGTATGGTTATGGTTCACATTTCACTTATTTTTTATTATTTCCCTTACTACCTTTTTTTATTATTATTTTATGCAAATTTCATATTCAATAAGACATTTTCTAAATCTGCAAACAGTGCTATCAAGTAATGTAAGTAAAGTATATACACAGTAGTTATCAGATTCTATCAATAACATACCCCCAGCAGAATGATCTCACATGAAAGAAATAAACACATATATCATGTTTTCATGTTTTAACATGATTGTTGTTATATTTAATTTGTACCAATGCACAGGACTTGCATAGTCCTACAATATCATGTTAACCAAACCTAGCATTATTACGTTCTTCTCTTCTATCAATATTAATGGGTACATGTTTACATGTCATGATATCTTAACAATCTTATAATCAGATAACACCTGTATACCAATTGAATGTGATAGTACACTTGGTCCACTGATGGTCATGACAAGTAATTTCTCATGACACACACAGCATGGTTAACACTGCATGTAGATGAAGATCAGGTAGGTTTGTTTATTGTTACAGTTACAGTATGAAGTATTGTAATGTAAATACAGATATTGCTAGATTTCTATGCTCCTCTGTCTTTATTTAGGTCATGGCCATCTTTTTAATCTTTTTGATCACACTATCTATGTGTAATGGAGTTGAATTACATAATCCAAGTGTTAATGCATTTGATTAATTGAACAGATGGAGACACAATGTAAGTGCCATATGGGTTATTAGTTACTTCTATTATATGAAGTGATGAACAATGAGATTTATATTCATCTGATTATTGTTACTGTTTTGTAATGACCACATGTGACTCTAGAAGATGCTAGGCATCCTTGTTATTATTATTCATTATTACCTTTAATGCTTTAAAACCTTAACCTTTCATGCCTTTTGGAGGTTTCCATGTTGGAGTTTTTTACTTTTTCAAATCTTCATGGTATGTCATTGTATAAGGGGCACACTTCCATATTGCTTCTTCAAGTGTAAACATAGCAGAGCCAACAGCTTAATATTGGTTCATACAGTCATATGGTGTAGCTGGAGTAACTAAATCATGACCACATGGATCATTGGGAAGCTAATCCTTTCTGCTAGTATATGTAATAAGCATTGTTAGTTTTCCTTAAATATCACTACTTGATAACTGTAGTCAATTGGAAATAATGTCCAGTTATAACTAGTTCTTATGGTTGAGGAGTTAAGCCAATATAATTAAAATCATGGAATGGTTAGTCTGTTGGGTTTCTTGCTTATAGTTGTACAAAACTAATGTAATCTCTTGTTTTTTGTACCAACTGGGACATGTTTCAGTCTGAAAAAATATATAATTAAACCTGTGGGTTTTTAGAACCTCTCGATATATGAATCCAAATGATTAAACCTCTTGTTTTAACATAGATTGATAGCTATAAAATGTATGTACCTATGGCTTAGACTCTGTTCTTTTGTTTTACTCAAGCTTCCACACAATACAACTTGGTGAGTTATTTTTCAATTATTTACAATTAAACCACAGATTCCAAATTAATATATATTTCTAGCAATTTTGAGTTCTTCTTGAATATGAGTCAATTTGTATAGACATAACGTCTCTCCAGAAGCATTTTCTATATTAGTAGTACATTTTTCTTAAAATAAAAATACAAATTATTTTATTGTCATGAAGAACATCAAGACACTTGTAGATGATCAATTTTGAATGAAATTATTCTTTGTAGATAAATGTGTGCACCTGGAAATTTATAGATGACATGTTTCCCAATTCAAATATTCTCTGTAGATGAATATAAAAAAATAAAAAAATACAAATGACCTGGTCATGGAGAATTCTTGAACCTGGACAAAATCAAGGAATTTGTAGATAACATATTTATGATGGAAATATTTGTTGTGAATGAGGTTTTTGAAAAAAACATTTTGATAAGATGTGTCCAATCGAAACATTCTTCATAGATGCTTATGATTTTTCAGAGCATCAATTTGTTTCTTTTTGAAAGATCTTTTAACATCTTGGCAATGTAGAAGACGTTGGTTCTTGAAATATAGACTTCTTTGTACTAAGTCATTAAAAGACCCTCGATACAGCTTGAAGGCTATACTCATTTCTACAATGCTGAAGAAAAAGCAAAAGTAAAGTATCAGTGCTTCAAATGCTCCGTAACTCAGTTGGCCCTCTAAAGAGTATAACCTACTGCAACCTACATAATACAATAATAAACAGAGTAACAACCTGGACATATAAGAACTGGTAAAAATTTCTGACTTCTATTTTTCAACAAATAAACTTCCTTCCAGGTCTTTGCCAAGCAATGCTACGCCAGAGTGTAATTTGTAAATGTCTTGTATGGATAGGTTGGTCCACTGAATGTGGTCACAGTTAAGCATTCATTGTAAGATCCTACAACATTACTGATGGCCATGGCAAGTGATTTCTCATGACATATACAGCATGGTGTGTACTGCTTGTAGATGAAGATCAGGTAAGTGTAATTGGTAAAAGTCTGGATAAGTTACTAGTATGATTAAGTTAAAGCTTACTCTCAATTTGTTTTCACAATGAGGATATTTACATACCTGATATTCATCAATACTGTTCTACCTCATCATGTGATCTTTTTTTTTTTCATTTTAAAATATATACATGTCATTGTTTTTTCTTCTCTACACAATGTTGCAGAGCAGTTTTAATGAGTTTAGTGGCCCCTTATTGTAATAGGCAATTTCAATGATTAAAATGAAAATAGACAAGTATTTATGTACTTGGCCCAATGCAATGAAAAGGAGGGAAAACTTTAATCCATTATTATACTCCTCTTTCATCATACTATACAAAAATGGAGGGGGATTATAACATTCTCCATTTAATTCATTATATCTTGTGGAGCAATATCAGCTTAAATATAGAAACACAAAAATGTAAGACAGATCAGACCTAAAGTCTGCCTATTTTATCTTCCTAAAAAATGTGACCTCAGTAGTCATCTGGAATGTTGGAGATTGTCCCTCATGTTTATCCCTATTGCTTCTACTGAAAGTGTATTCCGCTTATCTACTAACCTTCCAGTCACATAGTAGTTTCCATGTTGTCCTGGAATCTGCCACCTTATACCTTCAGATCATGTTCTCTTTTTCTGGAAGACACTTCCCTCTGTCCAGAACTTTATTAAACCCTCTGATATATCTACATGATTCTTTCACATCTCCCCACTGGTTCTGTACCATAAGCTATAGACATTCAGGTCAAGAAGCCTATCATTAATATTGTCTTTTTGTAGACCCTAATATTATTTTGATATTTCTCAACATTTAGACTCACACAGATATGGAAAAAGAAAACCAGACCATGGTACTAAACTTCATACTGAAAGGGATTACAGACAATTCAGATTTTAAGACTCTGATATTCCTTGTAATCCTTCTCATTTACCTCTTCACTCTTGGTGGTAACATGACCATTCTTCAACTTGTTTCCCTGGATCCTAATCTACACACTCCCATGTACTTCTTCTTGGGGAACCTGTCGGTCACAGACATGTCCTCGACCACTGTCAGTTTTCATAAGATCTTCTCTTCCTTCATATCTGGGGATAACACCATTTCTTTCTTTGCTTGTATGACTCAGGTGTTTATGTTTTTATCATTTATTTCTAATGAATTATTTATCCTTACAGCCATGAGTTATGACCGATATGTGGCCATTTGTAAACCATTGCATTATTTAATGGTCATGAGCAACCCAGTCTGTGTTGCTTTGGCAGCTATCTGTTGGTCACTTAGTTTTGTAAGCATCACACCATTTCTTGTCGTATTGTCCAGTTACACCTGTTATAAATCCAATATCATCAACCACTTCTGCTGTGACATTGTCCCTCTTATGAATCTCACTTGCAATGATACAACCTCACTGGAGATATTAATTGTTATTGAAGCAATATTTTTGTGTTTCTCTTCATTTTTTCTAACTATCGCCTCTTATATCTTCATTATTACCACCATCCTGAAGATCCGTTCCAGTGCCGGTAGACAGAAAGCCTTCTACACGTGTTCCTCACACCTCACTGTCGTTGTTCTTCTGTACGTAACTCTTCTCTCTTTATACATGAGACCAACCTCAACAAAAAATATGAAATTTACTAAAATATTCTCCCTAATTAACACAGTTTGTGTCCCTGTGCTAAACCCTCTAATTTATAGTCTCAAAAATAATGAAGTGAAGTCAGCACTTAGCCGGCAACTAAATAATTGTAAAGCCACCAGATTTAACTTCACATAAAGAAAAGTATATGAAGAATGTATTCCTTCTTGAAATTGCTTAAAGATGTATGGAGCTATTAACCTTTAAGTTAGTCGTTTAGACTGCTCCTAAATACTTAATGCCAACAACCAACTGGGCAGGCTGGCTGAGATAGGAATTCTTACATTTTGTACATTATATTAGTTTGTTTTCATCAATTGACCTTTCATTTTATATTAACATGATATAAGTATTGACCACTGAAAACGTGCAGAAGATCTGTTGTGATTATATCTCATAGAATTAGTGTCATAAAGTCTTATCTTCACCAAGTTAAGCTCAGTTTTAGTTAGTTCATACCATACATCAAATTGGGTCTTTAATTGTGGGGATTGACCCTATCATGTTTCCTGGGTTTTAAATGTTCCATATCAAGCAGGCACTGAATGGTATAAATATATATATCATATTGAAAAGTTTAGTGTACTCCTGATTTCCACACCCCCAGAGAGCTTAAATCACCAAAACGTACTAGCCTATAGCAACACAGCATTGAAGTATGGATTTTAACCTGTGCGTTACTCAACAAACGGCTGTGCAGTTCAATGTGACTGCAGTATCCAATTACATGTTTGAGCAGCGTCACAGAAGAAAGAGAGAGAGAGAAAGAAAGAGAGAGTGAGAGAGAAAAACAAATATGGCAACAGGTACACAGAATGGACACAGAGATGGTTATCACCCATTTATGTACAACTGCCGCTTAGCTAGCTCTGCCAAACAGAGAGAGGAAGAAAACCAGCAGCAGTTAAAGGGACAATCTGCAGGGGTGGTAATCAAGTGTGGATGAGCTGCAGAGAGATAATCTTATATGAAAATACATAGCACCTTCTAATATGGATATGTGCCAGATTACAAATCCCATGATGCTTTGCAGCACAGACAGGATTCCCAAACTTTGCTACAAATGTTGCAGCTGCCCCAGCTTACTCCTGATTGGCCAAAATGAATTGTATCCTAATTTAGCATAGAGTTTCAAGAGGGTGTTTACTCTTAAATTCAACTGGCACAAATGAGAAGACATTATGCTAACTTCAAAGTAAGTTTTTAAATGTTTATTTATTTTTTTCATGCAAAAACATGTTTTATACACTACTGATTCTCCTCTATCAGATGCATTCATAATCCAGGAAACTTAGATATGCCTTTATGCATCTGTATATATTAACTAAGGAAGGAGGATAATAGCAATGATCATGTGTTTTATACTACAAAGTTGAGTATGAAAAGTTTGACTCTAAAACCTCTTATTTTAACTCTAAAATGTTATTATTTCAATTTTAAATGTTTAACTTAATTGATTTTATTATTATTATTTTTATTATTATTATTATTATTAATAACAATAATAATGTTATTATAATATGTTTAATAAATACATTTATCATTATAATAAATAAATATTTTATTATGGATAAATCAAATGGAGAACAGGTATAAACTATAATACTACTACTACTACTAATTTATCATTATAATTATAAGAATTATAATATTAATAATACTAATAATAATTATAATTATTATTATTATTATTATTATTATTATTATTATTGTTTATACCTGTTCTCTGTTTGAATTATCCATAATAAAATAAAAACTACAACAGTGAGTAAGCAGGGTCCCTTAGAAATGTTAATCATATATTATTTTTTAAATCTATACCTACATTAGATATTTTCTAGAAAGAGATGACACTCTGAAGACTTTTTTTTTATTAGATCATAAGTATTAGCAATTTTATTTAAAACTATGGTTTTCAACTTATCACAAGTTTTTATTCTTAAAATGTTAGTAAATTCTGCTAGTACCACCATAATATGAAAAGGATTTAATTATAAATAATAAAGTAAACTTATTTTTTAAGGTTGGAGATAAAGGACAACCTTGTCTTGTAATTACAAAACATACAAACAATAGCTCTGCATTTTAAAAAAATAGTAATTAAACATTGTGAGGGCTTTGTAAACTTTAGAACAGACTTTTTTATTTTCTAAATAACATTAAAAACTGGCTAATTTATGTGATTAAATGTTTTCTATGCATCTTAGATTACTACAAAAATATGTTGAAGATTTTTATGGACTCCAATGATTACAAATTTTACATCTTGGACATTATTGTTTTTTTGGACATTTCACATAGTAAATTTTGACCCAGATATATTTTTTGGGACAATAATGTACATTTTTGATATTGACATGCGATTTCTATGTTTAAACATATTATTATTGTTTAGTTTAACTAGTTTCATTTTCTATGCATTAATCTGTCAGGTTAGTAAACGTTTTATCTGAAGTATATTTATTATTTCATCAATTAGTATCTTCTAAACTACAATAGTACATTTTTTTAATTAAAAAAGTTAGTCTTTTCTATTATAAGCTTTATTTCAATAAAATGTAATATTTGGAAGTTTAAATAATTACTTTTTCTGGATAAATATATATAATTTCTAAACATAGTTTTTGTAGATTATCAATATAAAATTATCAAATCTGTGTTGTATGTTATTAGAAACAGGACCTTACAATGGTGACCATCCCAATCCTTCCATGATGGACTTGATACACGGAGTAAACTCAATGTTGTACTTAGAAGCTTTTAATGTTAATTGTATATATTTCGTTGAACACTTGAATGATTTAATTTAATTTAATTTGTTTGTGAAGTATAACTTTGCAACCAACTTAGTAGTCAACATTGGGGATTCCTTGTTGTCCTCATCATTCTTCACTACGGATTATAATGAATGTTTTTTCTCACTCAACACTCAGTATCTACAGCATGTTTTGGTCAACATATCTACTAGTTGGCCTTCAGAATAACATATACATTTTTGACTCTAATAAATAAAGTTCTTAATGAAAGTGCACTCCCTTATATGTCTGTCATCATCTCCAAATACTCCAAGAATTGCCCCCTTTGCTTTTCATATGACCGATGTCTTTGCATATTACTAATGGGTATTTATTCAAGCTACACCTACTCTGTACTCCTCTCCTTACTTGTGCCATCAGACTATCTCATTCTTCAGAAGTTTTAAGGGCTCACTAAAATGTATCTGTTTAAAAATATTTATATCACTTACACCCTTAAAGTGTACAATACTCTATTGTGGCCAACCGGCCAAAAAAATGCACCTACAACAGATAGACACCTCCACAGCCTCAACCAATGTCCACCATGGATTTGTCACCCTCTTGTCTCACACTTCCAATGATACAGATCAGCAACCAATGTCCACCATGCATTTGTCACCCTCTTGTCTCACACTTCAAATCATACTGGTCAACAAACAATGTCCGCCATGCATTTGTCACCGTCTTGTCTCACACTAACAATCCTACCAGCTTGATCAGGTAGAGCAACCTAGTGTCCAAAAAGTATCCATGAGCGATATTGAGTGGCACTCTGGTCATAAGCCCGGATTGCTAGTTAAGGATTGGGTTTATTATAAAGATGGATATTTAGGAACATTTGGATATAATTTAGGCGATTTGATAGGAATGTAGGGACAATTGAAGTCTGATTTAATCAGATTGGGTCAATAAATTGGGTATATCTTAAAATTGATGATATGTATTTTGAAGATTAAATTAAGTTGGACAGTGGTATATGGCATAAGGGTGATTTGATGGGAGAGGAAGAAGACATATAATGTGGGGAATTTAATAAGATGGGGCTGTAATGTTGATGGTTTGATTACATTGGATGAGGTGTCATCTAAGAAACTTAGGTCCATATAACATTCCAAGCCTGTAGCAGCACGGGTACACCCTCAAAGCCGGCGGGCTTGAAATCTGGCAGAGTTACAGAGTGATAAAATTAGTCAAACCCACAACAGATGTGGCCGACATCCGAACCCGTAAACCATTCTTGTGCACATTGCATTTGCGGCCGTTAACATAATCAATTAGTCTAACCTGTAGTTACGGGTTTAGATGGAGCCAATGGTAAAAGAGATTGTCATCATTACGTCACTAAAAAATGGAGGTTAGATTTCAATCCCTTACGGGTTTGAAGTACAAATTACGATAGGACCCGCATTCCAGAAATAATGCACTATTAATAAATCAATAAATATGATATTCTAGTCCATGCGAGTTCCATTATATTTATTAACACATTGATTGACGGGATCGATATAACACAGAAATTAAACATTAAAAAATATATATATATTGCAGATTTGCGGATTCGTCCCTGGATCAATAATCTATATATCTGAATGTTGTGCTATTCATTTTAATACCTAACATCACTTTCCCTTTAATTCAAAATATAGTATTGTGTATATTTGCATTTATAGTGCTACAGATAGGAATTTAACCTCCTTGTGGGTCCTTTCCAGTACCAGTAGGCTTTTTAAATCCATTTGCCGTTTACAGGTTGGAAACGCTAGTGGATTCGTAGCAATTTAATAGCAATTTACGACCATAACATTTACGGACTTGATAGATCCAAGGCTTAGCGGCAACAGAGTTCCATTTTCGACAGCCTGTAGGGTTTTTCCGCTTGTAACCCGCAGATCATTTGCGGGTAACCGTAAGAGGACAATTTAATAGCCGAAAGTCTAGCGGGCTCCTTTACGGGCTACAAGTTTTACCGTCGAGGGAATTTATTAGGGCTCATATTCAACCTAAAGTATTCACAAATTCAATGTACACTGGGAACTCCAGTAAGGAAAAGAAAATGTAGGGCTCAAACGTAAGGATAAGATAAACATTTAGTTTAATTTTATATAAGATTGTTATTCCTATATAAACATATTTTTACTTTACATATTGCAATAGTTTTATCACATACTGTATAGGAAAGATATTCTAAATATTAAAATATACTACTCAATATCTTAAATGAATGCAATTGAATGAAGGTTTGGCACCCTACTTCTGAAAGGTTGCTGAACCCCATCTAGACAATAAGCTCTCTGGATTAGGGTCTTTGTATTAAAAACCCAGGAAACGTCTATTAACACAATATATAGTGCACACAGAGCATTCTTAACATCAATATACTAGTATTGAAAATAGTTTAAGGCCCACTTACAGATGACCACCATTTTGTATCCCGCTTTCTAGATGTACTTGTTGTACAAAGTGAACATCCATCTCAGGAGTAACTGTTAAACAATCTACCAAACAAAATCTAGGATGTCACCATGTTCTCAGATCGATAACAATCTCCAGGGACTTGTATGGATAAGAGGTCCTTTACTTAATCCAGTAACATGAGGGAGAATGAAGACGTCTATAACTCTACAAAATATTACATGGTTCCTGGACTTGATTCTTGTTGAAGATGTCTTTGGGAAAAGAGAAATCTTCATAGATGACATATAGTGCTTTGGAAACAACAAGCACTACTTCTTCAAGATCCAGTTCAAGAAGAAGGTCGAAGAAGAAATCAATAGGGTTTGGAAAACTTTGGAGTACTCTACAAAGAATAATACCACAACAATATTTTAGTAGATCTGCTAATATTTCCATATCTGAATCACAATCATTATATATGTACTATCAAATGAATCCTGGCAATGCTGTTTGCCACACAATGGGAGCCTCATCCCCTCTAGTGTAATGGCCTTGCGATGAGTAGACAGAGTCTCTCCCTCTGTCTACTTCCTCCCTTGTGACTGTCCCCTCCCCTTTGTCTCTTCCCCTCTCCTCTCGATCCCCTGTGTGTCTCCCCCCTTCTCCTCTGTGTCTCTTCCCCATCCGCTCACTCCTTTTTGTCTCTCCCCCTCTCACTCCCCTGGGTCTCTCCCCCCCTCTTCTCACTCCCCTGTGCTTCACCCCTCCTCTGTGTCTCTTCCTCATCTCATTCCCCTGTGCCTCTCCCCTCCTCTCCGTCCCCTATGTGTCTCACCCTCCCCTTTGTCTCTTTCCCCCTCCTCTCCCTCCCGTGTGTCTCCCCTTCTCCTCTGTGCCTCTTCCCCCTCCTCTCACTCCTTTTTGTCTCTCCTCCCTCTCACTCCCCTGTGCCTCCCCCTTCCTCTCACTCCCCTGTGTCTCTCCCCCTCATCTGTGTCTCTCCCCCCTCTCATTCCCCTGTGTCTCTCCCCCTCCTCTCCCTCCCCTATGTGTCTACCCCCTCCTCTCCTACTCCTGTGTCTCCCAACTCCCCTGTTTCTCTTCCCCCTCCTCTCCCTCCCCAGTGTCTCTCTGCCCTCCTCTCACTCCCCTGTGTCTCTTCCCCCCTCGTCTCACTCCCCTGTGTTTCTCCCCCTCCTCTTTGTTTCTCCTCCCCGTGTCTCTCCTTCTTTCATTCCCCTGTGTATCTCCCCCTCCTCACACTCCCTTGTGTCTCCTCCCTCCCCTGTGTTTTTACTTCTTCTCCCCCTGTGTCTTTCCCCCTGTCCCCCCATGTCTTTCCACCCCTTTCCCTTTTGTCTCTTTCCCCACCTCACTCTCCCCTGTGTCTCTTGCCCCCCTCTCCCTCCCGTGTGTTTCTTTTTCCCCCTGTGTCTTTTTCTCCATGTCTCTGCCCTGCCCTTGTGTCTGTTCCCCCCATTTCCCTCCCCCCTCCACTACCTCCCCTGTGTTTCTCCACTCCTCTCCCTCCCCTGTGTCTACCCCCTCCTCTACCACCTCTATGTGTCTCCCCCCTCCCCTTTGTCTCTTCCCCGTCCTCTCGCTACCCTGTGTGTCTCCTCTCATTCCTTTTTGTCTCTCCCCCTCTCACTCCCCATGTGTCTCTCTCCCCTCCTCTCCCACCCCTTTGTGTCCCCCCTCCCCTTTGTCTCTTCCCCCCTCCTCTCCCTCCCCTATGAGTCTGCCCCCTCCTCCTCTGTGTCTCTTCCCACACCTCTCACTCCTTTTTGTCTCTCCCCCTCTCACTCCCCTGTGTCTCTTCCCCCTCCTCTCACTCCCCTGTGTCTCCATCCTCCCCTGTGCCTCTCCCCTCCTCTACCTCCCCTAGGTTTCTCCACTCTCCCCTTTGTCTCTTTCCCCCTTCTCTCCCTCCCCTGTGTGTCTCCCCCTCTCCTCTGTGTAACTTCCTCCTCCTCTCACTCCCCTGTGTCTCTTCCCCCCTCCTCTCCCACCCCTTTGTGTCCCCCCTCCCCTTTGTCTCTTCCCCCCTCCTCTCCCTCCCCTATGAGTCTGCCCCCTCCTCCTCTGTGTCTCTTCCCACACCTCTCACTCCTTTTTGTCTCTCCCCCTCTCACTCCCCTGTGTCTCTTCCCCCTCCTCTCACTCCCCTGTGTCTCCATCCTCCCCTGTGCCTCTCCCCTCCTCTACCTCCCCTAGGTGTCTCCACTCTCCCCTTTGTCTCTTTCCCCCTTCTCTCCCTCCCCTGTGTGTCTCCCCCTCTCCTCTGTGTAACTTCCTCCTCCTCTCACTCCCCTGTGTCTCTTCCCCCCTCCTCTCACTCCCCTGTGTCTCCCCCCCTCTGTGTCTCTCCCCTCTCTCATTCTCCTGTGTCTCTCCCCCCACCTCTCACTCCCCTGTGACTCTCCCCCTCCTCTGTGTCTCTCCTTCTTCTCATTCCACTGTGTCCCTCCCCCCTCCTCAGTGTCTCTCCCTCCTCCCCTTTGGGTCTACCCCATCCTCTCCCACCCCTGTGTGTCTCCCCCTCCCCTGTGTCTCTTTCCCCACCTCGCTCTCCCCTGTGTCTCTTGCCCCCCTCTCCCTCCCCGTGTCTCTTTTTCCCCCCTGTGTCTCTTTCCCCATGTCTCTGCCCCGCCCTCATGTCTGTTCCCCCCCATTTCCCTCCCCCCTCCGCTCCCTCCCCTGTGTTTCTCCCCCTCCTCTCCCTCCCGTGTGTCTACCCCCTCCTCTACCACCTCTACGTGTCTTCCCCCTCCCCTTTGTCTCTTCCCCGTCCTCTCGCTCCCCTGTGTGTCTCCCCCCTCCTCCTCTGTGTCTCTTCCCCCTCCTCTCCCTGCCCGGGTTTCTCTCCCCCCTCCTCTCATTCCCCTGTGTCTCTTCCCCCCTCCTCACACTCCCCTGTGTTTCTTTCCCCCTCCTCTGTGTTTCTCCCCCCTTTGTCTCTACTTCTCTCATTCCCCTGTGTCTCTCCCCCCTCCTATCACTCCCCTGTATCTCTACCCCCCTCCTCTCACTCCCCTGTGTGTCCCCTCCTCTTTTTCTCTCCCCTCTCTCATTCTCCTGTGTCCCCCCCCCCTCCTCTCACTCCCCTGTGACTCTCCCCCTCCTCTGTGTCTCTCCTCCTTCTCATTCCCCTGTGTCTCTCCCCCCTCCTCAGTGTCTCTCCCTCCTCCCCTTTGTGTCTACCCCATCCTCTCCAACCCCTGTGTGTCTCTCCCTCCACTGTGTCTCTTTCCCCACCTCACTCTCCTCTGTGTCTCTTGCCCCCCTCTCCCTCCCTGTGTCTCTTTTTCCCCCCTGTGTCTCTTTCCCCATGTCTCTGCCCCGCCCTCGTGTCTGTTCCCCCACATTTCCCTCCCCCTCCGCTCCCTCCCCTGTGTTTCTCCCCCCCTCCTCTCCCTCCCCTGTGTCTACCTCCTCCTCTACCACCTCTATGTGTCTCCCCCCTCCCCTTTGTCTCTTCCCCATCCTCTCGCTCCTTTGTGTGTCTCCCCCCTCCTCCTCTGTGTCTCTTGCCCCTCCCCTCACTCCTTTTTGTCTCTCCCCCTCTCACTCCCCATGTGTCTCTCTCCCCTCCTCTCCCACCCCTTTGTGTCCCCCCTCCCCTCTGTCTCTCCCCCCTCCTCTCCCTTCTCTATGTGTCTACCCCCTCCTCTCTTACCCCTGTGTCTCCCAACTCCCCTGTGTCTCTTCCCCCTCCTCTCCCTCCCCAGTGTATCTCCCCCTCCTCTCACTCCCCTGTGTCTCTTCCCCCTCCTCACACTCCCCTGTGTTTCTTTCCCCCTCCTCTGTGTTTCTCCCCACCTGTGTCTCTGCTTCTCTCATTCCCCTGTGTCTCTCCCCCCTCCTCCCACTCCCCTGTATCTCTACTCCCCTCCTCTCACTCCCCTGTGTCTACCCCCCTCTGTGTCTCTCCCGTCTCTCATTCCCCTGTGTCTCTCCCCCTCCTCTCACTCCCCTGTGACTCTCCCCCCTCCTCTGTGTCTCTCCTCCTTCTCATTCCCCTGTGTCTCTCCCCCCTCCTCAGTGTCTCTCCCCCCCTCCCCTTTGTGTCTACCCCATCCTCTCCCACCCCTATGTGTCTCCCCCTCCCCTGTGTCTCTTCCCCCTCATCTCCCTTCCCTGTGTCTCTCCCGCTCACACCTTTGTGTCTCTCCCTCCTACTCTCACACCCCTGTGCCTCCCCTCCTCCTCTCACTCCCCTGTGTCTCTTCCCCGGCTCTGTATCTACCGCCTCTCCTTCCCCTGTGTCTCTACCCTCTTCCTCTGTGTCTCTACCCCCTCTTCTCCCTGCCCTGTGTTTGTCCCCACTCCTCTCCCAGCCCTGTGTCTCTCCCCCCTCTCCTCTGTCTTCCCGCTCCTTCCCTGTGTGACTCCCCTCCTCTTCGGGGTGCAATGCGCCTGCGAGGGCCGTTGCACAGTGCGCATGAGCGGCTTACGCTGGGCTATGCACATGCACGTCCCGTATCGCTATGCGCATGCGCTGCCCTTTGCGCATTGCTCAGCTGTCAAACTGCGATTTGTCGCAAACGTGACGACGAATCGCAGTTTGACAACTATTATATGTGATAGATTGGACAATGTAAAATATAAAAAAAATGATCTTTTCTCAACATCAAATTTTTATTCATCCTGTCCTTCATCTCAAATATGACATTTTAAGCCATAAATAAAAGGATTTAGGATGGAAAAGTTTACTGAAACCTAATGTGTATACCGATGGAGGACCTAGGTATTTCATCATGAAAAGAAGAACAACTACTTTACACATGTAGATAGTGGTAATAATGAAAAAATAAGGTATGAAAGGTAGAAGAAGAGTTGTGATACTTGTAATGAAGATCCCTTCTGTAAATATGCAGATATCTAAACATGAGATATCAATACAATAATTACCAAAGAAGACTATGTCACAGAAAAGTGGTTAATAATGTTCCATTGATAACAGGAAATATCTAAGAGTAAGACAAGGGGGGACGTTCTAGAAAACCCAACACCCAGCAAACAGAAGTCAAGATATTCCATACTTTATGGCTCATCATCATTGGATACTGCAAATGGTTACACATGGCCACATATCGATCGTAACTTATGTTAGTATTAATTATTCATTAAAATTAACTGGTAATCTTGATGGTTTCCAGGGGCATAACACAACCAAATACCATAATAAATGGATACAAATAGAAACTTTATTGAATATAAGTAACAACCACAAATTATTTTAAAAGGGGAGTCCATTCACAAGCACACACACACATATATATATATATATATATATATATATATATATATATATATATATAATGTTTTGGTTTTTATTTTTGGTTAACTTCCTCAGGTGGGATGAAGTTTCTATCTGCACAATGAGAATGAGGGAACTAAAACTGCCAATACATTCAACATAATCAATATAAGATGGTTAATTTACCAGGATACATCCTCCTGAGAAAGCAGAATTGAAGGGAAGAGCCAAACAGTAAGAGATCATTGCTGCTCTACTCATCTACTCATCGTACTATAATTTAAGGTATATGTATGTCTCCTTGGTTCTAAATGTTCCTAAACAAACAGCTGGGTTCCCTGGTGGTTAGAATTTAATACTTTCACTGCTGTGACATGGGTTTGATTCCAAGTCAGGGAACCAAGAGGTCGCACCACCCTGAAGCCATGCAGGGCTGTGCCTGGTGAGTACTTGGATGGGAGAAATGCCAGGAGCTGTATGCTGTGGCCCACTGAAGAATGAACTGGCAACCCACTCCAGTATCTCTGCCATGAATACCAAGTGGATCGGCATGGTGTTTTGCAGTCAAGGAGAGTTTAACATGACTGATCGACACAAGTAAATAGCCACAGATTAGCAGAAAAATAGTGTGCAATAACAGCATGAGTGAAAAAAATGGGTATGGGATGATGAAAGTGCTACTCTAATGTGTATGAGATAATAAAAGTGCTACTCTAATGTGATAAATAAAGTTATACTCTAATTTGTATGTCATAATAAAAGTGTTACTCTGATGTGTATGTGATAATAAAAGTGCTACTCTAATGTGTATGAGATAATCAAAGTGCTACTCTAATGTGATAAACAAAGTGATACTCTAATTTGTATATGATAATAAAAGTGCTATTCTAATGCGATAATAAAATTGATACTCTAATGTGTATATGATAATAAAAGTGCCATTCTAACTTCTATGTGATAATAAAAGTGATACTCTAATGTGTATGTTATAAGCAAAGTGCTACTCTAAGGTGATAATAAAAGTGCTACTCTAATGATAACATTCAATGCATGTAACTGTTAATAAAAGTCAAATATAAACATAGTATAGAAGTGATTGGTGTGATAATGGAATATATTATGAAAATAATGGATAATTATGTGAAAGCATAATAAATGATCATCATAATAAAGTCTTTCTGTGCCTATCATCTCAAATAACTAATCACATATGTGATAAATATATTGGTTTACTACCCCTTTTACAATATAATCTCTACCAGCCTGATTGTGCCATTTGTTGTGATGAAGTAAAATGATGGTAAGGGACACGGTATTTGAAAAGCAGATGTGATACTTATATTTAAGAAGGGAGCAGTAGAAAATTCAGGGAACTACAGACCTGTAAGCCTCAGTAAGTTTGGCCTTGGAGTACAAAATGAAGCAGGTCAGTGATTAGTAAAATGTTGTCAAGATAACTCTCTGGTCATAGCAAACACCCTCTTCCAACAGCCTCCAAGACACCTCTACACATGGACATTGCCAGATGGACAGCATAGAAATCAGACTGACTATATACTTTGTATGCAAAGATGGAGGAGCTCTATTGAGTGATGTAGAGAGATTGAAGAAGATAACAGAATAGGAAAGTCAAGAGATCTCTTCAAGAAAGTTGGGAACCTCAAATGCACATTTGATGTCAAAGTGCGTGTGAAAAAAGACAAAAATGTTAGGGACTTACCAGAAGAAGAGCAGCTAAAGAAGAAGTGGCAGGAATACACTGAAGATCTATACAGGAAGGATCTTAGCAGCAGTGATGGCCTCAATAGTTTGTCCAATGAGCTGGAGCCAGACATCTTGGAGAGTGAAGTGAGATAGGCCCTAGGATGTCTTGCTGATAACAAAGATGGAATCCCAGCTGAACTGTTCAAGATTCTATAAGTTGATGCGGTGAAAGTGTTACTTGCCTTATGCCAACACATTTGGAAATCTCAACAATGGCCAATAGACGGGAAAAGGTCAGTCTACAATCCAATCCCAAAAATTGGCAGCGCCAAATATTGCTCCAATTATCGACCAGTTGCTCTGACTTCACATGCCAGCAATGTAATCCTTAAGATCCTACAAGCTCGACTTCTACAATATATGGATCGAGAACTACCAGATGTGCAAGCCGGGATCCACAGAGGAAGAGGAAAAAGGGATCAAATTGCCAATGTCTGATGGATAACAGAGAATGCAAGAGAGTTCCAAAAAAACATTTACTTCTGCTTAATAGACTATTCTAAAGCCTTTGACTGTGTGGATCCCAACAAAATGTGTCAAGTTCTTAAAGAGACAGGAGTATCAGATCATCTCATCCTCAACCTAAAGAATCTGTATGTGGACCAAGAGGTGTCCCGACAAAACAGAGGGCGCCAAAACCGCAATGTCAACAGGGTTAGGCTTTGGAGTCTTAGGGCTAGGGTTAGAGATCTTAGGGTAAGCTTTAGTGGTCTTAAGGTTAGGCTTAGAGGGGTTCAGGGCACCAGGCATTACACGCTTGCATGCTTTTAACGCAGCGCGCAATTGTCCTCTGTGCTAATTACGGGGTGCCAGACCAAGAAGCCACAGTCAGAACTGAACATGGGACAAAAGAATGTTTCAAGATAGGAAAAGGAGCATGACAAGGTTGTATATTGTCACCTTATTTATTCACCTTATATGACTGGATGAGTCCAAAGACAAGATCGGTATTGCTGGGAGAAATATCAACAACCACAGAGTGGTTATGAGGAGGAAGTAAAGGACCTATTGATGGTAACTACAGCCATAAAATTAAAGGATGCTTGCGTCTGGGGAGGAAAGCTGTAGAAAGTCAGGACCAGCTATTAAAAAGTAAAGATATTACATTATCAACAAAGGTCCACATAATTAGAACTATGGTATTTCCAGTAGTAACATACGGATGTGAGAGCTGGACCATAAAGAAGACTGAGGGACACAGAAATGATGCCTTTAAATTGTGGTGCTGGAAAACTACTTGGACTGAGATCAGAACAATACTACAGAAAGTGAAATCAAACTGTTCACTGGAAGGCTTGATCAAGAGGCTGAAGCTCCAATATTTTGGCCATATCATCAGAAGACAGGATTTTGATGAGGGGAAGGATTGAAGCACACAAAGTAGAGGATGGCAGTGGTGGTGATGGATAGGTTTGGTAACAGAATCAATGAATATGAGCTTGAGGGAGTTCATGGGGCAGTGGCTATGACTGAATGACTGAACAACAACAATTATAGGCCCTGTTTGGTGCTTTTTATATAGTACTATACCTGATATTTGTAGAACATAATCTGAGAGACAAATATATTAATTAAACAATGGTAGATAAAATGTGAAGAAAGTCTTAAGGAAAACTCATAAAAACTAAATTTGAAATAGTTGTGGAAAATATCTTAGCAGTGTGCTGGTATGGTAATAATATTTCTAGAGCTACCACTACTACCAATACTACCATTACTACTAATAATAATAAATTGTTATAATTTAAGAATATATCAATGGAATTCTCTCTGGTTCCCACTCTACTTTATCTCCCTGCATATATATATATATATATATATATATGTATATATATATATATATATACAGGGAGTGCAGAATTATTAGGCAAATGAGTATTTTGACCACATCATCCTCTTTATGCATGTTGTCTTACTCCAAGCTGTATAGGCTCGAAAGCCTACTACCAATTAAGCATATTAGGTGATGTGAATCTCTGTAATGAGAAGTGGTGTGGTCAAATGACATCAACACCCTATATCAGGTGTGCATAATTATTAGGCAACTTCCTTTCCTTTGGCAAAATGGGTCAAAAGAAGGACTTGACGGGCTCAGAAAAGTCAAAAATAGTGAGATATCTTGCAGAGGGATGCAGCACTCTTAAAATTGCAAAGCTTCTGAAGCGTGATCATCGAACAATCAAGCGTTTCATTCAAAATAGTCAACAGGGTCGCAAGAAGCGTGTGGAAAAACCAAGGCGCAAAATAACTGCCCATGAACTGAGAAAAGTCAAGCGTGCAGCTGCCACGATGCCACTTGCCACCAGTTTGGCCATATTTCAGAGCTGCAACATCACTGGAGTGCCCAAAAGCACAAGGTGTGCAATACTCAGAGACATGGCCAAGGTAAGAAAGGCTGAAAGACGACCACCACTGAACAAGACACACAAGCTGAAACGTCAAGACTGGGCCAAGAAATATCTCAAGACTGATTTTTCTAAGGTTTTATGGACTGATGAAATGAGAGTGAGTCTTGATGGGCCAGATGGATGGGCCCGTGGCTGGATTGGTAAAGGGCAGAGAGCTCCAGTCCGACTCAGACGCCAGCAAGGTGGAGGTGGAGTACTGGTTTGGGCTGGTATCATCAAAGATGAGCTTGTGGGGCCTTTTCGTGTTGAGGATGGAGTCAAGCTCAACTCCCAGTCCTACTGCCAGTTCCTGGAAGACACCTTCTTCAAGGAGTGGTACAGGAAGAAGTCTGCATCCTTCAAGAAAAACATGATTTTCATGCAGGACAATGCTCCATCACACGCGTCCAAGTACTCCACAGCGTGGCTGGCAAGAAAGGGTATAAAAGAAGAAAATCTAAGGACATGGCCTCCTTGTTCACCTGATCTGAACCCCATTGAGAACCTGTGGTCCATCATCAAATGTGAGATTTACAAGGAGGGAAAACAGTACACCTCTCTGAACAGTGTCTGGGAGGCTGTGGTTGCTGCTGCACGGAATGTTGATGGTGAACAGATCAAAACACTGACAGAATCCATGGATGGCAGGCTTTTGAGTGTCCTTGCAAAGAAAGGTGGCTATATTGGTCACTGATTTGTTTTTGTTTTGTTTTTGAATGTCAGAAATGTATATTTGTGAATGTTAAGATGTTATATTGGTTTCACTGGTAAAAATAAATAATTGAAATGGGTATATATTGGTTTTTTGTTAAGTTGCCTAATAATAATGCACAGTAATAGTCACCTGCACACACAGATATCCCCCTAAAATAGCTAAAACTAAAAACAAACTAACTTCCAAAAATATTCAGCTTTGATATTAATGAGTTTTTTGGGTTCATTGAGAACATGGTTGTTGTTCAATAATAAAATGAATCCTCAAAAATACAACTTGCCTAATAATTCTGCACTCCCTGTATATATATATATATATATATATATATATATATATATATATATACAAGGGGGACCTGTGATAAGTCTATACATTATGCTTATTTATTAAGGGAATCAAATTAAAATTATGATATTAAATAATATATGTGAAGTTATTGTAAAGGCTGGTCATGGGAGATAGTAAATAGGTGCCCATTGGGTTTGGGGCACTATTGCTATTGTACTGGGCCCCAATATTCCAAAAGGCAGCCCGGGTCGGCAGTCTCCCTCTGTTCTGGCACATTTAACTATCTTCTAATGAATGTCCCCTGTCACAATCTGCTTTCTTCAATTGGGCTTGATAGGAACCTACTTCCACTTACGCAGTATAATGGTGGAGTTCTTTGTACACCTCTGTTACAGAAGATGAACTCAAAGCAGAGAAAATGACCAAGAATGCTTCCAAGAGATATACAGTCAAGAAACCAGTTATCATAGGATATGACCACTTTCCAAAACACCATACCGTCACCCAGTGAGACATTCACACATGACCACCTTTTATTATGACTATGTACATATTTACACAGTTTCTCCAGTGGAGAACAACCATTCAGAGAATTGTGCATTTTTGTTAACCAATCAGACCAAGGTGCATTCTTCGTTGCCTTAGGAACGCATGCCTACATGTCAAACAGAGCATCTCAGACAGCACCATCAGCCAGGGTTGCTATCTCGAGTGTTGATCTAGCACTTATCTGAAGGATGAGTCAGCTGGTTGGTCTTTGCATGTGGGAGCTATGTGTTTCACTGCAATATTCTGCAGAGCTGTCCACCTGCAGAGCATATTTTACTTTAGCCCTTACTGGGGTGCATTCTAGAGCCCCTGTTTGTGCGTGTGTAAACGCGTAATGCGCCAAACCCCCTTGTATGAGTTTATTAGCACAGGGTTTAGTCTGTATTGCACTAACTTGTGGGACCTTTCTGTACTTTTCCCTAGAACTTAGGCTTTACTTCTAACTTGGCCACAAACCAATCACGTACAGGATAAACAACATGTTATTTACAGCAATACCTGTAACATAAAACAATTTATATCCAATCATACACAATATACTGTAAATAATATGTCCCACTGGGTTACGCAGAGCAGGAACTTGTCATATCAGGCCGAGGGACATTACTAGCAAGCTCTCTAGATCTGGGCATGACCACACATATCATAGGTACCCTGGTATTCTAAACCATACACAACCTAGTGAACTCATACTCATAAACCAAAATACAAATAATATTGTAATTACATTTTAACCCAGGAAAGTTGCCAAATGCCAGGGCCAATACACCGTCCACAAAAGTCACTCTCTCCCTCTCTTCCCCACTCTTCTCTCTCTCTCTCTCTCCCTCTCTTCCTCACTCTTCTCTCTCCCTCTCTCTATCTCTCTCCCTCTATCTCTTACCTTCACTCTCTCCCTCTCTTCTCCACTCTTCTCTCTCTCTCCCTCTCTTCCCCACTTTTCTCTCTCTCTCCCTCCTTCTCTCTCTCTCTCTCTCTTCTTTTACTCTTTATCTCTCTCTTCCTCTATATTTATGTTTTCTTTTTCTTTATTTCTCTCTCTCTCTCTCTGTCTCTCTCCCTCTCCCTCTCTCTCTCTCCCCCCCTCTCTCTCTTTATCTCTCTCTTCCTCTATAAATATCTGTTTTCTTTTTCTTTTTTTCTCTCTCTCTTGCTCTCTATATATTTCTCTCTCTTTATGTGTTTTGCTCTCTTTTTTAACCTCTCTTTCTCTCTCCTCCCTTAATACTTTTATCTTTATTCCTCTACATACCACTGTTCTCTTACTCTCTTTTTTCTGTTTCTCTCTTTCTCTTCTCTCTGTCTATTTACCTCTCCCTCCTTCCCAGCTTCTTCCTCTACATATCATTGTTCCCTCTTTCTCTCTCTCTTCCTCTTACGCTCTCTTTCTCTGTTTACGTCTGTTTCTCTCTCCTCTTTCTTGTCTTTTTGTTTCTCTTGCTTTTTCTCTATGCACCATTGTTCTCTTATTCTCTACTTGTCTATATATATTTCTCTCTCTCTATCCCATGGGTATGCAATACGTTTTGTAAAAGGGTAATAGGCTGACATGGGCTTTTTTCATCCATTGGTTCTAACTAGACCCAAGCCCTGCTCCAGATAAGACCCCGGACACAGACCCACCATAGCTCACATCCATTGCTTCTAACTGGATCCAAGCCCTACTCCAGATAAGACTCAGGACACAGACTCACCATAGCTCACATCAATTGCTTCTAACTGGATCCAAGCCCTACTCCTGATAAGACCCCGGACACAGACCCACCCTAGCTCACGTCCATTGCTTCTAACTGGATCCAAGCCCTACTGCAGATAAGACCCTGGACACAGACCCACAATAGCTCACATCCATTGTTTCTAACTGGATCCAAGCCCTACTGCAGATAAGACCCCAGACAAAGACCCACCATAGCTCACATCCATTGTTTCTAACTGGACCCAAGCCCTACTGCAGATAAGACCACAGACAAAGACCCACCATAGCTCACATCCATTGTTTCTAACTGGACCCAAGCCCTACTGCAGATAAGACCCCGGACACAGACCCACCATAGCTCACATCCATTGTTTCTAACTGGACCTAAGCCCTACTGCAGATAAGACCCCAGACACAGACCCACCATAGCTCACATACATTGTTTCTAACTGCATCCAAGCCCTACTGCAGATAAGACCCCGGACACAGACCCACCCTAGCTCACATCTATTGCTTCTAACTGGACCCCAGCCATACTGCAGATAAGACCCCGGACACAGACCCACCATAGCTCACATCCCTTTTTTCTAACTGTACCCAAGCCCTACTCCAGCTGAGACCCAGGACACAGACACACCTTAGCTTGCATCCATAGCTTCTAACTGGACCCAAACCCCTTCTCCAGCTAAGACCCAGGAGAAAGGCCCACCATAGCTCACATAAAGTTCTTCTAGCTGGACCCAAACCCTACACCAGCTAACACCCAGGACACAGACCCACCTTATTTCATCCACTGTAAAATCTGTTTATTTTGTATGTGTTTGTTACATTTTGTAGATATTCCCCCTGTTTGGCTAAGTAAAAGTCAAATGTCCTCTGTTTGTTTAGCCATGCCACTCATCCACCCATCCTCTACCTACACACCCCTATTGTGTTTTCTTTGTATTCTTGTATTCTTGTATAGTGCTATGGAATATGTTGGTGCATTACAAATAAAGGATCAATATCTAAAAACTAGAGTCTAATGAAGCAAGGTATGGTTCCAAATAGTGGAAGAGTTTTATAGTTTGAGAATGCCTGTAGGTGAATGATAAGAGTTGAGATACAGAGAGAATTGTGCTGATAAGAGCTGTGTAAGTTAGGCTTGGCTTTGTGAATGTTATTCTTTTTTTTTTTTTTTTACAAATATACACCCTTTTCAGACATACAAAATACTACATACATTCTTCCCTTATAGTACATATTATATAAATACGGCTTCGATAAATACAAAAAAACAGAGAAAAAGAAGAAATACATCAGTATAGTATGCAATGGACATACATAGTGAAGAGAGATTTAGGAATTTGATTATTTAATTCTACACCTTAATTTTTTAATCAGACTTAAAATTTGATTAGATTCCTTTCAAATTTTTTCAATATATTGGTCCCAAGTAGTCCAGTTTATCTGTCTCTTTCTTTTAGGACCCTCTATGCAATCTCCCTTCATCAACTCTCTATTATAGATTATTTTATTAGCGATTTCTTTCCATAAAGGAATTGTGGATTTGTTCCATTGTTTAATTAATAGTGATTTAATTATCAATAATAAGTGTGCTATCAGTAGTTTATCTTTAGGAAAAATATTATATAACTTTAGATGAAATAAAACTACTCCCGGGGTACATGGACAGGCTACCCCTGCCATTGCGGTCAAGTGCCCACAACACTCTTCCCAAAACAATCCAACCATGCACCATTCCCACCACATATGAAAGGCTGAACCCTCTGTGCCACATCCTTTCCAACATAATGGAGAAATGTGAAGATCTATCTTGTTCATGATTATAGAGACCAAATACCATTTTTGTGATAACTTAAAGTATAGCTCCCTAAACATGTTATTTATACAGGAATTTCTTATCAGCTTTAGGGCTCTATACCAATCTTGGTCATCATATATTTGATTAAGGTTTCCTTCCCATTCTATTATACTCTTTGATTTTATATATTTCCTAGATTTTGATCTAATTTTACTAATCTTTGCAATAAAGTCTAATACTGGTCCTTTAGTCAACATTTCTAATTCATACATTTTTTCCATTGTTATGGATGTATATCCATTTTCCTTTAATTTTTCCACCAGTGATCTATATTTCAACCATGAGATTTTTTTGGGGCCTAAATTACAATGTAGCTCCTCTTGTTTTATTAAGGATCCTGCTGGATACAGATCGGAAATATACTGTATTTCAACTTTTTTCATTACGTCCACTTCTGATTTGTATGTTTTTTCCCTCAATATATCTATGGGCGCTGAAAGTGATGGAATATGAAATAGCTCTGATTTGATTTTATTTCCCCCCCCCCCCCAGAATCTTATTAAGGACCTTAACCCTTCTGATAATCTTTTCCAAATTCAGAGATACGGAGAGAATTGTGTTGATAAGAGCTGTGTAAGTTAGTCTTGGGTTTATGAATGTTATTCTTGATATGATATATAGTGTAGGATTATGTAGCACTGGAATGAGCAGATGATGAACATCGGGATGAGCAGATGCTGAACATTGGGATGAGCAGATGATGGGAGTTGGGATAAGCCTGGTAGAAACCTTCAAGTTAGATTGGAGGTGAGTGTTTTTTTTTTGTTTTTTTTTTCGGTGGCATCTGTGGGAATGTAGGATACAGTAGATAAGTAAAAGAACTATAATACTGTTATGATTCCTTTCTTTCCATTACAGATTCAGTCTTAGATATGTGTCCCACAAATCAAACCACAGTGACTTATTTCATTGTACAGGGTATTTCCAACATCCCTGAACTGCAGGCTCCAATCTTCTGCCTTGTTCTTTTCATCTATCTACTCACCATTCTTCTACTTATCTGTCTGGATCCTCATCTTCATACCCCCATGTACTTTTTCCTGGGGAACTTGTCTATCCTGGACATGACATCCACCACTGTCACTCTACATAAGATCCTCACAAGCTACATATCTGGGGATAAGAGGGTTTCTTTTAGTGGATGCATGGTACTGACATATATGTTTGGATCCTTAATTGCAGATGAGTTGTTGATTCTTATGATCATGAGTTATGATCAATATGTGGCCATCTGTAAACCCTTACGTTACAGCTTTGAATCATAGAACATGCATTCTACTGGCCACGTTCAGTTGGGTGTTTGGATTTATGGATATTATGCCTCATTTTATATTGTTTGCAAATTTTTCTTATGTAGGTTTCAATTAAATTAACCACTTCCTATGGGATATCTTGCCCCTTCTACAACTTACCTGCAGTGACACTTCGGTCCTGAAGTCCTTGCTATTTATTACTGTTCTTTTCCATGTCGGGTTATTTTTCTTTCTGACTTTCATTCCCTACTTTTTTATTATTACCACCATCCTGAAGATCCGTACCAGCACTGGAATACGTAAAGCCTTCTACACATGTTCCTCACACCTTACAGTCATTACACTTCTATACAAAACCATTATATGTCAATATCTTAAACCATCTTCCATAAACGACTTGAGAACAAAGGTTTATGAATGTAAATAAGCTGAACAAGATGACTTGTAAAGGTATGTAGTCTCCCCTACTCTATATGTTCATTAGCATACAATAGTCTTAATTTGCATATGAGAGCCTTATATTTGCATTTTAGGGTCACATAGATAAGTGCAAATATCTCAGTAATTATTTACTATGAAATAAACATGACTAGAACAATAGCATTAGCAGTTTTGGGCATACTTGTAAATGGGAGCCAAGATTTAGGTGGTGAAGATGTATTGAGTGCTGTATATGGAGAGCCAATAGAGGTACTAACAGGAGGTTAGTGGAGGAGGAGTTCAAGTAGAAATGGAGTATGTGAAGGAGTTCAAGTAGAAATAGAATAGGTTAGAATGAAAAAAAGGGATTGTGAAGGAGGGATAAAGACGTAGTAGATGGGAAAATGAGAATAGAGAGATAGTGAATTGGGGGGGATACTGGAATGAGGGATACTGATTCAATTATTTATAGTAGCAATATTCAATGTTAATCAACTTTGAAAGACTAGGTTATGGCCTCCAGTTAATATTACCTTTTTAATCCATTGGAGATAATGAGATGTTGAGTGGAATAAGTGGGGGATTTGAAAGAGAGAAAACGATAATGGAATGAGGAAGAGATGTGAGGGGAAAGGTAAGGGAATGAGGGGAAAAGTGTAGATTGCGAGTGGAGATGTGAAGAAGGATTGTAGAGAGGATGGAAAAAGGGGAAGATGAGGAGAGAAAAACAAAAAAAAAGAAAAGCAAGAGAATGAAAGCAGGAAACATTGTTTGCGTCTCCCGTGGCCAGATTTACAATTAGGCAGAGTAAGCAGGTGCTTAGTGATGTTGGCCCGGAAACATGTGTTCATTTGAAATGTCTATGGTTTTCTCAGGAAGTGTTATCAGGAAGTATTGATTGCTTTGGGGGCTGGAATAACTAATGTCCTCTCTGATGACTGTTGCTGCTGATAAAGATCCTTCCTCTATACTTTACATAGCATGGCGGGTTGTAGTTTTGTTATAATATCATGTTATACCAACTACAAACAAAAGAACTACAACTCCTACGGTTCCACAGATATTACAGTGAGGTCATCACTTTTGGCTATGTTGACAGATATGATGCTCTTGTGAGTCCTCACTCAGTAAGTTATTAACAATATATTAATTGCCCCTTAACACCCATCAAAGACAAGCTCAATCTATCCTAGTTGTAGGCCCAGTCTTAGTTTATGATGAATGTTCTCCTTAAAAAAGTTACCAACCTTGGTACTGAGGTATAATAACCTTGATGGAACAATGTAATAGAGGCTCTTCTCAATACGAATGTAAATTAGAATAATGGAAAAAAACAATTTAAGCCATGTTTGCCTCTTTTAAATTTTAAATATTTTTGCTCAGTTTTTCTTGTTCATTTGCTCTAAGGGTCATCCATTTTTGGTGTGTCAGTCTCTTACTTTCTTCTCCATGTGTGTCATAATCTGCTGCATTGTTTACTTATGAGGGGGCATTTACATTATGTGTTGAGATGCCTGTCATTAAGGGAACACAATTGTTAGATATTTTTATCTATGTGTGTATGTATATATATATAAATATATATATATATATATATATATATATATATATACTATATGAGTTATATGGTATTATATACACAAGTGGTTAGTAAAAGAATGACTAAAAACGCGTTTCATCTTTAATTATGCGGCTTCTTCAGTCAAAACAATCCTATTATAGTATCCACAATGTAGAAAAAGATATATAATCAATACAAGGGAGAGCTGTAATAAGTCTACAGATTATATTTATTTATTAAGGGAAACAAATTAAAATAATGACATTAAATAATATATGTGCAATCATTGTAAAGACTGGTCATGGTAGTAAATAGGTGTGCATTGGGTTTGGGGCCCTAATACTTCCGTACTGGGCCCCAATATTTCTGATGGCAACCCTGGTGGGCAGTCTCCTTCTGTTCTGGCACATTTAACCAGCTCATAATTAATGCCCTACATAAATCATATGTGTTGTGGAAGAAATGAAAGCTAACAAGTTAGTAAACAATGTAGCAGATTACGACACAGTAAGAGGGAGGAGAATAAACTAGGCAGAAGTAATGAAAATGGAGGGAAGCAAATAAATACACAAGTGAGTAAAAATATTTTAAATATTTTAGGGTGTGGCCGGTATGGATTTACATTTTCCAAAGTTGAAGAAGGAAATATATTGCAGACAAAAAAAAAGGAATGCATGACCAAGAGTTCATGAAGTTGGAGAGTAGAAGATGTTGGGTTTCTAAAAGTCATAAATCATTATTTGTGTGTTTGATTAAAAAAAGGGTTTTTGGGTCAGATGGATGGATCTTGACCCGTAAATGATTGAGTATGGTTCTTCTCGTAGAGGAGAGTAAGCATGGAGTTTATGTGCTATTTTAACTTGGCTTCCATTTTGGCCACCAGAGTGGTCAATTTTGTTTCAGTTTCCAAAGAAAAATAGTTCAGATCACCACATAGACAGTCTGTTTTTTTTAGGAGTGGCTGGCCACCACTGTGGGTTACTCACCATGTCAACTCAACAATTTCCACAGTGTGGGCTAATAATGAAGAGAAGCATGCCCAGATGGGTTATATAGGAATGATGACACAGGCATTAACATTGAAACATCTCTGTGGATATTATGATTTATTCAACTGGGCATGCACTTCGTCTTCATTACTCCACTCTATGATGGATAATCACTGGCCGGAGATAAGGAGAGTTAGAGAGAGGGTGGTCGTGTATGAAGATAATTTATGTTGTGTTTCTGCTCATACACATAAATAGTAATTTTTATGACTGACCACAATGATCTTCAGGATCCCTGGTGGTCTAGTGGTTACGATGCAACCTGGGTTTGATTCCAGTCAAGGAACCAAGAGGTCACACCACCCTGAGGCCAAGCATGATTGGGCCTGGTCAGTTCTTGGATGGAAGACCACCTAGGAATATCAGGAGCTGTATGCTGTGGCCTACTGGAGAATTAACTGGCAACCAATGAATACCAAATGGATCAGCATGATGTGCCACAGTCCATGAGGTCACTAGGACTCGGACATGACTGAATGACACAAACATAATGCTCTTTGGCTTACACAATCATTTAGACTGTGATGAGATATTCAAATCAAATTATCTCAAACCCATACTGGTTGAAAAGGTTATTTTCTGAGATATCCATATCCCCAAGAGCACTAACTAAAATATAGCAGAAACCACTAGGATTTAAGGTCCTCCAAGGACATGGTTATAGACTTACCAGACAGTAATTAAACCTATGGGCTTTCAGTATCTCTGTGGATCCACGTCCAGACCTACTAAATGGGTATAAAACCTATGGGCTGAATAATGAGCAGGAATATGTTGCAGGAATGCAATGAAGAGCAGGTACGTAAGATTTCTAAATATTCTAACTAATTATTAAATAAATATATTATAAATAAATGATATGTCATGATGCAGAGATAAACTCATCTGTATGTATTAAATGAGAACTAAGATAAGATAATTTGCATAAGGCATGCATATAATATATATATATATATATATATATATATATATATATATATATATATATAGTAGCGACTTGCCCGTCAAAAAATGACGGCAATGAGATGTGTATGTTTGGAAAGTTGTTTAGTTATTAATATACGTATTTGACACTTGTAAGATTTTAGTTATGATGAAATAAGTAGTATTGTGATATTAAACATGTTTAGTTTTGTAAAATGTTCTCTTGGTGAACAGTTACTCTTAAAGAATTTAGTATTAAAAGTATTAACATTTGAATGTAACATGCAATTTCTATGTGAAGAATTGTTAACTTCAATATACATTGAATCCAGAGGAAGGCAAACAGTAAAAACCCTTCTTGAAACGTACCCAATTTTAACATGAACTTTGTAATATATCTAAGTACGAAACTTGAAAGTATATTTTTTGAAACTTGAACTTTCTTATCTGTGTAACTAAGGAACATGAAAAACAATTTTTTTAACTCACAACATTACAAACAGTAACATATTGAATTAAGATTTTAACATCATTTTGTATTAAAAGTATTAACATTTGAATGTAAAAACAGTTAAACTTTAAATTAATGAGTATTGTAAACTTGAGGTAATGTTTTTTTAACTGAAGAATTGTTAACTTAAATATACATTGAATCCAGAGGAAGGCAAACAGTAAAAACCCTACTTGAAATGTACCCAATTAAATTAATTCCTTCCTGACCCCATGAACTGGTGATAAGATTATTCCCTGGATTAATGTTTAACATAACAGACAATATTTACATTGTGACTTAAAACGTTGTTGAGCTCTTAACATGAACTTTGGAATATGTTGAAGTAAAGAACTTGAAAGTATATTTTTGAAACTTGAAGTTTCTTATCAGTCTAAGTAATGAACTTGAAAATATTGTTTTCAAACTTATAACATTAGAAACAGTAACATAGTTAATTAACATTTTAACATAATTTGTAAAAATAATGCAAGGCAAGTGTTTTGTGAGGCTAATCATCTATAAACAGTATTTCCATTAATTATGACTAAATTGTTTATTGTTTTGTATTTTTCAATGCTTTTAAATTTGTTTTGCATGGGTTTTATTTCTTTAATGAAAAGTTATAGTACTTTATAGTATACAATGTTTTTAGTAAAAAGATGTCTATCTTCTAATAAATCACCTTGACTTTCATTCTTTTCAATGTAAACTTTAATAGCCTGTGGATTTTTGCACCGTGATAACGCAAAGTACAATTGGCCATGTGCAAATACTGGTTCTTGTAAAAAAATACCCACAGATTTGAAGGTGTATCCTTGTGATTTATTAATGGTCATGGCAAATGCCATAATGATGGGAAATTGTCTTCTTTGAAGTATAAAAGGGAGACTACTTTGACTTGGTGCTAAATCTATTCTTGGTATGAAAACTCTCTCTCCTTTATGGGTACCAGTTAAAATTTCAGCATCTATAAAATGGTCCTTTAATTGTTGAACAATTAATCTTGTCCCAATTGCATCTTTCGTTAGCTGCAAAATATGTGGTGGCATTCCAGAAGTAGTTAGTGAGTTTATGAATTCAGTGGAAAAGTTAGCCTGACTTTCATTGTCATCAGCAAGTACAGAATTAGCACTGTGATAATTTATTTGCGGTGCATAATTTTTTTTAAAGATTTCATTATTAAGGGATTAATGCATCCTTATTTTTACACGTTAGTATGACTTGGTTGGCAAGCTCTGAATATTCCTGGTTATTTATGCTACCTTCAAATATAGCCAATATAATATCTTGGTGACAAATCATATGATGTGGGATCTCCACAGTGTTCTCAGGTAAATGTGTTATTTTTTCTGTTCTGCCTTCTCCAATTTTAATAAGCCAATCATTGAAATCAGTTTGGCCTTCTGATCTCATGTTTTGTTGCAGTTGAAGGTGGGTAAAATGTTTCCATAGTGTGCTTGACTTTATACAGGTTTCGATGTCAGTTCGATTTCCATGTACAACGACAGGTAATGTTTGTCTAAAATCACCACCTAACAACATTACCTTTCCACCAAATGGAAAAGTATTATCCATGACTTCACCAAGCAAACGGTCAATACATTGGAGGGCATAGCATGACATCATTGTGGCCTCATCTAATATAAATAATTTACATTTTTTTCAATTTTTTTGCTTGTAATGATGTCATGCGAATATCTGACACAGAAGTTTCTAAAATAGGCACTGGCAGTTTAAAGCCACTATGTACAGTTCTTCCACCTTCTAACAAAAGTGCAGCAATTCCAGTAGTGGCAAACGGCAGTGCTATTTGACCTTGTGCTCGTACAGAACTCATTAATAAATTATATAAATAAGTTTGTTTTGATCCGCCAGGTCCATCAAGATAGAAATAACGCTCTGTCACCATATCATCATCTATTGCATTTTTAATGGCATTAAATGCTTGCAATTGTAACGTATTTAAAGTTGCAAGTCTTTCTTCTGTTCTTTCTACTTGTAGTTGAATGTCATAGTCTTCAAAGTGTATGTCATCTATAAGACCTGGATCAGGCAAATTAAAACTTGCACAACTTAATCCATGAGTTAAAAATACTTCTTGGATTTCCAATAATGCTTTTAACTGTGCAATGGGTTCATTGTATCGTCGCATAAAGTCTTCAGCCATATTACTTTTAAATGTCTCCCACAAAGCTACTGCATTTGGAGCATTTGAGAAGATACAAATAAATGCAAATTGTTCTCTCATCTGCCGTGGCATTTGACATTGTGCTGCTTCTTCTAAACATCTTTCCCACTCTGTATCATCAGCTAGTAAGTTTCTATGTCTTGCAGCTAAATGGAAGGATTCGTATACTGTGGGCCTCATTCTATTATCGGCCGCAGCCGTTGCGGGGCCGCAAGGACCGGCCGCAAGCTATTCGGCTATTCTATTCCCTTACGGCCGGGGATTCCGGCAGGCTTGCGGCCGGTGCCTTGCTATCTCTTGCGGCCGCTCGCGCCGGAGGAAAGCCTTTGATCTTAAACGTCCGCAAGAGATTTGCAATTCAATTGCTCCGGGAAACCTCTCTGCAAGGCTAAAAACGAGCCGCAGTTACTTGCAGGAAAAAGGTCTCGCTAGCACCAATTAAGCACATAAAATAGCCCAAATAAAGCCATCCTGCACTTTGAGAAGACTATAAAGGGATTTTAGGTGTTAGAAAAAATAGCACATAATTATCCTGTACTCAAATCCGTAAAATATTTTATTTTTAATATCCGTAAAATATCCATGTAAAAAGTCCAGAGTGCTTGGAGCACCTCAGACACACCCACGCCGCAGCCGGAAAATAAACAGTTAATTTGAACTCGGGTTTGGGCAGATGTGCAAGCTTGAGAGGGGGTTCCTTTTAATCCTCATGTCCCCCAATATGATCCCTAGCATTTACAGAGCTGTACAGTGCAGGCTTGAATTTATTTTTGAGTTTTTATATTTCACAGATTACGGCCGGTTCCAAGATATGCGGCCGGCCGTAAAAGGAGATCCTTGCGGGGCCGTATAATAGAATCGCGAGTTAACTGAACCCTCGCAAGGAATCGCAGCCTTACGGCCGATTTACGGCTGATAATAGAATGAGGCCCTATGTCATTAACAGTTCTTAAGTGTTCAAAACTTTGTGCTCCAGGAACATTTAAAAGTAATATCCGTAAGCAAAAACATTCAACATCTCTTGGACTGACTGTGTAAATTCTTGGGATTATTTTATTTCCTCTGCTTTTTCTATGTCTCCATAATCCATTCACAAAAACATAGTGATATGGAATTTCAATATATAAGAATTGTGTTGCTTCTGAATCAGTGGAATTTAATTCAAACCATGCAGTTAGTGTAGTGTGACGAAGTTCACTTTGGGCCAATGCATTACTTTCATTTCCAGCATGGAAATACACTAAATGTCTTTGTGGCAAATGTACTGCTAATCTATATACTGCATGTGATCTATCATGCATTTGAAATTTTAAAAGCCGCCACATAGCTTCTGGCGCACTGACATAGCGAGCATCTACATGAGATGCAAGTTCATCATGTACTAACTCACTACTTTCAGGGTTGTCTGCACTTTTGACGACTACAGTAGCTGCATCATAGCCTTTGTAAATATATTTGTAGACATATTTAATGGATTTGATGGAAGTGCAGACTTCTACATTGATGTGGGCGTTATACTTCATGAGTAAATGTGGATTGTAGGGTACTAAATATCTATTGTAAACTTTTTTGCCATGAATAATGGCACTATCTCCATCTCTTCTTTTATAAAGTGGATAGCCATCACAATTGGCATAGATTTTGTCTCTATAATCTTTTGGAAAATCTTTGGAACATTTATTATTTTCCATACATGGTGATTGTGGATTAGGTTCAACACAGGGTACATGAATCATGCAATGAGTAACAATCTCATATAGTCTACCATATAGTTCTGGATCTGGTAATTTAGCAACAATGACTGCATCTACTTTGTCAGAAGTATCTAATTTATCTTTTTTTTGTAGTATTATAAGAAGATGTGCATGTGGAAGGCCTCTTTTTTTAAATTCAATGGTATATACATAAGCAAGACATTTGCCAAAGTAGTGACTTATAGTAATGCCACGTATTAATTCATTTAATTTAATCTTATATAAATCTGGCTACTAAATCTGGTCTATCGGAAGCACTTTGGCCAAGAAGTTAATTTTGTGTAATTTCTGGCCATTGGGGATTACATGTAAATGTAAAAAATAAATTGGGTTTGCCAAATTTGGTGACAATAGCCATAGCATCATTGTATCTTTCTCTCATATTTCGAGGAGATCCATGAAAGGAAGATGGTAAAATGATGGTTTTGCCAGCTGTTGTGTCTCTGCTTGTAGCCACCTCAGCAACATAGTCCATTAGTCCAGAATATTGTTCTACACATAGTTTATCTTGTTGATATTTTATAAAGTTTAAATTATTGGCCTCAACTTGCAAATATTGACCTTTGGCATTGGTAATTGATGTCTTTGTGCATGAAGTTGTTGTTCATTTTCTACTTCTGCCAATTTTTTATAAGCCTTACTGTAGGGGTTATTGTCCATAATGTTATTTAGCTCTATAAAAACTGGGTAAGCATTTTTTATTTTCTTCCAGCTGCATACTTTGGTCAACAGCTGCCATTGTATCTAGGACATATAGTTGAGCGAATTTTCTTTGCTCCCCTTCCTCTGGATGTAAATGTGAAGTCCGATGATAAATTTGGCCTTGGACTTTAAAACAGTAAGGTCCTGGTACATTAGCAGCCAATGATGCAAAGGATATGGCACTATTGTAGGATCTTATGTTTGTCTTAAAATTTGTGTAGTTTGGAAAAGTAGGTTCAGTCATAATGTTTTGTAAATAGATTGGAAATTCTTTTCTTTCTGGAAGTTTGAACTTGCCTTTTTGACAGCAACTAATAAATTGGCCATCTCTGGGTCTCTCCTGTTTAAAATAATAAGCCTCACAAAACTGACATTGAGTATTCATGTCCCCACAATTATGAACCTCTACTGCTAAAGACTTGAGTAAAGGACAATTTGCAAAGCATATAGCAGTTTGACTTTCATATTCATCAGGTGAAATGTCATGTGATGTTTCAACAACAGGTTCTAAATGCTTTGTTTTTTCCGTGACTTTTCTTGGTATATCTTTTATTGGTTTAGGTGAAATATCATGTAATGTTTCTGGAACAGGTTCTAAATGCTTTGTTTTTTTAGTGGCTTTTTTTTTTGGTATCTCTTTTATTTTTTCAGGTAAAATGTCATCTGATGTTTGAGGAAGAGGTTGTAAATGCTTTATTTGCTTAATAGCTTTTTTTGGCATATCTTTAATTTTTGCAGCTGATAGTCTTTTGCATTCTTTTTCTCGTCAAATTTCTTTCTCCTCTGGTGTCTGCTGGTTGGCCCATCTCTCTTGTCTTTCTCTAGTTTGACATCTTTTCTTTTCTTGTTTGCTCTCGTTAGTAGCCATGTTAATCTGTAAAAGAAAATAATTTATAATTAGTTTAGTTTGAGATGTTAAGTTTGTTTTTTACATTTTTTATTATCAACAGTTTGTTTATACGTGCTTGTAGTTTATTGTAGTGGTAGTTTCTTTTTATTGTTAAATAAGTGTATTTTATTTTTTTGGTCTTACTTTCTGTGGTACGTTGTAATTTTTGCCTTACATGAATAGCACAGGGAAGAAACTGACACTATACCTTCTTCTACATGTAGTAGGTAATTACAATTTATATTTTAGTTGTTTTGTCAATTTATTTTTTTGTTGTACTTTTAACTTGCAGGCATAGTAGAGGGCAAAAATTAGTATTTGTAATTTTTAGTAGAGGGGATTGTCATAATAGTATTTTGATATTTTATTTAAAAGCTTATATGTTCGGTCAATTAATTTTTTTTATTTTTTCTTGGGGTGTTAGTACTATTTGTTGTAGTATTCTGTTTTATGTGTGTGTTTAGGGTTTATGCTTAATGTTGTACATTACGACTGGTAATTTAAAATGACAAATTTTATTTAGTCTATGTTTTGAGACTTTTGTGGACTATGCTGTTTTCTTTTTTTTTTGGCTAGATTGAAGTTTGGATTCACTGTTAAACATTATTGTCCATAACAGACAAATAAGAGGTAAATAAGAAATGTGTCAGTTATATTTTGGTAAAAGTTATAGGCCCTCATTCAATTGCGATTTGGCCAATTGAATAGTGCTCTAAATAAGCACATAACATATATTTTTTGAAAGAAGTTTTTAGTTAGTGAAAACCTTGTTTTTGGATAGATGTTTACTAACTAAAAACGTCTTTAAAAAAATATGTTATGTGGTTATTTAGACCCCTATTCAATTGGCCAAATTGCAATTGAATGAGGGCCATAGTTAGTGATTGTTATTTTTTTTTTTTTCTGTTGACGTGGATGCAGAGCAAACATGTTTATTTAGTTTTCTCTTTTTTTACTTGTTATACTGTACCTTGGTTGAAGTGTGATTTCAAGCAGAATCTTTGTTGGTCCTCTGTTGAAAGTCTTCGTCCGATGGTCTTTACGCAGTGTCTATTGTAAAAGAAAAATGAAAATGTTATTTGATTTGAATGTATTTGTAATGAATAACATATTTCATTATTTTGGTCTATTGTATCTGTTATGGTGAATTTTTCTGCTATGCTGTTTTTTGTGCAACCTTTTAAAAATACTTTAATTGTATTTGTATATTCCAGTTATCCTTTTTTTATACTGTAATTATTAATGTTTTTCTTATTTTGGATATGATTTGTGTCTACCATATGTTGCATACTTTATTTGCTTAATTAATCTTTTTTACGAAGGTTAAATGTTTTTCCTATTTTGGATATAATGGCTATGTTTTTAGCGTTATCTTATTTTGTGTCCACCACTTTTGGTATGCTTATTTAGGCTTTTTTGTAAGGCTTAAAGATTCTTAAACATTAAAGAAGAATATTAATTTACTTTTCTATGTGTTTGTGTGATTTTTGGTACAATCCTGTTTTGTGTCCACCATATGTTGCATACTTTATTTGCTTAATTAGTCTTTTTTATGAGGATTAAATGTTGTTGTACATTGAAAATTAATGTTTTTCCTATTTTGGATATGATGGCTATGTTTTTAGAATTATCCTATTTTGTGTCCACCACTTTTGGTATGCTTATTTAGGCTTCTTTGTAAGGCTTATAGGTTCATAAACATTAAAACATAATATTAATTTACTTTGCTATGTCTTTATGTGATTTTTAGTCTAATCCTATTTTGTGTCTACCACTTTTGGTATGCTTATTTAGGCTTCTTTGTAAGGCTTATAGGTTCTTAAACATTAAAGAAGAATATTAATTTACTTTGCTATGTGTTTGTGTGATTTTTGGTACAATCATATTTGTGTCTACCATATGTTGCATACTTTATTTCCTTAATTAGTCTTTTTTTATGAAGGTTAAATGTTGTTCTACAGTGAAAATTAATGTTTGTTTCTATTTTGGATATAATGGGAATGTTTTTAGCATTATCCTATTTTGTGTTCACCACTTTTTGGTTGCTGCATTTGTTATATTTGCGGCCATTAAACATATATAGTTCCTTTATTCTTTCTACTTGTTGTACTTTACCTTGATTGAAGTGTTGTTCTTGTCCAAATGACAGAGGGTCCCCTCCTGCCAATCTTAATCCGCCGGTCTTCTTGTAGTGTCAGTTTGAAAAAGAACGTGAAATGGTTACTTGTATATTTGTTCTTTTTGATTTAGCAAAGCATGGTCTTTTTCAGCATTTAATGTGTTTTTCTATCTTACCTCTTCTTCTTTCTTTGTGTTTTTTAAAAGGGATTCTGGTTCACAATGCACAGTGCAAATTCTTGAGTGACGCTGTTGATGCAGAGTCTGTTTGAATAGTAAAAAAAAGGAGAAAGATTGAGCTTTATGTTGCATATTGAATTGCAATAAATTTATGTCATTTAAATATACTTCTTTAATTAGTTTCAATTAACATTAGTTTGTTTTAGGGCCTACACATATAACTGTGCGTGTCACATATCACTATACATGAATCATATTTTAATAGTTAAAGTTGTTTTTTTTTTAATGTCATTTAAATATACTTGTTTAATTAGTTTGGGTTAAGATTAGTTTGTTGTATCACATTTTCATAGTTAAAGTTGTTGTTTTTTTGTCCTGTCTTGATAATAAAATGTAATATATAAGAGCTTACATCTCAGTTGTAATTTGCACAGTGTAAAGTAGTAAATTAGGAAACAATTCTCTTCTCAAGTAACAGCAGCAGTTAACTATCCAGTCACTCCATTCATCACATGAGTAGAAATGTAGAATTTTCTGGAAAGTAGGCAGTATTTATAAAGTGCCTCAGACCGTTAGAACGCAATACGCATGTGCTATTTGCGTTCCAGCTTACAATTTGCGTTCCATCCGCCATTTTATGTGTAGTAGTTTTCAAAATGGTGGTTAATATCAGTGTGGTACATGCCGCATAGTTTGTGTTTCAGTTTTGCAAGTCACTGTAGTATAGTTACGTCTAAAGCCTCGTTTTCGTTTTGTTCAGCGGCCATTTTTTCTCTCGCTTAGGGGATTTTCGTCAGTTGAAACTCATTTTTTTGGACTTAAAGGGACGTGTAAATTAACTTTTCGAGGTGCCGGATGCCCCCCTTGCTGTAAGTAAGCTTTTTATGTGTTTGTTGTGTTTATTTCTTGTGTTTCTGATGTTTTCATGCGCGCCGTTTTTGGACGGTTTTGCGTGTTGAGAATGGGTCGTTTCGCGGCCGTATTTTTTTGCGAGGCAGCCGTATTTTTTTTGCAAGGGATGCAGTTGGTTTTTACGTGTACGACACAGTTGATTTTTTTCTAAGTCGTGCGTAAGTGTGTTAACCGCGTGTGAGGCGCCTTTATGGTTTTTTTTTTAAGTCGTGTCTGTGTGTGTGTTAACAACACAGCCGACATTGGACCTTCCACCACCGCAAATGCTCCACCACCGCAAATGCGGCCCCTCGCTTCGCGAGGATCCGCATTTGCGGGGTTTGTGGGATGCTCCACCACCGCAAATGCGGCACCCCGCTTTGCGAGGACCCGCATTTATGGGGAACTACGTCCCTCACGATTGCGGGCTTGCTGCACGAGCCCGCAAGCGTTAGCAACAACTCGTATGCTCACAACTATATATGTGATTTATATAGCTTATATGCATGTCTTATGCAAATGATCTTATTTTAGTTCTCATTTAATACATACAGATGAGTCTATCTCTGCATCATGACATATCAGTCTTATAGGGTATGTCATTGACTTATATGGAAAAAGGATTTAACCTTGTAAGAAATGTTTAAGCGTGCGTAGTAGGTTTTAACTCATCTATTACAACTTAAGACCAAAATATAAACTGTAAATCGGTCCAAGATTGGTCCATGTTTCATCAATATTCTACTAACTGACCCTACTCAAGAGGTTCCCAAAGTGTAGTTAATGGATCATTAATGGTCCATGAGCTCCATTCAGGTGGTCCATGGTAAAACACTTAAAATTTCAGACTAAATTAAGAAAATTAATAAAAAATACAAAATACACAAAATGCAATTCAGAAGTGGTTTTATACTGGACGTGTTGGTTTATAAATACATAGACTACATTTCAAGAAATTACAGTGGATTATAGTTGTCAAGAAGCAAAATCGTGGTGATATTTGGTGTCAAACTTCACAAAATATTATATTAAATTCTTAAACCTATGTTTACAAAGAAAATTGATGAATCCGATGACTCACAGTACATCACGTATTATGGATCCTGGTTCTGTGTTGTCTGAGACATCTAGTCTCATATACGTATGGAGGTCGGTCCCATGATGAAGTTCTCACAACTTGAATTAATTTTAATTAGTTTGTTTTAGTGATCGCAACACATTATGAGGGTTTCTACCAGGGTGAAGACCCTTTTACTTACTTTGAATTGTCACCAGGTTGTCAGGGAAGACCTTCTGAAGCATTAAAGAGTTCCACTAAAAAAGATTGAGAACCACCACCTTACACTATTGGTTTTATCATTTGTATATTAATGCTTGGTGCATTGTAGTGATCAACCAATGTAATGGACATATTTTTTTAGGGTTCCAATGCATGTGAAGATATGGAACAGAAAAATGGAACTACTATGTTCTTTTTCATCCTAAAGGGAATCTCTGATGTCCATGAGATGCAACTTCCTATCTTCCTTCTGGTTCTTCTTCTGTATCTCATCACAATTGGTGGTAACATGACCATTCTTCTACTTGTCTGGCTGGATCCTCAGCTGCACACTCCCATGTACTTTTTTCTCGGCAACCTGTCATTCATAGACATGTCTTCCACCACTGTCAATCTACACAAGATCCTCACCAGCTTCTTATCAGGAGATAACACCATTTCCTTTTCTTGTTGCATGACACAGCTTTATATGTTTGCAACGTTGACAATTGATGAGCTGTTAATACTGACGGCGATGAGTTACGATCGATATGTAGCCATCTGCAACCCATTGAATTATCACTCAGTGATGAACCACCAAGTATGTGTTTTATTGGCCACCATTTGCTACGTATTGAGTTTTATAGCAAACATGCCTTACATTGTATTATTATCAATGTCCTCCTGTTATGAGTCCAACATAATCAACCACTTTTTCTGTGACCTTATACCTCTTATGAAACTTTCTTGTTCTAACAAAAATATATTGGAGTTGTATACACTTATCGAAGGTGGCATTATTGGATGTGTAGCACCAGGAATCCTCACGACAGTTCCTTACATTTATATAATAAATACCATTCTTAATATCCGTTCCAGCACAGGGAAACGCAAAGCCTTCTACACGTGTTCCTCCCACCTTACAGTCGTGATTCTTCTATATGTAACTCTGATCTGCCAATACTTGAGACCTTCTTCCATGGACAGCTTGAATGCCACCAAACTTTTCTCTTTGGTTAACACAGTCGCCGTGCCGATACTAAACCCACTGATTTACAGCTTAAAAAATAAAGAAGTGAAGATGGCTTTTAGGAGAAGATTGATGTGGCTTCGAGATACAAGTTAAGTTTTGTAATTGTGCCCATTCATTTACGGTTCTCGTCACATATCACTCAGCATTAAGGAGCTAGGAGCCCTGATGGATGAATAAAAATGATAAATCCAGATGAGTTATAACTAACTTTTGAACTTTTCTTACTTGGAATAATTGGATAATAATAATATTAATAATAATAAATAAATAATAATTTGGTAATTAAACGTATTTGTATATACTTTCCATTCCAGTCGTATTAGCTAAAGACCACAAAATGCAAAAACACAATAATGTAAATTATGATGGCATTTACGAACCAGTAGGTCCATCTAGTTGACCCATTCTATTTGCCTACAAATCTCATGTATAATACATTGCCAGGATAGTCTTATATATGTCCTTATGTATATCTCACACACAGTGGCGGACTTGGGAGTGGAGGGCCCCGGTGCAAAAAAAAAGGTTGTCCCCCCCCAAAAAAAAAATATATATATATATATTGCCTTCTCTCTCTCACACTCCCCCTTCTCTCTCATTTCTCTCCATCTCCCTTTCTCTCTCTTCCTCCCCCCTTTTTCCTTCTCTTTCTTTCCCTCTCCCCCTGTCTCCTACTCTCCCTCCATATCTCCCCTTGCCTTTCCCTCCATGTGTCTCCCTCTTTCCCCTTGCCTCTCACCCCCATGTCTCCCCCTCTACCACATGCTTCCCCGTCTCTCTCCATGTCTCCCCCTCTCCTCCAATGTCTCCCTCTCCCTCCATTTTTCCCCATTACCTCTCTCTCCCTCCATGTGTCTCCCTCTTTCCCCTTACCTGTCTCCCCTTGCCTCTCCCTTTACATCCATGTCTCCCTCTCCCCATGTCTCCCCCATGCCTCCCTCTCCCCCATGTCTCCCCCTCTCATTCCATGTCTCCCCCTTACCTCTCTCTCCCTCCATGTGTCTCCCTCTTTCCCCTTACCTCTCTCCCCATGTCTCTCCCTCTCCCCCATGTCTCCCCCTCCCCTCAATGTCTCCCTCTTACCTTTATCTCCATCCATGTGCCTCTCTCTTTCCCATTGACTCTCTCCACCATTTCTCCCCCTCTCCCTCCATGCCTCCCTCTCCCCCCATGTCTCCCCCTCTTCCCACGCCTCCTTCTCTCAGCATGTTTCCCCCTCTCCCTCCATGTCTCCCCCTTCCCTTTCTCTCCCTCCATGTGTCTTCCTTTTGCCCTTTGCCTCTCTTCCTTATGCCCCTCCCTTCATGTTTCCTTCTCTACCCCCATGCCTCTCTTTCCCATTTCTGTCCCTCCCTCCATGTCTCCTTCTCTCCTCCTATGCCGGCCCTACACCCCTTGAGAACCCTAACCGTAACCCCCTACATCCCTTGTTGGCCCTAACCCTAACCCCCTACACCACTTATCGGCCCTAACCCTAACCTGAAAACCCCTAATCACTTACCAGGCACTTACAGGCAGCTACTTCGGGACATCCACAGCGCGCTTCCCAGCACTGAAGCCTTCGTGCACATAACAGGTCCAGGGCATCTTGCATTGATAGATGGACCTTCCATCTATGGTTTTGATAGATGGATCTTCTTGTGGAGGGCATCTTGCTTTGATAGATGGTCCTTCCATCTATGGTTTTGATAGATGGAACTTCTTGCTGAGGGCATCTTGCTATGAAGGGGTTACGTTTTGAACAGGACATGGCTACTCTTAATGACATGGGGTATACAGTTCCTGGTGCCATCTTTCTTTGTACTGTACTTTGTATTTTTTGTGTTTTTATATTTTTCTTGATATTTTCTATGACACTTTATAATTCTTTTACCTTGTTTGGTATTCTACTGTATCTCCTAGGCCAATCTGTCTCAGTCTCCTCCGCTGGTCCCAAGTCTCTGCAATGAGAACCTTGGCCCGATAGACTTTTGAAAGCCTAGCTGAAAAATGTTTTTACTTGATATTTTCTTTGACTATCTCATACATTACCATTATTATTATTTTGACTGGCTTGGTAAAGTGTATATGCTAAGCCAATAAGTACCATCTCATCTCTGTCACTGCCTTGTCATCTGGTGCAGGTAGTGAGAAAGTTGGGCCAGTAGCCTTTTGAAAGTCTAGTGCAGAATATCTATATCAAGAAACAGATCAGGGCAATTGTAGGCATCAGAGTCCCATGGATCATGCATGGTCACCCTCTACCAGGACAGCCATATTTTGTATTCACTTTTAACTCTATACTTAGCCCTACATAATATGGTCTCTCTTAATATTTAATTATTAATTAATTAGAATAATACTTTGGAATTAATATGGATGGTGTATAATTTTTTAGTATGGATTATATAACCATATCTGATAATATTGGTTGACGTCATAAATCACAAAATCAGAAATTCTCGAATTTTATACAGCAAAGAGAAAATGTACAACCAAGAATGATCAAGAAAGGAGCTCTACAACAGGGATAAATTGGGAAATCCTGTAAAAGTTTTAGGTGTGGGGGCCATAGTTAGGGGTTTCGCTCCAAGCTTCTTAATGCTCTGAAATCTTGAGGATTGGGCAACAGAGCATGGTAGGGAATTCAAATGGTCAGGAGTGGCACAGGAGAGATTTTGCAGTCAAGAGAGGGTAATTGAAAAGAAGTAAAGGAGCAAGGCCTGAGCAGAGCAAAGGTTGAAGTTTGGGGTATACTTGGACATGAGCGCAGAGATGTAGGAGGGTGCGGAAACACCAATGAAAATGTCAAGATTTACATGGGGAGCCAATGGAAAGACTGAAAGAGAAATGCATTAGAGAAGGAATTGTGAATTACATGGATGAGTCTTGAGGAGGAATTCATGATGTTTGTCCGCAAATGCGGACCCTCGCAAAGCAAGGGGCCGCATTTGCGGTGGCGGAGCATCACTCGTCGGCTGTGTTTGTCCGCCAATGCGGACCCTCGCAAAGCGAGGGGCCGCATTGGCGGTGGTGGAGCATCCCACGTCGGCTGTGTTTGACCACAAATGCGGACCCTCTCTTAGTGATGGGCCGCATTTGCGGTGGTGAAAGATCTAACGTTGGCTAACACACACACACACGCAGGACTTAGAAAAAAAACTCAAAGGTCGCCTCACACGCGGTTAACACACACACACACGCACTACTTAGAAAAAAAACTCAAAGGTCGCCTCACACGCGGTTAACACACACACACGCACGACTTAGAAAAAAAAAACAACTGCGTCGTACACGCACGACTTAGAAAAAAAACAACTGCGTCCCTCGCAAAAAAAATACGGCCTCGAAACGACCCATTCCCAACACGAAAAAGCGGCCGAAAACGGCGCACATGAAAACATCAGAAACACAAGAAATAAACACAACGAACACATAAAAAGCTTACTTACAGCAAGGGGGGCATCCGGCACCTCGAAAAGTTAATTTACATGTCCATTTAAGTCCAAAAAAACAAGTTTAAACTGCCGAAAATCACTTAAGAGAGAGAAAAAATGGCCGTCGAACAAAACGAAAACGAGGCTACAGACGAATCAATAATACAGTGACTCGCAAAACTGAAACACATACTATGCGGCACGTACCACACTGATATTAACCACCATTTTGAAAACTACTACGCATAAAATGGCGGATGGAATGCAAATTGTAAGCTGGAACGCAAATAGCGCATGCGTATTGCGTTCTAACGGTCTGAGGCACTTGAAAGTTTATAAATACTGCCTACTTTCCAGAAAATTCTACATTTCTACTCAGGTGATGAACGGAGTGACTGGATAGGTAACTGCTGCTGTTATTTGAGAAGAGAATTGTTTCCTAATTTCCTACTTTGCACTGTGCAAATTACAACTGAGAGGTAAGCTATAATATATTACATTTTATTATCAAGACAGGACAAAAAAGAAACAACTTTAACTATGAAAATGTGATTCATGTATAGTGACATGTGACACGCACATATATGTGTGTAGGTCCTAAAACAAACTAATGTTAATTGAAACTAATTAAACAAGTATATTTAAATGACATTAATTTACTGCAACTCATAGCAAAAAATAATATGACACTAATACATATGGAACCTAAAGCTGAATCTTTCCCCTTTTTTTACTATTCAAACAGACTCTGCATCAACAGCGTCACTCAAGAATTTGCACCGTGCACTGTGAACGAGAATCCCTTTTAAAGAACACAAAGAAAGAAGAAGAGGTAAGATAGAAAAATACATTACATGCTGAAAAAGACCATGCTTTGCTAAATCAAAAAGAAGAAATATACAATTAACCATTTCACTTTCTTTTTTAAACAGACACTACAAGAAGACCGGCGGATTAAGATTGGCAGGAGGGGACCCATTCGGACAAGAACAACACTTCAATCAAGGTAAAGTACAACAAGTAGAAAAAATAAAGGAACTATATATGTTTAATGGCCACCAATATAACAATTTCAAGTAAAATAAAATAAAAAATACATATAAATTGAACAAGGAACAAAACACAGTTCAACAAACTTCACAAAGACCTATACAATTTAAGAAGACAGACAGTTTCACAGAACCCCCCCCCCAAAAAAAAGAGGTGGCCACAAAACAGGATAGCCTCTGAAACATTAGCAACATACATAAAACAAAACTATTCCTTCTTTTTACTGTAAAATACCCTCCAAACATCACCTACAAGCCAAATGCAGCAACCAAAAAGTGGTGAACACAAAACAGGATAATGCTAAAAACATTGCCATCATATCCAAAATATGAAAAACATTCATTTTCAATGTACAACAACATTTAATCCTCATAAAAAAGACTAATTAAGCAAATCAAGTATGCAACATATGGTGGACACAAAAAAGGATTGTACCAAAAATCACACAAACACATAGCAAAGTAAATTATTCTTCTTCTTTAATGTTTAAGAACCTATAAACCTTACAAAGAAGCCTAAATAAGCATACCAAAAGTGGTGGACACAAAATAGGAGAATGCTAAAAACATTGCCATCATATCCAAAATAGCAAAAACATTCATTTTCACTGTAGAAAAACATTTAACCTTCATAAAAAAGACTAATTAAGCAAATAAAGTATACAACATATGGTAGACACAAAATATAGGATTGTACCAAAAATCACACAAACACATAGCAAAGTAAATTAATATTCTTCTTTACTGTTTAAGAAGCTATAAGCCTTACAAAGAAGTCTAAATTAGCATATTAAAGGTGGTGGACACAAAACAGGATAATGCTAAAAACATTGCGATCATATCCAAAATAAGAAAAAAAATCATAATTACAGTATAAAAAAAAGGATAACTGAAATATACAAATACAATTAAAGTATTTTAAAAGGTTGCACAAAAAACAGTATAGCTGAAAAACTCACCATAACAGATACAATAGACCAAAATAATAAAATATGCTATTTATTACAAATACATTCAAATGAAATAACATTTTAATTTTTCTTTTACAACAGACGCTGCGTGAAGACCATCGGACGAAGACTTTCAACAGAGGACCAACAAAGATTCTGCTTGAAATCACACTTCAACCAAGGTACAGTATAACAAGTAAAAAAAGAGAAAACTAAATAAACATGTTTGCTCTGCATCCATGTCAACAGAAAAAAAAAAGGAATAACAACCACTAACTATAACTTTTACCAAAAAAAAATATGTGACACATTTCTCTTTTACCTCTTATTTGTTTTTTTATGGACAATAATGTTTAACAGTAAATCCAAACTTCAATGTAGCCAGAAAAAAAAAAAATAGCATAGTCCACAAAAGTCTCATAACACAGACTCAATAAAATTTGTTGTTCTAAATTACCAGTCCTAATGTACAATATTAAGCATAAAACGTAACCATACACATAAAATAGAATAGTACTACAAATAGTACTAACACCCAAAAAACAATAAACATTTTCAGAGCCCAACATATAAGCCTTTAAATAAAATATAACAATACTATTATAACAATCCCCTGTACGATAAATTACAAAGACTAATTTCTGCCCTCTACTATCCCTATAAGCCAAAAAAAAAAACAGCATGGTCCAGAAAACTCTCAAAACACAGACTCAATGAAATTTGTCATTCTAAATTACCAGTCCTAATGTACAATATTAAGCATAAAACGTAACCATACACATAAAATAGAATAGTACTACAAATAGTACTAACACCCAAAAAACAATATAAACATTTTCAGAGCCCCAACATATAAGCCTTTAAAGAAAATATAAAAATACTATTAGAACAATCCCCTGTACAATAAATTACAAAGACTAATTTCTGCCCTCTACTATCCCTATAAGCCAAAAGTACAAAAAAAAAAAAATTAACAAACCAAAAAATACACCTACTATATCTACAAGAAACTATAGTGTAATTACCTTGAGTGTGCTATGCATGTAAGGCAAAAATTACAACCTACGCCAAAAAAGTAAAAGCAAAAAAAGACACTTATTTAACAATACAAAGAAAGTACCACTACAATAAACTAGAATCCCATAGAAACAAACTGTTGATAACAAAAAAATTTAAAAACAAACTTAACATCTCAAAATAAACTAATGATAAATTATTTTTTTTTACAGATTACCATGGCTGAAAACGAGAGTAAACAAGAAAAGATAAGACGGCAAGCTAGAGAATGACGACAGAGAGCAGACAGCCAGCAGACACCGGAGCAGAAGGAAATTCGACGAGAAAAAGAACACAAAAGAATTGCAAGCAAAAGACTATCAGCTGCAAAAATTAAAGATACACCAAAAAAAGCTACTAAGCAAACAAAGGATTTAGAACCTGTTCCTGAAACATCAGATGACATTTTACCTGAAAAAATAAAAGATATACCAAAAAAAGCCACCAAAAAAACAAAGCATTCAGAACCTGTTCCTCAAACATTAAATGACATTTTACCTAAACCAATAAAAGATATACCAAGAAAAGCCACGCAAAAAACAAAGCATTTAGAACCTGTTCTTGAAACATCACATGACATTTCACCTGATGAATTTGAAAGTCAAACTGCTATATGCTTTGCAAATTGTCCTTTACTCAAGTCTTTAGCAGTAGAGGTTCATAGTTGTGGGGACATGAATACTCAATGTCAGTTTTGTGAGGCTTATTATTTTAAACAGGAGAGACCCAGAGATGGCCAATTTATTAGTTGCTGTCAAAAAGGCAAGTTCAAACTTCCAGAAAGAAAAGAATTTCCAATCTATTTACAAAACATTATGACTGAACCTACTTTTCCAAAATACAAAAATGTTAAGACAAACATAAGATCCTACAATAGTGTCATATCCTTTGCATCTATGGGGGCAACATTAGCTGCTAATGTACCAGGACATGGTCCTTACTGTTTTAAAGTCTAAGGCCAAATTTATCATCGTACTTCCCATTTACATCCAGAGCAAGGAGAGCAAAGAAAATTCGCTCAACTATATGTCCTAGATACAATAGAAGCTGTTGACCAACGTATGCAGCTGGAAGAAAATAAAAAATGCTTACCCAGTGTTTTTATAGAACTAGATAACATTATGGACAATAACCCCTACACTAAAGCTTATAAAAATTTGGCAGGAGTAGAAAATGAACAATTTCATGCACAAAGACCTCAATTACCAATGCCAAAGGTTAATATGGTGCTTAAAAGAGACAGACATACTGATAAACGCCGTTATAACTTGCCAACATCAAATGAGGTTGCAATGGTGTTTCAGAATGATGAAGGAGAACCCCCATTTAAAAGAGACATTAGAATATATCTCAGAAATGAGGAGCAACCGTTCATTAATATGAGTATCTTAAGTCCAAATTTAGATCCAATGACATATCCCATTTTTTTCCCACACAGAGAGGCAGGTTGGCAACCAAAATTAACACTTCCCAGTTACCCAAATGCTAAAGCCAGAATCCAAAATAATGTTTCTATACTTGAATTTAAAGTAGCTCAAATTGCCATTTGAAATACATTTAATCCAATTGTATGTGGTGGAAAACTAACACAACAATGGATTATTGATTCATATTTGCAAGTTGAGGCCAATAATTTAAACTTTATAAAATATCAACAAGATAAACTACATGTAGAACAATATTCTGGACTAAGGGACTATGTTGCTGAGGTGCCTACAAGCAGAGACATGAGAGCTGGCAAAGCCATAATTTTACCATCTTCCTTTCAAGGATCTCCTCGAAATATGAGAGAAAGATACAATGATGCTATGGCTATTGTCACCAAATTTGTCAAACCCGATTTATTTCTTACATTTACATGTAATCCCCAATGGCCAGAAATTACACAGAATTTACTTCTTGGCCAAAGTGCTTCCGATAGACCAGATTTAGTAGCCAGAGTTTTTAAGATTAAATTAAATGAATTAATACGTGACATCACTATAAGTCACTTATTTGGCAAATGTCTTGCTTATGTATATACCATTGAATTTCAAAAAAGAGGCCTTCCACATGCACATCTTCTCATAATACTTCAAGAAAAAGATAAATTAGATACTTCTGACAAAGTGGATGCAGTCATTGTTGCTGAACTACCAGATCCAGAACTATATGGTAGACTATATGAGATTGTTACTCATCGCATGATTCATGGACCCTGTGGTGAGCTTAATCCACAATCACCATGTATGGAAAATAATAAATGTTCCAAAGATTTTCCAAAAGATTATAGAGACAAAACCTATGCCAATTGTGATGGCTATCCACTTTATAAAAGAAGAGAAGGAGATAGTGCCATTATTCGTGGAAAAAAAGTTGACAATAGATATGTAGTACCCTACAATCCACATTTACTCATGAAGTATCACGCCCACATTAATGTAGAAGCCTGCACTTCCATCAAATCCATTAAATATGTGTACAAATGTATTTATAAAGGCTAAGTGGAGACAACCCTAAAAGTCGTGAGTTAGTACATGATGAACTTGCATCTCATGTAGATGCTCGCTATGTCAGTGCGCCAGAAGCTATGTAGCGGCTTTTAAAATTTGAAATGCATGATAGATCACATGCAGTATATAGATTAGCAGTACATTTGCCACAAAAACATTTAGTGTATTTCCATGCTGGAAATGAAAGTAATGCATTGGCCCAAAGTGAACTTCGTCACACTAACCTAACTGCATGGTTTGAATTAAATTCCACAGATTCAGAATCAACACAATTCTTATATATTGAAATTCCATAGCACTATGTTTTTGTGAATGGATTATGGAGACATAGAAAAAGCAGAGAAAATAAAATAATCCCAAGAATTTACACAGTCAGTCCAAGAGATGTTGAACGTTTTTGCTTACGAATATTACTTTTAAATGTTCCTGGAGCACAAAGTTTTGAACACTTAAGAACTGTTAATGACATAGTATATGAATCCTTCCATTTAGCTGCAAGACATAGAAACTTACTAGCTGATGATACAGAACGGTGAAAGATTTTCAGAAGAAGCAGCACAATGTCAAATGCCACGGCAGATGAGAGGACAATTTGCATTTATTTGTATCTTCTCAAATGCTCCAAATGCATTAGCTTTGTGGGATACATTTAAAAGTAATATGGCTGAAGACTTTATGCGATGATACAATGAACCTATTGCACACTTAAAAGCGTTAATGGAAATCCAAGAAGTATTTTTAACTCAAGGATAAAGTTGTGCAAGTTTTAATTTGCCTGATCCAGGTCTTAAAGATGACATAAACTTTGAAGACTATGACATTCAACTACAAGTAAAAAGAACAGAAGAAAGACTTGCAACTTTAAATACGTTACAATTGCAAGCATTTAATGCCATTAAAAATGCAATAGATGATGACATGGTGACAGAGCGTTATTTCTATCTTGATGGACCTGGCGGATCAGGAAAAACGTATCTATATAATTTATTAATGAGTTCTGTACGAGCACAAGGTCAAATAGCACTGCCGTTTGCCACTACTGGAATTGCTGCACTTTTGTTAGAAGGTGGAAGAACTGTACATAGTGGCTTTAAACTGCCAGTGCCTATTTTAGAAACCTCTGTGTCAGATATTCGCATGACATCATTACAAGCAAAGAAATTGAAAAAAAGGAAATGAATTATAAAAGACGAGGCCACAATGATGTCATGCTATGCCCTCCAATGTATTGACCGTTTGCTTTGTGAAGTCATGGATAATACTTTTCCATTTGGTGGAAAGGTAATGTTGTTAGGTGGCGATTTTAGACAAACATTACCTGTCGTTGTACATGGAAATCGAACTGACATTATCGAAACCTGTATAAAGTCAAGCACACTATGAAACATTTTACCCATCTTCAACTGCAACAAAACATGAGATCAGAAGGCCAAGCTGATTTCAATGATTGGCTTATTAAAATTGGAGAAGGCAGAACAGAAAAAATACCACATTTACCTGACGACACTGTGCAGATCCCACCTCATATTATTTGTCACCAAGATATTATATCGACTATATTTGAAGGTAGCATAAATAACCAGGAATATTCAGAGCTTGCCAACCAAGTCATACTATTGTGTAAAAATAAGGATGCATTAATCCTCAATAATGAAATCTTAAAAAAAAATTATGCACCACAAAGAAATTATCACAGTGCTGATTCTGTCCTTGCTGATGACAATGAAAGTCAGGCTAACTTTTTCACTGAATTCATAAACTCACTAACTCCTTCTGGAATGCCACCACATATTTTGCAGCTAAAGAAAGGTGCAATTGTCATGTTACTGCGAAATATGAACCCCAAAAAAGGCCTATGCAATGGGACAAGATTAATTGTTCAACAATTAAAGGACCATTTTATAGATGCTGAAATTTTAACTGCTACCCATAAAGGAAAGAGAGTTTTCATACCAAGAATAGATTTAGCACCAAGTGAAAGTAGTCTCCCTTTTATACTTCAAAGAAAATTTCCCATCATTATGGCAATTGCCATGACCATTAATAAATCACAAGGACAAACATTCAAATCTGTGGGTATTTTCTTACAAGAACCAGTATTTGCACATGGCCAATTGTACGTTGCGTTATCACGGTGCAAAAATCCACAGGCTATTAAAGTTTACATTGAAAAGAATGAAAGTCAAAGTGATTAGAAGATGGATGTATTTTTACTAAAAACATTGTCTAATATGAAGTACTTTAGCATTTCATTAAAGAAATATAACCCATGCAAAACAAATTTAAAAGCAAATGCAAAAATATAAAAAAACACAATATAGAGAAACACTTTTACAGAGACCAAACTATATGTGCGATTCAAAACAATTACTATAGCAACAAACAAAGGTCAACAATTCAAAAATACAAATCAATAGACAATTAAGGCATAATTAATGGAAGTACTGTTTATGGATGATTAGCCTCACAAAACACTTGCCTTGCATTATTTTTACAAATTATGTTAAAATGTTTATTAACTATGTCACTGTTTCTAATGTTACAAGTTTGGAATTTTTTTTGTCTTAGATAAGAAAGTTCAAGTTTTAAAATATATACTTTAAAGTTTCTTAATTACAAATTATGTTAAAATGTTAATTAACTATGTTACTGTTTCTAATGTTACAAGTTTGAAAACAATATTTTCAAGTTCATTACTTAGATAGATAAGATAGTCCAAGTTTAAAAAAATATACTTTCAAGTTCTTTACTTCAACATATTAAAAAGTTCATGTTAAGAGCTCAACCACGTTTTAAGTCACAATGTAAATATTGTCTTTTATGTTAAACATTAATCCAAGGAGTAATCTGATCGGCAGTTCATGGGGTCAGGAAGGAATTATTTTTTTTCCCTCTCTGACGTTTCAAGGAGGGTTTTTACTACCTCTGGATTCAATGTATATTTAAGTTAACAATTCTTGAGTTAAAAAAACATTACTTCAAGTTTACAATACTTATTAATTTAAAGTTCAACTGTTCATACATTCAAATGTTAATACTTTTAATACAAAATGCTTTAAGAGTTACTGTTCACCAAGAGAACATTTTACACAAATAAACATGTTTAATATCACAATACTACTTATTTCATCATAACTAAAATCTTACAAGTGTCAAATACGTATATTAATAACTAAACAACTTTCCAAACAGACAGATCTCATTGCCGTCATTTTTTGACGGGCAAGTCGCTAGTTCAACATAAAATCCAAGTGTTACAAATCCAAGTGTTCTTTCCTATTCTTATAACGTGTGTACCCCCAAATATTTAATAAAAACATGGCTACTACAGTCTGTTATTCACAGCCACCCATACTAAGGCCCTTATTCAATTGTGATTTGGCCAATTGAATAAGGCTCTAAATAAGCACATAGCATATTTCTTTTAAAGACATTTTTAGTTAGTGAAAAACTTGCTTTTGGATAGATGCTTACTAACTAAAAACTTCTTTAAAAAATATATGTATTGTGCTTATTTAGAGCCTTATTCTAATTGGCCAAATCGCAATTGAATGAGGGCCTAAATGAGCTTGATACAACCTTACATAGGCTTTTTACTAAATAGTTTGATGACTTTACGGGTATTAAAATCAACATCTAATGAATTCAGTCATGTCGGACTCTCAGTGACCCTATGGACCACAGCACATGTGGCAAATCTCTCAATCTCTCTCATGGACCCTCTGAGCTCCACCAAGCTTCAATCACCTCATCTATCCATCTCTACCTCTGTCATCCCCTTCTTCGTTTGCCTTCAATGATTCCCAGCAGCATAGTCATCTCTAGGGAAACCTGTCCTCTCATAAAATGGCCAAAATATTTCAGCTTTAGTCTCATGATCACACCAGTGATGAGTTTGGCTTCATAATCTGTAGTATTGATTGATTGGATCTTCTTGCAGTCCAAGGGTCTCTAAGTAGTTTTCTCCAAGACCACTATTCAAAGGCTTCAATTCTACGAAGCTCACACGTCTTTATGGTCCAACTCTCGCATCTGTATGTTACTACTGGGAATACCATAGATCTGGCTATGAGGACCCTTGTTGATAGTGTAATATCTTGCCTTTTTAATAGCTTGTCCAAGCTTGCCATAAATATCCTCCACAGAAGCAAACATATTTTAATGTCATGGTTGCAGTCACCATCTGCAGAGATCTTGGGCCCTGAAAAATACATTTTGTCACTGTTAAGGTGCAAAAACCTATCTGTCCCAGCATTTGGGTAGTGTGCGCTGGGCAGCCTGGATAGTAAGTCTGACGATCTTTACTACCAGCATGTGTCCTTTGGTAAGTAACACATCTTTACTCAAGTTGTGATAAAAATTAAGAACACTTTATTGAATCGGTTCAGCTTATTTAAGATCTTATAGGGGCTACCTTTAGCCAAACCCCCACCCCCTCTGGGCCAATGGAGTAACTCTTAGAATCAGCTAATTACCTGTGTCTAATCGGACGGAGCTAATCCGTGGGAACATTTAGTCTCCTCCCCCAGGGCCGCCTTTAGGGGCGTCAACCTAATTCATTCTTGCACAGGTAGGGGAAGGGAGAACATGTCTCTCTGTCTCTCTCTGTCTCTATCTGCCCCTGGTTCTGGGGCAGAGAAACCCTGTAGACAGGCCATATAGTTGGTGCCTGTATGTCTGACCTACTGAAGTGCATGTTAGATAACCTTTGCCCTCCAATCATCTGGCACCAGTGACTCACCCCTCATGCCATTCACACATCACATTGACTCTATAACCTGATTCTCATTAAAATGAGTATAAACATCATGCATGGGGGGGACATTGTAAGCGATATATCCATGTCTAGGGGTACATACACGTTTAATATTTTATCTATACAGATGGATCTGTCACACGGCTCCCTCCATGTGGGACACTCCGGCAGACCCGGCTTGACCCTTTGGCGGGTCAACTTGGGGATGGCCGGACTAGTAGGTGGTAGGGATGTCCGTTTGCCGGGACAATCCATCAGCATTCCCGTTCTGCTTACCGGGTCGGTAGCTGATGGTGAAGTTATAAGATTGTAGGGCTAAACTCCACCGCAGCAGTCTACCATTGTCTCCTGAGACCCGGTTAAGCCAGACAAGGGGATTGTGATCCGTTATAAATAGGGGCTCAACTTCTTTAATGCCCTGACCAGGGCTAAACACTCCTTCTCCACTGCCTCAATAAGGTCGGAAAGGAGAGGGAGAACGTCGGCTTTGATATGGGGAGTCACGCCCTCTAGAGCGGGATCTTGATCTCGAGTAGCTGGCGTTTCTTTCGGGGCAAACCCGGATATAAGAGGTTTCACCCTCATGAGACCAGAATTTAGTGTCGTCCAGTTTTCTCAAAGCATATTCCATGTCCTCCTTCTGGATAAATTCAGCAATTCCCATTCCATCTTTGTACATCAGCATAACAGACGTCACCAGCTTCCCGCATGTGGTCCTTTAGGTCCTGCCAACTACCTGATGGGGGAAGACCTGAGACAAGGACTCTGAATTAAGATCGTCGAGAGTGAGGTCCATTCCTTCCCCGTGGTGCTCCATAACCACCACTACTTCCACCGCCGCTACCACCATCATCACCCTGAGAGCCCCTGAAATGCCTTGGGAGCTCAACCCTTAGACGACATGAGCCAAAGTCATATCCATTCCGACCAAACACTTCATCCTCTGCATCCCACGGGTCCTGGAAGCTGATGAACGCAAATGGAGAGCTGCTGCTTCTGCCGCGGTTCTTAAGCTCGATGCTCCGGATCCGGCCGTACCGGTGGAACAGCTCCTCCAGCTCCTACTCCCGCACGCCGGCCGGAAGGTTCCCCACATAGATCTGCCCGTCCCCGGACCCGGCCCGCGCGGCCTTCCGCTCCCAGCTTGACATACTGCCGCTTCCTGTCACGGGCCGCTCAAAGCTTTCTGGGATATCCCAGCCTAAGGGGATCTCATCTAAGGTGCAAGTCGGGGGAGAGAGTCTTGCCTGGGTCTCAGCAGTAGGTGGGCCGGTCTCGGCGGCACTGGTCTGGGCCCGGGTCGTCACAGCATTAACTTCGGCGGGACCCATGGGAGCGTATGCGGAGATAAGAGGTTCCAGGTCATTTCCAAGGAGGACATTAGCTGGTAAATCCCTCATGATCCCCACATTCACATGTCGAGCGCCCACTCCCCAATCCAAATGTATCCGGGCAACGGGTAGGCAAAACACAGCGCCTCCGGCTACTCTCATAGGCACTGTGTCTCCGGTGTGTTGGTTCTCAGACACCAAGTGCTTTTGGAGCAATGTCATGGTTGCACCGGTATCCCGCAGACCACTGACCTCCTTCCCGTTCACTTTGACGAGTTGCCGGTGTTGTTGTCGGTTATCCCGATGAGCTTGGACGAGGTCTGCCTCGTGCAGGACGCCCCAACATTCCTCCTCCTCTACGCAGTGGACAGCAGGCGGAGGGTTGCGCTGGTGGGTCTCCACCAAGACTGGGCCTGATTAGCGATATTCAGCGGGCACTACGGTCGTTTGTGCCCCAGCTGCTTGCACCCAAAACACCGGATGGGCGTTGAGTAGTCCGGGGAATTAGGCCGGGGCGGCTGAGGGTAGTTATTAGCTGGAGGGGGTGCTGCTGGTCGGTATTCCACTCTGGCAGGAGTCTTAACAATAGCACTGTCCAGTATACGGGCATCCGTGTACTCATCTGCCAGGCGGGCTGCTTCATGCAGGGTGGAGGGTTTATGGTCCCTTACCCACTCTCTGACGCCTGGGGTTAATTTCTCAAAACAATGTTCCAGCAGGAACACCTGCAGCATCTCTTCCCCGGATACGGCTTGACACCCCGCCATCCAGTGAGTGGCTGTGCGGTGTACTTTACATGCCCATTCGACGTAGGAATCCCCAGTTAGTTTGGCAGTGTCTCTGAACCGCCTCCTGTATGCCTCCGGTGTAACGGCATATCGGGAGAGCAAAGCTTCCTTTACAGCCATATAATCCCCGACCTCCTCATCAGGAATGGCCCGAAAATAGCTTTCCGGACAATATAGTAACCCAGTCTTCTGCGGGTACCTTGTGTAGCGCACATTGCCACTCAAAATCAGCAAGGTACCCATCAATCTCCCCTTCTGTTTCAATGAAGGATTTAAAAGCTGCAAACTGTACATTCCTTTTCTCCACCGGGCATGCTGGAACTGGAGCTGCTGCAGCACCGCTTTGGCATCGCAGGTTGGCATCTACAGCGTCCATGACCCGGCTGATGATCTCTGGAGACGGGTTGGGACCATAATGAGCCAGTCTGATTCTTACCGCCCGGTCAAAGCTTGCCTCTTTGGGGGTTCAATCAGCTGTGCTGGGCCCATTAGCTCCTTTATCCATTTCATGTAGCAGTACAATAATCTCCCCTTTTTTGAGATTACTGGCTTGTCTGCCTCTTTGTTCCAGTAGGTCTTTAAGGGTTGCTCTTTTCAGCCCTTGGTATTGTCTTTCCATTAATCTTGGATATAGTTGTCTCTCTGGGCGATGAGGGTCATCCTGTCACTAGCCACCAGTGTTACGGTACAAAGACCTATATGTCCCAGCATTTGGGTAGTGTTCGCTGGGCAGCCTGGATAGTAAGTCTGACGATCTTTACTAGCAGCATGTGTCCTTTGGTAAGTAATACATCTTTACTCAAATTGTGATGAAAATTAAGAACACTTTATTGAATCGGTTCAGCTTATTTAAGACCTTGCATAACACATTATAGGGAGTGGCTACCTTTAGCCAAACCCCCATCCCCCTCTGTGTCAATGGAGTAACTCTTAGAATCAGCTAATTACCTCTGTCTAATCGAATGGGGATAATCCGTGGGAACTTTTAGTCTCCTCCCCTCAACCTAATTCATTCTTGCACAGGTAGGGGAAGGGAGAACATGTCTCTCTGTCTCTCTCTGTCTCTCTCTGCCCCTGGTTCTGGGGCAGAGAAACCCTGTAGACAGGCCATATAGTTGGTGCCTGTATGTCTGACCTACTGCTGTGAATGTAAGATAACCTTTGCCCTCCAACCATCTGGCACCAGTGACTCACCGCTCATGCCACTCACACATCACATTGACTCTGATCTATTACCTGATACACGTTTAATACTTTATCTATACAGATGGATCTGTCACAGTCACTGCCTCCACTTCTTCTCCATCTATTTGCTGAGACTACCGTTTATTATTATAGTTTATTTGTAACACGCCAGCATATTCCATAGCGCTATACATAAGCTAATTTCCAGGCAAAGACGTATTCAATATTAATACATTCCCCAGACTGGGTGGGGCTGTCCTTGAGCTTAGAATCCGGTGTCCTTAGAACTTTTCCCAAAGCACTGATGCAAGATTGAGAACTCTCAGACATACAATCTAAAGGTTTTGTGTGTGGTGCAGGTAGGGTGTGAGAAGTGTGATTGGCTTCTTTAAACAGATGTGTTTTTAGTGAGGTTTTGAAGGTTTTGAGGCAGGCGGATAGTCTGGTGGAACGAGGCAAGGAGTTCCAGAGAATAGGGGCAGCACGAGAAAAGTCCTGAAGGAGTGAGAGGAGGTGACAAGAGTGGTAGAAAGAAGAAGGTAATTAGTAGAACAAATAGGGTGGGTGGGGGAGTATTTGGAGATGAGAGTAGAGATGTATGGGGGTGTGCTGTTGTTGAGGGCTTTGTAAATTAGATTCATGATTTTTAATTTTATTCTGGATGCTAAGGGAAGCCAGTGGAGTGATTGACAGAGAGGTGATGCCGACACTGAACATTGTGTACGGTAGATGAGTCTAGCGGATGCATTCATTATGAATTAAAGCGGGGAAAGACGGGTTATGGGCAGGCCAACAAGAAGTGAGTTGCAGTAGTTAAGACGAGAAATGACGAAAGAGTGTATTAGAATCTTAGTTGTGTCTTGTGTGAGGTAGTGGTATATTTTGGAAATGTTTTTTAGATGGAGAAGCCAAGTTGTAGTTAAAGACCGTATGTGTGGGATGAAAGAGAAGGTGGGGTCCAGTAGAACCCCAAGGCAATGGGCTTAGGAGGTGAGAGTGATGATGTGGTTGTTGACAGTGAGAGAGATGTGAGGAATTGAAGCTGTAGTAGAGGAAGAGTAGGAGTTATGTCCTTGAAATGTTGAGTTTGAGATGGTTGGTGGACATCTAGGAGGATATACTAGAGAGGCAGTTGGAAACACGTGTTAGAAGAGAGAGGATAGATCTGGTGATGAGGGGTAGATTTGAGTGTCATCTGCATTGAGATAGTACTGAAACCCAAAAGAGTTCATTAGGGTACCAAGCGAGGATGTATAGATGAAAAAGAGGAGGAGGCCTAGGACTGAATCTTGGGGTACACCAACAGACAGATGGTGAGGAGAAGAAGCGGTGCCAGGGAAGGAGACGCTAAATGTTGTTGGTTTTATGAGACCCACGAGAGGGCAGTACTATAATATTGTGTTATAATATTTACCATAATATTTATCTAATCTGAATAATATGTGCTATGTAATATCAGCTCTACATTAAAATTGGCACCATTAACAGTATTATTCCATGATTTGTAAATTGACTTCCATATTTTCAAACTTTTACAAAAATTAAAATGCACAGACTCAAAGGGCCTCTTTCAATTGCAAGATGGCTGGTTCCGGGATATAGGCCGTATGTCTGCGGGCCTACTGTGAGCCCGCAGTGCGCTCGAGATACGGTGCTATTCAACTGAACAAGCCAAAAACCGAGACCATAAACCATGCCCTCGTACGTAGCATTTCAGAGTGGGAACATGATCAATTAAGCAAGGTTGTAACTCCCAATTTAGAAACAGCCAAAAGAAAATGAGATTGTCATTATTACGGCAGTAAAACATGGAGGTTACATGTCAATCAATTAGGTTCCGGGGTCTGATATGCAATCAGATTTGCAAACCTGCACATTACAAAATAATAAAAATGAATGCCGATACTGTTCTAGTCTATGTGGGTGGCTTGATATTTATTAACTTATTGATTCCCAAGATCAATTTAACCCCGAATTGAAACATAAAAATATTTATTTTAATGCCGATTTGCAGACTTGAGACTGTTGTGCAATTAATTCTAATGTCTTTTGTCACTTTCCCCGTTTTTTACAGTGTAGTATTGATTTTTTATTAGCTTTTACTGTGCTATGGATATGTTTTTAAACCTTTTGTGGGTCCTCTATAGTACTCGTAGGATAATCTTCAACATTTACCATTTACGGGTGTGAAAACATTTGCGGGCTTGCTGAATCGGAGCAATTAAATAACGATTTGCAACTTTTAAGACCGTAACTCTTTCAGCCCTGAAAGATCAAAGGCTTGGACGGGCTGTAACTTGTGATGTTAACCATTGCAAGGAATCAGAAGCCGGAGCCCGTAAACAGGTCAGAGTCGGCAAAAAGACAAACAGCAAAATAACTTACGGGCTCCCTTATGGACACTCGCATCTTCCAAGGGCTCAAATGAATGAGGCCCAAAGTGTCCCAACATGAATACTATAATTCGGTCCTCACCAGCCAACCTATCAACAAGCTGTCACCATTTCAGTCTATCATGATGCCTCTGCCAGACACATCCACCATTACTGACAATATTCCTCTATTCTATCTCTATTTCAGTCTCTCCATTGGCTTCCCACAGTCTTTAGGATAAAATGATATATTGTGACAATTTCATACAAATCACTTAATATTAGTGATGTCCCGAACAGTTCGTCCGCAGACTATTCACAGTGATTTTGGCATGTTCGCGCTCGCAGCGGACGGCGAACATATGCGCTTTTTGGTTTGCCCCCTATTCTTTATCATTGAGGAAACATTGACCCTGCACCTCACAGTCAGCAGACACATTCCAGCCAATCAGCAGCATACACTCCCTTCCAGAGCCTTCCATCTGAAGGACAGCAACCCAAAAAGCCCTTTTTAGGGCTAGAACATCATTTATTTTATTTTATAACTTTTTTCTGTGTAATCTAATTGCATATGCCTGCCTGTCAGCGTGTGTGTGTGACAGGCTAACACCTAACAGCTTATATTGTGCTCAGTGAAAAAAAACAACACTTTTTTGACTGAAATAGATTGAATATCAGTTGCCTGCCTACAGGCGTGTGTGTGAAGCCTATTGCATCTACTCTGCCAACTTTTGCCAGTGCACATTGACACTCATATCTGGTGGCACCTTAGATTGCACGCGCAGTGCCCCAAATTTGAAGTAGGAGGACCGACCAAGCATCTTTTTCCATCTCCTGCTTCCAAAAATCAATGCCATATACACGTCCCCTAATAGTGGACGTAACAGGGATTAAACCGATAGGAATAGTACTACTTAACAGTACACACCTTATAATAACGCAGACAGAGGCAACACAGAGAGAGGAGTCTGAAGAAAAGAAGTCAGAGGAGGAAGGTGGCTTTGAGGAGGTGGAAGACAGCAGGCGTCCCAGGGGGCTTGTTGTCACCTTTCGGGGACTCTTGGTGGCTGGGTGGAGAAAGAGACCTTCAATGACATCAGCGAGGACAAGGAACGGGACATGGCTAGCTTGGTATCCAACCTTGTGCAAATGGGGAGTTTGCGGTTGTGCAAAGGGACTGTTTGCGGTTGTTTGCAGTGCATTAAACGGGGAGATTAGTCTGTTACTGTGAAGCGGGTGTAACCCTTACACTACCTGATCGATACAACATCATACCTGATGTTTTAAAGCATGTTATTCCAAACAATTTAGGAATGTTAGGTTATTTATGCCCTTAATGGCTTAAAACCAGACTCTGCATCAACTATTTAATTTTCCGTGGGAGTTTTGCCATGGATCCCCCTCCGGCATGCCACAGTCCAGGTGGTAGTCACCTTGAAACAACTTTCCCATCACTATTGTGGCCAGAAAGAGTCCCTGTGGGTTTTGAAATTCGCCTGCCCATTGAAGTCTAGGGTGGTTTGCCAATGTTCGCCCGTTCGCGAACATTTGATGAAGTTTGCGTCCGCTGTTCCGGATCCAATGCCACCCTCCACTTTATACGAGGAGCAATCCCCGACCAAATGATAACCACACCAGGAAACAAAACAATCAACCTATGAATGTCACACTTAATACTCATTACAAGATCCTGTAATGGCACCGACCCCAAATCATTACCTCCAAGATGAATCAACAAACCCCCTGGCGGGCCAAACACCCTAGCATAAGACACAACTTTACCCACTAGCTGGTGCCACCGCATACCCCTCACACCTAGCCATTTTATATCTAAAATTTCAGGCGGAAAACCAAGCTGAGTTCCAATCGCCTTAACCGCAGCCGTTCCTCTTGCCCAATAAATGAAGGAGTGTCCGAAGATCCACAATACAATGGGGAACCTAGAAAAAACAAACATATTAAACTAACAGATGAGGACGTTTGTACGTACGAAAACTCCTAGATTACCATCTATCAATCTTTTTCACTGTGTCCACATCCAAACCTAACCTTGCCGCCTCCGTGGTTGCCCCTATCCTAAAACAATGTGTACCAAACTGCCCGGGTTTGAGGTGCAACGCTGCAAGACAAGATTTGAACACAGTGAGAACTGGAATTTGGATAGACTAGTGCCATTCGAGTGGACCAAAAGTGACCCAGTCCCTTCTGGGCGGTAAGCTAAAAAGGTTTGCAACACCCTAACCGGACAACAACTACTATATGGAACTGCATATATAAAAACCTTCTTGCCTTTACCCAACTGATCGGTTTTAGATCGCCTAATATAAACAGAGATGACCTTACCCTCTATAACAACATCCGCCTTAAACAAACTCCCATGCACCGATCTAGATGCCGCCACTAACTCCGAAATACGAAGGGCCCCAAAGAAAGCTCACACAAATGCTGCCCTAAATAACAAAAACTCATCATGCGACACACAAATACCTTCCAATACCTTTACCAATTTTCCCAACAAGACAAACGAAACTGGCCTCCTCCTGTCGCCCAAATTCTTGCTCACCCCTTTGCGGATCCCTTTTAATGCCTGCCTTACCACAAAATTCTTAGTAAAATCCTCCAGCCCCCGAAACTTAAAATAAAATGTCAACGCTGACAAGACTTTTGAGCGGGCAGTAAAAGAAATACCATGAGCGTGCCTCTCTATAATTGCAACTCCCGGTGTCTATCGTCCGCTTCAAACTGCACCCATTCCCTCCATAATTTGCTATAAGCATTCCATGTACCCTGAGACAAAGATTTTTATGCCTGGTATGCAAGCTTCCATAGATCCTTGGGCATGGATGTCCTCTGTCCCTCCACAGCTGGTGGAATATCTGCCACTGAAATTGAGAGAGAGCATAAGCTATAACATTATACTCCCCAGGGATGTGTACTGCCCTGAAAAGTATGATAAGGAGCATGCCTGGTCCTGCTTGCGACTGACATTGACCTTGACCTGGATCTAGACCTCTGACGTCTCCTGGGGCTATGCCTGTCCTGCTCCCGTACTCCTGCCTGCGCCTGGCTGGCGAGTGACCTTCCCTCCCTCCCAGGGTTGCGTGTTGGACTGTATCTTCTCTGGGAAGACCTGTCAGTTCGGGTCCTTTCTGATTGCCGATCTCTCCTCTCACGGCTGCCTCTGCGCCCAGAACTGTCCATTAACGTCCCAGCTAACAGCTCCCCACCCCTCACCCCACCCATGCAAACAACACAAAATGGGGGAAAAACACAGAAAAGAGGAGAGAGACAATCCCCAACCCCCAAGCACGCCCCAACCAAAAGGCAAAGGGAGTACACTTGAGCCCCCCCCATCCCTGCTACTGTAACCATGCAACCAACTGCCCCCATGTGCAAGGGCCACAGAGAGCCAAGGGGGTTACTGATGGCCATAGAGGACTGCAGGGGACACATGGGCTGAGGGGGCCACAGGAACCGGCAGAGGGCCACAGGGTTCACAGGGGGCCATGAGGGTCTCTCCCATTTACATCCCATCTGCCTTGCTCCTCTTCCAGTCCTCATGTCCCCCGCTGTCCCCTGCGTCCCTACGCTGCTTCCACTGTCCATGTTCCGTCCATGCCTTCCCTTGGAGCCTCTCCCCTCCCTTCCTGAGTCCTTGCTCCTCACCCTTGTATTCCTGCGTTCAGACCGCACCCTACCTGGCAGTCTCTCAGTTGCCTTGCTCCTTTTCCATTCAGAGTAGTCCTCACAACCCTGCACTGTTTCACCACCTCAACCCTCCGCTGTACACATCCTCCAGCTCCCCCATCCCGGGCCCCACTCTTTATGTTGTTCCCCATCAGCCCTGGAAAACGGGAGTGGGGGGGCCTGCCCCTTTAAATCTCTGGGTCCTCCTTGCCCCTCCTTCATCTGCTGCACCTCCCCTCTGTATGTTCCCCTGCTGCCTGGTTCCCAGGGGCTGTCCTTCATCTTCCACCCCACCTCCTGCGCCCCCCGTTGCTTCCACCTCAGACCTGGCTCCCTGCCAGCAGCACAACACTCACCCACAATGCCGTCGGAAGGCCACCTTCTCCTCCTGCGCGACATCCTCACCACTGGACCACCTCTGGACTCCCTCTGCAGACCTGCTTGGGCTGGGCCATCTGCGTTGTCCACCGGGTTGCTGCTCCCTGCTGCTGCTGGCCTGCGGTCTCCGCCTTGGACTCCCTCTGCTGCCGGCAAGGTAAGACTTGGCTCCTCCTCCTATTCTCTCTCTGCCGCTTGTAAAAATATGGCTTATATACAGACAACTTTTAACAAGACTTCAATGTGTATTGTATAACTTATTATATACAACTGTAAGAAATCTAGTGTTAATCATTTGTTATTACAATTGTGTGTTTGTATCAAGGCATTATACCTCAGGTCTTTTTATTATTCCCACAAATATATATATATAGTATAGATGTGTATAAATTAGCTAGCTATATGTGTATGTAATTAGCTAAAATCCAAGTCTGTGTGTGGGAAAGGACAACAGGTGTGAGTAGCCCTGCTCAAAATAACTCAGAGAATCACAAATGTCTTATTTACAGTAAAAACAGCAAGTCTTAAGTGTACATTTGTAGACAGCTGAATACAAGACTCTAGGTGGGGGCATATGAGTGTAATGTTACCACCTGTATAGACACCAACAGTCTAATTTCAACTTATAGCCATGTATGACGTATAGAGAGGGTGGGTCATGAGCTACAATATGATATAAAAAGCCAATAATCTATGGAAGAGATGGCAACCAGTGGGCAACCAGCAGGCAACTAGCAGACAACCAGCAGAGGTACCGGTTGGCCCAGGTTGAAGGAGCTTTCATGCAGTCCAGAGAGAAGAGTGCCAGATGAGCCCAGCTGAGCAGATCCTGGTCCTGACCAAAGAGAAACCTGATGGAGGCTGAACTTCCAAAACTGACCACAAGTGGTATTATCCTGTATCTTTATATTACATAATGTAGAATTCATATCAGTATTATATTTGTAAATATCGTCTTAATACTTCTTGTCTGTTATCTGTTTTGTCTAAAACTCATTGTGTAACTGTATATTAATTTATGTAAAATATATCTTTTAATTATAAACTTATTCATATGTTCGTTTATTGATGTGTCCAAAAGAACTTATTACTTGTAGAAATTATACATTAATTATTTAGTTATTAGTTAATTTCTTACAGTTGGCGAGCCAGGCAGGAGGATATTAATGTAATAATCAAGCATATTAATAAGTATAATATTTTGCATAAATTAATGTACTATTTTCCTATTGTGGGTTGTAAAAACGTTTTTGTATGGTACGTTTGGCTGTGGTAGATTCAGGATTCTAAAGCAGATTTTGTTTATTCTTATATTTTTGCTTTTCTGCCCTTTTTAAATTGTATAGTTTTGTTATCCAATAATGGAAGGCTTAATGAAAAAGATTGCTAATATTGAAAACTCTGATGCAATAATTAGAGCTATGGTGAATACTTCTGACCCCTGGTCAAACGCCCAGAATCTAGTAGCATCAGATATTAATGACAAGAAATTGTCTAGATCAAAAGGGAAAACAATTTTAATATTTGCTGCACATTGGATTGCAGAACAATATAAACATTTATGTGTGCAGAAACAAGCTTTAAAGACTAAAGTGTGTGAGCTAACTACTGCTTTGGAAAACCTTACAGTCACTGCCACTACAGCATCGGCTTTGGGTTTAGATAATCAGAAGACACAGGAAGAAAATAAGCGACTACATAGAAAAAATAAGGAACTTGTGGCTAGATTGCTAGATGCAGAAAGTGCAATAAGATGTTTAACTTGTAGTAAAAATGACACTGATTATAGTCAATGTTTAGCAGAATGTAAAGAGACAGAGGTCCAGAAAGTGGACTGCAATGTTTTAGAGAAAAGTGAAGATGATTGTTTCAAAATGGCGCCAGTTTCTACTGAGCTCAAGAGAGGAGCACATGGGCAGGTCATTTCTGAAACTACTGTGAATAGATCTCTTTCTATTAGTGAAATTCAGACTTTGAGCAAAACATTTTGTTGTATTGATTTTCATGATGATCCTATTGAAATCATGATAAGAATTGAAAAGTTTTCAAAATGTAATGCACATTTAACTGGGACTGATACATTTGCTGTGATTATGGCTTCTTTAGATCAATCCTTAAAATCCAGTTTGTCTTCTGATGTTTTTGCAGAGCCTAGATCTAAAGAGCATTTGGTTAAAGAGATTTTAAATGTTCTGGGTTTAAATGAATTGGATCATCATTCTGTGTTTGGTAACTGTACTCAGAAGAGGGGAGAATCTATACAAGAGTATAGTGATAGATTATTCACTTTGTATAGACTCACACTCCCTTCTGATACTGAGGCTAATCAGAATGACCACATTTATAAGAAGGCCTTAATAAAAAGATGTCTGCCTGAAATTATAAATATTGTTGGGTTGACAGTATCTGCCAACAATCACTTCTTAAAAATGTTAAACTACCTAAAGAGAGCAGAGAGCTTTTTAAGAGAGAGAAATAGGAATAATGGCAACATTTGTGTAGTTAAGACCACCCCACCCCAAACAAATTTGGTTTCTAAGGCAAATAGTATTTCTTGCTATGCTTGTGGACAATTCGGTCATGTTTTCAAAAACTGTAAAAACATGCTAAATTTCACCCCTAATTCAAGCAAAAGGCCCAATAATAACAGATGGACACAGAAGATTGAAAATAGCCAGAATCACACCAGATGGACAGCAAATGGTAGAGCTAAAATAAATACAAATACTCCATTTATTCCATATCATGATCTGAAATCTCAAAATGAATTGCTCAAGGCTGAGAATTTTACACTAAAACAGGAAAGAGATGTGTTCAAGAAAAAATTAGAAGCTCTAAGATTAGAACTGAATCAGTGTAAATCAAACTATAGTACAGAAAATGATTTACTTATCAATCTTTCCTAAACTAACTGATTATCAAGTTTTATTTTTACAGGAAAACAGAAATGGGCAAATGAAAAAGGAAGGAAATGAGATCCTGTAAATGACCTTTCCTAATTTCTTCTACAGGTTTTTTCTAAATATATAATAGAGGACCTTTGCTTTTATTTTTTTATTTTTAAGGATAAGCCTCTATATATATATTTTTTTTTTATTATTATTATTTTTTAAATACAGTGTGGGTGGGACAAATTCTAAATTATAGTTTTTGTGTATTATTTTTACACAGATTTTAAAATGCCTTCACTGTCAGCTATCATTTTTTTTTTTGCTGAATAAATCTCACTTTTTTTTTTTAACTGTTGCCACGAGGACTGTACATGGAAGTGAGTATTTTAACTGTGATTTTTGAGAAGCAGTTATACACTCTTACTTTTGTTTTGTTTTTAAGCCTCATTCATTTTTTTTTGTAATGGCAGCAAGTGTTTAAAATATTTTTATACAGATTGCATGGTATCCTTTCTTTTGATGGTACTTTCAATCTGTCATCATAATAATGGGACTTATTTAAGAGAGCTCATTATTTGCAAATGAATTCGCTCTCTAAGTGGGGAATAAGAAATGGGACAGACAGTTTTTAAACTATAAAGGAATCATTCAATCTGGATTATTATTTTTTTATTATTATTTTTTTTTAAAACATTGTTTTTTTTCTGAAGGAGGTGTGGCACATAATGGAACCTCACCAAGTATTCATTTCGTTTCAGAACTAGTACATTCTGTAGCTACATGAATATAAATGTAAATATACAATACTGATATGAATATATTTAGTACTGCAAATAATACATTTAGTAGGATAACACCATTGGTCAGTTCTTTGTTTAGCTCTTGTTTTAATTTGTTTATCTCTGTTAGGGACACAAACAAATTTAGAATTAGATCACCCTAATTTAGGAATGGTTGATAGGTTGGGTTATTAAGATTTGTTATTTTTATTATCTTGTATCTCTTGCTATAAAAAGCCAGACTTGGGAGTAATATGGAGGTATTGAGACACGAGTGAGATGAACAACCATAGTGATTCCATTGAGATCCTGCTGCATGCTTTACGTGTAGTTGTGGGTCTTATAATTTCCTGAAGCTACAGAGAGATCCCGGTTTATCACACACATTTTCCATTTCCTGAGTGAATACTGAGTCACATTTAATGTTTTCACTAAAGTACCTAATAAGGTGCTACAATCACCTACACACTTTTTCTTTCCACAAGTGCTAACAATAAAGTGTCCTTTAATGAGTGGTTTCTTCAATACACAATATTAAAGACAACATAAGTCTTAAGCAAGCTAGCAAGCCAGCTAGGTGTAACATGAAGCTCTCAATAAGATCCAGCAAGGGTCGCATATAGGACATCATTGTGGAAGTAGGAAAGTGGCACACAGAAGTTGGTATGGACGTGTAAAACAGACTTGTGTCTTGTGAATGAAGCTACAGTAGTTATGAGAGGGTGATGTGATTTTCACACACAATAGCAGTGGAGTATAACTATTATAAAATGCATACTGTGAGTGCATAAATAATTAGTCCAAATTTGCCTCACAGAACCCTAAATTTAGTAGAAAGTATTGGTTGTTATGAGATCATTCCTGTCTCAGTGAACTGTATTACTTTGAAATATCATACACACAATAAGCCATATATGTTTGTATTATTTGAGAGAGCTCAATTTTTTTTTAAAAAATAATTTCACTCTCTAAGTGGGGACTGTAAAAATATGGCTTATATACAGACAACTTTTAACAAGACTTCAATGTGTATTGTATAACTTATTATATACAACTGTAAGAAATCTAGTGTTAATCATTTGTTATTACAATTGTGTGTTTGTATCAAGGCATTATACCTCAGGTCTTTTTATTATTCCCACAAATATATATATATAGTATAGATGTGTATAAATTAGCTAGCTATATGTGTATGTAATTAGCTAAAATCCAAGTCTGTGTGTGGGAAAGGACAACAGGTGTGAGTAGCCCTGCTCAAAATAACTCAGAGAATCACAAATGTCTTATTTACAGTAAAAACAGCAAGTCTTAAGTGTACATTTGTAGACAGCTGAATACAAGACTCTAGGTGGGGGCATATGAGTGTAATGTTACAAACTGTATAGACACCAACAGTCTAATTTCAACTTATAGCCATGTATGACGTATAGAGAGGGTGGGTCATGAGCTACAATATGATATAAAAAGCCAATAATCTATGGAAGAGATGGCAACCAGTGGGCAACCAGCAGGCAACTAGCAGACAACCAGCAGAGGTACCGGTTGGCCCAGGTTGAAGGAGCTTTCATGCAGTCCAGAGAGAAGAGTGCCAGATGAGCCCAGCTGAGCAGATCCTGGTCCTGACCAAAGAGAAACCTGATGGAGGCTGAACTTCCAAAACTGACCACAAGTGGTATTATCCTGTATCTTTATATTACATAATGTAGAATTCATATCAGTATTATATTTGTAAATATCGTCTTAATACTTCTTGTCTGTTATCTGTTTTGTCTAAAACTCATTGTGTAACTGTATATTAATTTATGTAAAATATATCTTTTAATTATAAACTTATTCATATGTTCGTTTATTGATTTGTCCAAAAGAACTTATTACTTGTAGAAATTATACATTAATTATTTAGTTATTAGTTAATTTCTTACACGCTGCTCCTCCTCCCACGCTCTCCGCCAGCACCAGACCCGCTCTCTCACTGCTCCATGGCCTTCCTGCTCGTCTTCCTTGCCCAACGTCCGCTGCTCCAACTCCCCGCCGTGCCTCAGCAACTTGGGCCCCGACTGCTCCATCCTGCTGCAGGGGCCCGCTCCCCCCACGCTAGTACTCACGGGTGCAGTTGATGGGGTGACTGTTGCTGCTCCCTTGGCTGCACCTGCCTTCTAGTCGTCCTTGTGACCACGCTGCCTTCTCTGTCCCGTGGCACCTCTTTAAAATCAAGGTCTTCACTAAGTAAAAACTTTGGTCAAAAACTATGTTATGTGCTTATATAGAGCCCTCTTCAATTGGCAAAATTGCAATTGAATGAGGACCTATATATCTTTAATGGCCGAGGGATTCATTTAAATGTGATTTGCCATTTCAATAGGGCTCTATATGCACAGAGCATATTTTTTTACTGAACTTTTTAGTTAGTGAAGACCTTGCTTTTGGATACAAGTTCACTAACTAAAAACTTCTGTAAAAAAAGATGCTCTGTGGTCATATTGAGCCCTATTCGATTGACCAAAACTCTATTGAATGAGTCCCCGACAATATAACAAATGCAGCAACCAAAGGCCCTCATTCAATTGCTATTTTGCCCAATTGAATAGGGCTCTAAATAAGCACATTAAGGGCCTCATTCAATTGCGATTTGGCCAATTGAATAGGGCTCTAAATAAGCACATAGCATATATTTTTTAAGTTTTTAGTTAGTGAAGACCTTGCTTTTGGATAGAAGTTCTCTAACCAAAAACTTCTTTAAAAAAATATGTTTATATTCTTATTTAGAGCCCTATTCAATTGGCCAAATTACAATTGAATGAGGGCCTTAGAGCCCTATTCAATTGGCCAAACTGCAATTGAATGAGGGCCAAAGTATGCAACATATGGTACACACAAAGTGGTACACACAAAACAGGATTGTAACAAACTCACACAAACACATAGGCCCTCATTCAATTGCAATTTGGCCAATTGAATAGGGGTCTAAATAAGCACATAACATATTTTTTTTAAATAAGTTTTTAGTTAGTAAAAATGTATTCAAAAGTAAGGTTTTCACTAACTAAAAACGCATTTAAAAAAATATGTTATGTGCTTATTTAGACCCCTAGAGCCTCATTTAATTCCAAGTTGCCCAATTGAAAAGGGCTCTATATAGGCACATACAAAACATTTTCACAGAACCTTTTAGTTACTGAACCTCTATCCAAAACCAAACTTTTCACTAACTAAAAAATGATGTCAAAAAAATATGTTATGTGCTTATATAGAGCCCTATTCAATTGCCAAAATTCTAATTGAATGAGGACCCTATTCAATTGGCCAAATCGCAATTGAATGAGGCCCATAGCAAACTAAATTAACTTTCTTATTCAATGTTTAACAACCTATAAGCCTTACAAAGAAGCCAATTGAATAAGGCTCTAAATAAGCACATAGCATATTTTTTTTTAAGAAGTTTTTAGTTAGTGAAAAGCTTCCTTTTGGATAGATGTTTACTAACTAAAAACTTCTTTAAAAAATATATGTTATGTGCTTATTTAGAGCCCTATTCAATTGGCCAAATTGCAATTGAATGAGGGCCTAAATAAGCATACCAAAAGGGGTGCGCACCAAAGAGGATTGTACAAAAACTCACACAAACACATAGCAAACTACATTTATATTCTTATTTAATGTTTAACAACCTATAAGCCTTAGAAAAAAGCCTAAATTAGCATACCAAAAGCGGTGCGCACCGAACAGGATTGTAGAAAAAGTCACACAAACACATAGCAAAGTAAATTAATATTCTTAATTAATGTTTAACAACCTATAAGCCTTAGAAAAAAGCCTAAATAAGCATACCAAAAGTGGTGTACACCAAACAGGATTTTAGAAAAACTCACACAAACACATAGCAAACTAAATTAATATTCTTATTTAATGTTTAAGAACGTATAAGCCTTACAAAGAAGCCTAAATAAGCATACCACTTTTGCTGCCCACCAAACAGGATTTTAGAAAAACTCACACAAACACATAGCAAACTAAATTAATATTCTTCTTTAATATTTAAGAATCTTTATCAACCTATAAGCCTTACAAAGAAGCCTAAATAAGTATACCGAAAGTGCTGGACAGAATATAGGATAATGCTAAAACCAGTGCAATCATATACAAAATAATTCACAACAAAATAATTACAGTATAAAAAAATTATGTATGCAATATAAAAATACATTTAAAGTATTTTGAAAAGGTTGCACAAAAAAATAAATAGCAGAAAAATTCACCATAACACATACAATACACAGAAATAATGTCATTTTTTAGTTAAGACAAATACATTCAAATCAAATAACATTTTCATTTTTATTTTACAACAGATACTGCGTCAAGACCATCGGACCAGGAGTTTCAACTGAGGACCAGACCAGCGGGCGAGGACTTTCAACAGAGGACTACACCATCGGACGAGGACTTTCAACACAGGACTACAGCATCGGACGAGGACTTTCAACACAGGACCAGACCATCGGACGAGGACTTTCAACAAAGGACTACACCATCGGACGAGGACTTTCAACAGAGGACCAGACGATTGCACGAGGACTTTCAACACAGGACCAGACCATCGGACGAAGGCTTTCAACACAGGACCAACAAAGATTCTGCTTGAAATCAAACTTCAACCAAGGTACAGTATAACAAGTAAAAAAATAGAAAAATAAATAAATATCTTAGCTTTGTATCGATGTCAACAGAAAATAAAATTAAAAAAAAAACACCAGTAACTATAACTTTGAAAAAAATATAACTAACACATTTTTCAGCTATCTCTTATTTGTCTTTTAGGGACAATAATCTTTAACAGTAAATACAAACTTCAATGTATCCAGAAAAAAAAAAGGCATACTCCAAAAAAGGCTCTAAACACAGACTCTATACAATTTCTCATTGGACATTTCCAGTCCTAGACCCTCATTGAATTGCCATTTGACAAATTGAATAGTGCTGTAAATAAGCACATAACATTTTTTTGCAAATAACTTTTTAGTTAGTGAAAAACTTGCTTTTGGACACATGTTTACTAAATAAAAACTTCTTTAAAAAATTATATGATTACCTTATTTAGACCTCTATTCAATTGAGCAAATTGAAATTGATTAAGTATAAAATGTAAACACACTGTTGATAACAATTTTTAATGAAAACAAACTTAACATTTCAAAATAAATTAAAGATACATTATTTTATTTTTACAGATTAACATGGCTGATAATGAGAGTAAACAAGAAAAGACGCCAAGCTAGAGAACGACGACAGAGAGCAGACAGCCAGCAGACACCGGAGAAGAAGGAAATTCGACGAGAAAAAGAACGCAAAAGAATTGCAAGCAAAAGACTGTCACCTGCAGAAATTAAAGATATGACAAAAAAAACGAACAAGCAAATAAAGCATTTACAACCTGTTGCTGAAACATCATATGAAATTTTACTTGAAAAAATACAAGACATACAAAAAAAGCAACGAAAAAAACAAAGCATTTAGAACCGGTTCATGAAACACTACATGACATTTTACCTCAAACAATACAACATATACCAAGATAAGCCACTAAAAAAACTAAGCATTTAGAACCTGTTGTTGAAACATTATATGACATTTCACCTGATGAATATGAAAGTCAAAATCCTATATGCTTTGCAAATTGTCCTTGTCCTACTCAAGTCTTTAGCAGTAGAGGTTCATAGTTGTGGGGACATGAATACTCAATGTCAGTTTTGTGAGGCTTATTATTTTAAACAGGAGAGACCCAGAGATGGCCAATTTATTAGTTGCTGTCAAAAAGGCAAGTTCAAACTTCCAGAAAGGAAAGAATGTCCTATCTATTTACAAAACATTATGACTGAACCTACTTTTCCAAACTGCAACAATTTTAAAACAAACATAAGATCCTACAATAGTGCCATATCCTTTGCATCTATGGGGGCAACATTAGCTACTAATGTACCAGGACATGGTCCTTACTGTTTTAAAGTCCAAGGACAAATTTATCATCGCACTTCCCATTTACATCCAGAGGAAGGAGATCAAAGAAAATTCGCTCAACTATATGTCCTAGATACAATGGAAGCTGTTGACCAACGTATGCAGATGGAAGAAAATAAAAAATGCTTACACAGTGTTTTTATAGAGCTAAATAACATTATGGACAACAATCCCTACAGTAAAGCTTATAAAAAATTGGCAGAAGTAGAAAATGAACAACTACTTCATGCACAAAGACATTAATTACCAATGCCGAAGGTAAATATGGTGCTTAAAAGAGACAGACATACTGATAAACGCCGTTATAACTTGCCAACATCAAATGAGGTTGCAATGGTGTTTCAGAATGATGAAGGAGAACCCCCATTTAAAAGAGACATTAGAATATATCTCAGAAATGAGGAGCAACCGTTCATTAATATGAGTATCTTAAGTCCAAATTTAGATCCAATGACATATCCCATCTTTTTCCCACACGGAGAAGCAGGTTGGCAACCAAAATTAACACTTCCCAGTTACCCAAATGCTAAAGCCAGAATCCGAAATGATGTTTCTATGCTTGAATTTAAAGTAGCTCAAATTGCCATTCGCAATGTATTTAATCCAATTATATGTGGTGGAAAACTAACCCAACAATGGATTATTGATTCTTATTTGCAAGTTGAGGCAAATAATTTAAACTTTATCAAATATCAACAAGATAAACTCTGTGTAGAACAATATTCTGGACTCATGGACTATGTTGCTGACGTGGCTACAAGCGGAGACATGACAGCTGGCAAAGCAATCATTTTACCATCTTCCTTTCAAGGATCTCCTCGAAATGATGCTATGGCTATTGTCACCAAATTTGGAAAACCTGATTTATTTCTGACATTTACATGTAATCCACAATGGCCAGAAATTACACAAAATCTACTTCTTGGACAAAGTGTTTCAGATCAACCAGATTTAGTAGCCAGAGTTTTTAAGATTAAATTAAATGAATTAATACGTGACTTCACTATAAATCAGTTATTTGGCAAATGTCTTGCTTATGTATATACCATTGAATTTCAAAAAAGAGGCCTTCCACATGCACATCATCTAATAATACTTCAAGAAAAAGATAAATTAGATACTTCGGACAAAGTGGATGCAGTCATTGTTGCTGAACTACCAGATCCAGAACTATATGGTAGACTATATGAGATTGTACCTTATTGCATGATTCATGGACCCTGTGGTGACCTTAATCCACAATCACCATGTATGGAAAATAATAAATGTTCCAAAGAATTTCCAAAAGATTATAGAGACAAAACCTATGCCAATTGTGATGGATATCCACTTTATAAAAGAAGAGAAGGAGATAGTGCCATTATTCGTGGAAAAAAGTGGACAATAGATATGTAGTACCCTACAATCCACATTTACTCGTGAAGTTCAACGCCCACATCAACGTAGAAGCCTGCACTTCCATCAAATCCATTAAATATGTCTACAAATATATTTACAAAGGCTACGATGCAGCTACTGTAGTCGTCAAAAGTGCAGACAACCCTGAATGTAGTGAGTTAGTACATGATGAACTTGCATCTCATGTAGATGCTCGCTATGTCAGTGCGCCAGAAGCTATGTGGCTGCTTTTAAAATTTGAAATGCATGATAGATCACATGCAGTATATAGATTAGCAGTACCTTTGCCACAAGACATTTAGTGTATTTCCATGCTGGAAATGAAATGAATGCATTGGCCCAAAGTGAAGATTGTCACACTACACTAACTGCATGGTTTGAATTAAATTCCACTGATTCAGAAGCAACACAATACTTATATATTGAAATTCCATATCACTATGTTTTTGTGAATGGATTATGGAGACCAAGAAAAAGCAGAGGCAATAAAATAATTCCAAGAATTTACACACTCACATAGTCAGTTGAACGTTTTTGCTTACGGATATTACTTTTAAATGTTCCTGGAGCACAAAGTTTTGAAAACTTAAGAACTGTTAATGACATTATATTTGAATCCTTCCATTTAGCTGCAAGACATAGAAACTTACTATCGGATGATACAGAATGGGAAAGGTGTTTAGAAGAAGCAGCACAATGTCAAATGCCACGACAGATGAGAGAACAATTTGCTTTTATTTGTATCTTCTCAAATGCTCCAAATACATTAGCTTTGTGGGAGACTTTTAAAAGTAATATGGCTGAAGACTTTATGCGACGATACAATGAACCCATTGAACACTTAAAAGCGTTAATGGAAATCCAAGAAGTATTTTTAACTCATGGATTAAGTTGTGCAAGTTTTAATTTGCCTGATCCAGGTCTTATAGATGACATAAACTTTGAAGACTATGACATTCAACTACAAGCAGAAAGAATAGAAGAAAGACTTGCAACTTTAAATACATTACAATTGCAAGCTTTTAATGCCATTAAAAATGCAATAGATGATGACATGGTGACAGAGCGTTATTTCTATCTTGATGGACCAGGCGGATCAGGAAAAACCTATCTGTATAATTTATTAATGAGTTCAGTACGAGCACAAGGTCAAATAGCATTGGCGTTTGCCACTACTGGAATTGCTGCACTTTTGTTAGAAGGTGGAAGAACTGTTCATAGTGGATTTAAACTGCCAGTGCCTATTTTAGAAACTTCTGTGTCAGATATTCGCATGACATCATTACAAGCAAAGAAATTGAACAAATGTAAATTAATTATAATAGATGAGGCCACAATGATGTCATGCTATGCCCTCCAATGTATTGACCGTTTGCTTTGTGAAGTCATGGATAATACTTTTCCATTTGGTGGAAAGGTAATGTTGTTAGGTGGCGATTTTAGACAAACATTACCTGTCATTGTACATGGAAATCGAACTGACATTATTGAAACATGTATAAAGTCAAGTATACTATGGAAACATTTTACCCATCTTCAACTGCAACAAAATATGAGATCAGAAGGCCAAACTGATTCAATGATTGGCTTATTAATATTGGAGAAGGCAGAACAGAAAAAATACCACATTTACCTGACGACACTGTAGAGATCCCACCTCATATGATTTGTCAACAAGATATTATATCCGCTATATTTCAAGGGAGCATAAATAACCAGGAATATTCCGAGCTTGCCAACCAAGTCATACTAACGTGTAAAAATAAGGATGCATCAATCCTCAATAATGAAATCTTTAAAAAAAATAATGCACCACAAAGAAATTATCACAGTGCTGATTTTGTACTTGCTGATGACAATGAAAGTCAGGCCAACTTTTCGACTGAATTCATAAACTCACTAACTCCTTCTGGAATGCCACCACATATTTTGCAGCTAAAGAAAGGTGCAATTATTATGTTACTGCGAAATATGAACCCCAAAAAAGGCCTATGCAATGGGACAAGATTAATTGTTCAACAATTAAAGGACTATTTTATAGGTGCTGAAATTTTAACTGGGACCCATAAAGTAGAGAGAGTTTTCATACCAAGAATAGATTTAGCACCAAGTGAAAGTAGTCTCCCTTTTATACTTCAAAGAAGACAATTTCCCATTATTATGGCATTTGCCATAATCATCAATAAATCACAATGTCAAACTTTCAAATCTGTGGGTATTTTCCTGGAAGAAACATATTTGCACATGGTCAATTGTACTTTGCGTTGTCACGGTGCAAAAATCCACAGGCTATTAAAGTTTACATTGAAAAGAATGAAAGTCAAGGTGATTTATTAGAAGATGGACGTATTTTTACTAAAAACATTGTCTACTATGAAGTACTATAACTTTTCAGTAAAGAAAGAAAACACAAGGAAAACAAATTCAAAAACATTCAAAAATAATAAACAAGAAACAATTTCAGTCATAATTTATGGAAAGACTCTTTATGGATGATTCGCCTCACAAAACACTTGCCTTGTAACTATATATGTGATAATTATGTTAAAATGTTAATTAATTATGTTACTGTTTCTAATGTTACAAGTTGGAAAACAATATTTTAATGCATTATTACAAAGTTCATGTTAACAGCTCAACCACGTTTTAAGACACAATGTAAATATTGTCTGTTATGTTAAGATTACTCCCTGTATTAAGGTTTATCGACAGTTCATGTGGTCAGGAAGCAATTTATTTAATTGGGTACATTTTAAAGAGAGTTTTTACTGTTTGCCTTTCTCTGCATTCAATGTATATTGAAGTTAACAATTATTTGGATAGAAATTGCATGTTAAAAAAACATTGCCTCAAGATTAAAATATTGATTACTTTAAAGTAAAACTGTTTTTACATTTAAATGTTAATACTTTTAATACAAAATTTTGTTAAAAAATGTATTCACTATGTTACTGCTTATAATGTTCAAACTTATACAAATGTTTTGTCAAGTTCCAAAGTTACACAAATAATAAAGTTAAAGTTTAAAAAAATATACTTTCAAGTTTCTTACTTACATATATTACAAAGTTCAGGTTAAAATTGTGTACGTTTCAACAAGGGTTTTTACTGTTTGCTTTCCTCGGGATTTCATGTATATTGAAGTTAACAATTCTTCACATACAAATTGCATGTTAACAAACCATTGCCTAAAGTTTACAATAATGATTACTTTCAAGTTCCACTATTCTTACATTCAAATGTTAATACAAAATGCTTTACAATTTATTGTTCACCAAGAGAACATTTTACAAAACTAAACATCTTTTAATATCACAATACAACTGTCACATATATATTAATAACTAAACAACTTTCCTAACATACACATCTCATTGCTGTCATTTTTTGACGGGCAAGTCGCTAGTATATATTTATATATATATATAGCACCTTCTCACTCACACTCCCCCCTTCTCTTTCGCTCCCCTTCTCTTTCTCTTCCTCCTTCCCTCTTTCTTTCTCCCTCTCTTTCTCAACCTCTCTTTCTCTCTCCCTCTTTCTCTCTCTCTCCCTCTCATTCCATCTCTCTTCCTCCCTTTTTCTCTCCCTCTATTTCTCTCCCCCTCTCTCTCTCTTTGTATCTCTCTCTGCTATCTCTCTTACCTTCTCCCTCTCTCTTCCCTTCTCTCTCTCTCTCCTTCTCTCTCTCTCTCTCCCCTGTCTCTTCCCCTCTCATTCTCTCTCCTTCTTTCTCTCTCCCCTCCCTCTCCCTATCCGTCTCTCCCCCTCACTCCAATTCCCTCTCTACCCTCCCCGGTTCACTCTCTCTTTCCCTCTCTCTTTATCTCTTTTTCTCAATCCATCTCTCTCTTCCTCTCCCCTCTCTTTCTCCCCCTCTATTTGTCTCCCTCTACCTCTCTTTCTTCCTTCTTTTTCTCCCGCCACTCTCTCTCCCTTTTTCTCCCTCTCTCTCTCTCTCTCTCTCCACCACTTTATCTCTTGCCACCCTCTCTCTCTCTCCTCTCTTCTCCCTTTCTTTCCATCTCTTTCCTGTTCTCTCTCCCTAATTTTCTCTCTCTCTCCCATCTTTCTCTCTCTCTCTCTCCCGCTCTCTCCACCACTTTATCTCTCGCCACCCTCTCTCTCCCCTCCCTTCTCTCTCTCCCCTCTCTCTCTCTCCTTTCTTCTCTCTATCCCCTCTCTTTCTCTATCCCCCCTCTTTCTCTCTCTCCCGCACTCTCCACCACTTTATCTCTCGCCACCCTCTCTCTCTCCTCCCTTCTCTCTTTCCCCTCTCTATCTCTCTCCCCCCTCTTTCTCTCTCTCCCCCCTCTTTCTCTCTCTCCTCTCCCCTTTGTCCCTGTGGCTCTGGAGGCTCCTCCCCCTGTTCATTTCTTCCCTTGATGGCTCCTCCCTTTGGCGGCTCCTCTTTTCCTCCACGGGACTTGTGTAGAGGAGAGAGTAAAGTCTGGGGATAAGAAAGGGGGGAACTGTGCATGAACGGGGCTGCAGCTGGGTTCATTTTTGCTGCCCCCAAGAAAGTACTGCCCCTCCCCGCCCTAACTACTCCACTGGTTGAGGGTGTCATACGTAAGTGGAATAACATGAGAGTCTTTAATTTTATTATTTTTATTTTACATTTAATGTATTCAAAAATATACTGCATTATGATTGGGTGGAGCATATCTCAATTTTGTTGATTTTAAAGAGAAACTTAATTTAATTGTTGGCTTTTTGGAAAGGTAAACACTTAAAAGGGGGATTGATCATATAAATATAAATATATATATATATATATATATATATATATATATATATATATATATATACATTGTGATTAAAAGTGTGTAGTTTAGAAAAAAACTCACATATTAAATAATTTTTACAGAAAATCTTAATTTTAGCAGACTGTTACTGCATAGAAGCTGTCATATCAGTAATTACCTTTTAATTGTATGAGGGGTTAATATAAAGGTGTCAAATTGTAAAGGTTGGTTTCATCCATCCAACGTGATAAAGAAATATCCATTACCTCCTCCATCCTCTCCATTATGCTTTTCTGGAATAAATACAATTAGCTAAGTACATCCTTTCAGCTACAAGCCAGTCGGAAGTGTGACTACAACCAACATGAAGCCCTCAGGTAAAAATAAAATCCAATAATATTAAGAGGTTTTCTCCATGTGGTTTGTAAAAGTAAGTTTTAATCGTCCTCTCAGAGCCGCTTTCACGTCTTTATTTTTTAAACTGTAAATTAGTGGGTTTAGCAAAGGAACTGCAGCTGTGTTAAATAGAGAGAACATCTTATTGGATTCTAAGGTGTCGATGGAGTTTGCTTTAAGATATTGGAAAATGAGACTTGCACAGAGAAGGACAACAGTGGTGAGGTGTGATGAACAAGTGTAGAAGGCTTTACGTCTTCCAGTGCCTGTTTGGATCCTTAAGATGGCGGCAATAATAAAAACATAAGAGACGACAGTGAGAAAACAGGGGCCAAGGATCGTAAACATTCCCTCGGTCATAATCAAGGACTTCAAAGTTGAGCTATCACTGCAAGAGAGTTTCAGAATCGGCACAATGTCACAAAAGAAATAGTTAATTATGTTGGATTTATAACACGTCAAGTGAACCAATAGGATGATATATGGTAAAAATTCAATGAAACCCAACACCCAAGACAAGATGGCCAACAATGCACAGATTTTATGTCTCATAATGACTGTATAACGTAAAGGGTTACAGATATCCACAAAACGATCGTAACCCATTGCGGCCAACAGCAACAACTCATCAGCTGCCAAGGATGCGAAGAAGTAAAATTGTGAAAAGCAACTATGAACGGAAACAGTGTTATCATAGGATGTAAGTCTGCGAGTTTCAATTCCACAAGGTGTTTTAGGGAAAGCACCATGGACACTGGACTCCAAACTCAAAGACAGGACCCTCCTTGTATTACTATGTGTTAATTTGTATGTATCTTTGTCTTGAACATATCCTATGTACAGCGCTACTGAATATGTTGGCGCGTTATAAATAAACGATAATAATAATAATATAAAACTAACAAGGGTATTATGCAGAGTGATTGTGGTGGAGGACATGTTCATTAGAGATAAATTTCCCAGGAATAAGTACATGGGAGTGTGCAGCTGACGATCCAAGCAGACAAGCTGAAGAATGGTTGTGTTGCCCCCAAGAATTGCAAGATAAAGGAGAAGGACTAGATAGTAGATTGGAGCTCGCATATTGGGGATGTCCGATATTCCTTCAAGAACAAAATGTCTCAGTTTTGTTTGATTAATCAGCTCCATATCCTCAGATGCATCTGAATGGTAAAAGAAAGAAAATCAAGGGGGTATATTTATTAAGCTGGGATACAATTGTGGTTTTATATACTCTCTGATTACCTTTGACAGACTCATATTACTGAAATCAAAGTCTTCATCAGAAATTAGTCTTTCAATTAGTGTCAACAATAATCAATTAATTATACTGACTTCCCCAACATATCATCTCATGCATCCATGTCCCACCTCAGCCCACCTATTATACAGGCTGATCCATCTTACCCACTACATATTACTTAACCTACATGTCTTTTCATGCATCCATGTCCCACCTCAATCCACATAATATTCAGGCTGCTCCATCTCACCCACAACATAGGACTTACCAAACATATCATCTCATGCATCCATGTCCCACCTCAGTCCACATAATATTCAGGCTGCTCCATCTCACCCACAACATAGGACTTACCCAACATATCATCTCATGCATCCATGTCCTACCACAGCCCACATAATATTTAGGCTGCTCCATCTCACCCACAACATTTATAGGAAAGTTTACAGGAAAGTTAATTTACCATTTTGTCACTAGCATCATTTATCAAGCTTAAAACCATTTCCAATGACTTTGATGAAAATGGGATGAAAAGTTGTTTAGACATCTAAATATTAACATATGTCCCACAAAGCTCTTAAGTCTCTCTCACCAGTCCCAATTTTACATGGTCCCAATTGTCCATCTGCTTCTTCTATCTCCTTGACAGACTCCACTCTCATTGTAGATAGCGTCTTAACTCTCAAATGTTTTACACAACAGACATCTCCTCTGTATCATCATCATCCTTCCATCCTTCTACCATAGCCCACTCTGTCCCATGGACATGAACATACATGCCATTGACAAGGATCCACCCTCTTTCCTGCTGCCCCATTTTATCAACTAACCTAAATATTTTTTATATGATGCCAAACTAATTGACAATTATGGACCATGAAGGGACATGAATATGGATCTGACTCAAGATGGATGAAAAAGACTGTAATCAAACAAAGGCTAGTCAAATATTACATTGCATTAAAGGGGGGTTTAGTCAATGGAGGGTTCCCTGGTGATCCAGTCGTTAGGATTCAGTGCTTTCACCCTGGGTTCGATTCCAGCCATGGAACCAAGAGGTCACACCACCCTGAGGGTTTGGCCTGGTCAGTGCTTGGATGGGAGACCATCTAGGAATACCAGGAGCTGTGTGCTGTAACCCACTGAAGAAGGAAATGGCAACCCACTCCATTATCTCTGCCATGAATACCAAGTGGATTAGCATGGTGTGTCATAGCCACAGAGAGTCACACATGACTGAACGATGCAAACAATAAAAATAGTCAATGGGGGCGAGGCCAACAACTGAAGATAGCAGACGTGTCTCCACAGAGCCCTCCAGCGAACTCAATACAAATTGGGGTTATTGTCCCAAAACTAGTCTTTTATTAGCTCCAAACTTATAATACTGAAAACAGTAGAGTGAGCTGATCGCAGGGATACCTGAAAGTAAGGGGATTACCCAAAAATACCAGCCACGAGATTGAGGCCTAGGCGGGGGGATCCTTGGCCACCAGTCTGTGCATTGTGTCTATTCCTGGGAAGCCTCCCTGGGAAGCCAACAACTCACCTGACACATTGGAGAATCCTCCTGCATCAAGCTTAGCTAGAGAGACCAGCCGGAGTGTGGGGGAAGAGGACTGACCCGCACCTGGGGAGCGCAGGGAGAAGACAACGGCACAAGAGAGGTGCCAAGTAAAAAGCAGAGGGGGATCTGGTGAGGGCTGTGCAGCCCGGTCTGGTGAGAGCCTGGGGTAGGCAATCAGAAGGGGTGAGGAAGCCAGGAAAGTGCTGTGTCGTGGAAGAAAAACATGGCGGCCAATAAGTGAGACATTTCCCACCAATAATCAAGGGCAGTCGCCATCTTCCAGCCCTATCGGGATAAAACAGCACGCCATCTTAAACACTGCATTTACCCCTCTACTATCAAAATACTACCCAATAACCCCATCTATGAGAATGCTCTGAGGGGCCTGGAAAGGGCTATGTCCAACTCCCCAGCACTAAAACAAGTGACAGGATAAAAATGTACAACATCTGCATTAAATCATGCAAATTATGAGCAACTTACTTCCCATTGATTTATCAAAGATACTGCACCCTTATAGGGTCAAGGAATGGCTTCCTGAAAGAAACAACTGTTTAGTGTGACACTCTGCAGTAAAACATTGTCTACATTTCTAGGGATTATCTACAGCATATGCATACAGAGCAGAGCTTGCAACAGTGGATACAGCCACAGGCAATAATACCACCTGGGGGTTTATAATGTTCAGTACTTGTCTATTTCCACAACCAAATGGATTATTATCCACAATCATAAAGCAGCACAATCTACTGATGGCTTAATAAGCTCTTCATGAATTATTCAAATTACCTGAGACACAGCAACCCCTACCTCAAGGCTCAGGGTCAGGTCAATCTGAGATCTTGGATAATGATGATAGCCCTGAAAAGACATCCCGGCACATGGGACTGTCTGACCGGCCTCTAGCCAAAATCGAAAGATTGCTGGTGGCACAAAATACAAAAGGCAGTAAGGGGGCTCAAGAAGACTTACACTCATTGGGTTGGTGAACACAGCTCCTGGAAGAGACCTTGGTTAGCATAGTAGAGACCTACGAACATGCCAGATTTGAAATTACCCAAAACTCCCCAAAACTTCAAGAACTGGAGGAAAAGATAGAGGACTTGGAGAATCGATTCAGAAGGTACAACATAAGGATGAGGGGAATGCCTAAGGCAGTCCTGGATCTGACATAATATATCAAAACAGTGATAAGTTTGCTTTTGCCCAAACATCCAGAAAAAAACTGAGAAATTGAGAGGGTTCATCGAGCACTTGGCTTGGCGGGAGACCTAAACCTGCCTAAATATGTAATCATTAGATTTGTTCAACAGAAAGCGAGAGATTTGGTCCTAACTGCTGCTGGAAAGGTTCCAGAGATGGAGCCATCATACAAGTGTATATGGACTTATCTCCTATGACGCTAATTAAAAGGAAAGCCATGAATGCCATCCAACATAAGGTTTCTTACCGATGGGGATTCCCCTTTGCCTTAAACTTTCAGCACAATAGTACAACTTACAGAGTGCAGTCGCCAGAGGAGGGTAAGAAATTATTGATACGTTTAAAGTTGCTGGCTGAAGAGCAACCAGATCAAATGCTACATCCCTTAAAACTGTCTAGACCGAGCCGGGTGTGACCTTAAATGGTCAGAAACAAATGCCAAAAGAAGAATTTCCAGCAATCCAAATGGAAGAGCGGCAACTCCAGAAGTTGTACAAATGTAAAATTTAGTTGGGTGGCCATCTCTCCTCAAAGTTGATGACAATAACATTCTTTTGGAGTTTCCTTATGTTACAAGACTTTGCAACACAATGCTATGAGACAGTGGCTTTGAGGAAGCATTTCCCAAGGAATTGCAATGTTATGGACCACAATTTGCTTCTACTGTGGATTCCGGTTGTTGTCTGGAACTCCGTAGCTTGGTGGTATACCTTTCAATTAATATTTTCATTCTATATAACTGTATATTTTGTGGAGCAGGTTGGAAATGTAAATCTCGCAGATGCAGCGGGGGTCGCGAACGGTGCCGATCGGGAGCGTCTTCAGTAAGGCAAGGGGTTAATGTGGGGATCCTGCAGGGGTCCCAATTTGACCCCTGCAGCAGGGGTTAATGTGTGCACATTGCAGGGGTCATGATGGGGAACCATGCATTATAGTGTTAATATGTGCACATTGCAGGGGTCATGATGGGGAACCATGCATTATAGTGTTAATAAGTGCACCCTGCAGGGGTCTCGATCGGACCCCTGCATTATAGGGGTGAAGTAGGGACACTGTAGGAACACTGCAGGGGTCCCAATCGGGTCAAGATCAGGTCTCCGGCAGCCAGCAGAGGGCTTAATTGGAGACGTTGCAAGGGTGGAAGTAAGCTGCGGTGTTTTTTAATTGTTTTGCGGGGATGGCGAAGGGGTGATCGGAGGATTTGAATAGGGTCTTAGGGTATTATACGACTGAATCTCTTGCAGCTGCGTGTGATCAAAGGCTTTCCCTGCAGTGAGCTGCGGCGGGGTGGCCACAAGGGAACGTAAGGCACCGGCTGCAAGCTGGCCGGAGCTGTCGGCCACAAGGGATTAGAATAGCATAGAAGCTTGCGGCCACCCCTTGCGGCCATGCAGCTCCTACGGCCATCATTAGAATGAGGCCCTTAGTGAGGTTTTGAGGCCGAGAAGACAATTGTAGATTGATGTATTGAGAAAGAAGGAAGGTGAAGCTTGTTACTTGACTGTTGGTCAAATGTTCTATCAATGTGGATGGTAAAGTAAGCAAAGGCATGGGGCAATAGATGTAGGGAGAGATGGGAACATGGAATGTCTTCTTCTGAATTGCTGTTATTGGTGGGTTTGAAACACAAGGTATCACAAGCACTGCACCAATATAGAAAGAAATGATGGTGAGGAACTGTCAAAATGACAAGCTATGTGGTGAAGCAACCTCTACTGGTGGTGTTGAAAGTGCAAGGAAGTAAAGTAAGTTGGGTAATCTTTTATTGGAGAGTGTTAATTTTATTTTTAAAGTGGTCAACAAGACCTTGGACTTTTGTGTTGAGAGAGTACATAAGGACTGGGAAGAGTAGCTAAAAGTAGAGAAGAGATTCTTGGGTTTGGATGGCTTCCTTGGACACTGTTAATGGATTGAACACAAACAAAAGAGACAATCTCCCCCTAATTTTACATAATAATTACTGAGCTTAAAAATGGGCAGAAATATAATACCAATTAGAAAAAATATTTTGAAAAACTTTATCTGCACTCAAAAATGCTGCACATTTAAAATAAGATACCAATTAGAAAAAAAGGGGAGCAAGTCTGCCACAAAAAATCAATCATCCTTCAAATTGATTATATAAATAAAACAATTATTCATGATCCTCAGGGGATTCCTCCTATCTGGAAAGCATAACCGAGGTTGGTACCCTAATTTCTGACTAATGTACCATATAAGAAAAGAAAGCAGGGATTCTCATATTCTCCTGGGCTATTACATCAAGTGGCAGACATCAAGCTCACATGTATGGGGTATCTCACATTAAAGTGCTACCACTTGTGCACAAAAAAAAGTTTTATTGATTGGGTGCTTAATTAATACCTAATTAAATAATAAAAATAGATGTTAGATATGAAGCAACACAGTATAGGTAATTGATTGGATGACTACAATAGGTTGACTACAATACTATTGGAGTTGAAAATTATAATACCAGGCTGTAGTGTAAATGTAAATGCAGCCTTTGATAAAATCACTTTCATTTGACAAAACGGCTGTCAGGCATTTTAGAGAGTCCAGAACTGTCTTATAAAAAGCTTGCATCCTCTAACAGTGACTAATCTGGATTACTATGTCCAATTATATAATTCATAGGTAATTCATCTGCCTCCATAAACTCATGGCTGATGAGGGAATCTATATCTGGTTTTAGACCACTTGCTCAGTAGGTTCAGAGCTTTCAATATTGGTTCAACATTCACAGATGGGTTTTATTTTCATGAAAACAAGGAAACGAATTAATGTATTTACATTTTATTGGATAAATCACATTATATCATGTAAGTATCAAATAGAAACAAACATACAGCTGAAAAAGTTAGAAATATAATATAGTTTCTATATATTTCTGTAAATATGCTCACAGGAACTTTATCTAAATAGAAATACAAATAATATTAAAGTTATCGCCTCAAAAAAGTTCCCAGAAATCTGTTGTGTAAAGGGTTTACCTTTGGCAGACAAATATAGCGGACAAAATGACACTGATACCTTGATATGGATGAGCCCCAATGGGCAATTATACATTCAAAGCAGGTTCATTTCTAATACTCTCTCTCAGATGTGGTATAAATTCTGTCCATGCTGGTTTAATCAATGGTTTTGGATAATTTCAGTTGTCTCCTCAGTGCTGACTTTACATCTTTATTTTTCAAGCTGTAAATCAGAGGGTTTAGCATTGGGACAATAGCCGTGTTAAAAAGAGCAAAAAGTTTGTTGGACTCCAAGCTGTCTATGGAAACTGGTCTTATGTATTGGCAGAAGAGAGTCGTATAGAGAAGAAGGACGACCGTGAGGTGTGAGGAACACGTGTAGAAGGCTTTACTCCTCCCAGTGCTGGAACGGATCTTCATGATGGTGCCAATGATGAAGACATAAGAGATAAATGTTAGAGAAGATGGAGTGAGAAGTGAAAGGAGCGTTCCTTCTAAGAGGATCAGCATCTCTAAAACAGAGGTGTCACTGCAGGAGAGTTTCATAACTGGTACTAGGTCACAGAAGAAATGGTTGATTATGTTGGATGCATAGCAGGAAAATCCTAACAATAGTACAAGATAAGGTGTGAAATCAACCAATGAGGCCAAGAAACAGACAACGACCAACAGGACACAGACTCTATATCTCATGATCATTGGATAATGTAATGGGTTACAGATGGCCACATACCGATCATAGCTCATCGCTGAGAGTAGGAATAGTTCATTGGCCAACAAGCATGAAAATATAAACATCTGGGACATGCAACCAAGAAAAGACACTGTGTTATCCCCAGTTATAAATGTCACAAGGGTAGATTGTAAAGTGACGGTGGTAGATGACATGTCAAGGATGGACAAGTTCCCCAAGAAGAAGTACATGGGAGTGTGCAGGTGAGGATCCAGACAGATAAGTAGAAGAATAGTCATGTTACCACCAATAATGATGAGATAAAGGAGGAGAACCAAAAGGAAAATTGGAGTCTGTAGCTCTGGGATGTCTGATATCCCTTTAAGGACAAAATAACTAAAAAAGGTCAGGTTCTTCTGGTCCATGTCTTCAGGGGTAAGGGGATGGGAAATAAATATAAAAGAAGTGGTTGATTATTTTTATTAAAAATGCTAAACAATTATTTTGGGGTACCTGCTAACTTTGCCCTTAATTATTTTGGCCAATATTATCATAGCAACTATTATTAACATCAAACTGACAGATACTATTAGATATGGAACTGGAAACCCACTGCCATGAATACCAAGTGGATCAGCATGGTGTGTTACAGTCCATAAGGTCACGGAGACACAAACAAACTACCAGATACTGTACAATTTGGTGCTTTGTGTGAACCAACACACACTTTGCACAAAGTCTCTAATGACACTCGTATTCTTGTCAATGTAAACAGGTCATCTTGTGATATGACAGTGAAGAGACAAGGAGGAGAATGGTGGGTTACTGGTGAAGTGCCTCATAGATCAGAATTAAGTTTAGTTTAATATTTGTATTAATGATATTACTAATGGGCTACAAGAGAGGACTTATGATTTATACTATTTACTGGAAACTTTGTAACAGGTTCTACACTCTCCAAAAATAAAGCAAATAAGAAATTGTTACAAAATGGCAGATAAGTCAAGTATATTTTATCTACAATAATGCTATGAAATACATAATGATGCCTTAGGACCCAAACATCTAATGTAGAAAATATAAATCTAATGAAAACTAAAGGGGGAAAATAATGTACAGGAATGTAAGTATGTCTAGATATATAGGACTATCATGAAAATATATTAAACTAAAGCATTTTATGGTGATATAATTGGCAGGTAAGATGGGTCTACTGGTTCATAACTTCCCTCCAAATCTGTGTTTCTTTGGAGAAGTGGATCCCACTTTTTTTCATGTTGTACAAACTAAATACAGATGTTCTCCAAGTGACTCAACCAACACATCTAATGCTTAGCAGACCTCACCCCACAACATCTCCATCTATGAGGACCCATGTCTGGGAGTTGCATTAGCTTTAATGCCACCATTGGCTACCTATAATACTGTATCACTGGCACAGAATATAATTCTAGTAAACAAAAGTAAATTTTAAGTGTCAACTGGTCTGGTCTTCAAAACAGTGGAATCGACTTACCAAAGGATGTTGTGGGTTATCTTCACATTTCACCCATCATGCCATAGGACCATAAGCCGATCTGTCTCTTTGTACATCTCGGTCAACATTGAACTTCCCCTACCATTTTTAGCTGAAAGAAATATTATGTAGACATTGTAATCTGACTTTGATCCAAGTTCAACGTAATATTGCCCAAATCATACCAATAAATATGGATTCTAATACTGAGTTTCCATTATGAGTTAAATGGCTTGATAATAAAATCATGTACACTTTGTGTTTCTAGAAATATGTTTTTATGCATGTTCAAGAAGCCAACACATAAATAATTCCGCCTCATTGAAGCAAAACTTATTTGAATTCACAGCTTTCTTCGATCAAATTAAGATGACCTGTACAAAAAGAGCTAACATGGAGTGTAAGTTATATCCCATCTATAGTGCTCAGTAATGATTGTCCTCACTTACCTGGGGCCAGTACAGTCATCCAGTGGTTTTCCATCACAGATCACTGTACAGGTTTTATAAGATTTCTTATGAGCCCCTAGAGGTATAACATACCTAGAGGTCTCATCTAGAGCTTGTGTCTTGAGATGGTGATTATCCAGAGACTAATCTTTCAGATAGTCTAAGATTAAAGCAATAGTGCACATTAAAGGAAAATCAAAACACTTTGTGCCTGTATTTGTTCTATGGACATGTTTTACTTGAGACAACAGAGGACCTATAAAAAAAAAAGCTGCAAAAAAGCTCACAATAGATTTTGGAAATTGAATTTAAGATTCAGGCCCTTGATTTATCTACACATTTGATGTAAATATACACCTACAGGGGCGTAAGAACTGGGGGGGATGGGGGGTCAAATCCCTTTCCAGATTAAATGAATAGGGGACACAAAAAATAGAAACATTAAACTTAATAATGTATTACCAGATTTGGCCACTAGAAGGCTCCAACACTATGGGGAAGCATGTTTTTGACCCATAAGTTATGTTTTTTGGGCTCCCACGCCCATGTATACATACATATGTATTTTTGTTACCTCAATGTGCATAACATTGTACAGAGGCACGGTACAAATCTATTACCAGACAAAATATTTAACAAACATGCATCCAAGGGATTACAGAGTCCCTGCCCTGAAGAACTTACAGTCTACTTATATGGGAAATATGTATACAGACACATTGTGGTAAGATGGTATCAGGCTGTTAATGAAGGCGAGAGAGAACACGTTTGTGAAGGGCCCTCCCTGGAAGGGGGCTTAATGATAGAAGGTATTTATATTATGTGCTGAGATGCCTCCCATCAGGGTTTCCTTTCAGGCTCCTAATAACAACCTGTATAAGACTCAACTCATAGATCCTGCAGCGCCAAGCGCTCTATATAACATTTTGCAGCTGTTTTAGTAGATGTGTCTAACATCATATCAAAACTAAAATATGTCTTAATCTATTAAAAAATGTGCTATTCCTGAGGGCCCAATGGTACAGTGACGATGTAGAGGAGGAGAAGGTGGGAACAGGTTATTGCTTGGAAAGTTGGTTCTTATAGGCACAAGCTACACTTTGGTTCTTTTAAGCACAGGAATCACATTGCCTTACAGACATAGTTTGCAGATTTGATCTTGCTGGCACAGGATGCACATTGGCTCTTACTGGCACAGGCTGCACATTGTCAATTACAGGTACAGCATGCAGATTGGCACTTGCAGTCACAACATGTAGATTGGCTCTTACAGGCACAGGATGTAGTTTGGCACTTACAGGCACAGCATGCAAATTGGCTCTTACTGAAAGGATGATGATTAGCACTTACAAACACAGCATGCAGATTGGCACTTACAGGCACAGACTGCAGATAGGGGGGGGGGGGCACGGGGGCTGCAGGGAAACCAAGGGTGGTGCAGGGGACTGTGGGGAGCTCAGGTGCCTGAAGAGGGCTCAGGGGGGCTGCTAGGAAACTGAAGGGGGCTGCAGGAGGGCTGCAGGGTTTAAAGGGGGCTGCGGCAGGCTATGTCAGGCTGCGCCAGCACTGCCCCCCCCCCCCAAGAGTAGGGCCTTAGTGCATTGCTCTGCTCCTGGTGTTAAGAGTTCCTGAGGTGGGACATTTGGAGAGAAGGGTAAGTTAGTGCTCCATGCCTACTTGTAAGTTCTTAACAAACAGCAATACTTCTCAACATTAATATCTAATTTATCTTCCAACCCTAACCATTTGTTCACCACATTTAACACTCTTCTACGCCCTCCTGCACCTTCTGCCCCCTCTTGTCTCACAGCTGAGGATTTTGCCAACTACTTTAAAGATACCTTCATAACAAATTCTCCTCACAACCCAGCTCACACACTTCCTCCTAACCAATAACACCCAGCCTTCAACCTTCCACATTTCCACAAACTCTATGGACTCTAACACTGTAACATAGGATGATGTCTCCAGTCTATTACCAAACTCTTGCTTTACAAACTGTCCTCTGGATCCTATTCGATCATATCTGCTCCCTCCCCTTTTTCCCACACTTATCCCAACACTTACATATCTATTTAATCTTTCCCTAAACCCAGGGAAACATCTCTAAAACATATAATTACACCCATTATTTTAAAAAAAACTTTTCTGATCCAGCAAATCGTCTAATTATTGTCCTATATCACTTCTTTCTCTGGCTTCAAAACTGCTTGAGCGGCTCTTTTATAATCACCTTATTTCCTCCAATTCGCTTTTGCAAACCTTCCAATCCGGTTTCTGACTCCGTCCCTCCACAAAAGTTACTACTGATTTGTTCACCCCCAATTCAAAGGGTAATTTCTCTGTTCTAATTTTCCTGGACCTCTCTGCTGCCTTAGACACAGTGGACCACCCTCTCCTAATCCAATGTCTCATTTTCTGGCACCGCTTCTTCACCTCAACCTCTGTATGTCCATGTACCCCAAGTTTCAATTTTGTCTAATGTTGGTTGCCTGGTGGTCCATTGCTGTGACCTGGGTTTGATTTTTGTCTGAAGCCGAGCAGGGTTGGGCCTGATCAGTACTTAGATGGGAGACCCCCTATGTATTCTGTGGCCCATTGGCATCTTTGCCATGAATACTAAGTGGATCAGCATGACCATGGACATAAAGATGGAATAATAACCTATTATATGCATGTTTTTCCAAAATTATTTACAAAAAAAAGTCTTGATTGCATAAGTATCCGCCCCTTTTGTTGTGATACATCTATATAATCTGTGATGGAACCAGTTGCGTGCAGGAGCTACATATTTAGTTGACTGGAGCCCACTTTCGGGCAATTAAATTGTCATAAGATAAATATACTTGCTTATAGAAAACCCAGGGTTGGTTAAAACCAAGAAGCGATGCAAGAAAGGCTGAGACACATCATCGGCTTTGCGTTAATTTGTAGAGTGACGTATTTTTGATAAAAACTTTTTTCTTCTATCACTAATATCTAGTCAAAGACCTATAAAAAAATTGTATCTTCTAAACCAGTGCAAAGCCCAAAAGGTGCATTCATTGGTTGGTCATCATCAGACCCATCAAACAATGTATTCAATCCTTACTTTAAGACAGATGTTTCATACAACACCATAATGCTCAAGAGTCTTTCCTTGTTGGATGGAGTAAACCATATAAAAATGCCCTTTTTTGAGTATATGTGTTGTTTTTTTAATTCCCATGGACCCTTAATAGTCCAGGTTCACTGTATCGTACATGTCTTAGTGGTCTACAAATATAGCCACATTAAATTCCCTCAACGTTGAAAATCAAAGCGCTTAATGTAGCCCGCAAGACTTACGGCTATTAAATTAGCCCCGTAAAGCAACGCCCAGCTGACTTGTGGGGTAGGGACGAGAAAACCCTATGGGACATGAGAATTCGATCTACGCGCCCGCAAGTCCTTTGTTCTTTCAAGCCTGGAACTGTTACGTTCCAATCACAATATTAAATTGCAACAAATTCACTGACGTTCAAGCCCGTAACCTGCAAATGGAGCCCAAAATCCTACGGATGCTAGAAAGGACCATCTAAAAGTCCTATCCGTACCTATATGAAAAGGGAAAGTGATGTTAGGTATTAAAATGAATAGCACAACATTCTCAAGCTCGCAAATCTGCAATATAAAATATTTGGGTCTCACATTGCACTTACGGGCTTCAAATTAAATGTGGCTAACAGTCTAAGTGTAGGTTTTTACATATCTATGACTCTGAGTCGAAAGTTACTACCGCCATCACCTACCACTTCTTGAGCGCTCAACATCCAATGGAATCACCACGTCCCCAACACTGAAGTTCTAGAACAGGCAGGAGTCATGGGCATTGAGGCCATGCTGTTGAAGACACAGTTGCGCTGGCCAGGACACATCTCTAGGATGGAGGAAGATATGCTGCCAAAGATTGTGCTATATGGTGAGCTCACCACTGGTAATCATGACAGAGGAGGACCGAAGAAGAGGTACAAGTACTCGTTGAAACAGTCCCTTGATGCCTGTAGCATTGACCATCATCGATGGACGGATTTAGCTTCAGACAGCAAGGCCTAGAGAAGTACCATTCACCAGGCTGTCTCCTCTTTCGAGAGCACGCAAAGGGCTGATCTTGAGGACAAAATGAGATGGAGGAAAAATCTTGTCACTGCAGCACCCAAACCAGAGTAAGCCTGCCCGTGCAACCACTGCGGTCAAGTCTGCCTGTCCTGCATTAGCCTCCTCAGCCACCAGAAAGCCCGTAGATGTGGAAAACATCCCTTTTAAATCGTGGTTCCTGAAGCCAAGCCAAACATATGGGGAATCTGGATTTTCAGTCATCAACCGGAACCGGATGCCTCTCTTGAAGGCATTTCGACACCCAGGTGGGGAGTAAAAATTGCTAAAGGAATTTTAGGTGGAGGCTGGCTCCTTGAATTTGGTATATGATGATGGTTATCTTATGAGATACCTTCTGGATTGTTACCGTGTTGTGAGGATAGGGCGTGTGTACTTCAATGAAGCCCTGAACTCTATAATTTAGCGTAAAAAAAAAAAGTCATAAAGATTGTGATCCACTGGAGAGGCCAGACAGATTGTGGTCCATTGGATAATAAACTGGCAACCAACTCCAGTAATCTTAATACCATTAATTACAGTTATTGATCAACTATTGAAGAACTTATCAATAGTTAAAATGTACATTATGGAAATCAATGGGACGAATAGAGAAGATTCACTATCTTTGTTATGAATGTTGCCTGGTTTATGTCTCCATGTTTGTGAAGAGTAGAAGCCATCATTTAAAGTGTGGATTTTGCCAATCATCATCAGCCCCCATCTAGAAACGAATCATATTTATGTAAATTATCTATATTTTAAAATGTTATATAGGCCTAATATACCCTACTGGATCGCTATCTTGTAGTGGTGAAGGAGATTGTGTACTTCAATTAAGCCATACGCTATACCATGTAGGGTCATCCATGATGGGCAAGTCATATCAGATAGATCAGACAAATTATGTTCCACTCCATTCCAGTCAAGGAACCAAGAGGTCACACCACCCTGAAGCCGTGCAGGATTCGGCCTGGTCATTACTTCGATGGGAGACCACCTAGGAATACTATCAGCTTTAAGCTGTGGCCCATTGGAGATGGAACGGGCAACCCACTCCAGTATGCATGACATGAATGTCAAGTGGATCAGCATGGTGTATTGCTGTCCATGAGGTCACGAAGAGTCGGCCACGACTGAGCGACACACTCAGCGACACCTTTAATGGGTCATTGAAACTTATACAATATCCCAATAAATAAATGGTTGGACCAGTAGTTCCCAAACCTTTTCTCAGGTTTCTCCAGACAGGTCGGGATTTCAATGTAACCAACGCGGAAATTAGTATTCAAAATGCCATGAAACCTCTAATTTTCTCACCAGTTGAAATCCCAACCTGTCTCGGGTGCCCTGAGGAAAGGTTTGGGAACCACAGGGTTAGACTATAGTGCTATGATGTCATCATTGATGTCTACAGATTATAATATGAGTTGAGAAATTATACTAAATATGATTTTATGTGTTCTGTATCTAAATTTTATATCGGGAGAATTAAATAACTAGAATGAAACAATGGAAAAGAGAATTAGGATATGAATGGCCATTCTCTGATTGGTTTAAGGCATTTGAGATAACTAGAAATGCTATGAAATGTATCTCTTTTAGAGAATTTTATTTGATCCAGAGATGGTATTTAGCTCTTGAGACAGTAACAAAAATGTATCCAGACAGGTATAGAGATAAAGGTTGGAGAGGATGTGAGAAAAGGGGTTCTTATCAACATATATGGTGGAAGTCATGGGTGTATAGAACGACAGATATGAGGCAGTCAACTAGATGTTTGGTTATTCAAATATTATTAGCAGAAAATGGTTAATAACAAAAAAATGGAATTGCCATCTTGGACATCGGTGGTGAAAGTTGTAGACAGATTGAGAGAGATTTTCAAGAAATATAAAATAATAAAAAGATTGCTTTAAAAAGGAGCACGGGGGATAGATTTATGAATCAAAGTTACAATTATTTATGAAAAATTATCGTTGCCTCTATTGCAATCTATTGATAATTTTAGAGAGTATATTAGATTATGTGTGAATTGTCTGATAGTACATATTGTACTTATTGTATTGTTTTTCCAAATGGAAAAAAAAAAATGATATTATTACTATGGCCATTTTAATTATTATTTTGACAAATATTCAATTCAATCAAGGGGTGACAAAGTCAAAATAAGATTTTGCATGACCATCCATCTGAGCTTGTTCATGTTTGCATCGCTCAGTCGTGTCTGACTCTCCACGACCACATGCCATTCTGATCCACTTCGTATTCATCACAGGGATACTGGAATGAGTTGCCATTTCTTTCACAGCATATAGCTCCTGGTATTCCTAGGTGGTCTCCCATCCAAGTATTGACAAGGCTCAACTCTGCATGGCTTCAAGGTGGTGTGACCTCTTGGTTCCCTGGCTAGAATCGAACCCAGGTCGTAGCGGTGACTGAAAAACCTAACCACTAGATCACCAGGGAGCCCACCAAAAAATGCTCTAAATTCCACACTCGCAATGAGCCATAAACTGCTGCGCTCCGCCATCCCATCTACTGCCGCTATTTATAGAAATCTTGCTACAATGTAATGATTTAACTAATCCTCCACATGGAAATATTCTGTTAACACTTGCCAATTCAGAATAATAAAAAAAAAGTTATTATATATGTTATTCGAATACAGAGCAAAACAATGTAAGAAATGTGAATAAAGATAAAAAAATATATATATAATACAAATGTTCTTTCTTAACGTTACACCGTTTGCCCCAATTATTGATACAAATGTTTTAAAAAGTTTTTGGATTAAAGTATTAAGTTCAAATTATTTTAATAAATTTCAGCATGCACATACATTATATGTGGAGAGAAAAATTAAATATATATGTTTTATAAGTAAGAACCAGTCATCATATATTTTAAATATTTTTTTGAAGAATATCACCCGATAATCAGTAAAATGGTTTTGTAACAGAACACAAAATAAAGAAAAAAAAAAATATATATATATATATATGTAATTACACATATGCTGTATATAATCATACTGTGGTGGAATTTCCATGCTGGTTTCTGCTAAGTTCTATATATGAGAGAAGATATTGAATCCAATGGAAACTACACTAAAAATGTGACAACAACATTTTTCATTGCTTTCAATAAGACTAAAAAAATTCCCATTAGGTTACAAGGGTACATCCTACTTAGAAAACAAATGAATTAATCTATTTTCATTTGGAGTTCATGGAAGCTGTTTAATATTTATGTAGCCATAAATATTTTAAACATCTATTTTTTTCCCAATATAAAATGGGTAAAAATATAATATAATATCAGAGTCACTATAAGAGCCTCCCATCATTTTCATGCTTTCTATCTCTCTGACTTTCAGATATATTTATAATATTTCTATTTATTTTATCATCAAATATATTTATTATACTTTACTTTATATTTTATTTTTTTTCATCATCAGATATATTTATTATATTTTATTTTTTAAGCATCAAATATATTTACAATATATTTTTTTGTCAATAGATATATTTATTATATTTTATTTTTTAGCATCAAATATATTCATTATATATATATTTTTTATCACCAGATATATTATTTTTTTTTAGCATCAGATTTGTTTTATATTTAATTTTTTTAGCATCAAATATATTTCATATATACTTTTTATCAAAAGATATATTTATTATATTTTTTATTATCAAATATATATATATATATATTTTATTAACAGATATATTTGTTAAATGTAATATTTTTTATCATCAGATATATTTATTATATTTGATGTTTTTTTTCATCAAATACATTTATTATATATTTTTTTATCAACATATTTATTTATTATATATATTTTTTTTCATCATCATATATATTTCCTGAACTTTCTATCTCTCTTTATATTATTCTTTATTTTTTATCAACAAAGCATAAAAACACAAGTTGCATTTTATAATTAAAATATGAATTTACAACTATATAATTATAGGATTAAAATATCTTCACATATAAATACTTTGTCCAAACACAAGCCTACTATCATTACTTATAGTATGATATATTGATAACTAATTATGTTAACTAATTTTTAATTATTTATTTTATGTCATATTATGTTTAATTATTGTAATTTATAAAATATTTTTTTATTATACATAGGTACTGTATTTATATTTTTTATCTAATGTATATAAGATTAATATTCATACAACTTTGTATTAGTTAAAAAATAATATCAATGATAGTTTTCTTAATTTAATTTTCATTTTAAATACTTAGATAATTATTTACTACATTACAGATTTATCTCTTTATTAAATTTATTTTATTAAGATATTAGCTATATCAGCTAGAACATTACCATTATAATTATTTTACACAATTATAAAAATTATTACTCAATTTAAATTTAAGTTTTTGTAGTTATTTATGTATTTAAACTATAAATGTTATAATGTTTATTTTTATTATGTATATTATTAATATATTTATTATAGTTTATTTTAGCATCAAGTATATGTATTCTATATATATTTCTATTTTATACTTTATTTTTTTAACAACAGATATATTTATTATATTTAATTTTTAATTGTAATATCAATATTTTTGTAATGTTACTTAAAATTATTATTATTATACTATTATATAAAATGTATAATTATAAATAAAAAATATATGAATTTGCATAACATCATTTACATAAAGTAATGATACTACAATATTACTACTACTACTAGTACTAATAATAATAATAATAATACTAATTATTATTATTTTATATAAATTATAATAGTCAAATTAACATATTTTTAACTTAAAAGTCTAAATTATTATTGTTTAATCTGTAACATTAAATAGGTTACATTGTAATTATAATATGTTTTACAATAAAGAAAATATATAAAAGCACACTAGTGATTTTATTATAGTATGACATTGACATTCTAAAATAACCAAAATAATAATTTGTATGCTTGGTTTATTACAAATAAGTCGTTATAAGTCTATTGTAAGGAATCATACAAGACTTAAATCTCCCAGGGACTTTCTAGCTAATTAAATCTAGAAAGTACCCAAGAGGTATAATTGTTTACTTCAATGAGGATTCATTGTTTATTAACACTATATCATATTAAATATAATAAATGTATTTATCATTGAGTAAAATTATATATGTGTCATTTATAAAATATATAGAATTAATGTAATAAAAAATACATTCAGACAAAAATAATTTACATAAAATAATTTATTAAAACAAGAACCTATGGCTTAAATAGATTTATAATTATAATTGTTTCATAATTCTAATAACTTACATATTAATGTGTCATTAAAATAATGGATTAATAAAATCTAAGTAATAAAAACATTTAGTTTATGTTCTATATTTTTATTTTTTTATTTTATTAAATTATCATATAATAAATTCCTATTTCTTGTTCCCTAATATACCTAACTCGTCACTGAAATTATTCTATAATTTATGTAACACCATTTAATTTTAACCTATACCCACTTCTATTATTACATAAAATTCCACACAATAATAACTATTACTCCATATAAACTGCACATTAAGGACCATGGTGGTCTCATTTTTAAGATTTGCTATGCGCAAAAAACGGGAAAAAAAAGCAGAAAAAATATATAGTGAAGTACTTTTAGATTGTTTTAATACATGCATAAATATTATACTTACAAAACATGAAAAAAACTATTATCTATATTATAATAAAATTAGTCAATTATTTATCATACAACATATTAAGAACCTCTTTTTTTAATGTATTTATTATGACAGGTAATTACATTTACCTTTAAATAACCTTTGATTAATCTCATATCCAGTGGCTATAAGGTCTATTTATCTTAACCAGACATTTGTGCACTGTCAGAGATTGTGGAGATGTTTCTGCGGTTTTTATATTATGTAAGTACAATCCCTTCACAAAGGATAGCTTAAGCAGATGCTAGTTACCAATTTCTCCCACTTAATTTATTGAGATTTAGGACAAGTTACCGGGTAACAGGATGCAGAAAATAATTTCCGATAATGAAACACACCATACATATGTGTACCACACAGAGCATAAACTTTATTTTGCAGGTCACATATCTATATATATAAGTCACCAATCACATTCAGCACCCTCCTTGGGTAAACATACATTTTACATCTTAAGCACCTTTTTAACTATGCCATTTGGCCAGGGCTGGCTCAGTGGACTTGGGCCATCATGTCTCCTCTTCCCCCTAGGTGCCAAGGAGTCTAGGGCCTGGTTATCCGTTATCTCCGGCAGGTTCTTGGGCATAGCATGGAGTTGTACTGTAACTGGTGGAGACATAGGGCCCCATTAAATTCATTGAGTTTGAGTTCCCGAAGCCCGTAAGGGAGCCCGCAAAAGTGATGGCTATTAAATTGGCCTCTTTTAGCTACCCACAAACGATCTGCGGGTTACAGGCAGAAAAAGTCTTATGGGCTGTCAAAATCTGAACTCTGTTACAGCTAAGCCTTTTATCTTTCAATACCGCAAATGTTACAATCGCAAATCGCTATTAAATTGCTACAAGTCCTCAAGCCCGCAACTGTTTTCACACCCGTAAATGGCAAATGTAGCCAAAAATCCCACCGGTAATAGAGAGGACCCGTAAGTCGGTTAAACTCCAGTCCGTAGCACTGTTAAAGCAAATATAAATACACTACTGTATTTTAAATTATGGGGAAACCTATAAAAGGTATTACAAGTAATAGCAGAACATTTTCAGGCTCTCAAACCTGCAATAAAAAAATATATATTTTCTGTGTTATATCAATCTCAGCAATCAATGTGTTAATACATATAATAGAACTCGCATGGACTAGAATATTTATTGATTTTTTCATATTGCATTATTTTTGGAATGCGGCTCAATTGCAACTCGGACTTCAAAACCGTAAGTGATTGAAATGTAACCTTTAGTGAAGTAATGATGATGGTCTCTTTTACTAATGGCTCCCTCTAAACCCATAAATATGGGTTTGAATAATTTATCATGTTCATGCCCGGAAATGCTATGAGCCGCAGCATGGTTTATGGATTTGGATTGTGGCCATGTCCTTGCTGGCTTTTCTAATTTAATCGCTCTGTAACTCCAGCAAATTTCAAGCATGCAGCCATACGATCTGTGCAAAGGCCACTGTGGGCCCATAGTGTCTGAGCGAGGGATCTGTGTCTTTACCCCACTATGAGCTCAAGAATGACCAGGACTGTCGCCTGGGACTGGGAGTGAACAATATATTTATAATGGCCCAGTGTAATAGTTACACCCTGGAACAACTGTAACCATGGTATGCTCATATGACTGGGTGGAATGGGCTTTTGGAGGCCCAGGGTAGATAACCAGGCCCAAGGCCCAACATTACACAACAACAAAGTGGCAAAAGTGTCATAGTCCCTCATTGTGAGTCTCCTTGCGATTGCAATAGCCCTTGGGTTTAAACCCATATGGGCTAGTGTCCATTCATAGCCAATGAGTCTGGGGGGGGGGGGGGGTCATAACAACTACCCCCTCTTCCAGTCAGTAAAGCCTAGGAGGTGATACTGTTAGATGGTCCCCTAGCTACAACTCTGACATGTCCTCTTGGCGAGAAAGTCCATTGACATTCTAGTCGATTTTTCCTTGCTGTTGCTGGATGGCAAAATTAAAGGATTGACGCTATAGATTCCAACAAAGCTATCGTCCATTGTATGCAGCCTCCTGGGAAAACCAACACAAGGGGTTGTGGTCAGTGACTATTGTATATTCTCTTCGATAAAGATAATGCCGGAGCTTCTTCCACCATCCTTGGCATCTTCTTGAGAGTTAGGTCTATGAGGGGTAGTTTGGGGGATAGGTCAGGTGGCTACCCATTCTATCTTCGCTGGTTCAGGTCTAATCTGACGGCTACCTATCCAGTGCTCAGGTACTGTACCTCTGCATATGCCCACTGACACTTATTCCAGGCGGGTAGTAGGTGCAGCACCCCTGACTGCATCTAAATTAAGTCTAATGTGATGGAGGTGTTCTTTCCATGAGGTGATGTAAATGGCTATATCATCCAGGTATGACTGGGCCAAGATCTGTTGACCTTGCAGTAGCTGATATTCCAGTCTCTGGAATATTGATAAACGAAAAGAAAGGGGGGGGGGGGGGTTAGGAGAAAGTGCACCACTATCTTGTGCAGATTATTCAAAAGGTAAGCTATTGGATACACAATATGTGCAACTAGAATAATTGGACTCTCACCTTGAATACCCTCAAAAAATATGAGGTATATAAAAGAATTGGTGTTCTTGGCGTTCTCTGGTGGCATGGTCATCAACTGTTGTTTTTAGATGTGGACAAAAGTAATTAAATAAATAGTAACGGTGATTAGTGGAAAAAGATAGCCTCACAGGGTAACTTTATACCAGTGTTCAAGAAGTTAATGATGAAGGAGTTTGAGAATATCTGTTCTAAAAAAACAAGTCAAGAACCCCAACCCTAAATATAAAGAAAAGAAAGAATTAGAAACACTTAAGAATGATAATACAATTGTCATCCTGCAAGCAGATAAGGGAGGTGGTATTGTCATCCAAAATAGATAAGATTATAATAAAGAAGCTAATAATCTGATCAATGACAATACCAACTCCTTGACCATGATCCCACTTAGACTTTCCAGAGGTAATACGAGAATATTGGAGCCAAAAAAATGGTATACTTAACAAAAAAGAACTGTTTTTCTTGGAAGTTCCATTCCCCAAACGTGCAATTATCTGCCACCTCCCAAAGATCCATAAAAAGCAGATAAATCCACCAGGTCGACCGATAGTCTAGGGAATTGGCTCACTCACTGAAAAGCTGTACGTTGATTATTTTTAAGCACCTCTAGTCCTAAATCTTAGATCATACATTAGGGATACTCCCCGCTTATTGGAAACTATGGCATCCATCAAGTGGAACAGAACGTATAGATGTGACATCACTGTATACATCCATCCCCCATGATTTGGGAGCAGGAGCATCAAAGAGATTCCATTTGAATTCAGTTTGGATGCCATTCTATTCATCTTTAGACATAATTATTTTTTGTTTGAGGGTAAATATTTTCTACATAAAACTGGAACAGTAATAGGATCCACATTTGCCCCCAGCCTCACTAACTTGTACATGGGCCTGTGGGGGAAGACTTCTTTATGTGAGAAAACAGTCCTTACAAATCCAATATCATTTACTGGAAGAGGTTCATTGATGATGTTGTTGTTATCTGGGAAGAGAAAGTGGAAGGGGACTATAACTCTTTTTTTTTAAATATGTAAACAATAATAACATGAACCTTTAATTCACGATGAACTACAACAACATGTCCATTCCTTTCCTTGATGTTATCCTTGAAGGGGGAGAGGATAACATTATCTCCTAATTGTATGTGAAACCTATGACACGAACAGATACCGAAATGCCACCAGCGGCCATGATCCCTGATGGATCAGAAACATTCCATCAGGACAATTCTGAAGAGTTCATAGGAACTGCACAGACACAGATGATTATGACCGTGAAAGTGGGATTCTTGTTAAGAAATTTCTGGAAAAAGGTTACTAGGCCCACACGGTCAAGAAAGCACAATATGCTGCCCGAGAACTCAATAGGACGGATCTTATCAAAAAGAAAGTCAAACACACTGACACACAATCTACTAACCAGTGTAGATTCCTCACTAAATACAATAGAGCTGTACAATCCATTAGAACTGGTTTACGTAAATTCTGACCTATACTCTTAGATGATCCAGTCCTTAAACAGATCCTAACCAATAGACCTACAGTTACCTTTAAGAAGAATCGAAACCTAAAAAACATACTGGCACCAAGCGAACTACGTTCACATGTTACACACACCAGTGTACTTATTTGCTTGTCAGTGGGTACTTTCCAATGTGGAACAAAAGCTTGTAGCACGTGCCCCCATTTAAAGAGAAAAGAAAAAAACAAGATTTACTCAAAACTTCAAAATCCGGGACCTTACTAATTGTAAGACGGAGTTCGTTGTGTATGTCATCACGTGTTCTTGTGGCCTGCAGTATGTAGGGAGGACCACTAAATCACTCAAGACATGCTTCAGGGAACATCTTTACAACGTCAACAAAGGCTACCTCAAAAATGGGTTCTCGGCACATATGAATATAAGGCACAACAAAGACACCAAAGGAGTGACAGTTCAGGCTGTAGAACGGATCAAAAATCAAAAGAGAGGTGGAAATTGAACTCTAAGACTAAGACAAGCTGAAACCAGATCTACAAACTTGGAACACTGGAACCACACAACTTTTCATACTGAACATTCCCTACCCAGCAGCAGTTTGTATCTTATGCTAGCATATATATTTCAGGTTCGGTAAGGGGGCCATACACTTATCAGCTTTTCGGGTTTTATTGGACATGAACCCATAGGCCCTTTTTGTATTTACAAAAAAATATTTTTTTCAAGATACTGTTATTACTTTTATTATTTTTTATATATATATATATATATATATATATATATATATATATATATATATATATATATTTATATATATATTTTTTTTTCTTCCTCTTACTATGCTAGTCACCATTAGTATACTTCTAGCTTTCTTTTCCATTTTCCCTACAGGTATAATCACCCCTTGGTAGATATTTTTATACAGATATTGTTTATCATACATGTACATATATATATATTTTGAAATATATATACATATATATATTCCCTACCGATATTAATATCCATCGGTAAGTATATCTATACCAATATTGGTTATTATCTATGTACATATATATATATTTTTATTTCTTAACCATTCTAGCTCATATTCAAATCTACACATTTTTCATTTTTTATTTAATCTGGTTAACCCAATTAACTTCTACATGGGCTTCATTAATTCTATTTTGTCATCATGCCCATGATTCAACTCCTATATCCTACATTTATTTTATCCCTTGGAGGACTATCCTCCGTATAATAATTACAGCAACCAATTAGATCATTGTATCCCTTTTCTTTAACTGTATAGTGTTTTGGAGTTTATAATTTCATACCAATGGTTGTTGTTCCCATTATACACATATTTTCATATTAATTTTCACCCTTTTTAGTGGCCAGATAATACATAGATACTTATATTGCCCTGTGATAGCAGTTACACGCATTAAGTTAGTCTGTCTAATCTACCTAGCAACTGATAATGCACATTAGTCTGTCTAATCTACCTAGCAACTGATGACATCACGTCGTGTGAGGGCCCAAGCATTTATTGAAAAGACAGAGTTTTTGAACACACACAAGCCTCACTAGTTTTACTAAGTTATTATCTATATTCAGATAATCGGTTAGCGTTATCATCAATCAATTTTTACACACACATTCTTCTATATATGGGGTTATTTGACACGTCATACCTCTCACCATTTTTGAAGTATTTACCATTATGTAGGTGTTTCAGGCTTCCTGTTTTATTATTCATGTCTATTTTTTACCTGTGCTTTTCTTATTACACTGTATTCTGTTATATTTAAGTTCAATACCTTATATGTTTGTTGCTTTATTGAGGAGTAATTTGCATTATTCACAGATTTTTTACTATAAAGTTTACCATATCATATTTTTTATTTTCTTATAATCTAATTATTTCCAATTTAACTATTTCACTATCATTATTCTATATCCACATTGGTGGATTGTGGGTATATTTATATGAATATGTATTTGTATTTAATGGATAATGGATACAAAGAATGGTATTTGGTAGACATCTATACAATCGTCATTTATATTACACTACCAGTGGAATATCATTGTCATGGGGCATTTTATAATTTTTTATAAAATATTTATGTTTTATACTTTATTTTCTGTATTTTAGAACTTATTGTTATTGCTTCACGTATTTTAACTTTTTTATGATATAAGTGATACAGATTAATCATGTGATTGAATGTACTGTTATTGTTATGTATATTATTACTATAACTATTGAATATACCTTGTAACGAATAGTCCTTGTATACCTAGATTTATATCTATACACATTTGGACATACACATACAAAATAAAAAAAATTGTTTTTCCCCTTGGAAATGAGATACTGAGGAAGCTGCTGAGAGCGCGAAACGCGTTTATCCTATCATCACAATAGAACTGGGATTTTTGCACCTGACAACCACATTAGCTTGTGTGTACTTCTTCTGCCATCATTTTATCATTACTCGTAATAGTGATTTTTTATTTCACATTTTTTATTTCATTGTTTATGTGGAATAGTATTGTGTATCTTAAAGTCCTTCTTTAAATCTATGGGACTTTGTATGATCTATTTCCACGAATCCCCATTACTATTTACATCTTTACTTTTGTCCACATCTAAAAACAATAGTGGATGACCATACATAGTTACTTAGGGCCTCATTCTATTATCGTCCGCAGCCGCTGCGGGGCCGCAAGGACCGGCCGCAAGCTTTCCGGCTATTCTATTCCCCTCCGGCCGGGAACTCCGGCAGGCTTGCGGACGGCGCCTTGCTATCTCTTGCGGCCGATCGCGCCGGAGGAAAGCCTTTCATCTAAAACGGCCGCAAGGAAATCGGCCGTAAGAAAAGCCTGGTTGCTATTCTATTGCTCCGGGAACCCTCGCTGCAAGGCTAAAAACGTGCCGCAAATTACTTGCAGGAAACAGGTCCCGCTAGCACCAATTAAGCACCTAAAATAGCTCAAATAAAGCCATCCTGCACTTTGAGAAGACTATAAAGTGATATTCGGTGTTAGCAAAAATAGCACATAATTACCCTATACTCAAATCCGTAAAATATATATTTTTTAATATACGTAAAATATACATGTAAAAAGTCCAGAGGGCTTGGAGCACCTCAGACACGCCCACACTGCGGCCGGAAAATAAACAGTTAATTTGAACTCGGGTTTGGGCTGATGTGCAAGCCTGAGAGTGGGTTACTTTTAATCCTCATGTCCCCCAATATGATCCCTAGCATTTACAGAGCTGTACAGTGCAGGCTTGAATTTATTTTTGACTTTTTAGATTTCTGAGCTTACGGCCGGTTCCAAGATATGCGGCCGGCCGTAAGGGGAGATCCTTGCGGGGCCGTATAATAGAATCACGAGTTAACTGAACCCCCGCAAGGAATCGCAGCCTTACGGACGATTTACGGCCGATAATAGAATGAGGGCCATAGTAATTTAGGTTGAAAAAAGACTTTCAGTCCATCAAGTTCAACCTTTTAAGATCTCCTCTGATCTGCAATATGCAAATTAAATATTAATTAATTCGTTTTTTAATTTATTATTAATCAATAATTTAATTATTTTTTTATTTTTATTTTTTAAATTATTAATCCAGAAAAAAAAAAATAAGACTTAGCCAGTTGTCTCAAAGGGAAAAAATAATAATTCCTTCATGACCCCAGATACTGGCGATTGGATTTCTCCCTGCATCAATACTGTCTCGCTAATTATCCATGATAACCCTGAATTCCCTTTTTAATTAGAAATGAATCCAGTCCCCTTTTAAAGTTATCTATCAAATCCGCTGTCACCACCTCCTCTGGTAGAGAATTCCACAGATTAAAAAACTGTGAAGAACCATTTTCTTTCTTTAAGGTGGAATCTTTTTACTTCTAACCTCAAGGGAGTTCCCTTGAAAAATCTTTATACTGACCCTGGATGTATTTATATAAGGTAATCATATCTCCTCTTAGATGCCTTTTTTCTAGAGAAAATATGTTTAATTTGGTTAGTCTTTCTTCATAACTTAGCTCCTCCATTCCCCTTATTAGTTTTGTTGCCCTCCTCTGTACCTTTTCCAGCTCTAAAATGTCCTTTTTATGAAGTGGTGCCCAAAATTGTCCTCCATATTCTAAATGAGGGCGTACTAGGGATTTGTATAGTGGCAGAATTATATTTGCTTCCCTGGCTTCTATACCCTTCCTAATACATTCTAATATTTTATTTGCCTTTGCAGCTGCTGCTTGGCCTTAAGCCCTGTTACCTAGGTGGTTGTCCACAAGCTCTCCCAAATCCCTTAATCCCTTTCAATATCTGATACCCCTATATTTGTTTAATTAAGATTATAAATGGCATAGTTATTTTTCCTTCACAAATGCACAACTTTACCGTTATTCATATTAAATCTCATCTTCCATTTGATGCCCATTCTCTATTTTATGTAAGTCCCTTTAGAGGGAAAGTACACCATTATCTGATTTAATTACCACATTAGTCCAATCGGAGTATGTTCCATTTACAACAACCCTTTGCTTCCTGTCTTGTAGCCAGCTCTCAATCCATGAGCAGATATTTACTGCAATTCCTGTATCTCTTAGTTAGCACAATAGTCTCCCATGTGGCACTGTATCAAAAGCCTTTGAAAAATCCAAAAAGACTACATCCACTGAGTTGCCTTGATCCAGGTTCCTTCTACCCTCCTCATAGAAACTAATTAGATTTGTTTGACATGACCTATCCCTCATAAATCCATGTTGACTCCTACCACCAGAGATCGACAAAAACAAATTCACCAATGCTTTTATATACCTCATAGTTTTTGAGGGTATTCAAGGTGAGAGTCCAATTAGTCTAGTGGCATATATTTTGTATCCAATAGCTTACCTTTTGAATAATCTGCACTAGGTAGTGGTGCACTTTCTACTAGCCCCCCTTCTTTTTTTTATCAGCAAACTTGATATGTTCGTGAACAGTATCAAACAAAGGAGAGCAGCCCCAAGACATATATACAACAAGCGACTTGCCTGTCAAAAAATGACGGCAATGAGATGTGTATGTTTGGAAAGTTGTTTAGTTATTAATATACATATTTGACACTTGTAAGTATTGTGATATTAAACATGTTTAGTTTTGTAAAATGTTCTCTTGGTGAACAATAAGTCTTAAAGCATTTTGTATTAAAAGTATTAACATTTGAATGTAAGAACAGTTGAACTTTAAAACTTTAAAATTAATCAGTATTGTAAACTTGAGGTAATGGTTTTTTAACATGTAATTTGTATCTGAAGAATTGTTAACTTCAATATACATTGAATCCAGAGGAAAGCAAACAGTAAAAACCCTTGTTGAAACGTACCCAATTTTAACATGAACTTTGTAATATATCTAAGTAAGAAACTTGAAAGTATATTTTTTGAAACTTGAACTTTATTATCTGCGTAACTTTGGAACTTGAAAAAACATTTTTTGAACTTGGAACATTATAAACAGTAACATAGTGAATACATTTTTTAACATAATTTTGTATTAAAAGTATTAACAGTTGAATGTAAAAACAGTTGAACTTTAAACTAATCAGTATTGTAAACTTGAGGTAATGTTTTTTTAACATGCAATTTCTATGTGAAGAATTGTTAACTTCAATATACATTTAATCCAGAGGAAGACAAACAGTAAAAACCCTCCTTGAAACGTACCCAATTTTAACATGAAGTTTGTAATCTATTTAAGTAAGAAACTTGACATAATATTTTTTGAAACTTGAACTTTCTTATCTGTGTAACTAAGGTACTTGACAAAACATTTTTCCAACTTGGAACATTATAAACAGTAACATAGTGAATTAATATTTTAACATAATTTTGTATTAAAAGTATTAACACTTGAATGTAAAAACAGTTGAACTTTAAACTAATCAGTATTGTAAACTTGAGACACTGTTTTTTTAACATGCAATTTCAATATACATTGAATGCAGAGGAAGGCAAACAGTAAAAACCCTCCTTGAAACGTACCCAATTAAATTAATTCCTTCCTGACCCCATGAACTGGCGATAAACATTAATCCAGGGAGTAATCTTAACATAACAGACAATATTTACATTGTGACTTAAAACGTGGTTGAGCTCTTAACATGAACTTTGTAATATGTTGAAGTAAAGAACTTGAAAGTATATTTTTTTAAACTTGAACTTTCTTATCAGTCTAAGTAAAGACCTTGAAAATATTGTTTTCAAACTTGTAACGTTAGAAACAGTAACAGAGTGTTTTGTGAGGCGAATCATCCATAAACAGTACTTCCATTAATTATGACTGAATTGTTTATTGTTTTGTATTTTTCAATGCTTTTAAATTTGTTTTGCATTGGTTTTATTTCTTTAATGAAAAGTTATAGTACTTCATAGTAGACAATGTTTTTAGTAAAAATACGTCCACCTTCTAATAAATCACCTTGACTTTCATTCTTTTCAATGTAAACTTTAATAGCCTGTGGATTTCTGCACCGTGATAACGCAACGTACAATTGACCATGTGCAAATACTGGTTCTTCCAAGAAAATACCCACAGATTTGAACGTTTGACCTTGTGATTTATTAATGGTCATGGCAAATTCCATAATAATGAGAAATTGTCTTCTTTGAAGTATAAAAGGGAGACTAAAAGAAGAAAAAGGTATGATCTGTATCTTAATATACCCTTGGTGCTTGATACCGCTATTATCTAAACAATATAAATAACTTTAATGGAATATTTTAATCCGGAAATAGCGCCAGTTAAAAGTTATAAAAATTGGTGCACAATATAGAATAAATGAATACTATATGATATAAGAATGAGGATAGATCAGTATCATCACCAATATAGAGATCTGGTCATGAGAGGTACCCTAAATAAAGGGTTAATGTATTCAAAAATAATAGATGAATGAAGTATTAAATCCTCATATATCAGAATAAACTGATATACCTAAAAAAGTCAGGTTATACTGATAATCATCGGATTATTCTATATAGAAAGCACTATAAAGAAAAAACTAATGTAAAAACAAAATATAGAGTAAAACAGAGATCATAAATAAACTGGAGGTATCAATATATATGTAAATAACAATATCAAAGATATTAGGGACACTGTGACTTTAAAAGGTAATGAATGATAATAGAAGCTGCAGATAACATATAACAGTATAACAATATAGTGTATTGGCAAAACGTTGCCACATCTAGTATACTTGCTGTTCAATTGCTATGCTTCATGTATAATAACATGACTTGTCCCATCAATTCACTATGTTACATTGGTCCTCCAGTGGTCTCTGTCCTCTATGACTACTGATAAAAGTGCCAACGGGCCATTTCGTCCATCCTCGTGGACTTTCTCTAAGGCTTTATTCTTTCTTTAAGTTTAATCTGATATATGAGGATTTAATACTTCATTCATCTATTATTTTTGAATACGTTAACCCTTTATTTAGGGTACCCCTCATGACCAGATCTCTATATTGGTGATGATACTGATCTATCCTCATTCTTATATCATATAGTATTCATTAATTCTATATTGTGCACCAATTTTTATAACTTTTAAGCGGCGCTATTTCCGGATTAAAATATTCCATTAAAGTTATTTATAAAAGGGAGACTACTTTCACTTGGTGTTAAATCTATTCTCGGTATGAAAACTCTCTCTCCTTTATGGGTAAAGGTTAAAATTTCAGCATCTATAAAATGGACCTTTAATTGTTGAACAATTAATAATTGTCCCATTGCATAGGCCTTTTTTGGGGTTCATATTTCGCAGTAACATGACAATTGCATCTTTCTTTAGCTGCAAAATATGTGGTGGCATTCCAGAAGGAGTTAGTGAGTTTATGAATTCAGTAGAAAAGTTAGCCTGACTTTCATTGTCATCAGCAAGTACAGAATCAGCACTGTGATAATTTCTTTGTGGTGCATTAATTTTTTAAGATTTCATTATTGAGGATTAATGCATCCTTATTTTTACACGTTAGTATGACTTGGTTGGCAAGCTCTGAATATTCCTGGTTATTTATGCTACCTTCAAATATAGCTGATATAATATCTTGGTGACAAATCATATGAGGTGGGATCTCTACAGTGTCGTCAGGTAAATGTGGTATTTTTTCTGTTCAGCCTTCTCCAATTTTAATAAGCCAATCATTGAAATCAGTTTGGCCTTCTGATCTCATATTTTGTTGCAGTTGAAGATGGGTAAAATGTTTCCATAGGGCCTCATTCTATTAACGGCTGTAGGAGATGCGGGGCCGCAAGGACCGGCCGCAAGCTATTCGGCTATTCTATTTCCCTCAGGCCGGGGATTCCGGCAGGCTTGCGGCCGGCGCCTTGCTATCACTTGCGGCCGCTCGCGCCGGAGGAAAGCCTTTCATCTAAAACGGCCGCAAGAGTTTCGGCCGCAAGAAAGCCCCGGTTGCTATTCTATTGCTCCGGGAACCCTCTCTGCAAGGCTAAAAGCGAGCCGCAGCTTACTTGCAGGAAAAAGGTCCCGCTAGCACCAATTAAGCACATTATAAAGCCAAAATAAAGCCATCCTGCACTCTGAGGAGACTGTAAAGTGATTGTAGGTGTTAGCAAAAATAGCACAACATTCCCCTATACTCAAATCCGTAAAAAAAATTTTTTTTATATATGTCAAATATCCATGTAAAAAGTCCAGAGAGCTTGGAGCACCTCAGACCTGGCCACGTTGCGGTCGGAAAATAAACAGTTAATGTAAACTCGGATTTGGGCTGATGTGCAAGCTTGAGAGTGGGTTACTATTAATCCTCATGTCCCCCAATATGATCCCTAGAATTTACAAAGATTTACAGTGCAGGCTTGAATTTATTTTTGACTTTAAAGATTTCTGAGCTTACGGCCGGTTGCAAGATATACGGCCGGCTGTAAGAGGAGATCCTTGCGGGGCCGTTTAATAGAATTGTGAGGTAACGGAACCCCCGCAAGGAATCGCAGTTTTGCGGCCGTTTTACGGCCGATAATAGAATGAGGCCCATAGTGTTCTTGACTTTATACAGATTTCGATAATGTCAGTTCGATTTCCATGTACAACGACAGGTAATGTTTGTCTAAAATCGCCACCTAACAACATTACCTTTCCACCAAATGGAAAAGTATTATCCATGACTTCACAAAGCAAACGGTCAATACATTGGAGGGCATAGCATGACATCATTGTGGCCTCATCTATTATAATTAATTTAAATTTTTTCAATTTCTTTGCTTGTAATGATGTCATTCGAATATCTGACACAGAAGTTTCTAAAATAGGCACTGGCAGTTTAAAGCCACAATGTACAGTTCTTTCACCTTCTAATAAAAGTGCAGCAATTCCAGTAGTGGCAAACGACATTGCTATTTGACCGTGTGCTCGTACAGAACTCATTAATAAATTATATAGATACGTTTTTCCTGATCCGCCAGGTCAATCAAGATAGAAATAACGCTCTGTCACCATGTCATCATCTATTGCATTTTTAATGGCAATAAATGCTTGCAATTGTAACGTATTTAAAGTTGCAAGCCTTTCTTCTGTTCTTTCTACTTGTAGTTGAATGTCATAGTCTTCAAAGTTTATGTCATCTATAAGACCTGGATCAGGCAAATTAAAACTTGCACAACTTAATCCATGAGTTAAAAATACTTCTTGGATTTCCATTAAGGCTTTTAAGTGTGCAATTGGTTCATTGTATTGTCGCATAAAGTCTTCAGCCATGTAACGAATCTACTGGCACCCCGACCGGGTACCTCCATTGATAGACACGTCCTAGTTTGCGCTGAGGCCTACAAGCACCGCACCGGACACCTCAACCACCACAGACTCCACAACCGCCGTAGTTTAGCTGGAGCCGCGCCATCTTCCTTCCACCCTGTATGAATCTCCAGCATCCAGGACCGTGTGGGGAAGACCTCTCCTCCAAGGAGGACACATCAGGAACAAGCGTTCAGTAGTTACAGCTCAAGGGAGTATGCAAAAGCATAGCAATCCCCAGTAATATAGCGCAGTCCCCTCCAAGAACGAGATGAGACTACGTTTTGAGGGGTCAAGTAGAACTATAACTTTAATGATAGGGGACCTCCTTTTATGCAATGGTGCCCTCTGAAGGGCTACACCCACATAATTATCACAGCCAATTAGATACATGGTTCAACCCCCACGTCTCCTCCCCTCAGATAACAGGTAACACAATTAAAACAGACACAATTTTAACCACATTCTGGATGTACCCCAAAAACAGGGGGTACACCTTTAAGTCCAGCACCGTTCAATATCTCTCACCCAGGGGAACAACATATTAAAAAAATGGCATGAATCAGACCAGGGGTTCAAAAGTTAGTAAAAGTATGTTTTTCACATAACACACAGACATGTCACATATCCCCCACACAATACACATATAGGACAATAGGTGTGGTCACCCCTCCCTGAGGCAACTTGATATAATTAGACAATGATTAAGTCAGCCTTCTTTGTTCTTATCTGAGAATGAAAACAGTTTATACAATCGACTTTTCTTATCTGTAACAGGATTATCTATTAGCCTAGTAGCTTTGATATTCTGAGCCAATATATTCTGTAGAACATAAAACAACATATCTACAGTACAGCAATGTGATCATATGTTAACCAAGAATTAAATAATCATAAAACAGGGTAAAACAGTGATGGGTTCCGTTACAGCTGGGGTCTGAGCGCATAAAACTACCGAATAGCGCTCAGATCCTCTTCACACAGTTCAATTGCCATGGAGCTAAAGTCTTTCCCATAGTCTTTCATTATATGAATGGGCTCCATGGCATAGCTTTCTGTGGTATCATGGTTCACACAGGGCAAGTACCGAATGACCCCCCTGTATGTAAAGGGCCAGAATGAGTGACATACACTCTGGTATGGCCGAATACTGTGTTTGAAGGGCAATATGTACCAGGGCCATAGTCGCAGGGCAGGAGGCTGGCAAACAGTCCTCTCCAAGACAAAATGGCGAAGGGCACTTCATCACACATCTCCCCTTTGGGGGGAAGTCTAACCAGGCACCTGACCTTCTGCCGGTCAGTGCCTCCGTTAGACGATCCACCAACCCACAATAAACCAGTGCTAGAGCAGCCCCCCCACAACAACAAAGTGCAAGAGCAGCCCACCCACAACAAACAGTTACGGCACCTGGATATTTCGCTGTGGTGATGGGGCAACACGCTGAGGGGACTTAAAGGACAGAGGCCAGCGGCACTCTGCCCTGATGCCAGCTCTACTGCTGGTATAACCTGCAGGACATCCTGCTCTGTACAAGGGACCAAGGGAGGGCAGAGGCCGACTGCACTCTGCCCCGCTGTCAGCTCTTCTGCTGGGGTACTTGGGACATATTCCGGCTCAGTAGCCAGGGATAGGTGGGGGTCAGTGGGGGTTAACATTTCCTCTGTTAACCCTGGGGCCACATTAGAAGTTAGCTGGGGAGGGGAATTTGTACTTACCCCCTCCTCCGGTTGTCCCAGTGACGGTAGTTGGGGATCTGGACGGGCTGTGGGCGCAGAGACCACGGTCCCATCTGCGCCGTCTGGGAGATTGGTGTTTCCCCTGGTTAGGGTAAATTGTCGCTGGGGAGGAAGGACGACATCTTCTGCCCCCTGTGGTTCACACTGCCGCTGGGGGGGGAGGACGACACCTTCTGCCCCCTGGGGTTCACACTGCCGCTGGGGGGGAAGGACAACACCTTCTGCCCCCTGGGGTTCACACTGCCGCTGGGGGGGAAGGATGACACCTTCTTCCCCCTGGGGTTCTCACTGCCGCTGGGGGGAAAGGATGACACCTTCTGCCCCCTGTGGTTCACACTGCCGCTGGGGGGGAAGGACAACACCTTCTGCCCCCTGTGGTTCACACTGCCGCTGGAGGAGAAGGACGACACCTTCTGCCCCCTGGGGTTCACACTGCCGCTGGGGGGGAAGGACGACACCTTCTGCCCCCTGGGGTTCACACTGCCGCTGGGGGGAAAGGATGACACCTTCTGCCCCCTGGGGTTCACACTGCTTCTGGGGGGGAAGGACGACACCTTCTGCCCCCTGGGGTTCACACTGCCGCTGGGGGGGAAGGACGACACCTTCTGCCCCCTGATGTTCACACTGCCGCTGGGGGGAAGGACGACACCTTCTACCCCCTGGGGTTCACACTGCCGCTGGGGGGGAAGGACGACACCTTCTGCCCCCTGTAGGGCCGGTAGAGAGACCTCGGTCCCATCTCTACCTGTCATCTGGAGGTCATCCCAGGACCAGTCAATGAACTCTGGTTCCGCTTGTCGAGTAGGTTGGGGCTGCACGAAGCTGAGCAGGTGTTGGTAGTCCTGCTCCAGCTCCCACTCTCTTGTTACCAGGTGGGTCATGTCTTTGCTCACCTCGCCTTCGTCATTCCAGACATACATGCCCATCCGGTAGTCGTAGATGTCCCAAAACCTAGACTCCTCTGTGCTGCCAAGATCAATGTCGTCCTCCAAGGCATCCCATAATCATCCCCCTATGGTAAGTCGTGTTCAGCCGTCCAGGGGGTAAGTCGAACGGTATGCCACCAGAGGGCCTGGTATGCGTTGTCTAGCCAGATCTCTCGCCGTACCAGGGTCTCTAGTCTTGTCACCCACTCATCCAGGGGCTGCTCTCCCAATAGATACATTCGCATTGCCACACGCTTCTGTAGCCGCTGCTCATCACTGGGGAGACCGCCATTGGGCATCTTCCAGGGCATCATACCAGAGTTCCTTTCTGTCTGCATCCCTGTAGTCCACGGCCTCCTCCTCATCCTCATCATGGAACGATGTCCGAAAACTAGCCGGTTCCATCCTGCTGTAGCCAGGGGCGCTGTACGGATACTAGCGTTGCCCTCAATTTGTAACTCCAAACGTTACCGTGTCTCCGTGCTGCTTTTCCTCTTACTAGGACGCTATCCCACCGCTGCCAGCCAATGTAACGAATCTACTGGCACCCCGGCCGGGTACCTCCGTTGATAGACACGTCCTAGTTTGCGCTGAGGCCTACAAGCACCGCACCGGACACCTCAACCACCACAGACTCCACAACCGCCGTAGTTTAGCTGGAGCCGCGCCATCTTCCTTCCACCCTGTATGAATCTCCAGCATCCAGGACCGTGTGGGGAAGACCTCTCCTCCAAGGAGGACACATCAGGAACAAGCGTTCAGTAGTTACAGCTCAAGGGAGTATGCAAAAGCATAGCAATCCCCAGTAATATAGCGCAGTCCCCTCCAAGAACGAGATGAGACTACGTTTTGAGGGGTCAAGTAGAACTATAACTTTAATGATAGGGGACCTCCTTTTATGCAATGGTGCCCTCTGAAGGGCTACACCCACATAATTATCACAGCCAATTATATACATGGTTCAACCCCCACGTCTCCTCCCCTCAGATAACAGGTAACACAATTAAAACAGACACAATTTTAACCACATTCTGGATGTACCCCCAAAACAGGGGGTACACCTTTAAGTCCAGCACCGTTCAATATCTCTAACCCAGGGGAACAACATATTAAAAAAATGGCATGAATCAGACCAGGGGTTCAAAAGTTAGTAAAAGTATGTTTTTCACATAACACACAGACATGTCACATATCCCCCACACAATACACATATAGGACAATAGGTGTGGTCACCCCTCCCTGAGGCAACTTGATATAATTAGACAATGATTAAATCAGCCTTCTTTGTTCTTATCTGAGAATGAAAACAGTTTATACAATTGACTTTTCTTATCTGTAACAGGATTATCTATTAGCCTAGTAGCTTTGATATTCTGAGCCAATATATTCTGTAGAACATAAAACAACATATCTACAGTACAGCAATGTGATCATATGTTAACCAAGAATTAAATAATCATAAAACAGGGTAAAACAGTGATGGGTTCCGTTACAGCTGGGGTCTGAGCGCATAAAACTACCGAATAGCGCTCAGATCCTCTTCACACAGTTCAATTGCCATGTAGCTAAAGTCTTTCCCATAGTCTTTCATTATATGAATGGGCTCCATGGCATAGCTTTCTGTGGTATCATGGTTCACACAGGGCAAGTACCGAATGACCCCCCTGTATGTAAAGGGCCAGAATGAGTGACATACACTCTGGTATGGCCGAATACTGTGTTTGAAGGGCAATATGTACCAGGGCCATAGTCACAGGGCAGGAGGCTGGCAAACAGTCCTCTCCAAGACAAAGTGGCGAAGGGCACTTCGTCACAAGCCATATTAATTTTAAATGTCTCCCACAAAGCTAATGAATTTGGAGCATTTGAGAAGATACAAATAAATGCAAATTGTTCTCTTATCTGCCGTGGCATTTGACATTGTGCTGCTTCTTCTAAACATCTTTCCCATTCTGTATCATCAGCTAGTAAGTTTCTATGTCTTGCAGCTAAATGGAAGGATTCATATACTATGTCATTAACAGTTCTTAAGTGTTCAAAACTTTGTGCTCCAGGAACATTTAAAAGTAATATCCGTAAGCAAAAACGTTCAACATCTCTTGTACTGACTGTGTAAATTCTTGGGATTATTTTATTGCCTCTGCTTTTTCTCGGTCTCCATAATCCATTCACAAAAACATAGTGATATGGAATTTCAATATATAAGAATTGTGTTGCTTCTGAATCTGTGGAATTTAATTCAAACCATGCAGTTAGTGTAGTGTGACGATCTTCACTTTGGGCCAATGCATTACTTTCATTTCCAGCATGGAAATACATTAAATGTCTGTGTGGCAAATGTACTGCTAATCTATATACTGCATGTGATCTATCATACATTTAAAATTTTAAAAGCCGCCACATAGCTTCTGGCGCACTGACATAGCGAGCATCTACATGAGATGCAAGTTCATCATGTACTAACTCACTACTTTCAGGGTTGTCTGCACTTTTCACGACTACAGTAGCTGCATCATAGCCTTTGTAAATATATTTGTAGACATGTTTAATGGATTTGATGGAAGTGCAGGCTTCTACATTGATGTGGGCGTTATACTTCATGAGTAAATGTGGATTGGAGGGTACTACATATCTATTGTCAACTTTTTTCCACAAATAATGGCACTATCTCCTTCTCTCCTTTATAAAGTGGATAGCCATCACAATTGGCATAGGTTTTGTCTCTATAATCTTATGGAAAATCTTTGGAACATTTATTATTTTCCATACAAGGTGATTGTGGATTAAGATCACCACAGGGTCCATGAATAATGCGATGAGTAACAATCTCATATAGTCTACCATATAGTTCTGGATCTTGTAGTTCAGCAACAATGACTGCATCCACTTTGTCAGAAGTATCTAATTTATCTTTTTCTTGAAGTATTATCAGAAGATGTGCATGTGGAAGTCCTCTTTTTTTAAATTCAATGGTATATACATAAGCAAGACATTTGCCAAATAAGTTATTTATAGTGATGTCACTTATTAATTCATTTAATTTAATCTAAGCATTTTTTATTTTATTTGCATACGTTGGTCAACAGCTTCCATTGTATCTAGGACATATAGTTGAGCGAATTTTCTTTGCTCTTCTTCCTCTGGATGTAAATGTGAAGTCCGATGATAAATTTGTCCTTGAACTTTAAAACAGTAAGGACCATGTCCTTCTACATTAGCAGCTAATGTTGCCCCCATAGATGCAAAGGATATGGCACTATTGTAGGATCTTATGTTTGTCTTAAAATTTTTGTAGTTTGGAAAAGTAGGTTGAGTCATAATGTTTTGTAAATAGATTGGAAATTCTTTTCTTTCTGGAAGTTTAACCTTTCCTTTTTGACAGCAACTAATAAATTGGCCATCTCTGGGTCTCTCCTGTTTAAAATAATAAGCCTCACAAAACTGACATTAAATAGTAATGTCCCCACAACTATGAACCTCTACTGCTAAAGACTTGAGTAAAGGACAATTTTCAAAGCTTATAGCAGTTTGACTTTCATATTCATCAGGTGAAATATCATGTAATGTTTCAACAACAGGTTCTAAATGCTTTGTTTTTTTCGTGGCTTTTTTTGGTATCTCTTTTATTTTTTCAGGTAAAATGTCATCTGATGTTTGTGGAACAGGTTGTAAATGCTTTATTTGCCTGATAGCTTTTTTTGGCGTATCTTTAATTTTTGCAGCTGATAGTCTTTTGCTTGCAAGTCTTTTGCATTCTTTTTCTCATCAATTTTATTTCTCCTCTGGTGTCTGCTGGTCGGCCCATCTCTCTTGTCTTTCTCTAGTTTGACGTCTTTTCTTCTCTTGTTTGCTCTCGTTAGTAGCCATGTTAATCTGTAAAAGAAAATAATTTATAATTAGTTTAGTTTGAGATGTTAAGTTTGTTTTGTACATTTTTTATTATCAACAGTTTGTTTATATGTGCTTGTAGTTTATTGTAGTGGTAGTTTCTTTGTATTGTTAAATAAGTGTATTTTATTTTTTTGGTCTTACTTTCTGTGGTAGGTTGTAATTTTTGCCTTAGATGAATAGCACAGGGAAGAAATGGATGGTATACCTTCTTCTACATCTAATAGGTAATTCAAATTTATATTTTAGTTGTTTTGTCAATTTATTTTTTTGTTGTACTTTTAACTTACAGACATAGTAAAGGGCAAAAATTAGTCTTTGTAATTTTTAGTAGAGGGGATTGTCATAATAGTATTTTGATCTTTTATTTAAAAGCTTATATGTTCGGTCAATTAAATATATATTTTTTTCTTGCGGTGTTACTACTATTTGTTGTACTATTCTATTTTCTGTGTGCGTTTAGGTTTTATGCTTAATATTGTACATTACGACTGGTAATTTAGAATGGCAAATTTTATTTAGTCTATGTTTGGAGACTTTTGTGGACTATGGTGTTGTTGTTTTTTGGCTAGATTGAAGTTTGGATTTACTGTTAAACATTATTGTCCATAACAGACAAATAAGAGGTAGATCAGAAATGTGTCAGTTATATTTTGGTAAAAGTTATAAGCCCTCATTCAATTGCGATTTGGCCAATAGTGCTCTAAATAAGCAGATAACATTTTTTTTTTAAAATCAGTTTTTAGTTAGTGAAAACCTTGTTTATGGATAGATGTTTACCAACTAAAAACTTCTTTCAAAAAATATGTGATGCGCTTATTTAGACCTCTATTGAATTGGCAAAATTGCAATTGAATGAGGGCCATAGTTAGTGCTTGTTCTTGTTTTTTTTTGCTGTTGACATGGGTGCAGAGCAAACATGTTTATTTAGTTTTCTAATTTTTTACTTGTTATACTGTACCTTGGTTGAAGTGTGATTTCAATCAGAATCTTTGTTGGTCGTCTGTTGTAAGTCATTGTCCGATGGTCTGATCCTCTGTTGAAAGTCCTCGTCCGATGGTCTGGTCCTGTGTTGAAAGTCCTCGTCCGATGGTCTGGCCCTCTGTTGAAAGTCCTCGTCCGATGGTCTGGTCCTCTGTTGAAAGTCCTCATCTGATGGTCTTCACGCTGTATCTGTTGTAAAAGAAAAATGAAAATGTTATTTGATGTGAATGTATTTGTAATAAAGAAAAAAAAATCATTATTTTGGTGTATTGTATCTGTTATGCTGTTTTTCGTGAAACCTTTTAAAAATAATTTAAATGTATTTGTATATTCCAGTTATTCTTTTTTTATACTGTAATTATTGTTTTTCTTATTTTGGATATGATTGCAATGTTTTTAGCATTATCCTGTTTTGTGTCCACCACTTTTGGTATACAAATTTAGACTTCTTTATAAGGCTTATAGCTTGGTAAACAGTAAATAAGAATATTTACTTTGCTACGTGTTTGTGTGATTTTTGGTACAATCCTATTTGTGTCCACCACTTTTGGTATGCTTATTTAGGCTTCTTTGTAAGACTTATAGGTTCTTAAACATTAAAGAAGAATCTTAATTTACTTTGCTATTTATTTGTGGGATTTTTGGTACAATCCTATTTTATGTCTACCACTTTTGGTATGCTTATTTAGGCTTCTTTGTAAGGCTTATAGGTTCTTAAACATTAAAGAAGAATATTAATTTACTTTGCTATTTGTTAGTGTGATTTTTGGTACAATCCTATTTTGTGTCTATCATATGTTGCATACTTGATTTGCTTAATTAGTCTTTTTTATGAAGCTTTAATGTTTTTCTACAGTGCAAATGAATGTTTTTTTCTATTTTCGATATTATGGCTATGTTTTTAGCATTATCCTTTTTTGTGTTCACCAGTTTTTGGTTGCTGCCTTTGTTATATTGGCGGCCATTAAACAAATATAGTTCCTTTATTTTTTGTACTTGTTAAACTTTACCTTGATTGAAGTGTCGAATGACAGAGGGTCCCCTCCTGCCAATCTTAATCCGCCGGTCTTCTTGTAGTGTCTGTTTGAAAAAGAAAGTGAAATGTATTTTTCTATCTTACCTCTTCTTCTTTCTTGGTGTTCTTTAAAAGGGATTGTGGTTCACAATGCACGATGCAAATTCTTGAGTGACGCTGTTGATGCAGAGTCCGTTTGAACAGTAAAAAAAAGGAGAAAGATTGAGCTTTAGGTTATATATTGAATTACAATAAATTAATGTCATTTAAATATACTTCTTTAATTAGTTTCAATTAACATTAGTTTGTTTTCGGGCCTACACACATAAATGTGCGTGTGACATGTCACTATACATGAATCACATTTTAATAGTTACAGTTGTTTTTTTTTAATGTCATTTAAATATACTTGTTTAATTAGTTTGGGTTAAGATTAGTTTGTTGTAGGGGCTATACACATAAATTTGCGTGTCACATGTCTACATGAATGACATTTTCCTAGTTAAATTTTTTTTTTTTTGTCCTGTCTTGATAATAAAATTTGATATATTATAGCTTACCTCTCAGTTGTAATTTGCACAGTGTAAAGTAGGAAATTAGGAAACAATTCTCTTCTCAAGTAACAGCAGCAGATAACTATCCAATCACTCTGTTCATCACCTGAGTAGAAATGTAGAATTTTCTGGAAAGTAGGCAGTATTTATAAACTTTCAAGTGCCTCAGACCGTTAGAACGCAATACGCATGCGCTATTTGCGTTCCATCTTACAATTTGCGTTCCATCTGCCATTTTATGCGTAGTAGTTTTCAAAATGGTGGTTAATATCAGTGTAGCAAGTGCCGCATAGTATGTGTTACGTACCTCGTAAAGTTGACTGTAGCGTTGTTTCAGTTTTGCCAGTCACTGTAGTATAGTTACGTCTGTAGCCTCGTTTTCGTTTTTTTCTGCCGCCATTTTTTCTCTCGCTTAGGTGATTTTCGGCACTTTCAACTCGTTTTTTTGGACTTAAATGGACGTGTAAATAAACTTCTCGAGGTGCCGGATGCCCCCCCTTGCTGTAAGTAAGCTTTTTATGTGTTCGTTGTTTTTTTCTTGTGTTTCTGATGTTTTCATGCTCGCCATTTTCGGCCGGTTTTGCGTGTTGGGAATTGGTCATTTCGCGGTCGTAATTTTTTTGCGAGGCGGACGTAATTTTTTTGCGAGGGACGCAGTTGGTTTTTACGTGTATGACGCAGTGTATTTTTTTCTAAGTTGTGCGTATGTGTGTTAACCGCGTGAGAGGCGCCTTTGAGTTCTTTTTTTTTGTAAAAGTCGTGTGTGTGTGTTAACACAGCCGACGTTTGGACCTTCGCGAGGGTGCGCATTTGTGGACAAACACAGCCGACGTTGGATCGTTCACCACCGCAAATGCGGCCCCCTCGCTTTGCGAGGGACGCAGTTCTCTTCAAGCGTTAGCAACAACTCGTATGCTCACAACTATATATGTGATATACTGTACACCAAATAATATATGACCATTGTAGTCCATCAGAACCAAGACATTGGACGGATCTGGAAAATCTGAGCGTGTGGCTACTTATTGAGATCGAATACCTTCTGGAATATTGAAGGGGCATTCTTCATCATAAATGGCACAACAGTAAACTGGTAGAAGTGGTGAAGTGGGTGATAAAGGCCATATTCTCCCTAGCAAACTCTGCAATGGATATAGCAGTACCCCTAGATAGACCCAGGGTAGTCAAGTACTTAGCGGTCCCTAAACGGTTGAAAAATCCATCAGTGCAGGGAATAGGGTAAGCATCAGTTAGCGTTCTTTCATTCAGCTTATGATAATTCACACATAAATATTCTCCCCCTCCCTATCCTCTAGAATCACATTCAATTGACCTTGCAACTGCTTCCCATACTGGAACTTGATTGGAGAGAACCCTGTAAATTCCTGTGGTACCTCACAGTAAGCAAAGAGGAGATATGGTAGAAGATTCTCCAAATCTACCCCCTGAAGAATCCATTTCAAATTACTGTTGAAGCACTTGCAAAGACTGTTGGTTTGGAGATGATGGGGCGAGGAGCTTAGGTGCTTGAGCCTGAATAGGCTCCACAGCTGCCCGGTTAAATCAAACATGAACTGGATATCCATATCAGACAGAATCTCTTTGGGGAACCCTATCTGGAAGAATATGACCATTAAAGCTTCCTCTATGATAGTAGCTGTAATCTTTGCCAGGAGAACGGCCTCAGGGTGGCAGATAGCAAAGTCTACCAGTGTAAGTATAAACTTATTTCCTGTATTGATGGGTCTAGCTAGGGCCCCATCAATATTGATAGCAACCCGGTAAAATGGAGTCACAGTACCTTGTGACATCCTTGTTAACCCTGGGTCAGTAGAATAGTTGGGTGCGGTAATGTTGGGTCTTTTAGATCCCAAGATGCCTTGGTAAGGGGACATTGTGTGCCAAATCTAACAGGTGACATCTAAACTTCCCATACATACATGTTCCCCCTCTACATCTCAGGCCAGAGCCCTGTTACCTCCTGGAGGGCTATCACCTGATCTGTGGTCAGGGATCCATGTATTGCGGCTATCCATAAACGATACCTCCTTGATACCTCATCCTCCTCAGCTTCTTGAGAACTGCGGAGAACATCCTCTGAGGTAATGCCAGAGGACAGGTCTCCTATATAAAGCCCCTCTTATGGCTGGTAGAGCTACTCCTCCTCCTTGGTTCCTTACTTCTGTATACCTCTTGAATTAATCTCCTCTTGGAGCGCTGTGGCAGTCATGTACTCATAGTCCTCAATTCTGGTATCATTTCTTGGGGATCCCATTGCTACCACCAGTTGACCCTGTTGGCTCTTTCACAACACCCATGGCATGTGATGAAACTGGCTCCCTCCACCCTGATCGATTCCCCAACTGGGACCTTCTACTTGAGTGACACATGGAACATGCTGCAACCACCTCCACCACCTCCTTTTTCCAGCACTTACTGGACCCCACAACCACCAGGCCCACCACTGCCGCAGATCCTAAGATCTCTTCAGTACCTCCACCACCACCGCCTCCTCCCATAGACATCCCAGGCCTGACAGGTTGACAGACCTCACCCCTATCAGCCAATGTTGGAGGATAAGCTATAGGAGCTTCCTCCCAACAGACCTACTTACAGTATCCTCCATTGTCACCACATTAGGCTAAATCAACAGGAAGTTCTATAGGGAGGTTAGGTACCATAATTCAAAAAATGGAGAGATAAATGCCCAGGCTGCTTCAGATGCTGCAAAACCAGATCAAGAGTTGACATTGCACAGCACCACCTCCTCCACCCCAGAGTTCTCCCCATCTCATCAGCAGCCTGGCCAAGCCTCGTCTCCATCAATGCCCTCAACACCTAGGAATGCGCCGCCACCTCCAGTATCAATGCCTCACTCTTTAACAACTTCTCGTCCAAGGAAAAGGCATGGAGGCTCGAAAGGTAAGGCCCCTGAGCTCAGATAGAAGAGGAAATCAGGGCAGCATCTATGAATTAACCTGCTCAAAAATACTCCGTAGTGAAAACCTATTGGTAAAACTGTTACACAGTACAGAGTAAACTATCATGGTCTATGTGATCATAATATTTTGTAACCATGTGGCTTCCTACCATCACATAATCCATAACCCTCTTCTCTAAGGACACATATGGTTATGGTTCACATTTCACCTATTTTTTATTATTTCCCTTACTACCTTTTTTTATTATTATTTTAGGAAAATTTCATATTCAATAAGACATTTTCTAAATCTGCAAACAGTGCTATCAAGTGATGTAAGTAAAGTATATACACAGTAGTTATCAGATTCTATCAATAACATACCCCCAGCAGAATGATCTCACATGAAAGAAATAAACACATATATCATGTTTTCATGTTTTAACATGATTGTTGTTATATTTAATTTGTACCAATGCACAGGACTTGCATAGTCCTACAATATCATGTTAACCAAACCTAGCATTAATACGTTCTTCTCTTCTATCAATATTAATGGTTACATGTTTACATGTCATGATATCTTAACAATCTTATAATCAGATAACACCTGTATACCAATTGAATGAAAAGTAATTTCTCATGACACACACAGCATGGTTAACACTGCATGTAGATGAAGATCAGGTAAGTTTGTTTAATGTTACAGTTACAGTATGAAGTATTGTACTGTACATACAGATATTGCTAGATTTCTATGCTCCTCTGTCTTTTTTTAGGTCATGGCCATCTTTTTAATCTTTTTGATCACACTATCTATGTGTAATGGAATTGAATTACATAATCCAAGTGTTAATGCATTTGATTAATTGAACAGATGGAGACACAATGTAAGTGCTATATGGGTTATTAGTTACTTCTATTATATGAAGTGATGAACAATGAGATTTATATTCATCTGATTATTGTTACTGTTTTGTAATGACCACATGTGACTCTAGAAGATGCTAGGCATCCTTGTTATTATTATTCATTATTACCTTTAATGCTTTAAAACCTTAACCTTTCATGCCTTTTGGAGGTTTCCATGTTGGAATTTTTTACTTTTTCAAATCTTCATGGTATGTCATTGTATAAGGGGCACACTTCCATATTGCTTTTTCAAGTGTAAACATAGCAGAGCCAACAGCTTAATATTGGTTCATACAGTCATATGGTGTAGCTGGAGTAACTAAATCATGACCACATGGATCATTGGGAAGCTAATCCTTTCTGCTAGTATATGTAATAAGGATTGTTAGTTTTCCTTTAATATCACTACTTGATAACTGTAGTCAATTGGAAATAATGTCCAGTTATAACTAGTTCTTATGGTTGAGGAGTTAAGCCAATATAATTAAAATCATGGAATGGTTAGTCTGTTGGGTTTCTTGCTTATAGTTGTACAAAACTAATGTAATCTCTTGTTTTTTTGTACCAACTGGGACTTGTTTCAGTCTGAAAAAATATATAATTAAACCTGTGGGTTTTTAGAACCTCTCGAGATATGAATCCAAATGATTAAACCTCTTGTTTTAACATAGATAGATAGCTATAAAATGTATGTGCCTATGGCTTAGACTCTATTCTTTTGTTTTACTCAAGCTTCCACACAATACAACTGGGTGTGTTATTTTTCAATTATTTACAATTAAACCACAGATTCCAAATTAAAATATATGTCTAGCAATTTTGTGTTCTTCTTGAATATGAGTCAATTTGTATAGACATAACGTCTCTCCAGAAGCATTTTCTTTATTAGTAGTACATTTTTCTTAAAATAAAAATACAAATTATTTTATTGGTTATGAAGAACATCAAGACACTTGTAGATGATCAATTTTGAATGAACTTATTCTTTGTAGATAAATTTGTGCACCTGGAAATTTATAGATGACATGTTTCCCAATTCAAATATTCTCTGTAGATGAATATAAAAAAATACTAAAATACAAATGACCTGGTCATGGAGAATTCTTGAACCTGGACAAAATCAAGGAATTTGTAGATAACATATTTATGATGGAAATATTTGTTGTGAATGAGGTTTTTGAAAAAAACATTTTGATAAGATGTGTCCAATCGAAACATTCTTCATAGATGCTTATGATTTTTCAGAGCATCAATTTGTTTCTTTTTGAAAGATCTTTTAACATCTTGGCAATGTAGAAGATGTTGGTTCTTGAAATATAGACTTCTTTGTTCTAAGTCATTAAAAGACCCTCGATACAGCTTGAAGGCTATACCCATTTCTACAATGCTGAAGAAAAAGCAAAAGTAAACTATCAGTGCTTCAAATGCTCCGTAACTCAGTTGGCCCGCTAAAGAGTATAACCTACTACAACCTACATAATAAATAATAAACAGAGTAACAACCTGGACATATAAGAACTGGTAAACATTTCTGACTTCTATTTTTCAACAATTAAACTTCCTTCCAGTTCTTTGCCAAGCAATGCTATGCCAGAGTGTAATTTGTAAATGTCTTGTATGGATAGGTTGGTCCACTGAATGTGGTCACAGTTAAGCATTCATTGTGAGATCCTACAACATTACTGATGGCCATGGCAAGTGATTTCTCATGACATATACAGCATGGTGTGTACTGCTTGTAGATGAAGATCGGGTAAGTGTAATTGGTAAAAGTCTGGATAAGTTACTAGTATGATTAAGTTAAAGCTTACTCTCAATTTGTTTTCACAATGAGGATATTTACATACCTGATATTCATCAATACTGTTCTACTTCATCATGTGATCTTTTTTTTACATTTTAAAATATATACATTTCATTGTTTTTTCTTCTCTACACAATGTTGCAGAGCAGTTTTAATGAGTTTAGTGGCCCCTTATTGTAATAGGCAATTTCAATGATTAAAATGAAAATAGACAAGTATTTATGTACTTGGCCCAATGCAATGAAAAGGAGGGAAAACTTTAACCCATTATTATACTCCTCTTTCATCATACTATACAAAAATGGAGGGGGATTATAACATTCTCCATTTAATTCATTGTATCTTGTGGAGAAATATCAGCTTAAATATAGAAACACAAAAATGTAAGACAGATCAGACCTAAAGTCTGCCTATTTTATCTTCCTAAAAAATGGGACCTCAGTAGTCATCTGGAATGTTGGAGATTGTCCCTCATGTTTATCCCTATTGCTTCTACTGAAAGTGTATTCCGCTTATCTACTAACCTTCCAGTCATATAGTAGTTTCCATGTTGTCCTGGAATCTTCCACCTTATACCTTCAAATCATGTTCTCTTTTTCTGGAAGACACTTCCCTCTGTCCAGAACTTTATTAAACCCTCTGATATATCTACATGATTCTTTCACATCTCCCCACTGGTTCTGTACCATAAGCTATAAACATTCAGGTCAAGAAGCCTATATTTAATATTGTCTTTTTGTAGACCCTAATATTATTTTGATATTTCTCAACATTTGGACTCACACAGATATGGAAAAAGAAAACCAGACCATGGTACTAAACTTCCTACTGAAAGGGATTATAGACAATTCAGATTTTCAGACTCCGATATTCCTTGTAATCCTTCTCATTTACCTCTTCACTCTTGGTGGTAACATGACCATTCTTCAACTTGTTTCCCTGGATCCTAATCTACACACTCCCATGTACTTCTTCTTGGGGAACCTGTCGGTCACAGACATGTCCTCGACCACTGTCAGTTTTCATAAGATCTTCTCTTCCTTCATATTTGGGAATAACACCATTTCTTTCTTTGCTTGTATGACTCAGGTGTTTATGTTTTTATCATTTATTTCAAATGAATTATTTATCCTTACAGCCATGAGTTATGACCGATATGTGGCCATCTGTAAACCATTGCATTATTTAATGGTCATGAGCAACCCAGTCTGTGTTGCTTTGGCCGCTATCTGTTGGTCACTTAGTTTTGTAAGCATCACACCATTTCTTGTCGTATTGTCCAGTTACACCTGTTATAAATCCAATATCATCAACCACTTCTGCTGTGACATTGTCCCTCTTATGAATCTCACTTGCAATGATACAACCTCACTGGAGATATTAATTGTTATTGAAGCAATATTTTTGTGTTTCTCTTCATTTTTTCTAACTATCGCCTCTTATATCTTCATTATTACCACCATCCTGAAGATCCGTTCCAGTGCCGGTAGACAGAAAGCCTTCTACACGTGTTCCTCACACCTCACTGTTGTTGTTCTTCTGTACGTAACTCTTCTCTCTTTATACATGAGACCAACCTCAACAAAAAATATGAAATTTACTAAAATATTCTCCCTAATTAACACAGTTTGTGTCCCTGTGCTAAACCCTCTAATTTATAGTCTCAAAAATAATGAAGTGAAGTCAGCACTTAGCCGGCAACTAAATAATTGTAAAGCCACCAGATTTAACTTCACATAAAGAAAAGTATATGAAGAATGTATTCCTTCTTGAAATTGCTTAAAGATGTATGGAGCTATTAACCTTTAAGTTAGTCGTTTAGACTGCTCCTAAATACTTAATGCCAACAACCAACTGGGCAGGCTGGCTGAGAAAGGAATTTTTACATTTTGTACATTATATTAGTTTGTTTTCATCAATTGAACTTTCTATTTTATATTAACATGATATAAGTATTGACCACTGAAAACGTGCAGAAGATCCGTTGTGATTATATCTCATAGAATTAGTGTCATAAAGTCTCATCTTTACCAAGGTAAGCTCAGTTTTAGTTAGTTCATACCATACATCAAATTGGGTCTTTAATTGTGGGGATTGACCCTATCATTAAAGGTTTATAGATGTTTCCTGGGTTTTAAATGTTCCATATCAAGCAGCCACTGATTGGTATAAATATATATATTATATTGAAAAGTTTAGTGTACTCCTGATTTCCACACCCCCAGAGAGCTTAAATCACCAAAACGTACTAGCCTATAGCAACACAGCATTGAAGTATGGATTTTAACCTGTGCGTTACTCAACAAACGGCTGTGCAGTTCAATGTGACTGCAGTATCCAATTACATGCTTGAGCAGCGTCACAGAAGAGAGAGAGAGAGAGAAAGAAAGAGAGAGTGAGAGAGATAAACAAATATGGCAACAGGTACACAGAATGGACACAGAGATGGTTATCACCCATTTATGTACAACTGCCGCTTAGCTAGCTCTGCCAAACAGAGAGAGGAAGAAAAGCAGCAGCAGTTGAAGGGACAATCTGCAGGGGTGGTAATCAAGTGTGGATGTGCTGCAGAGAGATAATCTTATATGAAAATACATAGCACCTTCTAATATGGATATGTGCCAGACTACAAATCCTATGATGCTTTGCAGCACAGACAGGATTCCCAAACTTTGCTACAAATGTTGCAGCTGCCCCAGCTTACTCCTGATTGGCCAAAATGAATTGTATCCTAATTTAGCATAGAGTTTCAAGAGGGTGTTTACTCTGAAATTCAACTGGCACAAATGAGAAGACATTATGCTAACTTCAAGGTAAGTTTTTAAATGTTTATTTATTTTTTTCATGCAAAAACATGTTTTATACACTACTGATTCTCCTCTATCAGATGCATTCATAATCCAGGAAACTTAGATATGCCTTTATGCATCTGTACATAATAACTAAGGAAGGAGGATAATAGCAATGATCATGGCCCTCATTCAATTGTGATTTGACCAATTGAATAGGGCTCTAAATAAGCACATAACATATGTTTTTAAAATAAGTTTTTAGTCAGTAATCATCTATCCAAAAGCAAGATTGTCACTAACTAAAAACTTATTTAAAAAAAAGTATGCTATGTGCTTATTTAGAGCCCTATTCAATTGGTCAAATTGCAATTGAATGAGGCCCCATGTGTTTTATACTAAAAAGTTGAGTATGAAAAGTTTGACTCTAAAACCTCTTATTTTTACTCTAAAATGTTATTAATATTTAAATTCTAAATGTTTAACTTGATTGATTTTATTATTATTATTATTATTATTATTATTATTATTATTATTATTATTATTATGTGTTACTTGTGTGTTTTTTTTTTCTATTTGCCTTCCTCTGGACTAATTAATAATAAAAAAAAAAAAAAAAACATTAAATAATTGATTAATAATTAATCAACAACTAATGAATTAATAGTTAATCCGCATATTTCAGATCAGAGGAGATCTTAAAAGGTTGAACTTGATGGCACTGTAAAGCTCTGTAAATGCTAGGGATCATAATGGGGGACATGAGGATTAATAGCAACCCCCTCTCAAGCTTGCACATCAGCCCAAATCCGAGATTACATTAACTGTTTATTTTCCGGCCGCAGCGTGGGCGGGTCTGAGGTGCTCCAAGCCCTCTGGACTTTTTCCATGGATATGTGACATAAATTAAAAAAATATATATTTACGGATTTGAGTGTAGGGGAATGTTGTGCTATTAATGCTAACACCTACAATCACTTTATAGTCTCATAAGAGTGCAGGATGGCTTTATTATGGCTTTAAAATGTGCTTAATTGTGTGCCTGCGGGATCTTTTTTCTGCAAGTAAGCTGCGGCTCGGTTTTTATCATTATAATTCTAAGAATTATAATATTAATAATAATAATAATAATCATTATTATTATTATTATTGTTTATACCTGTTCTCTGTTTGATTTATCCATAATAAAATAAAAACAACAACAGTGAGTAAGCAGGGTCCTTTAGAAATGTTTATCATATATTATTTTTTAAATCTATACCTACATTAGATATTTTCTAGAAAGAGATCACACTCTGAAGACTTTTTTTTATTAAATCATAAGTATTAGCAATTTTATTTAAAACTATGGTTTTCAACTTATCACAAGTTTTTATTCTTAAAATGTTAGTAAATTTTGCTAGTACCACAATAATATGAAAATGATTTAATTATAAATAATAAAGTAAACTTAAAAAGCTTCAATGGATTATATTTTTTTATTAAAAGATAACACAAATATAAGGTTGGAGATAAAGGACAACATTGTCTTGTAATTACAAAACATACAAACAATAGCTCTGCATTTTTTAAAATAGTAATTAAACATTTTGAGGGCTTTGTAAACTCTAGAACAGACTTTTTTATTTTCAAAAACAGTAAAAACTAGCTAATTTATGTGATTAAATGTTTTCTATGCATTTTAGATTACTACAAAAATATGTTGAAGATTTTTATGGACTCCAATGATTACAAATTTTACATCTTGGACATTATTGTTTTTTTGGACATTTCACATATGAAATGTTGACCCAGATATATTTTTTGGGACAATAATGTACATTTTTGATATTGACATGTGATTTCTATGTTTAAACATATTATTATTGTTTAGTTGAACTAGTTTCATTTTATATGCATTAATCTGTCAGGTTAGTAAAAGTTTTATCTGAAGTATATTTATTATTTCATCAATTAGTATCTTCAAAACTACAATAGTACATTTTTTTAATTAAAAAAGTTAGTCTTTTCTATTATAAGCTTTATTTTAATAAAATGTAATATTTGGAAGTTTAAATAATTACTTTTTCTGGATAAATATATATAATTTCTAAACATAGTTTTTGAAAATTATCAATATAAAATTATCAAATTGTATGTTATTAGAAACAGGACCTTACAATGGTGACCATCCCAATCCTTCCATGATGGACTTGCTACATGGAGTAAACTCAATGTTGTACTTAGAAGCTTTTAATGTTAATTGTATATATTTCGTTGAACATTTGAATGATTTAATTTAATTAAATTTGTTTGTGAAGTATCACTTTGCAACCAACTTAGTAGTCAACATTGGGGATTCCTTGTTGTCCTCATCATTCTTCACTACGGATTATAATGAATGTTTTTTCTCACTCAACACTCAGTATCTACAGCATGTTTTGGTCAACATATCTACTAGTTGGCCTTCAGAATAACATATACATTCTTGACTCTAATAAATAAAGTTATTAATGAAAGTGCACTCCCTTATATGTCTGTCATCATCTCCAAATACTGCAAGAATTGCCCCCTTTGCTTTTCATATGACCAATGTCTTTGCATATGACTGATGGGTATTTCTTCAAGCTACACCTACTCTGTACTCCTCTCCTTACTTGTGCCATCAGACTATCTCCTTCTTCAGAAGTTTTAAGGGCTCACTAAAATGTATCTGTTTAAAAATATTTATATCACTTACACCCTTAGGGCCTCATTCTATTATCGGCCGTAAATCGGCCGTAAGGCTGCGATTCCTTGCGGGGGTTCAGTTAACTCGCGATTCTATTATACGGCCCCGCAAGGATCTCATCTTACGGCCGGCCGCATATCTTGGAACCGGCCGTAAGCTGTGAAATATAAAAACTCAAAAATAAATTCAAGCCTGCACTGTACAGCTCTGTAAATGCTAGGGATCATATTGGGGGACATGAGGATTAAAAGGAACCCACTCTCAAGCTTGCACATCTGCCCAAACCCGAGTTCAAATTAACTGTTTATTTTCCGGCTGCGGCGTGGGTGTGTCTGAGGTGCTCCAAGCACTCTGGACTTTTTACATGGATATTTTACGGATATTAAAAATAAAATATTTTACGGATTTGAGTACAGGATAATTATGTGCTATTTTTTCTAACACCTAAAATCCCTTTATAGTCTTCTCAAAGTGCAGGATGGCTTTATTTGAGCTATTTTATGTGCTTAATTGGTGCTAGCGAGACCTCTTTCATGCAAGTAAGCAGCGGCTCGTTTTTAGCCTTGCAGAGAGGTTTCCCGGAGCAATTGAATTGCAAAACTCTTGCGGCCGTTTTAGATCAAAGGCTTTCCTCCGGCGCGAGCGGCCGCAAGAGATAGCAAGGCACCGGCCGCAAGCCTGCCGGAGCCTCCGGCCGTAAGGGAATAGAATAGCCGAATAGCTTGCGGCCGCTCCTTGCGGCCCCGCAACGGCTGCGGCCGCTAATAGAATGAGGCCCTTAGAGTGTACAATACTCTATTGTGGCCAACTGGCCCTAAAAAATGCACCTACAACAGATAGACACCTCCAGAGCCTCAACCAATGTCCACCATGGATTTGTCACCCTCTTGTCTCACACTTCCAATGATACAGATCAGCAACCAATGTCCACCATGCATTTGTCACCCTCTTGTCTCACACTTCAAATCATACTGGTCAACAAACAATGTCCGCCATGCATTTGTCACTGTCTTGTCTCACACTAACAATCATACCAGCTAGATCAGGGAGAGCAACCTAGTGTCCAAAAAGTATCCATGAGCGATATTGAGTGGCACTCTGGTCATAAGCCCGGATTGCTAGTTAAGGATTGGGTTTATTACAAAGATGGATATTTAGGAACATTTGGATATGATTTAGGCGATTTGATAGGAATGTAGGGACAACTAAAGTCTGATTTAATCAGATTGGGTCAATCAATTGGGTATATCTTAAAATTGATGATATGTATTTTGAAGATTAAATTAAGTGGGACAGTGGTATATGGCATAAGGGTGATTTGATGGGAGAGGAAGAAGAAATATAACGTGGGGAATTTAATAAGATGGGGCTGTAATGTTGATGGTTTGATTACATTGGATGAGGTGTCATCTAAGAAACTTAGGTCCATATAACATTCCAAGCCTGTAGCAGCACGGGTACACCCTCAAAGCCGGCGGGCTTGAAATCTGGCAGAGTTACAGAGTGATAAAATTAGTCAAACCCACAACAGATGTGGCTGACATCCGAACCCTTAAACCATTCTTGTGCACATTACATTTGCGGCCGTTCACATAATCAATTAGTCTAACCCGTAGTTATGGGTTTAGATGGAGCCAATGGTAAAAGAGATTGTCATCATTACATCACTAAAAAATGGAGGTTAGATTTCAATCCCTTACGGGTTTGAAGTACAAGTTACGATAGGACCCGCATTCCAGAAATAATGCACTATTAATAAATCAATAAATATGATATTCTAGTCCATGCGAGTTCCATTATATTTATTAACACATTGATTGACGGGATCGATATAACACGGAAATTAAACATTAAAAAATATATATATATTGCAGATTTGCGGATTCGTCCCTGGATCAATAATCTATATATCTGAATGTTGTGCTATTCATTTTAATACCTAACATCACTTTCCCTTTAATTCAAAATATAGTATTGTGTATATTTGCATTTATAGTGCTACAGATAGGAATTTAACCTCCTTGTGGGTCCTTTCCAGTACCAGTAGGCTTTTTAAATCCATTTGCCGTTTACAGGTTGGAAACGCTAGTGGATTCGTAGCAATTTAATAGCAATTTACGACCATAACATTTACGGACTTGATAGATCCAAGGCTTAGCGTCAACAGAGTTCCATTTTCGACAGCCTGTAGGGTTTTTCCGCTTGTAACCCGCAGATCATTTGCGGGTAACCGTAAGAGGCCAATTTAATAGCCGAAAGTCTAGCGGGCTCCTTTACGGGCTACAAGTTTTACCGTCGAGGGAATTTATTAGGGCTCATATTCAACCTAAAGTATTCACAAATTCAATGTACACTGGGAACTCCAGTAAGGAAAAGAAAATGTAGGGCTCAAACGTAAGGATAAGATATACATTTAATTTAATTTTATATAAGATTGTTATTCCTATATAAACATATTTTTACTTTACATATAGCAATAGTTTTATCACATACTGTATAGGAAAGATATTCTAAATATTAAAATATACTACTCAATATCTTAAATGAATGCAATTGAATGAAGGTTTGGCACCCTACTTCTGAAAGGTTGCTGAACCCCATCTAGACTACAAGCTCTTTGGATTAGGGTCTTTGTATTAAAAACCCAGTAAACGTCTATAAACACAATATATAGTGCACACAGAGCATTCTCAACATCAATAAACTAGTATTGAAAATAGTTTAAGGCCCACTTACAGATGACCACCATTTTGTATCCCGCTTTCTAGATGTACTTGTTGTACAAAGTGAACATCCATCTCAGGAGTAACTGGTAAACAATCTACCAAACAAAATCCAGGATGTCACCATGTTCTCAGATCGATAACCATCTCCAGGGACTTGTATGGATAAGAGGTCCTTTACTTAATCCAGTAACATGAGGGAGAATGGGGACGTCTGTAACTCTACAAAATATTACATGGTTCCTGGACTTGATTCTTGTTGAAGATGTCTTTGGGAAAAGAGAAATCTTCATAGATGACATACAGTGCCTTGGAAACAACAAGCCCTACTTCTTCAAGATCCAGTTCAAGAAGAAGGTTGAAGAAGAAATCAATAGGGTTTGGAAAACTTTGGAGTACTCTACAAAGAATAATACCAAAACAATATTTTAGTAGATCTGCTAATATTTCCATATCTGAATCACAATCATTATATATGTACTATCAAATGAATCCTGGCAATGCTGTTTGCCACACAATGGGAGCCTCATCCCCTCTAGTGTAATGGCCTTGCGATGAGTAGACAGAGTCTCTCCCTCTGTCTACTTCCTCCCTTATGTCTGCCCCCTCCCCTTTGTCTCTTCCCCTCTCCTCTCGGTCCCCTGTGTGTCTCCCCCTTCTCCTCTGTGTCTCTTCCCCCTCCTCTCACTCCTTTTTGTCTCTCCCCCTCTTACTCCCCTGGGTCTCTCCCCCTCTTCTCATTCCCCTGTGCTTCCCCCCTCCTCTGTGTCTCTTCCTCATCTCATTCCCCTGTGCCTCTTCCCTCCTCTCCCTCCCCTATGTGTCTGCCCCTCCCCTTTGTCTCTTCCCCCCTCCTCTCCCTCCCCTGTGTGTCTCCCCCTCTCCTCTGTGCCTCTTCCCCCTCCTCTCACTCCATTTTGTCTCTCCTCCCTCTCACTCCCCTGTGCCTCCCCCCTCCTCTCACTCCCCTGTGTCTCTCCCCCTCCTCTGTATCTCTCTCCCCCTTTCATTCCCCTGTGTCTCTCCCCCTCCTCTTCCTCCACTATGTGTCTACCCCCTCCTCTCCTACCCCTGTGTCTCCCAACTCCACTGTGTCTCTTCCCCCTCCTCTCACTCCCCTGTGTCTCTTCCCCCCTCCTCTCACTCCCCTGTGTTTCTCCCCCCCTCCTCTTTGTTTCTCACCCTGTGTCTCTCCTTCTTTCATTCCCCTGTGTATCTCCCCCCTCCTCACACTCCCTTGTGTCTCCTCCCTCCCCTGTGTTTTTACTTCTTCTCCCCCCTGTGTCTTTCCCCCTGTCCCCCCATGTCTCTTCCCACACCTCTCACTCCTTTTTGTCTCTCCCCCCTCTCACACCCCTGTGTCTCTTCCCCCTCCTCTCACTCCCCTGTGTCTCCCTTCTCCTCTGTGTCTCTTCCTCATCTCATTCCCCTGTGCCTCCCCCCTCCTCTACCTCCCCTATGTGTCTCCCCTCTCCCCTTTGTCTCTTTTCCCCTCCTCTCCCTCCCCTGTGTGTCTCCCCCTCTCCTCTGTGTAACTTTCCCCTCCTCTCACTCCTTTTTGTCTCTCCTACCTCTCACTCCCCTGTGTCTCCCCCCTCCTCTGTGTCGCTCCCCACTCTCATTCCCCTCTGTCTCTCCCCCTCCTGTCCCTCCCCTATGTGTCTACCCCCTCCTCTCCTACCCCTGTGTCTCCCAACTCCCCTGTGTCTCTTCCCCCTTCTCTCCCTCCCCAGTGTCTCTCCTCCCTCCTCTCACTCCCCTGAGTCTCTTCCCCCCTCCTCACACTCCCCTGTGTTTCTTTCCCCCTCCTCTGTGTTTCTCCCCCTGTGTCTCTTCTTCTCTCATTCCCCTGTGTCTCTCCCCCCTCCTCTCACTCCCCTGTATCTCTACCCCCTCCTCTCACTCCCCTGTGTCTCCCCCCTCTGTGTCTCTTTCCTCTCTCATTCCCCTGTGTCTCTCCCCCCTCCTCTCACTCCCCTGTGACTCTCCCCCCTCCTCTGTGTCTCTCCTCCTTCTCATTCCCCTGTGTCTTTCCCTCCCTCCTCAGTGTCCCCCTCCCCTTTGTGTCTACCCCATCCTCTCCCACCCCTGTGTGTCTCCCCCTCCCCTGTATCTCTTCCCCCTCATCTCCCTTCCCTGTGTCTCTACCCCTCACACCTTTGTGTCTCTCCCTCCTACTCTCACACCCCTGTGCCTCCCCTTCTCCTCTCTTTTTTTCATGTGTCTCTCCCCCTACTCTGTGTCTACCCCCCTCTCCTTCCCCTGTGTCTCCCCCCTCTTCCTCTGTGTCTCTACCCCCTCTTCTCCCTGTCCTGTGTTTGTCCTCACTCCTCTCTCTGCCCTGTGTCTCTTCCCCCTCTCCTCTGTCTTCCCGCTTCTTCCCTGTGTGACTCCCCTCCTCTTCGGCATGCAATGCGCATGCGAGGGCCATTGCACAGTGCGCATAAGCGGCTTACGCTGGGCTATGCACATGCACGTCCCGTATCGCTATGCGCATGTGCTGACCTTTGCGCGTTGCTCAGTTGTCAAACTGCGATTTGTCGCAAACGTGACGACGAATCGCAGTTTAACAACTACTATATGTGATAGATTGGACAATGTAAAATATCAAAAAAGTGATCTTTTCTCAACATCAAATTTTTATTCATCCTGTCCTTCATCTCAAATATAACATTTTAAGCCATAAATAAAAGGATTTAGGATGGGTACAATAGCCGTGTTCATCCAAAAAATTACTGAAACCTAATGTGTGAGATCCTAGGTATTTCATCATGAAAAGAAGAACAACTACTTTAAGATGTGAGGAACACATGTAGATAGTGGTAATAATGAAAAAATAAGGTAGGAAAGGTAGAAGAAGAGTTGTGATACTTGTAATGAAGATCCCTTCTGTAAATATGCAGATATCTAAACATGAGATATCAATACAATCATTACCAAAGAAGACTATGTCACAGAAAAATGGTTAATAATGTTGCATCGATAACAGGAGATATCTAAGAGTAAGACAAGGGGGGAAGTTCTAGAAAACCCAACACCCAGCAAACAGAAGCCAAGATATTCCATACTCTATGACTCATCATCATTGGATATTGCAAAGGGTTACACATGGGCACATACCGATCGTAACTTATGTCAGTATTACTAATTTATTGCAATTACCGGGAATCTTGATGGTTCCCAGGTGCATAACACCACCTAATACTATAAATTGATACACTTAGAATATAAGTAACAACCACAAATTATTTTAAAAAGGGATTCCATTCAGGTAGGATATAATGTGCAAAGGGATGAAGTTTCTATCTGCACAATGGGAATGAGGGAACTAAAACTGGCAATATGTTCAACACAATCAACATAAGATGGTTAATTTACAAAGATACATCCTCCTAAGAAAGCGGATTTGAAGGGAAGATCCAAACAGTAAGGGATCATGGATGCTCTACTCATTTACTCATTGTACATTAATTAAAGTAATATAGAAGTTTCCTGGGTTCCTAATGTTCCTAAACAAACACCTGGGTTCCCTGGTGGTCCCGTGGTTAGAATTTGGTACTTTCACTGATGTGCCCTGGGTTGGATTCCAAGTCAGGGAACCAAGAGGTTTCACCACCCTGAAGCCATGCAGGGCTGTGCCTGGTCAGTACTTGGATGGGAGAAATGCCAGGAGCTGTATGCTGATGCCCACTGAAGAATGAACTGGCAACCCACTCCAGTATCTCTGCCATGAATACCAAGTGGATCGGCATGGTGTTTTGCAGTCAAGGAGAGTTTGACATGACTGATTGACACAAGTAAATAGCCACAGATTAGCAGAAAAATAGTGTGCAATAACAGCATGAGTGAAAAAAATGGGTATGGGATGATGAAAGTGCTACTCTAATGTGTATGAGATAATAAAAGTGCTACTCTAATGTGATAAATAAAGTTTTACTCTAATTTGTATGTCATAATAAAAGTGTCACTCTGATGTGTATGTGATAATAAAAGTGCTACTCTAATGTGTATGAGATAATCAAAGTGCTACTCTAATGTGATAAATAAAGTGATACTCTAATTTGTATATGATAATAAAAGTGCTATTCTAATGTGATAATAAAATTGATACTCTAATGTGTATATGATAATAAAAGTGCCATTCTAACTTCTATGTGATAATAAAAGTGATACTCTAATGTGTATGTTATAAGCAAAGTGCTACTCTAAGGTGATAATAAAAGTGCTGCTCTAATGATAACATTCAATGCATGTAACTGTTAATAAAAGTAAAATATAAACATAGTATAGAAGTGATTGGTGTGATAATGGAATATATTATGAAAATAATGGATAATTATGTGAAAGTATAATAAATGATCATCATAATAAAGTCTTTCTGTGCCTATCATCTCAAATAACTAATCACATATCACGATGAATATATTGGTTTACTACCCCTTTTACAATATAATCTCTACCAGCCTGATTGTGCCTTTTGTTGTGTTGAAGTAAAATGATGGTAAGGGACACGGTATTTGAAAAGCAGATGTGATACTTATATTTAAGAAGGGAGCAGTAGAAAATTCAGGGAACTACAGACCTGTAAGCCTCAGTAAGTTTGGCCTTGGAGTACAAAATGAAGCAGGTCAGAGATTAGTAAAATGTTGTCAAGATAACTCTCTGGTCATAGCAAACACCCTCTTCCAACAGCCTCCAAGACACCTCTACACATGGACATTGCCAGATGGACAGCATAGAAATCAGACTGACTATATACTTTGTATGCAAAGATGGAGGAGCTCAATTGAGTGATGTAGAGAGATTGAAGAAGATAACAGAATAGGAAAGTCAAGAGATCTCTTCAAGAAAATTGGGAACCTCAAATGCACATTTGATGTCAAAGTGCGTGTGAAAAAAGACAAAAATGGTAGGGACTTACCAGAAGAAGAGCAGATAAAGAAGAAGTGGCAGGAATACACTGAAGATCTATACAGGAAGGATTTTAGCAGCAGTGATGGCCTCAATAGTTTGTCCAATGAGCTGGAGCCAGACATCTTGGAGAGTGAAGTGAGGTAGGCCCTAGGATGTCTTGCTGATAACAAAGATGGAATCCCAGCTGAACTGTTCAAGATTTTATAAGTTGATGCAGTGAAAGTGTTACTTGCCTTATGCCAACACATTTGGAAATCTCAACAATGGACAATAGACGGGAAAAGGTCAGTCTACAATCCAATCCCAAAAATTGGCAGTGCCAAATATTGCTCCAATTATCGACCAGTTGCTCTGACTTCACATGCCAGCAAGGTAATCCTTAAGATCCTACAAGCTCGACTACAACAATATATGGATCGAGAACTACCAGATGTGCAAGCCGGGATCCACAGAGGAAGAGGAAAAAGAGATCAAATTGCCAATGTCCGATGGATAACAGAGAATGCAAGAGAGTTCCAAAAAAACATTTACTTCTGCTTAATAGACTATTCTAAAGCCTTTGACTGTGTGGATCCCAACAAAATGTGTCAAGTTCTTAAAGAGACAGGAGTACCAGATTATCTCATCCTCCACCTAAAGAATCTGTATGTGGACCAAGAGGTGTCCCGACAAAACAGAGGGCACCAAAACCGCAATGTCAACAGGGTTAGGCTTTGGAGTCTTAGGGCTAGGGTTAGAGATCTTAGGGTTAGCTTTAGTGGTCTTAAGGTTAGGCTTAGAGGGGTTCAGGGTACCAGGCATTACAAGCTTGCATGCTTTTAACGCAGCGCATTTGTTGCAGTCGGCGCACTGTTGTCGGCGCGCAATTGTCCTCCGTGCTAATTACGGGGTGTCGGACCAAGAAGCCACAGTCAGAACTGCACATGGGACAAGACAATGTTTCAAGATAGGAAAAGGAGCATGACAAGGTTGTATATTGTCATCTTATTTATTCACCTTATATGACTGGATGAGTCCAAAGACAAGGTCGGTATTGCTGGGAGAAATATCAACAACCATAGAGTGGTTATGAGGAGGAAGTAAAGGACCTATTGATGGTAACTACAGCCATAAAATTAAAGGATGCTTGTGTCTGGGGAGGAAAGCTGTAGAAATTCTGGACCAGCAATTAAAAAGTAAAGATATTACATTATCAACAAAGGTCCACATAATTAGAACTATGGTATTTCCAGTAGTAACATACGGATGTGAGAGCTGGACCATAAAGAAGACTGAGGGCCACAGAAATTATGCCTTTAAATTGTGGTGCTGGAAAACTACTTGGACTGAGATCAGAACAATACTACAGAAAGTGAAATCAAACTGTTCACTGGAAGGCTTGATCAAGAGGCTGAAGCTCAAATACTTTGGCCATATCCTGAGAAGACAGGATTTTGATGATGGGAAGGATTGAAGCACACGAAGAAGAGGATGGCAGTGGTGGTGATGGATAGGTTTGGTAACAGAATCAATGAATATGAGCTTGAGGGAGTTCATGGGACAGTGGCTATGACTGAATAACTGAGCAACAACAATCATAGGCCCTGTTTGGTGCTTTTTATATAGTACTATACCTGATATTTGTAGAACATAATCTGAGAGACAAATATATTCATTAAACAATGGTAGATAATATGTGAAGAATGTCTTAAGGAAAACTCATAAAAACTGCTTTGAAATAGTTGTGGAAAATATCTTAGCAGGGTGCTGGTATGGTAATAATATTTCTAGCGCTACCACTACTACCAATACTACCATTACTACTACTAATAATAAATTGTTATAATTTAAGAATATATCAATGGAATTCTCTCTGGTTCCCACTCTACTTTATCTCCCTGTATATATATATATATATATATATATATATATATATATATATATATATATTTATATATATATATATATATATATATATATATATATATACAAGGGTGACCTGTGATAAGTCTATACATTATGCTTATTTATTAAGGGAATCAAATTAAAATTATGATATTAAATAATATATGTGCAGTTATTGTAAAGGCAGGTCATGGGAGATAGTAAATAGGTGCCCATTGGGTTTGGGGCACTATTGATATTGTACTGGGCCCCAATATTCCTAACAACAGCCCTGGTGGTCAGTTTCCCTCTGTTCTGGTACATTTAACTATCTTCTAATGAATGTCCCCTTTCACAATCTGCTTTCTTCAATTGGGCTTGATGGGAACCTACTTCCACCTACCCAGCAGAATGGTGGAGTTCTTTGTGCACCTCTGCTACAGAAGATGAACTCAAAGCAGAGAAAATGACCAAGAATGCTTCCAAGAGATATACAGTCAAGAAACCAGTGGTCATAGGATATGACCACACTCCAAAACATCATACCGTCACCCAATGAGACATTTACACATTTTTGTGAATCCCAAATGACCACCTTTTATTATGACTATGTACATATTTACACAGTTTCTCCAGTGGAGAACAACCATTCAGAGAAGTGTGCATTTTTGTTAACCAATCAGACCAAGGTGCATTCTTAGTTGCCTTAAGAACGCATGCCTACATGTCAAACAGAGTATCTCAGACAGCACCATCAGCCAGGGTTGCTATCTCGAGTGTTGACCTAGCACTTATCTGAAGGATGAGCCAGCTGGTTGGTCTTGGCATGTGGGAGCTATGTGTTTCACTGCAATATTCTGCAGAGCTGTCCACCTGCAGAGCATATTTTACTATAGCCCTTACTGGGGTGCATCCCAGAGCCCCTGTTTGTGCGTGCATAAACGCGTAATGCGCCAAACCCCCTTGTATGAGTTTATTAGCACAGGGTTTAGTCTGTATTGCACTAACTTGTGGGACCTTTTCTGTACTTTTCCCTAGAACTTAGGCTTCACTTCTAACTTGTCCACAAACCAATCACGTACAGGATAAACAACATGTTATTTACAGCAATACCTGTGACATAAAACAATTTATATACAATCATACACAATATACTGTAAATAATATGTCCCACTGGGTGGCGCAGGGCAGGAACTTGTCATATCAGGCCGAGGGACATTACTATCAAGCTCTCCAGGCTCTGGGCATGATCACACATATCATAGGTACCCTGGTATTATAAACCATACACAACCTAGTATACTCATACTCATAAACCAAAATACAAATAATATTGTAATTACATTTTAACCCAGGGAAATGCCAGGGCCAATACACCGTCCACAATAGTCCAGTAAAGTAAAGTATTGGGAGCCGTAAAGCCTTCTACACATGTTCCTCACACTTGTCGTCATTCTTTATTAAATTATCAATACATTAAACCATCCAAAACGAACAGTTTGGAGACCAACAAACTGTTCTCTTTGTTTATTGTAGTTATTATCCCTATCCTAAGCCCTCTGATTTAGAATGAGGTGAGGGCAGAAGTGAAACAACAGATGAGGATGTCTAAGTATCAGTTTCTCTTTATGTGTTTGCGTTGTTCAGTCATGTCCAACTCTCCGTGACCTCATGGACCATGACACATCATGCAGATCCACTTGGTATTCATGGCAGAGATATTGGAGTGAGCTGCTAGTTCCTTCTCCAGTGGGCCACAGCATACAGCTCCTGGTATTCCTAGGTGGTCGCTAATCCAAGTACTGACCCGACCCAATTCTGCTTGGCTTCATAGTGGTGTGACCTCTTGGTTCCCTGACTGGAATTGAACCCAGGTCACAGCAATTATTTCACCAAATCCTAACCACCGGACCACAAGGGAATCCAAATACGGTTCATTACATACAAACAATAAATTTTAATATGTTAAGGAACCTCTATGACCCAATGTTTTTAATTTAATATATAGGGATTATAAAACATAATCACCTAAAAAAATGTATATTAAAAAATTAATTTATATAAGAAAATAAACTTGAACATCTATTATTTTAGAATATTCTGTCCCTATTTTATATTAATCTTACTCTCTCCCTCTCCTCCTCTCTCCTTGTCTCTCTCTCTCTCCTTCTCCCTCCCTCACTCTCTCCCTCTCTCTCTCTCTCCTTCTCTCTCCCTCTCTCTCTCTCCCTCTCCCTCTCTCTCTCTCCCTCTCCCTCTCTCTCTCTCTCTCTCTCTCCTTATTTCTCTGCCTCTCTATCTCTCTCCTTATCTCTCCCCCTCTCTCCCTCTCTCTCTCCCTCTCACTATCTATCCCTCTTTCTCTCTCTCCTGTCTCTCTCTATATATCATTGTAGTCTTATTCTTAATGTCTTTCTCTCTCTCCTTCACTTTCTCCCTCTCTTCCACACTCTTCTCTCTCTCTCTCTCTCTCCTTCACTCTCTCCCACACTCTCCTCTCTCCCTCTCTCTCTCTCCTTCACTCTCTCCCTCTCTTCCCCACTCTTCTCTCTCTATCTGTCTCTCTCTCTCCCTCCTTCACTCACTCTCTCTCTTCTTTTACTCCTTATCTTGCTCTTCCTCTACATATCATTCTTGTCTTAGTCTTTATTTTTCTCTCTCCCTCTCTCTCTTTATCTCTCTATTCCTCTATATATATAGGTTTTCTTTTTCTTTATGTCTCTCTCTCTCTCTCTCTCTCTCCCTCTCCCTCCCCTCCCTCTCTCTCTCTCTCTCTCTCCTTTTCTACCTCTCTCTCTTTATCTCTCTCTTCCTCTATATTTATGTTTTCTTTTTCTTTATTTCTCTCTCTCTCTTGCTCTCTGTATATTTCTCTCTCTTTGTGTGTTTTGCTCTCTTTTTTAACCTCTCTTTCTCTCTCCTCCATAATACTTTTCTCTTTATTCCTCTATATACCACTGTTCTCTTACTCTCTTTTTTCTCTTTCTCTATTTCTCTTCTCTCTGCCTATTTACCTACTCCAGCTAAGACCCAGGACACAGACTCACTATAGCTCACATCAATTGCGTCTTGCTGGTCCAAAGCCGTACTCCAGCTATGACCCAGGACACAGACCCACCTTAGCTCACTCACATCCATTGTTTCAAACATGACCCAAGCCCTGCTCGAGCTAAGACCAAGGACACAGACCCACCATAGTTCACATCCATTGTTTCTAACTGGAACCAAGCCCTACTGCAGCTAAGACCCTGGACACAGACACACCATATTTCACATCCATTGCTTCTAACTGGACCCAAGCCCTACTGCAGACAAGACCCTGGACACAGACCCACCATAGTTCACATCTATTGTTTCTAACTGGACCCAAGCCCTGCTCCAGCTAAGACCCCAGACACAGTCCCACCATAATTCACATCCATTGTTTCTAACTGGATCTAAGCCCTTCTCCAGCTAAGACCAGAGTCACAGTCCCACCATAGTTCACATCCATTGTTTCTAACTGGATCCAAGCCGTACTGCAGATAAGACCCCGGACAAAGACTCACCATAGCTCACATTAATTGCTTCTTGCTGGTCCAAAGCCCTACTCCAGCTAAGGCACAGAACACTGACCCACCTTAGCTCATTAACATCCATTGTTTCTAACAGTACCCAAACCCTACTCAAGCTAAGAACTAGGACACAGACTCACCATATCTCACATCAATTGATTCTTGCTGGTCCAAAGCCCTTCTCCAGCTAAGAACCAGGACACAGACCCACCTTAGCTCACTCACATCTTTTGTTTATAACAGGACCTAAGCCCTACTCCAGATAAGAACCAGGACACAGACCCACCATAGTTCACATCCATTGTTTCTAACTGGAACCAAGCCCTACTGCAGCTAAGACCCAGGACACAGACCCACCATATTTCACATCCATTGCTTCTAACTGGACCCAAGCCCTACTGCAGATAAGACCACGGACACAGACCCATCATAGTTTACATCCATTGTTTCTAACTGGACCCAAGCTCTGCTCCAGCTAAGACCCCAGACACAGTCCCACCATAGTTCACATCCATTGTTTCTAACTGGATCCAAGCCCTACTGCAGATAAGACCCCGGGCACAGACTCACCATAGCTTACATTAATTGCTTCTTGTTGGTCCAAAGCCCTACTCCAGCTAAGACACAGGACAATGATCCACCTTAGCTCATTAACATCCATTGTTTTTAACAGGACCCAAGCCCTACTCCAGCTAAGACACAGGACACTGACCGACCATAGCTCACATCAATTGCTTCTTGCTGGTCCAAAGCCCTACTCCAACTAAGACCCAGGACAAAGACCCACCTTAGCTCACTCACATCCATTGTTTCAAACAGGACCTAAGCCCTGCTCCAGATATGACCCAAAACACAGACACACCAAAGCTCACATCAATTGCTTTGTGTTGGTCCAAAGCCCTACTCCAGCTAAGACCCAGGACAAAGTCAAACCTAAGCTCACTCACATTCACTGTTTCTTACAGGACCCAAGCCCTACTCCAGCTAAGACCCAGGACACAGATTTACCATATCTCACATCAATTGCATCTTGCTGGTCCAAAGTCCTACTCCAGCTATGACCCAGGACAAAGACCCACCTTAGCTCACTCACATCCATTGTTTCAAACATGACCCAAGCCCTGCTCCAGCTAAAACCCAGGACAAAGACCAGCAATAGTTTATATCCATTGTTTCTAACTGGAACCAAGCCCTACTGCAGCTAAGACCCTGGACACAGACACACCATATTTCACATCCATTGCTTCTAACTGGAACCAAACCCAACTGCAGATAAGACCAGAGACACAGACCCACCATAGTTCACATCTATTGTTTTTAACTGGACCCAAGCCCTGCTCCAGCTAAGACCCCAGACACAGTCCCACCATAATTCACATCCATTGTTTCTAACCGGAACAAAGCCCTACTGCAGCTAAGACCCTGGACACAGACACACCATATTTCACATCCATTGCTTCTAACTGGATCCAAGCCTTGCTCCAGCTAAGACCAGAGACACAGTCCCACCATAGTTCACATCCATTGTTTCTAACTGGATCCAAGCCCTACTGCAGATAATACCCCGGACACAGACTCACCATAGCTCACATTGATTGCTTCTTGCTGGTCCAAAGCCCTACACCAGCTATGACCCAGGACAAAGACCCACCTTAGCTCACTCACATCCATTGTTTCAAACAGGACCCAAGCCCTGCTCCAGCTAAGACCCAAGACAAAGACCTACCATAGTTCACATCCATTGTTTCTAACTGGAACTAAGCCCTACTGCAGCTAAGACCCAGGACACAGACCCACCATATTTCAAATCCATTGCTTCTAACTGGACCCAAGCCCTACTGCAGATAAGACCCCGGACACAGACCCATCATAGTTCACATCCATTGTTTCTAACTGGACCCAAGCCCTGCTCCAGCTAAGACCCCAGACAAAGTCCCACCATAGTTCACATCCATTGTTTCTAACTGGATCCAAGCCCTACTGCAGATAAGACTCCGGACACAGACTCACCATAGCTCACATTAATTGCTTCTTGCTGGTCCAAAGCCCTACACCCAGGACAAAGACCCACCTTAGCTCACTCATATTCATTGTTTCTAACTGGACCCAAGCCCTAAATCAGCTAAGACCCAGGACACAGACTCCCCATATCTCACATCAATTGCCTCTTGCTGGTCAAAAGCCCTACTCCAGCTAAGACACAGGACACTGACCCACCTTAGCTCATTAACATCCATTGTTTCTAAAAGGACCCAAACCCTACTCAAGCTAAGTACCAGGACACAGACTCACCATATCTCACATCAATTGCTTCTTGCTGGTCCAAAGCCCTTCTCCAGCTAAGACCCCGGACACAGACCCACCTTAGCTCACTCACATCTTTTGTTTATAACAGGACCTAAGCCCTACTCCAGATAAGAACCAGGACACAGACTCACTATAACTCACATCAATTGCTTCTTGCTGGTCCAAAGCCCTACACCAGCTATGACCCAGGACAAAGACCCACCTTAGCTCACTCATATTCATTGTTTCTAACTGGACCCAAGCCCTACTTCAGCTAAGACGCAGGACACAGACTCACTATAGCTCACATCAATTGCTACTTTCTGGTCCAAAGCCTTACTCCAGCAATGACCCAGGACAAAGACCCACCTTAGCTCACTCACATCCATTGTTTCAAACATGACCCAAGCCCTGCTACAGCTAAGATCCAGGACACAGACCCACCATAGTTCACATCCATTGTTTCTAACTGGAACCAAGCCCTACTGCAGCTAAGACCCTGGACACAGACACACCATATCTCACATCCATTGCTTCTAACTGGACCCAAGCCCTACTGCAGATAAGACCACGGACACAGACCCATCATAGTTTACATCCATTGTTTCTAACTGGACCCAAGCTCTGCTCCAGCTAAGACCCCAGACACAGTCCCACCATAGTTCACATCCATTGTTTCTAACTGGATCCAAGCCCTACTGCAGATAAGACCCCGGGCATAGACTCACCATAGCTTACATTAATTGCTTCTTGTTGGTCCAAAGCCCTACTCCAGCTAAGACACAGGACACTGACCGACCATAGCTCACATCAATTGCTTCTTGCTGGTCCAAAGCCCTACTCCAACTAAGACCCAGGACAAAGACCCACCTTAGCTCACTCACATCCATTGTTTCAAACAGGACCTAAGCCCTGCTCCAGATAAGACCCAAAACACAGACACACCAAAGCTCACATCAATTGCTTTGTGTTGGTCCAAAGCCCTACTCCAGCTAAGACCCAGGACACAGTCAAACCTAAGCTCACTCACATTCACTGTTTCTTACAGGACCCAAGCCCTACTCCAGCTAAGACCCAGGACACAGATTTACCATATCTCACATCAATTGCATCTTGCTGGTCCAAAGCCCTACTCCAGCTATTACCCAGGACAAAGACCCACCTTAGCTCACTCACATCCATTGTTTCAAACAGGACCCAAGCCCTGCTACAGCTAAGATACATACACAGACTCACTATAGCTCACATCAATTGCTTCTTGCTGGTCCAAAGCCCTACTCCAGCTAAGACCCAGGACACAGACCCACCTTAGCTCACACACATCCATTGATTCAAACAGGAACCAAGCCCTTCTCCAGCTAAGACCCAGGAAACAGACCCACTATCGCTCACATCCATTGTTTCTTACAGGACCCAAGCCCTACTCCAGCTAAGACCCAGGACATAGATTTACCATATCTCACATCAATTGCATCTTGCTGGTCCAAAGCCCTACTCCAGCTATTACCCAGGACAAAGACCCACCTTAGCTCACTCACATCCATTGTTTCAAACAGGACCCAAGCCCTGCTACAGCTAAAACCCTGGACACAGACACACCCTATTTCACATCCATTGCTTCTAACTGGACCCAAGCCCTACTGCAGATAAGACCCCAGACACAGTCCCACCATAATTCACATCCATTGTTTCTAACTGGATCCAAGCCCTGCTCCAGCTAAGACCAGAGACACAGTCAAACCATAGTTCACATCCATTGTTTCTAACTGGATCCAAGCCCTACTGCAGATAAGACCCCGGACACAGACTCACCATAGCTCACAATAATTGCTTCTTGCTGGTCCAAAGCCCTACACCAGCTATGACCCAGGACAAAGACCCACCTTAGCTCACTCATATTCATTGTTTCTAACTGGACACAAGCCCTACTTCAGCTAAGACCCAGGACACAGACTCCCCATATCTCACATCAATTGCTTCTTGCTGGTCCAAAGCCCTACTCCAGCTGAGACACAGGACACTGACCCACCTTAGCTCATTAACATGCATTTTTTCTAACAGGACCCAAACCCTACTAAAGCTAAGAACCAGGACACAGACTCACCATATCTCACATCAATTGCTTCTTGCTTGTCCAAAACTCTTCTCCAGCTAAGACCCAGGACACAGACCCACTTTAGCTCACTCACATCTTTTGTTTATAACAGGACGTAAGCCCTAATCCAGATAAGAACCAGGACACAGACCCACCATATTTCACATCCATTGCTTCTAACTGGACCCAAGCCCTACTGCAGATAAGACCCCGGACACAGACCCATCATAGTTCACATCCATTGTTTCTAACTGGACCCAAGCTCTGCATCAGCTAAGACCCCAGACACAGTCCCACCATAGTTCACATCCATTGTTTCTAACTGGATCCAAGCCCTACTGCAGATAAGACCCCGGACACAGACTCACCATAGCTCACATCAATTGCTTCTTGCTGGTCCAAAGCCCTAATTCAGCTATGACCCAGGACATAGACTCTCTATAGGTCACATCAATTGCTTCTTGATAGTCCAAAGCCCTACTCCAGCTAAGACCCAGGACACAGACCCACCTTAGCTCACTCACATCCATTGTTTCAAACAGGACCCAAGCCCTGCTCCAGCTAAGACCCAGGACACAGACCCACCATAGTTCAGATCCATTGTTTCTAACTGGAACCAAGCACGACTACAGCTAAAACCCAGGACACAGGCCCACCATATTTCACATCCATTGCTTCTAACTGGACCCAAGCCCTACTGCAGATAAGACCCCGGACACAGACCCATCATAGTTCACATCCATTGTTTCTAACTGGACCCAAGCACTGCTTCAGCTAAGACCCCAGACACAGTCCCACCATAGTTCACATCCATTGTTTCTAACTGGATCCAAGCCCTACTGCAGATAAGACCCAGGACACAGACCAACCAAATCTCACATCAATTGCTTCTTGCTGGTCCAAAGCCCTACTTCAGCTAAGACCCAGGACATAGACTATCTATAGCTCAAATCAATTGCTTCTTGATAGTCCAAAGCCCTACTCCCGCTAAGACCCAGGACACAGACCCACCTTAGCTCACTCACATCCATTGTTTCAAACAGGACCCAAGCCCTGCTCCAGCTAAGACCCAGGACACAGACCCACCATAGTTCAGATCCATTGTTTCTAACTGGAACCAAGCCCTACTGCAGCTAAATCCCAGGACACAGGCCCACCATATTTCACATCCATTGCTTCTAACTGGACCCAAGCCCTACTGCAGATAAGACCCAGGACACAGACCCATCATAGTTCACATCCATTGTTTCTAACTGGACCCAAGCTCGGCTTCAGCTAAGACCCCAGACACAGTCCCACCATAGTTCACATCCATTGTTTCTAACTGGATTCAAGCCCTACTGCAGATAAGACCCCGGACACAGACTCACCATAGCTCACATCAATTGCTTCTTGCTGGTCCAAAGCCCTACTTCAGCTAAGACCCAGGACACAGACACACCAAAGCTCATATCAATTGCTTCTTGCTGGTCCAAAGCCCTACTCCAGCTATAACCCAGGACAAAGACCCACCTTAGCTCACTCACATCCATTGTTTCAAACAGGACCCAAGCCATGCTCCAGCTATGACCCAGGACACAGACCCACCATAGTTCACATCCATTGTTTCTAACTGGAACCAAGCCCTACTGCAGCTATGACCCAGGACACAGACCCACCATATTTTACATCCATCGCTTCTAACTTGACCCAAGCCCTACTGCAGATAAGACCCCAGACAAAGTCCCACCATAGTTCACATCCATTGTTTCTAACTGGATCCAAGCCCGGCTGCAGATAAGACCCCAGACACAGACTCACCATAGCTCACATTAATTGCTTTTTGCTGGTCCAAAGCCCTACTCCAGCTAAGACACAGGACACTGACCGACCATAGCTCACATCAATTGCTTCTTGCTGGTCCAAAGCCCTACTCCAGCTAAGACCCAGGACATAGACCCACCTTAGCTTACTCAAATCTTTTGTTTATAACAGGACCCAAACCCTACTCTAGATAAGACCCAGGACACAGACTCACTATATCTCACATCAATTGCTTCTTGCTGGTCCAAAGCCCTACTTCAGCTAAGACCCAGGACAAAGACCCACCATAGTTCACTGACATCCATTGTTTCAAACAGGACCCAAACCCTTGTCCAGCTAAGAACCAGGACACAGACTCACCATGTCTTACATCAATTGCTTCTTGCTGTTCCAAAGACCTACTCCAGCTAAGACACAGGACACAGTCCCACCTTGGCTCACTTACATCCATTTTTACAAACAGGACCGAAGCCCTGCTCCAGCTAAGACCTAGGACACAGACTCACTATAGCTCACATAAATTGCTTCTTGCTAGTCCAAAGCACTACTCCAGCTAAAGACCCAGGACACAGACCAACCAAATCTCAAATCAATTGCTTTGTGCTGGTCCAAAGCCCTTCTGCAGCTAAGACCCACCATAGTTCACTGACATCCATTGTTTCAAACAGGACCCAAATCCCTTTTCCAGCTAAGAACCAGGACACAGACTCACCATGTCTTACATCAATTGCTTCTTGCTGTTCCAAAGCCCTACTCCAGCTAAGACACAGGACAAAGACCCACCATGGCTCACTCACATCCAATGTTTTATCAGGTCCCAAGCCCTACTCCAGCTAAGACACAGGACACAGACTCACTATAGCTCACATCAATTGCTTCTTGCTGGTCCAATGCCCTACTACAGCTAAGGCCCAGGACACAGACCCACCTTAGCTCACTCACATCCATTGTTTCAAACAGGAACCAAGCCCTTCTCCAGCTAAGACCCAGGAAACAGACCCACCATAGCTCACATCCATTGTTTCTAACTGGATCCAAGCCCTACAGCAGATAAGACCCTGTACACAGACCCAACAAAGCTCACATACATTGCTTCTAACTGGTCCCAAGCCCTACTCCAGCTAGGTTGCAGGAAAAAGACCCACCATAGCTCACATCAATTGCTTCTTGCTGGTCCAAAGCCCTACTCCAGCTAAGACACAGGACACTGACCCACCTTAGCTCACTCACATCCAATGTTTCTAACAGGACCCAAGCCCTACTTCAGCTAAGACCCAGGACACAGACTCACCATAGCTCACATCAATTGCTTCTTGCTGGTCCAATGCCCTACTCCAGCTAAGACACAGGACACCGACCCACCTTGGCTCACTTACATCCATTGTTTCTAACAGGATCCTAGCCCTTCTGCAGATAAGATCCCGGACAAAGACTCACCATATCTCACATTAATTGCTTCTTGTTGGTCCAAAGCACTACGCCAGCTATGACCAAGGACAAAGGCCGACCTTAGCTCACTCATATGTATTGTTTCTAACTGGACCCAAGCCCTACTTCAGCTAAGACCAAGGACACAGACTCACCATAGCTCACATCAATTGCTTCTTGCTGGTCCAAAGCCCTACTCCAGCTAATACAAAGGACAAAGACCCACCATGGCTCACTCACATCCAATGTTTTAACAGGTCCCAAGCCCTACTCCAGCTAAGACACAGGACACAGACTCACTATAGCTCACATCAATTGCTTCTTGCTAGTCCAAAGCCCTACTCCAGCTAAGACCCAGGACACAGACCCACCTTAGCTCACTCACATCAATTGTTTTAAATAGGAACCAAGCCCTTCTCCAGCTAAGACCCAGGAAACAGACCCACCATCTCTCACATCCATTGTTTCTAACTGGACCAAAGCCCTGCTCCAGCTAAGACCCCAGACACAGACCCGCCGTAACTCTCATTCATTGTTTCTACCTGTACCCAAGCCCAACTTTAGCTAAGATCCAGGACACAGACCCACCATAGCTCACATCAATTGCTTCTTGCTGGTCCAAAGCCCTACTCCAGCTAAGACACAGGACACTGACGCACCTTAGCTCATTAACATCCATTGTTTCTAAAAGGACCCAAACCCTACTCAAGCTAAGAACCAGGACACAGACTCACCATAGCTCACATCAATTATTCTTGCTTGTCCAATGTCCTACTCCAGCTAAGACACAGTACACTGACCGACCATAGCTTATATCAGTTGCTTCTTGCTGGTCAAAAACCCTACTCCAGCTAAGAACCAGGACATAGACCACTCTTAGCTCACTCACATATTTTGTTTATAACAGGACCAGAGCCCTACTTCAGCTAAGACCCAGGACACAGACTCACCATACCTTACATCAATTGCTTCTTGCTGGTCAAAACCCCTACTCCTGCTAAGACACAGGACACAGACCCACCTTGGCTCACTCACATCCATTGTTTTAATAGGACCCAAGCTCTACTTCAGCTAAGACATAGGACACAGACTCACCATAGCTCACATTAATTGCTTCTTGCTAGTCCAAAGCCCAAGTCCAGCTAAGACCAAGGACACAGACCGACCTTGGGTAACTCACATCCATTGTTTTAACAGGACCCAAGCCCTACTCCAGCTATGACCCAGGACACAGATACACCATAGCTCACATGAACTGTTTCTCGCTGGTCCAAAGCTGTACTCCAGCTAACACCCAGGACACAGACCCACCTTAGCTCACTCACATCTTTTGTTTATAACAGGACCTAAGCCCTACTCCAGATAAGAACCAGGACACAGACTCATCAAAGCTCATATCAATTGCTTCTTGCTGGTCCAAAGCCCTACACCAGCTATGACCCAGGAAAAAGACCCACCTTAGCTCACTCATATTCATTGTTTCTAACAATACCCAAGCTCTACTTCAGCTAAGACCCAGGACACAGACCCACCATAGCTCACACAAAGTGCTTCTTGCTGGTCCAAAGCCCTACTCCAGGTAAGACACAGGACACTGACCGACCATAGCTTACATCAATTGCTTCTTGCTGGTCCAAAGCCCTACTCCAGCTAAGACACAGGACACTGACCGACCATAGCTCACATCAATTGCTTTTTGCTGGTCAAAAGCCCTACTCAAGCTAAGACCCAGTACACAGACACACCTTAGCTCACTCACATCCATTGTTTCTAACAGGACCCAAGCCCTACTCCAGCTAAGACCCAGGAAACAGACTCACTATAGCTCACATCAAATGCTTCTTGCTGGTGCAAAGCCCTACTTCAGCTAAGACCCATGACACAGACCCACCTTGGCTCACTCACATCCAATGTTTCTAACATGACCCAAGCCCTTGTCCAGCTAAGACCCAGGACACAGACTCACCATAGCTCACATCAATTGCTTCTTGCTGGTCCAATGCCCTACTCCAGCTAAGACAAAGGACACTGACCGACCATAGCTCACATCAATTGCTTCTTTCTGGTCCAAAGCCCTACTCCCGCTAAGACCCAGGACACAGACCCACCTTAGCTCACTCAAATCTTTTGTTTATAACAGGACCCAAGCCCTACTCCAGTTAAGACCCAGGACACAGACTCACTATAGCTCACATCAATTGCTTCTTACTTGTCCAAAGCCCTACTTCATCTAAGACACAGGACACAGACCCACCTTGGCTCACTCACATCCATTGTTTTAATAGGACCCAAGCTCTACTCCAGCTAAGACATAGGACACAGACTCACCATAGCTCACATTAATTGCTTCTTGCTAGTCCAAAGCCCAAGTCCAGCTAAGACACAGGACACTGATCGACCATAGCTCACATCAACTGCTTCTTGCTGGTCAAAAGCCCTACTCCAGCTAAGACCCAGGACACAGACCGACCTTGGCTCACTCACATCCATTGTTTTAACAGGACCCAAGCCCTACTCCAGCTATGACCCAGGACACAGATACACCATAGCTCACATGAACTGTTTCTAGCTGGTCCAAAGCTGTACTCCAGCTAACACCAAGGACACAGACCCACCTTGGCTCACTCACATCCATTGTTTCTAATAGGACCCAAGTCCTACTCCAGCTAAGACCCAGGACACAGACTCACCATACCTCACATCACTTGCTTCTTGCTGGTCCGAAACCCTACTCCAGCTAAGACCCAGGACACAGACCCACCTTAGCTCACTCACATCTTTTGTTTATAACAGGACCTAAGCCCTACTCCAGATAAGAACCAGGACACAGACTCATCAAAGCTCACATCAATTGCTTCTTGCTGGTCCAAAGCCCTACACCAGCTATGACCCAGGAAAAAGACCCACCTTAGCTCACTCATATTCATTGTTTCTAACAATACCCAAGCTCTACTTCAGCTAAGACCCAGGACACAGACCCACCATAGCTCACACAAAGTGCTTCTTGCTGGTCCAAAGCCCTACTCCAGGTAAGACACAGGACACTGACCGACCATAGCTTACATCAATTGCTTCTTGCTGGTCCAAAGCCCTACTCCAGCTAAGACACAGGACACTGACCGACCATAGCTCACATCAATTGCTTTTTGCTGGTCAAAAGCCCTACTCCAGCTAAGACCCAGTACACAGACACACCTTAGCTCACTCACATCCATTGTTTTTAACAGGACCCAAGCCCTACTCCAGCTAAGACCCAGGAAACAGACTTACTATAGCTCACATCAAATGCTTCTTGCTGGTGCAAAGCCCTACTTCAGCTAAGACCCAGGACACAGACCCACCTTGGCTCACTCACATCCAATGTTTCTAACATGACCCAAGCCCTTGTCCAGCTAAGACCCAGGACACAGACTCACCATAGCTCACATCAATTGCTTCTTGCTGGTCCAATGCCCTACTCCAGCTAAGACAAAGGACACTGACCGACCATAGCTCACATCAATTGCTTCTTTCTGGTCCAAAGCCCTACTCCCGCTAAGACCCAGGACACAGACCCACCTTAGCTCACTCAAATCTTTTGTTTATAACAGGACCCAAGCCCTACTCCAGTTAAGACCCAGGACACAGACTCACTATAGCTCACATCAATTGCTTCTTACTTGTCCAAAGCCCTACTTCATCTAAGACACAAGACAAAGACCCACCATGGCTCACTCACATCCATTGTTTCGAACAGGACCTAAGCCCTGCTCCAGCTAAGACCCAGGACAGAGACTCACTATAGTTTACATAAATTGCTTCTTGCTAGTCCAAAGCACCACTCCAGCTAAGACCCAGGACACAAACCCACCAAAGCTCACATCTATTGCTTTGTGCTGGTCCAAAGCCCTACTTCAGCTAAGACACAGGATACTGACCCACCTTATCTCATTAACATCCAGTGCTAGACTGGAGGAGATAGTAGGAAAGTCTTGCATGAAGCAAAGGGAACGCTAAGCTCAGTTTAGCTCTCATTAAACCATACCTAGCTATGGAAACCTCAGGTAAACACATTTGCTGACTCAGAACACACCATGAGACAACCTTAATCAAGATATACATAATTATGGCTATCTATAATTATTGTCCTTAATATGATATTAGCCTTAATAAATATTTTATACAGAGCTATATACAAGTTTAAAAACACTGAATAAAGTGAGTTTGGGAACATCTTGGGAGTAGAAGTCCATGGACCTTCCAGTAAAAGGAGGTGATTGGGCAATTGACATAAAAGGAGCGTGGCCGATGCATAATCGATAACAGCTTGGGCTTTAGGATAATGTACTTATTTTCGAAAGTGTTTTATAGCACTGAAAACTAGGGGTGAGTCTGACAAAATAAGGTAGGGCTATGGAAATTGTAGGACCAGCACAAGAGAAGTCCTATATACTGAGGTGGGATGAGGTAATTAGAAAGATTGAGTACAGTGCCACAGATGCCAAACCATTGGAGAGTTTGAAGAACATGAGGGTGATCAACGGTGTCAATGGCAGAAGATAAGTCAAGATGAAAGGGTAGCCTCCCTTGGTCTTGGCTTTGTTTTTTTCTGGGTGAGTTCTTTATCGATTGACTGTTGAGCTCATAACCCAGGTTGTGGATTGTCAGTTACTCTATGGTTGAAGAAGTATAGAACAAAGGTTTATGAATGTAAATAAGCTGAAAAAGATGACTTGTAAAGGTAATAGGTCTTTTTATAGCAAGTTTGATGGGAGCCAAGATTTAGGGGGTGAAGATGTATTGAGTGCTGTATGTGGAGAGCCAATAGAGATACTAACAGGAGGTTAGTGGAGGATGAGTGGTGAAGGCACTACGTGCATATATTGTGCAACATGTATGACGGTTTTTGTAATGGACACCCTGCTTGTGGAATAGTAGCATATGTCATATGAATATGTGAGCATGAAATTGACTTCAGAAGAAGTATCTTCCATATCACTAATGTCTACTGCCCAGTGATCATGACGAGTTTAATTCTTGATGAAGTTAGATGTGTACAGATAAATACAAGATGTGCATCCTATTCCAAATATACTTTAAGACTTTAACTTTTTTCCCCTTTAGATTAGTTAGCATATATTAGGAGCATCTTTTATTCAATGAATAATGTTACCCTACATGAATAAATTCATAAACCATAATAATGAGTATAAGGTGTCTTCTGGATTGTATTTAAATGCTGCTAAAATGTCCGTCATATTGGTTTAATCCAATATAATATTGTTTTTCTTATCATAGCTGTTACATACATGTAAAAATATGGGACCTACAAAACACACCGTAGTGACACCATTTGTAATTAAGGAAATTTCGGGTCCCAATATTTCTTGGAATTTTTCCTATATATCTCATCACTCTTAGTGGTTAAATGACCATTGTATTATTATGTATGGACATCCATTGAACATGCCCATGTTCTTCTTCCTGGGGAGCTTTTCCATCATTGATATGTCGTCCACCATCCTTACTCTACATAAAGTTATTTTTATCTTTGTATTAGGAGATAACACTGAGTCGTTTTCTCTTCTGCATATATCAGTTTATGTTGAAAGTCATAAGCTACAATCGATACGTGGCCATCTGCAACCCCTTGAAATATCATATAGTCATAAGTTGTAGAGTATGTTATCTGTTGACTATTCTCTGTTGGGTCTTCGGTCTTCCTTCAAAGTCTTCCTCTAGCTGTCATAATATCAAGTCACACTCCATCAATGTAGATTAACCACTTCCTCTGTGACATCATCACCATCAAGAAAATCGTAAAGCTTTCTAAACCTGTTCCTCACATCTCACAATTGTCGTTCTTCTCTATATGACTCTCATCTTGCAATAATAATATAAATTATTATATTATCGGGCGATGTGAAGGAGTAGAAGTAGGACAAAAGAGTGGTATGAGGTGGGATGTGAAGGAGAAAAGTGAGAGGGAAAATGAGATTGGAGTAAACGTGAGAGTGGAATGAGAGATTTAATGGAGGGATAGGGAATATAGAATGACGAAGATAAATAATTAATTGGAGATTTCATAATGGGATGAACGAAGGAGAGTGGAAAGAGGAGGAGTTTGTTAGGGAGGAAATGTGATAATGAAACGAGCAAGAGAGAAAATTTAAGAAAAAGTGGAACGAGGAGAATGTGAAGGAGTTCAAGTAGAAATGGAATACGTTAGAATGGAAAGAAGGGGTTGTGAAGGAGGGATAAAGAAGTAGTAGATGGTAAAACGAGAATAGAGCGATAATGGATTGGGGGGGATACTGGAATGAGGGATACTGATTCAATTATTTACAGTAGCAATATTCAATGTTAAGCAACTTTGAATGACTAGGTTATGGCCTCCAGTTAATATTACCTTTTTAATCCATTGGAGATAATGAGATGTTGAGTGGAATAAGTGGGGGATTTGAAAGAGAGAAAACGATAATGGAATGAGGAAGAGATGTGAGCGGAAAGGTAAGGGAATGAGGGTATAGTGTAGATTGTGAGTGGAAATGTGAAGAAGGATTGTAGAGAGGATGGAAAAAGGGGAAGATGAGGAGGGAAAAACGAAAAATAAGAAAAACAAGAGAATGAAAGCAGGAAACATTATTTGCGCCTCCCATGGCTAGATTTACAATTAGGCAGAGTAAGCAGGTGCTTAGTGATGTTGGCCCGGGGGAATCATGTTCCAATACTGAAAAATGTGTTCATTTGAAATGTCTATGGTTTTCTCAGGAAGTGTTATCAGGAAGTATTGATTGCTTTGGGGGCTGGAATAACTAATATCCTCTCTGATGACTGTTGCTGCTGATAAAGATCCTTCCTCTATACTTTACATAGCATGGCGGGTTGTAGTTTTGTTATGATATCAAGTTATACCAACTACAAACAAAAGAACTACAACTCCTACGGTTCCACAGATATGACAGTGAGGTCATCATCTTTGGCTAGGTTGACAGATATGATGCTCTTGTGAGTCCTCACTCAGTAAGTTATTAACAATATATTGATTGCTCCTTAACACCCATCACAGACAAGCTCAATCTATCTCAGTTTTAGTTCAGTCTTTGTTTATGATGAATGTTCTCCTTAAAAAAAGTTACCAACCTTGGTACTGAGGTATATTAACCTTAATGGAACAATGTAATAGAGGCTCTTCTACATACGAATGTAAATTAGAATAATGGAAGTAAACAATTAAAGCTATGTTTGAAACTTTTAAATTTTAAATATTTTTGCTCAGTTTTTCTTGTTCATTTGATCTAAGGGTCATCCATCTTTGGTGTGTCAGTCTCTTACTTTCTTCTCCATGTTTGTCATAATCTGCTGCATTGTTTATTTATGAGGAGGCATTTACATTATGTGTTGAGATGCCTGTCATTAAGGGAACACAATTGTTAGATATTTTTATCTATGTGTGTATGTATATATATGTATATATATACATATATATATATATATATATATATATATATATATATATATACCATATGAGTTATATGGTATTATATACACAAGTGGTTAGTAAAATAATGACTAAAAACGCGTTTAGTCGCTAATTATGCGGCTTCTTCAGTTAAAACAATCCTGTTATAGTATCCACAAATGTAGAAATAGATATATAAGCAATACAAGGGTGAGCTGTAATAAGTCTACAAATTATAATTATTTATTAAGGGAAACAAATTAAAATAATTATATTAAATAATATATGTGCAATCATTGTAAAGGCTGGTCATGATAGTAAATAGGTGTGCATTGGGTTTTGGGTCCTACTACTTCTGTACTGGGCCCCAATATTTCTGATGGCAGCCCTGGTGGGCAGTCTCCTTCTGTTCTGGCACATTTAACTAGCTCATAATTAATGCCCTACATAACTCAAAAATGTCTGTTTACTCTGTGCTGTGGAAGAAATTAAAGCTAACAAGCAAGTAAACAATGTAGCAGATTACTACACACTAAGAGGGAGGAGAATAAACCAGGCAGAAGTAATGAAAATGGAGGGAAGCAAATAAATACAAAAGTGAGTAAAAATATTTTAAATATTTTAGGGTGTGGCCAGTATGGATTTACATTTTCCAAAGTTCAAGAAGGAAATATATTGCAGACAAAAAAAAAGGAATGCATGAAGTTGGAGAGTAGAAGATGTTGGGTTTCTAAAAGTCATAAATCATTATTTCTGTGTTTGATTGAGAAAGGGGTTTTGGGTCAGTTGGATGGATCTTGACCCGTAAATGACTGAGTAGGGTTCTTCTCATAGAGGAGAGTAAGCATGGAGTGTATGTGCTATTTTAACTTGGCTTCCATTTTGGCCACCAGAGTGGTCAATTTTGTTTCAGTTTCCAAAGAAAAATAGTTGAGATCACCACATAGACAGTCTGTTTTTTTTTCCAGGAGTGGCTGGCACCCACTGTGGGTTACTCATCATGTTAACTCAACAATTTCCATTGAAATCTAGCACAGTGTGGGTTAATAATGAAGAGAAGCATGCCCAGATGGGTTATATATGAATGACTACACAGGCATTAACATTGAAACATCTTTGTGAGTATTATGATTTATTCAACTGGGCATGCACTTCGTCTTCATTACTCCACACTGTGATGGTTAATCACTGGCCGGAGATAAGGAGAGTTAGAGAGAGGGTGGTCATGTATGAAGATCATTTATGCTTTAAATATTTGTCTGTATGTGGTTTTGCTCATACACATAAATAGTAATTTTTTATGGCTGACCACCATGCTCTTCAGGTTCCCTGGTGGTCTAGTGGTTATGATGCACACCACCCTGAGGCCAAGCATGATTGGGCTTGGTCAGTTATTGGATGGAAGACCATCTAGAAATACCAGGAGCTGAATGCTGTGGCCCACTGGAGAATTAACTGGCAACCAATGAATACCAAATAGATCACAATGATGTGCCACAGTCCATGAGGTCACTAGGACTCGGACATGACTGAATCACACAAACATAATGCTCTTCAGCTTACACAATCATTTAAACTGTGATGAGATATTCAAATCAAATTATCTTAAACCCATACTGGTTGAAAAGGTTATTTTCTGAGATATCCATATCCCCGAGAGCACTAACAAAGATATAGCAGAAACCACTAGAATTTAAGGTCCTCCAAGGACATGGTTAAAGACTTACTAGACAGTAATTAAACCTATGGGCTTTCAGTATCTCTGTGGATCTACGTCCAGACTTACTAAATAGATATAAAACCTATGGGCTGAATAATGAGCAGGAATATGTTGCAGGAATGCAATGAAGAGCAGGTACGTAAATATTCAAACTAATTATTAAATAAATACATTATGAATAAATAAGGTATTATAAGGTTGATATGTCATGATGCAGAGATAAACTCATCTGTATGTATTTAATTATGGGAGAACTAAGGTAAGATAATTTGCATAAAATATGCATATACAATATATATATAGATATATATATATATATCTTATATGCATGTCTTATGCAAATCATCTTATCTTAGTTCTTATTTAATACATACAGATGAATTTATCTCTCATCATGACATATCAATCTTAGAGGGTATGTCATTGACTTACATGGAAAAAGGATTTAACCTTGTAAGAAATGTTTAAGCGTGCATAGTAGGTTTTAACTCATCTATTACAACTTAAGACCAAAATATAAACTGTAAATCGGTCCAAGATTGGTCCATGTTTCATCAATATTCTACTAACTGACCCTACTCAAGAGGTTCCCAAAGTGTAGTTAATGGATCATTAATGCTCCATGAGCTCCATTCAGGTGGTCCATGGTAAAACACTTAAAATATGAGACTAAATTAAGAAAATTTATAAAAAATACACAAAATGCAATTCAGAAATGGTTTTATACTGGACGTGTTGGTTTATAAATACACAGACTACATTTCAAGAAATTACAATGGATTATAGTTGTCAAGAAGCAAAATCGTGGTGATATTTGGTGTCAAACTTCACAAAATATTATATTAAATTCTTAAACCTATGTTTACAAAGAAAATTGATGAATCCGTTGACTCACAGTACATCACGTGTTAGAGATCCTGGTTCTGTGTTGTCTGAGACATCAAGCCTCATATACGTCTGCAGGTCGGTCCCATGATGAAGTTCTCACAACTTGAATTAATTTTAATTAGTTTTTTTTTTTGAGGGTTTCTACTAGAGTGTAGACCCTTTTACTTACTTTGAATTGTCACTAGGTTGTCAGGAAAGATGTTCTGAAGCATTAAAGAGTTCCACCAAAAAAGATTGAGAACCACCACCTTACACTATTGGTTTTATCGGTTGTATATTAATGCTTGGTTCATTGTAGTGACCAACCAATGTAATGGACATCTTTTTTAGGGTTCCAATGCATGAGAAGATATGGAACCGATAAATGGAACTACTATGTTCTTTTTCATCCTAAAGGGAATCTCTGATGTCCATGAGATGCAACTTCCTATCTTCCTTCTGGTTCTTCTTCTGTATCTCATTACACTTGGTGGTAACATGACCATTCTTCTACTTGTCTGGCTGGATCCTCAGCTGCACACACCCATGTACTTTTTTCTTGGCAACCTGTCATTCATAGACATGTCTTCCACCACTGTCAATCTACACAAGATCCTCACCAGCTTCTTATCAGGAGATAACACCATTTCCTTTTCTTGTTGCATGGCACAGCTTTATATGTTTGCATCGTTGACAATTGATGAGCTGTTAATACTGACGGCGATGAGTTACGATCGATATGTAGCCATCTGCAACCCATTGAATTATCACTCAGTGATGAACCACCAAGTATGTGTTTTATTGGCCACCATTTGCTACGTATTGAGTTTTATAGCAAACATGCCTTACGTTGTATTATTATCAATGTCCTCCTGTTATGAGTCCAACATAATCAACCACTTTTTCTGTGACCTTATACCTCTTATGAAACTTTCTTGTTCTAACAAAAATATATTGGAGTTGTATACACTTATCGAAGGTGGCATTATTGGATGTGTAGCACCAGGAATCCTCACGACAGTTCCTTACATTTATATAATAAATACCATTCTTAATATCCGTTCCAGCACAGGGAAACGCAAAGCCTTCTACACGTGTTCCTCCCACCTTACAGTTGTGATTCTTCTATATGTAACTCTGATCTGCCAATACTTGAGACCTTCTTCCATGGACAGCTTGAATGCCACCAAACTTTTCTCTTTGGTTAACACAGTCGCCGTGCCGATACTAAACCCACTGATTTACAGCTTAAAAAATAAAGAAGTGAAGATGGCTTTTAGGAGAAGATTGATGTGGCTTCGAGATACAAGTTAAGTTTTGTAATTGTGCCCATTCATTTATGGTTCTCATCACATATTACTCAGCATTAAGGAGTTAGGAGCACTGATGTGTAATACATTGCCAGGATAGTCTTATATATGGCCTTATGTATATCTCACACACAGTGGAGAAGTTGGGAATGGAAAAAAAATGTTGCCCCCCCAAAAAAAAATAATAATATATATATTGCCTTCTCTCTCTCACACTCCCCCCTTCTCTCTCCCTTCTCTCCATCGCCCTTTCTCTCTATTCCTCCCCCATTTCTACCTCTCTTTCTCTCCCTCTCCCTTTCACTCCATGTCTTTATCCCTCTCCCCCCTCACTTTCTCTCCCTCTCTCTCAATCACCCCCTCTCTCTTTCTCTCACTGTTCCTCTCCCTCCCCCTCTCTCTTCCCTCACTCTCTCTCTCTGCTTTCTCTTTCTCTCCCTATCCCCACTCTCTTCCCTGCCTCTCTCTCTTCCTCATTACCTTTCTTTCTCTCCTCTCCCATCTCTCTCTCCTTTGACCTCTCTCTCCTATCCCCTCTCTCTTTCTCTCCCTCTCTCTTCCCCCTCTCATTCTCTCCCTCTCTCTCACTCTCTTTCTCTCGCTCCCCCTTTTTCTCTCTCTCCCTCCCTCTTCATCTCGCTCTCTCCCTTGCCTCTCTCTCTCTCTTTCTCTCCCTTGCCCTATGTATCCCCCTCTTTCTCATGCCCCTCCCTCCATGTCTCCCCCTCTCCCCCATGTATCCCTCTCCCCTTTCTCCTACTCTCCCTCCATGTCTCCCCTTGCCTCTCCCTCCCTCCATGTATCTCCCTCTTTCCCCTTGCCTCTCACCCCATGTCTTCCACACTACTGCATGCTTCCTCCTCTCCCTCCATGTCTCCCCCTTACCCCTCCCATCATGTGTATCCCTATTTCCCATTGCCTCTCTCCCTTTACCCCATGTCTCCCCCTCTACCCCAATGTCTCCTTTTCCCTTCATTTTCCCCATTGCCTCTCTCTCCCTCCATGTGTCTCCCTCTTTTCCCTTGCCTGTCTCCCCCTTGCCTCTAAATTTGCATCCATGTCTCCCACTCCCCCATGTCTCCCCCATGCCTCCCTCTCCTCCCATATCTCCCCTCTCCTTTCATGTCTCCCCTTACATCTCTCTCTCTCCATGTGTCTCCCTCTTTCCCCTTGCCTCTCTCCCCATGTCTCTCCCTCTCTCCCATGTCTCCCCCTCCTCGTCTCCCTCTTACCTTTATCTCCCTCCATGTGCCTCTCTCTTTCCCATTGCCTCTTTTCCCCATGTCTCCCCTTCTCCCTCCATTTCTCCCTCTCCCCCATGTCTCCCCCTCTCCCCCATGCCTCCCTCTCTCCCCCATGCTTCACCCTCTCCCTTCATGTGTCTCCCTATTGCCCTTTGCCTCTCTTCCTCATGCCCCTCCCTCCATGTCTCCTTCTCTCCCCCCATGCCTCTCTTTCCCATGCCTCTCCCTCCTTCTATGTCTCCTTCTCTCCTCCTAAGCCGGCCCTACACCCCTTGCCGGCCCTAGCCGTAACCCCCTACACCCCTTGTCGGCCCTAACCATAACCCCCTACACCCCTTGCCCATCCTAATCATAACCTCCTAACCCTCTTAGCCTAACCCTAAACCCCTAATAGTACCGTTGTAACCCTAATCCCTAACCCCCTACACCACTTACTGGCCCTAACCCTAACCCTGTAATCCTAACCCCCTAACCTTAACCTGAAAACCCCTAATCACTTACCGGGCACTTACAGGCAATTACTTCGGGGCGTCCATGAAGCGCATCCCAGCACTGCATTGTGCGTGCACATAACAGGATAGGTCTAGGGCATCTTGCATTGATAGATGGACCTTCCATCTATGGTTTTGATAGGTGGACCTTCTTGTGGCGGGCATCTTGCATTGATAGATGGTCCTTCCATCTATGGTTTGGTAGATGGAACTTCTTGCTGAGGGCATCTTGCAATGAAGGGGTTACGTTTTGAACAGGACATGGCTACTATTAATGACATGGGGTATACAGTTCCTGGTGCCATCTTTCTTTTTGGAATCTTGGTCCCCTACTAAGCTCCTGCTTTGCAAGTTTCCTGGGTATGTAACAACTGTCTCGCTAGTGGCCCACTGGGCTATTAAACAGATCTACTAATCGGGCAACATTTTGAATTCCCTCTAATGTGCAAAAATACTGGATTGGAGGGAGATCATTATAGGGGGATGCTGATTGGTTGAGCAATCAATCAAGCCCTCTTGAATCGCTATCAGCCTCTTGTCTATTATTTAGAACAAGCTAAGGAGGAACAAAAGGTGGGCTTTTCTGACAGCTTGTGAGTCCTGGGAGTTGTACAGGGTCACATCCTTCAGTGCCAGGGTACTATTTGCCAAGCCTCCAGCTTGAACCCATATTATCCAAGGAAAGTGAGTAGTGTACTGTGTATTTTTTGTGTTTTAACATTTTTCTTGATATTTTCTATGACACTTTATTATTCTTTTACCTTGTTTGGAATTCTACTGTATCTCCTAGGCCAATCTGTCTCAGTCTCCTTAGCTGGTCCCAAGTCTCTGCAATGAGAACCTTAGCCCCGTAGACTTTTGAAAGCTTAGTGAAAAAATGTTTTTACTTGATATTTTCTTTGACTATCTCATACATTACCATTATTATTATTTTGACTGGCTTGGTAAAGTGTATATGCTAAGCCAATAAGTACCATCTCATCTCTGTCACTGCCTTGTCATCTGGTGCAGGTAGTGAGAAAGTTTGGCCAGTAGCCTTTTGAAAGTCTAGTGCAGAATATCTATATCAAGAAACAGATCAGGGCAATTGTATGCATTAGAGCCCCATGGATCATGCATGGTCACCCTCTACCAGGACATCCATATTTTGTATTCTCTTTTAAATCTATACTTAGCCCTGCATAATATGGTCTCTCTTAATAATTAATAATTAATAATTAATTAATTAGAAAAAATACTTTGGAATTAATATGGATGGTATATATTTTTTTAGTATGGATGATATAACCATACTAGCGACTTGCCCGTCAAAAAAGTGACTGTCAATAAAATGTTAATGCTGTGAAAATTGTTTACCACACAATATGAGTCTCATACATTTGTCACCTTTTTTTTATATACAAATAAATACCAATTTTTGAATGTAACTTTTTATTTTTTTAACTTTAAACTTATATTTAACCAACATGTTTCATTTTTTTTTCAATCTTCAGTCTTTTAATTGTGATATATATAATAACAATATAACAATGTGTGAATTTTTCATGCATACATATTGTAAAGTATAAAATCAAAGTTTGTAACATGCAACTTGTATATTAAACAATCTCTTATTTAATTTTTAACAATACTAACACTTTTTTAATTGATATTTATCCATGAGTAACGGCAGACTATATTAACTTTGAGTAACTAAATCGTTTTAACAATGACATGCTTTGTAACATTCATTACATTTTTGTTAAACTCTTGTTAAACTAAATTGGCATTGAATCCAGAGGAAGGTAAACAATAAAACCCCCCATTTCAACTTTTCCAATTGTATCAAAGAGGGAAAAAAATTAATTCCTTCCTGACCCCCTTAACTGGCGATCGGATTACTCCCTGAATCAATACTCTGTCTTTAAATTATACATTTCAAAGTATTATGAAATGCTGCAACTTGTAGTAATATACATCTTTGACTATATCACATATATATTGAAAAAACTTTCAAAAACTTTTAAAATACACAGTTAACATGTGAAATAGTAACATCAAACAATAGCATTTCACCCTTGCAAGTCAATAAAATGTCAGATAATTGTTTTGTGGGGCCAATCATGTGAATATGTAACTTTTAACCCATTCCAATATGTTTAAGGATGTTTTACTGTTGTTTTTCTTGTAGTGTCCTTTTGTTTTTTGTTCTGTTTGTACTTTTTGCAAATGGCACATAGAGTTTCCTAAGTGAAATAGTGGTCCCCTATTTAAAGAGTCCCAGAGTACTTACATTTTGTACTGGAAGTAAAACCACTGTTCTCCATGTTTTTTTTTTTTTGCCATTCTATATAGTTTCTTATTGAAATAGGCCCTCATTCAATTGCGATTTGGCCAATTGAATAAGGCTCTAAATAAGCACATAGCATATATTTTTTTAAATAAGTTTTTAGTTAGTAAGCATCTATCCAAAAGCAAGGTTTTCACTAACTAAAAACTTCTTTAAAAAAAATATGTTATGTGCTTATTTAGAGCCTTATTCAATTGGCCAAATTGCAATTGAATGAGGGCCATAGTGTTTTTCTGCAATCATATCGAGTACCATAAAATGTTGTCGTGGAAATGAAACTACTGTCCTCTATATTTACAGCACCTCATAGTACACAATGTTTTTTGTATAAACGCATCCATCTTCCAATAAATGACCCTGACTTTGGTTTTCTTCAACATGCACTTTAATTTCCTTTGGATTCGCGCACCTTGAAAAAGTAACATAGAGTTGTCCATGTGCAAAAACTGGTTCTTTTAAAAAAAATGCCAACAGACTTAAAAGTTTGTCCTTGGGATTTATTGATGGTCATGGCAAATGCCATGATAACTGGAAATTTTCTTCTTTGAAGGACAAAAGGCAAACCACTCTCACTTAGAGCTAAATCAATTCTTGGTATAAAAACTTGTTCACCTTTATGGGTCCCAGTTATAATTTCTGCATGTATAAAATGATCTTTTAACTCATGCACAATTAATCTTGTCCCATTACAAAGTCCTTTTTTTGGATTCATATTTCTCAATAACATGACAATTGCCCCTTTTTTCAATTGTAAAATATGTGGTGGCATTTCAGATGGTGTTAACGAATTAATAAATTCGATACTAAAATTCGATTTACTGTCTTTATCCTCAGCCAGAACTGAATCTGCACTGTAATAATTCTTTTGTGGTGCATGTATGTATTTTAAAATGTCATTATTTACATTCAACTTGAAATGTCGCGGACAGTTCGCCTGCGGACTATTCGCTGCGATTTTGGCATGTTCGCGTTCGCATCGGATGGCGAACACATGCGCTTTTGGGTTCGCCCCCTATTCTTTATCATTGAGGAAACTTTGACCCTGCACGTCACAGTCAGCAGACACATTCCAGCCAATCAGCAGCATACACTCCCTTCCAGGGCCTTCCATCTGAAGGACAGCATACATTTTAGAATCATTCTGAAGCTGCATTCATTGTGAGAGGACAGATAGTGTAGCTGCTGGAGATTTAATAGGGAAATAGATAGCCAGGCTGTGTATTTAGCTTCCACTACAGACCTGAAGGACTCATCTAATATATGCTGCAAGGACAGCAACCCAAAAAGCCCTTTTTAGGGCTAGAACATCAATTATTTTATTTTATATTTTTTTTCTGTGTAATCTAATTGCATATGCCTGCCTGCCAGCGTGTATGTGTGACAGGCTAACACCTAACAGCTTATATTGTGCTCAGTGAAATAAAACAACACTTTTTTAACTGTAATAGATTGAATAGCAATTGCCTGCCTACAGGCGTGTGTGTGAAGCCTATTGCATCTACTCTGCCAACTTCTGCCAGTGCACAGTGATACGTCATATCTGGTGCAACTGTAGTGTACAGTGAAATAAAACAACACTTTTTTGACTGTAATAGATTGAATAGCAATTGCCTGCCTACAGGCGTGTGTGTGAAGCCTATTGCATCTACTCTGCCAACTTTTGCGAGTGCACAGTGATACGTCATATCTGGTGCAACCGTAGTGTACAGTGACATAAAACAACACTTTTTTGACTGTAATTGATTGAATATCAGTTGCCTGCCTACAGGCATGTGTGTGAAGTCTATTGCATCTACTCTGCCAACTTTTGCCAGTGCACAGTGACACTCATATCTGGTGGCACCTTAGATTGCACGCGCAGTGCCCCAAATTTGAAGTAGGAGGTCCGACCAAGCATCTTTTTCCATCTCCCTGTTCCAAAAATCAATGCCATATATACATCCCCTAATAGTGGACGTAACAGGAATTAAACCGATAGGAATAGTACTATTTAACAGTACACATCTTACAATAACGCAGACAGAGGCAACGCAGAGAGAGGAGTCTGAAGAAGAGGAGTCAGAGGAGGAAGGTAGCTTTGAGGAGGTGGAAGACCAAACACAGCAGGCATCCCAGGGGGCTTGTTGTCACCTTTTGGGGATCCTTGGTGGCTGGGTGGAGGAAGAGACCTTCAATGACATCAGTGAGGACAAGGAACGGGACATGGCTAGCTTGGTATCCAACTTTGTGCAAATGCGGAGTTTGCGGTTGTGCTAATGGACTGTTTGCGTTTTTTTGTGGTGCATTAAATGGGGAGATTGGTCTGTTACTGTGAAGCGGGCCTAACCCTTACACTACCTGATTGATACAACATCATACCTGATGTTTTAAAGCATGTTATTCCAAACAATTTAGGAATGTTAGATGATTTATGCCCTTTATGGCTTAAAACCAGACTCTGCATCAACTATGTAATTTTCCGTGGGAGTTTTGCCATGGATCCCCCTCCGGCATGCCACAGTCCAGGTGCTAGTCCCCTTGAAACAACTTTCCCATCACTATTGTGGCCAGAAAGTGTCCCTGTGGGTTTTGAAATTCGCCTGCCCATTGAAGTCTATGACGGTTCGCCGGGTTCGCCCATTCGCGAACATTTGATTGAAGTTCGCGTCCGATGTTCGCGAACCGAAAATGTGATGTTCGCGACATCACTACATTCAAGGCATCGATATTTTTTGATGTTAATATCACTTTGTTTGCAATGTCTGAGTAATCCTCGTTATTAAGAGTGTTTAGAAATATGGCTGATATGAGCGATTCATTGCAAACCATTTCTGATGGAATTTCAATAGTATAATTTGGTAAATCATGTATTTATGGATGTTTTCCTTCTCTGATTTTAATTAGCCAATCATTGAATTAATTTTGGCCTTCAGATCTCATATTTAATTCTAATTTCAGATGTGTAAATATTTTCCACAGTTTACTGGTCTTGATAAATGTTTCAATGATCTCTGTTCTATTTCCATGTGGCGCAACAGGTAATGTTTGCCTAAAATCTCCTCCTAACAGCATCACCTTTCCATCAAATGGCAACTTATTATCCATCACTTCTTTTAAGAATCTGTCAATACATTGCAGTGCATGACATGACATCATTGTTGCCTCGTCTATGATAATTAGTTTTGTTTGTTTACATTTTTTTGTTTGTAAAGAATTCAGTCGAATATCTGACACTGATGTTTCCAAAATGGGAACTAGCAGCTTAAATACACTATGCACAGTTCTACCACCGTCTAACAAAAGTGCAGCAATTCCAGTTGTGGCAAATGGCATAGCTATCTGACCCTGTGATCGAATATAACTCATCAAACAATTGTACAGATAAGTTTTTCCTGATCCACCAGGGCCGTCTAGATAGAAATACCGGTCTTTGACCATTTCATCATCTGACGCATTTGTGATGGCATGAAATGCTTGTAACTGTAAAGTATTTAAAGTTGCCAGTTATTCTTCAGTTTTTTGTTTTTGTAGATCAGTGTCATAATCATCAAAGTTGATGTCATCTATAAGTCCTGGATCTGGCAAATTAAAACTTGCACAATTTAATCCATGAGCAAACAATATTTATTGTATTTCCATCAAGGTTTTTAACAGTGCTATTGGTTCCTTGTAACGTTTCAAGAAGTCTTCTGACATATTTAATTTAAATGTTTCCCACAAAGTAAAAGCATCAGGTACATTGCAAAAGATGCAAATGAATGCAAATTGTTGTCACATTTGCTTTGGCATTTGACATAGTGCTGCTTCTTCCAGACACCTCTCCCATTCTGTATCATCAGCTATGAAGTTTTGATGTCTTGCAGCTAATAGGAATGTATCATAAACTATGTCATTCACTGTACGTAAATGCTCAAAACTCTGTGCACCGGGAACATGTAAAAGAAGTAATCTCAAACTAAAACGTTCAATGTCCCTTGGACTGACGGTATAAATCTGTGGTATAATTTTATGTGCATTTCTTCTTCGTTGTCGCCATAGACCATTTACAAATACATAGTGATATGGTATCTCTATGTATAAAAATTGTCTGGCCTGCGTATCCTGGCAGTTGAATTTAAACCATGCAGTAAGTGTGGTACCTCTGTGTTCACTTTGATCTAATGCAGTTCTTTTATTTCCTGCAGTAAAGCAAACAAACTGACTTTGAGGCAAATGTACAGCTAAACGATAGATAGCATGTGACCGATCATGCATCTCAAATTTCAAAAGGCGCCACATTGCTTCAGGAGCACTTACATAGCGAGCATCTAAATAATTTGATATTTCGTCATGTAAAATTGCATTTTCGTTTTCGCTTGCAGCACCTTGCACAACAACAGTTGCCGTCTACACATACTTGATTGATTTAATAGAAGTGCAAGCTTCCACATTGATGTGTGCATTGTACTTGATGAGCAAATGTGGGTTGTATGGAACAACAAATCTATTATCAACCTTTTGCCCACGGATAATAGCTGTTTGTCCTTGTGTTCTTTTATACAAAGGGTATCCATCACAATTTGCATAAGTTTGCATTTGAAATTGTTTTGGAAATTCTTTAGTACATTTTTTATTTTCCATACATGGTGAATTAGGATACATCTCTCCACATGGGACATGAATCATTCTGTGTGTAACAATCTCCCAAAGTTTGTTATATTTTTCTTGCTCTGGCAATTCAGCCAAAATTACTGAATCCACTCTCTCTGCAGTAATAAACTTATCTTTTTCCTGCAGTATTAAAAGTATGTGAGCATGTGACAGTCCTCTTTTTTGAAATTCAATGGTATAAACAAAAGCCACACATTGTCCAAATAAGTGTGCTTTAGTGATATCATGTATTAATTAATTGAGTTTGATTTTGAATACTCTTGCCACTAAATCTGGTCGGTCAGAAGTAGTTTGTCCCAGATTCAAATGTTCCTTGATCTCTGGCCATTGAGGATTACATATGTGTCATGATTCCCCTGAACCCCCTTTGGGGTCAGTAAAAGTTTAGTTGTTTAATATGCTTTTATGTTAATTTGATTATCCTATATGTGTTATGTCATATTACTTAATATGTTAAATGTTATGTTATGTTGATGACTATATGATTAATTGTGTCCAGTGTGTAAGGAGTTAAATGGTTTAGAATGTTGTGTGGACGGTGGTAACTGTAGCAGTTGGCAGTTGAGTTTTTTCTGACAGAGAGAGAGATGTATTGGTGTCTCTGAGGGCAGTTGAGATAATGCTGGATTGAATGTCTTAAAGTATATATATATATATATGTGTTCCTAAGCCAAGGGAAGAAGACATATTTTGAAGACAGATATGCTTCTATCTAAAAAGGGAGGTAAGAAGATAACCGCAATGACTGTATGAATGAAGTTGCTGTTATGATGCCTTATAGATGAGCCCTTGTCCACAGAAATAAAAACAGTTTCTGATTTCTTATAATGCTGAGCCTGCATTCATATTCTTAAAGACTACATCTAATTTAAGAGACATCAGCTGTCTTAGTGAAGAGATCAAAATAATCTGGTAGATCTGCTGGGTAGGTTTGGCAATAACAGCCTTATCAAGCCCGACTGAGAAGCAGTAGATTGTGACAGCTGGTGGCAAGCGGTGGAATCTCTTCATCAATAAGCTAAGACAAGCAGCATGTCCAGATATGACAGCATGTCCATTGAAAGCCTCAGGGACCTGTACCAGGAGAGAGGGCTCCACAGAACAGCAACCACCAAAACGGCAAAGATGATCCAGGAACTCCTGCTGAATGATGAGCTCCGTCAGGTGGAGGAAAGACAGGAGACAGAGGAGGAAGGTGCAATAGTCACACCAGATCCAGCCTTTGCTCTGGAGATACCCTTTAATGAAGAGGAAGAAATTTGTAACAGATTTAAAAAGTGGAGGGCTATGATGCCGGCGAGTCTGTCCGGTGATCAGGTAATGGCCCTTCGGACTCAGATCAGCCAAGAGGTCCAGCGAGAGAAACCACAGAGAGTTACCTGTCTGTCATCCGGTCCTACTGAAGTAAGGGATCCAACAGCAGCCAGGATAAAGACAGCGTATAATAGCTTTAAACACTTCTGTGATGAAAAGGGGGACATAGATGGGTTCCTCCAGGACTTTGAGCAGCAATGTGAGCTACACCAAATACCCAAAGCCGAGTGGATTAGGCTTCTGGTCAGCCAAGTGGAAGGGCAAGTGAAGAATTCAGAGCTATCCCTAAGGGTCAGCAGATGTATGAGGAGGTGAAAAAGGTGCTGTTGGCCAGATATGCGGTGACCCCAGAAGCCTATATGAAAAAATCGTGACAATGTGAATGTAATAAATAAATCTGGTTTTCCAAATTTTGTGACAATAGCCATGGCATCATTATACCTTTCTCGCATATTGCGAGGAGATCCTTGGAAAGTGGATGGCAAAATAATTGCTCTTCCAGCTGGAATGTCTCTGTTGGAAGCCAATTCTGCAACATAATCCATCAATCCACAATACTGTTCTACTCGTAATTTATTTTGTTGAAATTTAATGAAATTTAGATTATTGGCTTCAACTATGAATCAATAATCCATTGTTGAGTGAGTTTGCCCCCATTTAAAATTGGATTAAAAGAATCCCGAATAGCAGTTTGTGCCACTTTATATTCCAGCATGGAAATATTAGATCTAACACAAACTTTACTATTGGGATAACTTTGCAATTGTAATTTTGGTTCCCATCCAGGTTCCCCATTTGGAAAGAAAATGGGATATGTCATTGGATCTAAATTAAAACGTAATATATTTATGTTTTTAAATGGTTGTTCTTCATTGCGTGGATATATTCTAATATCCCGCTGAAAAGGTGTTTCACCATCTTTATTTTTATTTTATTTTTTTTGGTAAATTATATCGTCTTTGATCAGTGTTGCGATCTCTTTTTAACACCATATTTACTCTTGGCGTAGTCAATTGATGTCTTTGAGCATGTTCCTGTTGTTCTTTTTCAAGCTGTGCTAATTGTTTGTATGCTTGACTGTATGGGTTTTATGCCATAATTGTATCCGATTGTTCAAAGACTATGCGCAAACACTGTTTATTTTCTGGAAGCGTCATTTTTTGTTCCACAGCTTCTAAGACATATAGCTGTGCAAATTTCCTTTGCTCTCCTTCTTGTGGGTGTAAATGTGAAGTTCGGTGGTAAATTTGACCTTGAACTCTAAAACAGTAAGGACCATTTCCTGTTACATTTTCTACTAATGTAGCACCCATTGAAGCAAATGAAATTGCACTGTTAGAAGTTTTTTTTTTAAATTAGTATAATTTGGAAAGGTTGGATCGCTCATGATACTTTCTAAATAATCTGGAAGTGGGTGTCTTAGTGGAAGTCTTACCTTTCCTTTCTGAGAGCAACTAATGAAATCTCCGTCAGTAGGTCTTTCCTTTAGAAAATGATAGGCCCCACAAAACTGACAAACAACATTAAGTAGTCCACAATAATGAGTGTCTACTTGTAGTGCTCTACTAAACACATTGTCATGCATTTTCTCAACATAGAGATCAGAACAACTTTCTATATCTACATTGGTGTCATGTGTCTCTACACTGGAGTCATTCGGCAACATAGAATCATTGGACAATGGTTCACAGACATGTTTTTGTTTACTTTTTCTTTTCTCGGAAGCCCCAGCACACTCACTTGCTGCTTTCTTACTCATATTTCTTTTATTTAAAAGTCTTTGTCGATCTTCTTCTCTCAAGCGTTGTGAAGTTTCCGGGGACTGTGCATCTCTCCACCTTTGCTTCCTTTCCCTTGCCCATCTTCTTTTGCGTTCAATTTTGTCTTCTACATTATCCGCCATTTTAATCTGTAATTGTAAATAGAGATGTAATTATTATTTGTTGTTTGTTTTCTGTACATATTGTTTTTACCTGTTTCTAATGTTACATTAAATTGGATGAATTAACTAATCAACCATTTTAAAATCTTGTACTTTTTTACAATTAAATAAAGGAAACCATTTCAATAATTTTTTATTGACATATATTAAATAGCAATTGCCTGCAGATATATATATATATTTTTTTTTGAAAGGTAATTATTAATTAATTAGTAAAGTAATATGAATGTCCGTTATTGAGTGATTTAAAAAATGGGATAAATGTTGAACTTTCCAAGTTACTTCTATTCTCCTCAAGAAGCTGAAACATAGCTATTAAGAAAGTATACATGTATTGTAACAGGCTCTTAATTTTTTTTTTTTAATCTTGTACTTTTTTACAATGAAATAAATCAAACCATTTCAATTATTTTTTATTGACATATATTAAATAGCAAAGGGCTACACATATATTTATTTTTCTAACATAATTATTAATCCTTCAATTCCATTCATTCTTGATTGACTTGACTGCATATATTTAATTTCTTTTTTTCGCAAGTCTTCTAACCTTATTGTTTTTTTTAAAATATTATTATTAATTATTATTCTCTTTCCAAATTTACATAAGTGCATGTTAATAATTGTTCTTATATTATAAAAAAATGTTGGGTTAAGTGATGACTAATTATTACTGAATGAAAATATTATTATACGTTAATTAATCAATAAGTGCTATCCATTTTATCAAAATGTAATGTAGCCTTTTTTGTTCCATCACTTCAGAATTAAATGTTATACCTGTGAATGTGATCTTTATGGTGTTCAAAGGCTGCAAACATCACTCTGTGTGTTGATTCAGTTGCAGATCCGATGAAACTGTGAAATAAGAATGAAATCCTTTTTAATATTTAGCTTCATCCGTATCATTCAATCATTAGCAACAGACATATCTTTGGATAGATTAAAAACCTAAAAGCATATTCCTGAATGTATTGTAAAACAATTTTTTTTTTTTTGCTGTAGTAATATAATTAAAATTCTATACCTGTCAAGATTATCCTTATGATGTTCAATGCCTCCAAACGTCACTATCTCTGTTCATTCAGCTGCAGGTCCGCTGAAAGTGTGCAAACATGTAAAATTAATGTATAATATGTTGCTTGATCCGTATCAATCAATCAGCATGAACACAGATATTTTTGCATAGATTAAAAACATGAAATGAATATATCAATCAATCAGCATGAACACAGATATGTTAGCATAGATTAAAAACATGAAATCAATATTCCTCAATGTATTTTTTAGTTTCTGCTTACTAATATTAATACACCTTAATAATGTAACTGTCATCAATTTCAACTATGAAGATTTATAAATGTTTTTTTCCCCCAAGTACATAATTGAATGATATACCTGTAAAGATGCTGTTGAAAGGCTGCAAAGGTCACTCTGTGTGTTGATTAAGCTGCAGCGTCACTGAAAGTGTTAAAAAGAAATGATTTTTTTTTATCTTTTAATGAATCCCAATTATTCAATCCACGTCATCACTTTTTTTTTTCTTTGACTTTTTTTTATTGTTAGTCTTTACAGAAGAATCAATTAATGTCCATTAATATTAAATTAATGTCTAACTAAATATAACGTCAAGATGTAAGCATGACTATATTCCATTTTTTTTTTTGGGGGGGGGGGGGTATTTTATAATGAATATCTTACAACTGAATTACTAAAATAATGTACATTAATAATTAATGAATCAGTGTGTTCCCTTTTTTTATGCACATTCTTAAACGTTAACCTTTTTTGATATTAATGATTACTAATGAGTAATTAATTAATTATAGTACATTATTATTTATTTTTTAAATTCTTTCAAACAGGTAAGCACGATAATATTTGTAAATTAAATAAATGTCAATTTCTTGTTTCCTCTCATTTATTTTATTATTTAAAAATTCATTAAATAATTAATCATTAATGATTATTAATGTAATTTACCTTTTTTAATGTAATCTTCATGAAGCAGTATCCTGAAGAGCTAACAATCTCTTGTGATTTTCTGGCATCAGAAAATATACAGTCAGATTGTCATCACCTGAGGAGAAAGTGTCACTTATGTGTCAAGTGTGCCATATATAGGGTTTGTGCACAAGACAAATCCGTTTTTTTAGGCGGGAAATCCGCACCGCCGCGAGACAAATGTGTTGTTTTTAGGCGGGAAATCCGCCAATTCACCCTGTTAATGCAAAAATGTGTAAGTTCGTGTCGTAAAATGGCATCGTTAGTGTCTGTTTTATGCATTGCGCGGTTATTTAGCATCCTTCCGATCGGTATTTCTCGACCACATACATCTCTGGCTGTGGTTTACGCACTTCGTAGTAGTGTAGCCTCGTTTTCATTTTTTTGGGCGGCCATTTTTTTCTCGCTTAGGCGATTTTCGATGTTTATAAATCGTCTAAATCGATTTAAATTGGAGTTCCACCTCACTCACAGACGTCCTGCCTGTTTTCCCATGCTGTAAGTGATATCTTTGTAATTTTTTTATGTGTATTTAGTGTTTTTTTATTGTTTTTATTCCGCCGCTAATCTCGTAATTTTTTTCATCTCATATCATATTAGGTCTTGCGTCTTGTGTAAAAGTGCTACGGGTTTAACGGCTCGCCGGCAATGAGCGCCTTGGGCGCTCATTGCCTAAGTGCTACGGTTTAGCGGCTCACCTCGCTACGCGAGGCTCGCCGGCAATGGGCACCAAAGGCGCTCATTGCCTAAGTGCTACGGTTTAAAGGGATGAGCACATGCGGCCCTCATCGCTAAGTCGTACATACTGCGCAAACAGCGTGACGACGACTCGTAGTTGGACAATTATAATATGTGATCTGATAATATTTGTTGACGTCATAAATCACAAAATCAGAAATTCTCAAATTTTATACAGGAAAGAGAAAATGTACAACCAAGAATGATCAAGAAAGGAGCTCTACAACAGGGATAAAGTTGGAGATCCTGTAAAAGTTTTAGGTGTGGGGGCCATAGTTAGAGGTTTAGCTCCAAGCTTCTTAATGCTCTGAAATCTTGAGGAGTGGGCAACAGAGCATGGTAGGGAATTCCAATGGTCAGGAGTGGCACAGGAGAGATCTTGCAGTCAAGCGAGGGAATAGGTAATTGAAAAAAAGTAAAGGAGCAAGTCCTGAGCAGAGCAAAGATGGAAGTTTGGGGTATACTTGGACAGGAGCACAGAGATGTAGGAGGGTGCGGAAACACAAATGAAAATGTCAAGATTTGCATGGGGAGCCAATGGAAAGACTGAAAAAGAAATGCAGTAAAGGAGGAATGATGAGTAACATGGATGAGTCTTGAGGAGGCCTTCATGATGATTGAAGTTCGGATCAAATTTAAATAAATAAGTTGGGACAAGATGAATATTTGAATAGTTACGGATAGTAATAAAAAATAGAATACTCAATGTAATGGTTCTTGGAATTAATATGAGTGAGGGTGGTGGCGACTGCTTATCACCTACAAATTCCCATACTGGATTTGTTAAAGGTGTCTGAGATTGGGGGGTGGGTGAGTAGACACATTGCCCAGGGTTCACGATGCTTCATTCAAGTAATGGTCTTTTTTTGTGCCCAAATGAGTATGCAAGCACAAAATAAAATGAGATGTAGACAAGTGTATTCAACATAAAATCCAAGTGTTACAAATCCAAGTGTTTCCGTTCCTATTCTTATAACGTGTGTACCCCCAAATATTTAATAAAAACATGGCTACTACAGTCTGTTATGCACAGCAACCCATACTAAATGAGCTTGATACAATTGATACATAGGCTTTTTACTAAATGGTTTGATGACTTCACTCATGTCAGACTCTCAGTGACCCTATGGACCACAGCACATGTGGCAAATCTCTCAATCATGGACCCTCTAAGCTCCACCAAGCTTCAATCACCTCATCTATCCATCTCTACCTCTGTCATCCCCTTCTTCAATCTTTTCCAGCATCATAGTCTTCTCTAGGGAATCCTGTCCTCTCATAAGATGACCAAAATATTTTACCTTGAGTCTCATGATCACACCAGTGATGAGTTTGGCTTCATATTCTGTAGTATTGATTGATTGGATGTTCTTGCAGGCCAAGGGTCTCTAAGTAGTTTTCTACAAGAGCGCAATTCAAACCTGTCCTTGAGCTTACAATCCGGTGTCCATAGCTTTTCCCAAAGCACCGAGGCAAGATTGAAAACTCTCAGACTCTCAGACTCTCTTGGTTTTGTGTGGGGGTGCAGGAGGGTGTGAGAAGTGTTGAGTAGAAGTGTTAGGAAGTACGTGATAGGCTTCTAATGTAAATTTGACCTTGAACTCTAAAATAGTAAGGACCATTTCCTGTTACATTTTCTACTAATGTAGCACCCATTGAAGCAAATGAAATTGCACTGTTAGAAGTTTTTTTTTTAAATTAGTATAATTTGGAAATGTTGGATCGCTCATGATACTTTCTAAATAATCTGGAAGTGGGTGTCTTAGTGGAAGTCTTACCTTTCCTTTCTGAGAGCAACTAATGAAATCTCCGTCAGTAGGTCTTTCCTTTAGAAAATGATAGGCCCCACAAAACTGACAAACAACATTAAGTAATCCACAATAATGAGTGTCTACTTGTAGTGCTCTACTAAACACATTGTCATGCATTTTCTCAACTTAGAGATCAGAACAACTTTCTATATCTACATTGGTGTCATGTGTCTCTACACTGGAGTCATTCGGCAACATAGAATCATTGGACAATGGTTCACAGACATGTTTTTGTTTACTTTTTCTTTTCTCGGAAGCCCCAGCACACTCACTTGCTGCTTTCTTACTCATATTTCTTTTATTTAAAAGTCTCTGTCGATCTTCTTCTCTCAAGCGTTGTGAAGTTTCCGTGGACTGTGCATCTCTCCACCTTTGCTTCCTTTCCCTTGCCAATCTTCTTTTGCGTTCAATTTTGTCTTCTACATTATCCGCCATTTTAATCTGTAATTGTAAATAGAGATGTAATTATTATTTGTTGTTTGTTTTCTGTACATATTGTTTTTACCTGTTTCTAATGTTACATTAAATTGGATGAATTAACTAATCAACCATTTTAAAATCTTGTACTTTTTTATAATTAAATAAAGGAAACCATTTCAATATTTTTTTATTGACATATATTAAATAGCAATTGCCTGCAGATATATATATTTTTTTTTTTTGAAAGGTAATTATTAATTAATTAGTAAAGTAATATGAATGTCCGTTATTGAGTGATTTAAAAAATGGGATAAATGTCGAACTTTCCAAGTTACTTCTATTCTCCTAAAGAAGCTGAAACATAGCTATTAAGAAAGTATACATGTATTGTAACAGGCTCTTAATTTTTTTTTTTAATCTTGTACTTTTTTACAATGAAATAAATCAAACCATTTCAATTATTTTTTATTGACATATATTAAATAGCAAAGGGCTGCACATATATATATTTTTCTAACATAATTATTAATCCTTCAATTCCATTCATTCTTGATTGACTTGACTGCATACATTTAATTTCTTTTTTTCGCAAGTCTTCTAACCTTATTGTTTTTTTTTTAAATATTATTATTAATTATTATTCTCTTTCCAAATTTACATAAGTGCATGTTAATAATTGTTCTTATATTATAAAAAAAAAAATTGGGTTAAGTGATGACTAATTATTACTGAATGAAAATATTATTATACGTTAATTAATCAATAAGTGCTATCCATTTTATCAAAATGTAATGTAGCCTTTTTTGTTCCATCACTTCAGAATTAAATGTTATACCTGTGAATGTGATCTTTATGGTGTTCAAAGGCTGCAAACATCACTCTGTGTGTTGATTCAGTTGCAGATCCGATGAAACTGTGAAATAAGAATGAAATCCTTTTTAATATTTAGCTTCATCCGTATCATTCAATCATTAGCAACAGACATATCTTTGGATAGATTAAAAACCTAAAAGCATATTCCTGAATGTATTGTAAAACAATTTTTTTTTTTTTGCTGTAGTAATATAATTAAAATTCTATACCTGTCAAGATTATCCTTATGATGTTCAATGCCTCCAAACGTCACTGTCTCTGTTCATTCAGCTGCAGGTCCGCTGAAAGTGTGCAAAAATGTAAAATTAATGTATAAAATGTTGCTTGATCCGTATCAATCAATCAGCATGAACACAGATATTTTTGCATAGATTAAAAACATGAAATGAATATATCAATCAATCAGCATGAACACAGATATGTTAGCATAGATTAAAAACATGAAATCAATATTCCTCAATGTATTTTTTAGTTTCTGCTTACTAATATTAATACACCTTAATAATGTAACTGTCATCAATTACAACTATGAAGATTTATAAATGTTTTTTTCCCCCAAGTACATAATTGAATGATATACCTGTAAAGATGCTGTTGAAAGGCTGCAAAGGTCAATCAGCATGAACACAGATATGTTAGCATAGATTAAAAACATGAAATCAATATTCCTCAATGTATTTTTTAGTTCCTGCTTACTAATATTAATACACCTTAATAATGTAACTGTCATCAATTACAACTATGAAGATTTATAAATGTTTTTTTCCCCCAAGTACATAATTGAATGATATACCTGTAAAGATGCTGTTGAAAGGCTGCAAAGGTCACTCTGTGTGTTGATTAAGCTGCAGCGTCACTGAAAGTGTTAAAAAGAAATGATTTTTTTTTTATCTTTTAATGAATCCCAATTATTCAATCCACGTCATCACTTTTTTTTTTCTTTGACTTTTTTTTATTGTTAGTCTTTACAGAAGAATCAATTAATGTCCATTAATATTAAATTAATGTCTAACTAAATATAACGTCAAGATGTAAGCATGACTATATTCCATTTTTTTTTTTTTTTGGGGGGGGGGGTATTTTATAATGAATATCTTACAACTGAATTACTAAAATAATGTACATTAATAATTAATGAATCAATGTGTTCCTTTTTTTTATGCACATTCTTAAACGTTAACCTTTTTTGATATTAATGATTACTAATGAGTAATTAATTAATTATAGTACATTATTATTTATTTTTTAAATTCTTTCAAACAGGTAAGCACAATATTATTTGTAAATTAAATAAATTTCAATTTCTTGTTTCCTCTCATTTATTTTATTATTTAAAAATGAATTAAATACTTAATCATTAATGATTATTAATGTAATTTACCTTTTTTAATGTAATTTTCATGAAGCAGTATCCTGAAGAGCTAACAATCTCTTGTGATTTTCTGGCATCAGAAAATATACAGTCAGATTGTCATCACCTGAGGAGAAAGTGTCAGTTATGTGTCAAGTGTGCCATATATAGGGTTTGTGCGCAAAACAAATCAGTTTTTTTAGGCGGGAAATCCGCGCCGCCGCGAGACAAATGCGTTGTTTTAGGCGGGAAATCCGCCAATTCACCCTGTTAATGCAAAAATGTGTAAGTTCGTGTCATAAAATGGCGTCGTTAGTGTCTGTTTTATGCATTGCGCGGTTATTTAGCATCCTTCCTATCGGTATTTCTCGACCACATACATCTCTGGCTGTGGTTTACGCACTTCGTAGTAGTGTAGCCTCGTTTTCATTTTTTTTGGCGGCCATTTTTTTCTCGCTTAGGCGATTTTCGATGTTTATAAATCGTCTAAATCGATTTAAATTGGAGTTCCACCTCACTCACAGACGTCCTGCCTGTTTTCCCATGCTGTAAGTGATATCTTTGTAATTTTTTTATGTGTATTTAGTGTTTTTTTATTGTTTTTATTCCGCCGCTAATCTCGTAATTTTTTTCATCTCATATTTTTTTTTCTAAGTCTTGCGTCTTGTGTAAAAGTGCTACGGGTTTAACGGCTCGCCTCGCTATGCGAGGCTCGCCGGCAATGAGCGCCTTGGGCGCTCATTGCCTAAGTGCTACGGTTTAGCGGCTCACCTCGCTACGCGAGGCTCGCCGGCAATGAGCACCAAAGGCGCTCATTGCCTAAGTGCTACGGTTTAAAGGGATGAGCACATGCGGCCCTCATCGCTAAGTCGTACATACTGCGCAAACAGCGTGACGACGACTCGTAGTTGGACAATTATAATATGTGATCTGATAATATTTGTTGATGTCATAAATCACAAAATCAGAAATTCTCAAATGTTATACAGGAAAGAGAAAATGTACAACCAAGAATGATCAAGAAAGGAGCTCTACAACAGGGATAAAGTTGGAGATCCTGTAAAAGTTTTAGGTGTGGGGGCCATAGTTAGAGGTTTCGCTCCAAGCTTCTTAATGCTCTGAAATCTTGAGGAGTGGGCAACAGAGCATGGTAGGGAATTCCAATGGTCAGGAGTGGCACAGGAGAGATCTTGCAGTCAAGCGAGGGAATAGGTAATTGAAAAGAAGTAAAGGAGCAAGTCCTGAGCAGAGCAAAGATGGAAGTTTGGGGTATACTTGGACAGGAGCGCAGAGATGTAGGAGGGTGCGGAAACACAAATGAAAATGTCAAGATTTGCATGGGGAGCCAATGGAAAGACTGAAAAAGAAATGCAGTAAAGGAGGAATGATGAGTAACATGGATGAGTCTTGAGGAGGCCTTCATGATGATTGAAGTTCGGATCAAATTTAAATAAATAAGTTGGGACAAGATGAATATTTGAATAGTTACGGATAGTAATAAAACATAGAATACTCAATGTAATGGTTCTTGGAATTAATATGAGTGTGGGTGGTGGCGACTGCTTATCACCTACAAATTCCCATACTGGATTTGTTAAAGGTGTCTGAGATTGGGGGGTGGGTGAGTAGACACATTGCCCAGGGTTCACGATGCTTCATTCAAGTAATGGTCTTTTTTTGTGCCCAAATGAGTATGCAAGCACAAAATAAAATGAGATGTAGACTAGTGTATTCAACATAAAATCCAAGTGTTACAAATCCAAGTGTTTCCGTTCCTATTCTTATAACGTGTGTACCCCCAAATATTTAATAAGAACATGGCTACTACAGTCTGTTACGCACAGCAACCCATACTAAATGACCTTGATACAATTGATACATAGGCTTTTTACTAAATGGTTTGATGACTTCACTCATGTCAGACTCTCAGTGACCCTATGGACCACAGCACATGTGGCAAATCTCTCAATCATGGACCCTCTGAGCTCCACCAAGCTTCAATCACCTCATCTATCCATCTCTACCTCTGTCATCCCCTTCTTCAATCTTTCCCAGCATCATAGTCTTCTCTAGGGAATCCTGTCCTCTCATAAGATGGCCAAAATATTTTACCTTTAGTCTCATGATCACACCAGTGATGAGTTTGGCTTCATATTCTGTAGTATTGATTGATTGGATGTTCTTGCAGGCCAAGGGTCTCTAAGTAGTTTTCTACAAGAGCACAATTCAAACCTGTCCTTGAGCTTACAATCCGGTGTCCATAGCTTTTCCCAAAGCACCGAGGCAAGATTGAAAACTCTCAGACTCTCAGACTCTCTTGGTTTTGTGTGGGGGTGCAGGAGGGTGTGAGAAGTGTTGAGTAGAAGTGTTAGGAAGTACGTGATAGGCTTCTAATGTGAAGTTCGGTGGTAAATTTGACCTTGAACTCTAAAACAGTAAGGACCATTTCCTGTTACATTTTCTACTAATGTAGCACCCATTGAAGCAAATGAAATTGCACTGTTAGAAGTTTTTTTTTTAAATTAGTATAATTTGGAAATGTTGGATCGCTCATGATACTTTCTAAATAATCTGGAAGTGGGTGTCTTAGTGGAAGTCTTACCTTTCCTTTCTGAGAGCAACTAATGAAATCTCCGTCAGTAGGTCTTTCCTTTAGAAAATGATAGGCCCCACAAAACTGACAAACAACATTAAGTAATCCACAATAATGAGTGTCTACTTGTAGTGCTCTACTAAACACATTGTCATGCATTTTCTCAACTTAGAGATCAGAACAACTTTCTATATCTACATTGGTGTCATGTGTCTCTACACTGGAGTCATTCGGCAACATAGAATCATTGGACAATGGTTCACAGACATGTTTTTGTTTACTTTTTCTTTTCTCGGAAGCCCCAGCACACTCACTTGCTGCTTTCTTACTCATATTTCTTTTATTTAAAAGTCTCTGTCGATCTTCTTCTCTCAAGCGTTGTGAAGTTTCCGTGGACTGTGCATCTCTCCACCTTTGCTTCCTTTCCCTTGCCAATCTTCTTTTGCGTTCAATTTTGTCTTCTACATTATCCGCCATTTTAATCTGTAATTGTAAATAGAGATGTAATTATTATTTGTTGTTTGTTTTCTGTACATATTGTTTTTACCTGTTTCTAATGTTACATTAAATTGGATGAATTAACTAATCAACCATTTTAAAATCTTGTACTTTTTTACAATTAAATAAAGGAAACCATTTCAATAATTTTTTATTGACATATATTAAATAGCAATTGCCTGCAGATATATATATATTTTTTTTTTGAAAGGTAATTATTAATTAATTAGTAAAGTAATATGAATGTCCGTTATTGAGTGATTTAAAAAATGGGATAAATGTCGAACTTTCCAAGTTACTTCTATTCTCCTAAAGAAGCTGAAACATAGCTATTAAGAAAGTATACATGTATTGTAACAGGCTCTTAATTTTTTTTTTTAATCTTGTACTTTTTTACAATTAAATAAATCAAACCATTTCAATTATTTTTTATTGACATATATTAAATAGCAAAGGGCTGCACATATATATATTTTTCTAACATAATTATTAATCCTTCAATTCCATTCATTCTTGATTGACTTGACTGCATACATTTAATTTCTTTTTTTCGCAAGTCTTCTAACCTTATTGGGTTTTTTTTAAATATTATTATTAATTATTATTCTCTTTCCAAATTTACATAAGTGCATGTTAATAATTGTTCTTATATTATAAAAAAAAAATTTGGGTTAAGTGATGACTAATTATTACTGAATGAAAATATTATTATACGTTAATTAATCAATAAGTGCTATCCATTTTATCAAAATGTAATGTAGCCTTTTTTGTTCCATCACTTCAGAATTAAATGTTATACCTGTGAATGTGATCTTTATGGTGTTCAAAGGCTGCAAACATCACTCTGTGTGTTGATTCAGTTGCAGATCCGATGAAACTGTGAAATAAGAATGAAATCCTTTTTAATATTTAGCTTCATCCGTATCATTCAATCATTAGCAACAGACATATCTTTGGATAGATTAAAAACCTAAAAGCATATTCCTGAATGTATTGTAAAACAATTTTTTTTTTTTTTGCTGTAGTAATATAATTAAAATTCTATACCTGTCAAGATTATCCTTATGATGTTCAATGCCTCCAAACGTCACTGTCTCTGTTCATTCAGCTGCAGGTCCGCTGAAAGTGTGCAAAAATGTAAAATTAATGTATAATATGTTGCTTGATCCGTATCAATCAATCAGCATGAACACAGATATTTTTGCATAGATTAAAAACATGAAATGAATATATCAATCAATCAGCATGAACACAGATATGTTAGCATAGATTAAAAACATGAAATCAATATTCCTCAATGTATTTTTTAGTTTCTGCTTACTAATATTAATACACCTTAATAATGTAACTGTCATCAATTACAACTATGAAGATTTATAAATGTTTTTTTCCCCCAAGTACATAATTGAATGATATACCTGTAAAGATGCTGTTGAAAGGCTGCAAAGGTCAATCAGCATGAACACAGATATGTTAGCATAGATTAAAAACATGAAATCAATATTCCTCAATGTATTTTTTAGTTCCTGCTTACTAATATTAATACACCTTAATAATGTAACTGTCATCAATTACAACTATGAAGATTTATAAATGTTTTTTTCCCCCAAGTACATAATTGAATGATATACCTGTAAAGATGCTGTTGAAAGGCTGCAAAGGTCACTCTGTGTGTTGATTAAGCTGCAGCGTCACTGAAAGTGTTAAAAAGAAATGATTTTTTTTTTATCTTTTAATGAATCCCAATTATTCAATCCACGTCATCACTTTTTTTTTTCTTTGACTTTTTTTTATTGTTAGTCTTTACAGAAGAATCAATTAATGTCCATTAATATTAAATTAATGTCTAACTAAATATAACGTCAAGATGTAAGCATGACTATATTCCATTTTTTTTTTTTTTTGGGGGGGGGGGTATTTTATAATGAATATCTTACAACTGAATTACTAAAATAATGTACATTAATAATGAATGAATCAATGTGTTCCTTTTTTTTATGCACATTCTTAAACGTTAACCTTTTTTGATATTAATGATTACTAATGAGTAATTAATTAATTATAGTACATTATTATTTATTTTTTAAATTCTTTCAAACAGGTAAGCACAATATTATTTGTAAATTAAATAAATTTCAATTTCTTGTTTCCTCTCATTTATTTTATTATTTAAAAATGAATTAAATACTTAATCATTAATGATTATTAATGTAATTTACCTTTTTTAATGTAATTTTCATGAAGCAGTATCCTGAAGAGCTAACAATCTCTTGTGATTTTCTGGCATCAGAAAATATACAGTCAGATTGTCATCACCTGAGGAGAAAGTGTCAGTTATGTGTCAAGTGTGCCATATATAGGGTTTGTGCGCAAAACAAATCAGTTTTTTTAGGCGGGAAATCGGCGCCGCCGCGAGACAAATGCGTTGTTTTAGGCGGGAAATCCGCCAATTCACCCTGTTAATGCAAAAATGTGTAAGTTCGTGTCATAAAATGGCGTCGTTAGTGTCTGTTTTATGCATTGCGCGGTTATTTAGCATCCTTCCTATCGGTATTTCTCGACCACATACATCTCTGGCTGTGGTTTACGCACTTCGTAGTAGTGTAGCCTCGTTTTCATTTTTTTTGGCGGCCATTTTTTTCTCGCTTAGGCGATTTTCGATGTTTATAAATCGTCTAAATCGATTTAAACTGGAGTTCCACCTCACTCACAGACGTCCTGCCTGTTTTCCCATGCTGTAAGTGATATCTTTGTAATTTTTTTATGTGTATTTAGTGTTTTTTTATTGTTTTTATTCCGCCGCTAATCTCGTAATTTTTTTCATCTCATATTTTTTTTTCTAAGCCTTGCGTCTTGTGTAAAAGTGCTACGGGTTTAACGGCTCGCCTCGCTATGCGAGGCTCGCCGGCAATGAGCGCCTTGGGCGCTCATTGCCTAAGTGCTACGGTTTAGCGGCTCACCTCGCTACGCGAGGCTCGCCGGCAATGAGCACCAAAGGCGCTCATTGCCTAAGTGCTACGGTTTAAAGGGATGAGCACATGCGGCCCTCATCGCTAAGTCGTACATACTGCGCAAACAGCGTGACGACGACTCGTAGTTGGACAATTATAATATGTGATCTGATAATATTTGTTGATGTCATAAATCACAAAATCAGAAATTCTCAAATGTTATACAGGAAAGAGAAAATGTACAACCAAGAATGATCAAGAAAGGAGCTCTACAACAGGGATAAAGTTGGAGATCCTGTAAAAGTTTTAGGTGTGGGGGCCATAGTTAGAGGTTTCGCTCCAAGCTTCTTAATGCTCTGAAATCTTGAGGAGTGGGCAACAGAGCATGGTAGGGAATTCCAATGGTCAGGAGTGGCACAGGAGAGATCTTGCAGTCAAGCGAGGGAATAGGTAATTGAAAAGAAGTAAAGGAGCAAGTCCTGAGCAGAGCAAAGATGGAAGTTTGGGGTATACTTGGACAGGAGCGCAGAGATGTAGGAGGGTGCGGAAACACAAATGAAAATGTCAAGATTTGCATGGGGAGCCAATGGAAAGACTGAAAAAGAAATGCAGTAAAGGAGGAATGATGAGTAACATGGATGAGTCTTGAGGAGGCCTTCATGATGATTGAAGTTCGGATCAAATTTAAATAAATAAGTTGGGACAAGATGAATATTTGAATAGTTACGGATAGTAATAAAAAATAGAATACTCAATGTAATGGTTCTTGGAATTAATATGAGTGTGGGTGGTGGCGACTGCTTATCACCTACAAATTCCCATACTGGATTTGTTAAAGGTGTCTGAGATTGGGGGGTGGGTGAGTAGACACATTGCCCAGGGTTCACGATGCTTCATTCAAGTAATGGTCTTTTTTTGTGCCCAAATGAGTATGCAAGCACAAAATAAAATGAGATGTAGACTAGTGTATTCAACATAAAATCCAAGTGTTACAAATCCAAGTGTTTCCGTTCCTATTCTTATAACGTGTGTACCCCCAAATATTTAATAAAAACATGGCTACTACAGTCTGTTACGCACAGCAACCCATACTAAATGAGCTTGATACAATTGATACATAGGCTTTTTACTAAATGGTTTGATGACTTCACTCATGTCAGACTCTCAGTGACCCTATGGACCACAGCACATGTGGCAAATCTCTCAATCATGGACCCTCTGAGCTCCACCAAGCTTCAATCACCTCATCTATCCATCTCTACCTCTGTCATCCCCTTCTTCAATCTTTCCCAGCATCATAGTCTTCTCTAGGGAATCCTGTCCCTCTCATAAGATGGCCAAAATATTTTACCTTTAGTCTCATGATCACACCAGTGATGAGTTTGGCTTCATATTCTGTAGTATTGATTGATTGGATGTTCTTGCAGGCCAAGGGTCTCTAAGTAGTTTTCTACAAGAGCACAATTCAAACCTGTCCTTGAGCTTACAATCCGGTGTCCATAGCTTTTCCCAAAGCACCGAGGCAAGATTGAAAACTCTCAGACTCTCAGACTCTCTTGGTTTTGTGTGGGGGTGCAGGAGGGTGTGAGAAGTGTTGAGTAGAAGTGTTAGGAAGTACGTGATAGGCTTCTAATGTGAAGTTCGGTGGTAAATTTGACCTTGAACTCTAAAACAGTAAGGACCATTTCCTGTTACATTTTCTACTAATGTAGCACCCATTGAAGCAAATGAAATTGCACTGTTAGAAGTTTTTTTTTTAAATTAGTATAATTTGGAAATGTTGGATCGCTCATGATACTTTCTAAATAATCTGGAAGTGGGTGTCTTAGTGGAAGTCTTACCTTTCCTTTCTGAGAGCAACTAATGAAATCTCCGTCAGTAGGTCTTTCCTTTAGAAAATGATAGGCCCCACAAAACTGACAAACAACATTAAGTAATCCACAATAATGAGTGTCTACTTGTAGTGCTCTACTAAACACATTGTCATGCATTTTCTCAACTTAGAGATCAGAACAACTTTCTATATCTACATTGGTGTCATGTGTCTCTACACTGGAGTCATTCGGCAACATAGAATCATTGGACAATGGTTCACAGACATGTTTTTGTTTACTTTTTCTTTTCTCGGAAGCCCCAGCACACTCACTTGCTGCTTTCTTACTCATATTTCTTTTATTTAAAAGTCTCTGTCGATCTTCTTCTCTCAAGCGTTGTGAAGTTTCCGTGGACTGTGCATCTCTCCACCTTTGCTTCCTTTCCCTTGCCAATCTTCTTTTGCGTTCAATTTTGTCTTCTACATTATCCGCCATTTTAATCTGTAATTGTAATAGAGATGTAATTATTATTTGTTGTTTGTTTTCTGTACATATTGTTTTTACCTGTTTCTAATGTTACATTAAATTGGATGAATTAACTAATCAACCATTTTAAAATCTTGTACTTTTTTACAATTAAATAAAGGAAACCATTTCAATAATTTTTTATTGACATATATTAAATAGCAATTGCCTGCAGATATATATATATTTTTTTTTTGAAAGGTAATTATTAATTAATTAGTAAAGTAATATGAATGTCCGTTATTGAGTGATTTAAAAAATGGGATAAATGTCGAACTTTCCAAGTTACTTCTATTCTCCTAAAGAAGCTGAAACATAGCTATTAAGAAAGTATACATGTATTGTAACTGGCTCTTAATTTTTTTTTTTAATCTTGTACTTTTTTACAATGAAATAAATCAAACCATTTCAATTATTTTTTATTGACATATATTAAATAGCAAAGGGCTGCACATATATATATTTTTCTAACATAATTATTAATCCTTCAATTCCATTCATTCTTGATTGACTTGACTGCATACATTTAATTTCTTTTTTTCGCAAGTCTTCTAACCTTATTGGTTTTTTTAAAAATATTATTATTAATTATTATTCTCTTTCCAAATTTACATAAGTGCATGTTAATAATTGTTCTTATATTATAAAAAAATTTTGGGTTAAGTGATGACTAATTATTACTGAATGAAAATATTATTATACGTTAATTAATCAATAAGTGCTATCCATTTTATCAAAATGTAATGTAGCCTTTTTTGTTCCATCACTTCAGAATTAAATGTTATACCTGTGAATGTGATCTTTATGGTGTTCAAAGGCTGCAAACATCACTCTGTGTGTTGATTCAGTTGCAGATCCGATGAAACTGTGAAATAAGAATGAAATCCTTTTTAATATTTAGCTTCATCCGTATCATTCAATCATTAGCAACAGACATATCTTTGGATAGATTAAAAACCTAAAAGCATATTCCTGAATGTATTGTAAAACAATTTTTTTTTTTTTGCTGTAGTAATATAATTAAAATTCTATACCTGTCAAGATTATCCTTATGATGTTCAATGCCTCCAAACGTCACTGTCTCTGTTCATTCAGCTGCAGGTCCGCTGAAAGTGTGCAAAAATGTAAAATTAATGTATAATATGTTGCTTGATCCGTATCAATCAATCAGCATGAACACAGATATTTTTGCATAGATTAAAAACATGAAATGAATATATCAATCAATCAGCATGAACACAGATATGTTAGCATAGATTAAAAACATGAAATCAATATTCCTCAATGTATTTTTTAGTTTCTGCTTACTAATATTAATACACCTTAATAATGTAACTGTCATCAATTACAACTATGAAGATTTATAAATGTTTTTTTCCCCCAAGTACATAATTGAATGATATACCTGTAAAGATGCTGTTGAAAGGCTGCAAAGGTCAATCAGCATGAACACAGATATGTTAGCATAGATTAAAAACATGAAATCAATATTCCTCAATGTATTTTTTAGTTCCTGCTTACTAATATTAATACACCTTAATAATGTAACTGTCATCAATTACAACTATGAAGATTTATAAATGTTTTTTTCCCCCCCAAGTACATAATTGAATGATATACCTGTAAAGATGCTGTTGAAAGGCTGCAAAGGTCACTCTGTGTGTTGATTAAGCTGCAGCGTCACTGAAAGTGTTAAAAAGAAATGATTTTTTTTTTATCTTTTAATGAATCCCAATTATTCAATCCACGTCATCACTTTTTTTTTTCTTTGACTTTTTTTTTATTGTTAGTCTTTACAGAAGAATCAATTAATGTCCATTAATATTAAATTAATGTCTAACTAAATATAACGTCAAGATGTAAGCATGACTATATTCCATTTTTTTTTTTTTGGGGGGGGGGGGTATTTTATAATGAATATCTTACAACTGAATTACTAAAATAATGTACATTAATAATTAATGAATCAATGTGTTCCTTTTTTTTATGCACATTCTTAAACGTTAACCTTTTTTGATATTAATGATTACTAATGAGTAATTAATTAATTATAGTACATTATTATTTATTTTTTAAATTCTTTCAAACAGGTAAGCACAATATTATTTGTAAATTAAATAAATTTCAATTTCTTGTTTCCTCTCATTTATTTTATTATTTAAAAATGAATTAAATACTTAATCATTAATGATTATTAATGTAATTTACCTTTTTTAATGTAATTTTCATGAAGCAGTATCCTGAAGAGCTAACAATCTCTTGTGATTTTCTGGCATCAGAAAATATACAGTCAGATTGTCATCACCTGAGGAGAAAGTGTCAGTTATGTGTCAAGTGTGCCATATATAGGGTTTGTGCGCAAAACAAATCAGTTTTTTTAGGCGGGAAATCCGCGCCGCCGCGAGACAAATGCGTTGTTTTAGGCGGGAAATCCGCCAATTCACCCTGTTAATGCAAAAATGTGTAAGTTCGTGTCATAAAATGGCGTCGTTAGTGTCTGTTTTATGCATTGCGCGGTTATTTAGCATCCTTCCTATCGGTATTTCTCGACCACATACATCTCTGGCTGTGGTTTACGCACTTCGTAGTAGTGTAGCCTCGTTTTCATTTTTTCTGGCGGCCATTTTTTTCTCGCTTAGGCGATTTTCGATGTTTATAAATCGTCTAAATCGATTTAAATTGGAGTTCCACCTCACTCACAGACGTCCTGCCTGTTTTCCCATGCTGTAAGTGATATCTTTGTAATTTTTTTATGTGTATTTAGTGTTTTTTTATTGTTTTTATTCCGCCGCTAATCTCGTAATTTTTTTCATCTCATATTTTTTTTTCTAAGTCTTGCGTCTTGTGTAAAAGTGCTACGGGTTTAACGGCTCGCCTCGCTATGCGAGGCTCGCCGGCAATGAGCGCCTTGGGCGCTCATTGCCTAAGTGCTACGGTTTAGCGGCTCACCTCGCTACGCGAGGCTCGCCGGCAATGAGCACCAAAGGCAAGTGCTACGGTTTAAAGGGATGAGCACATGCGGCCCTCATCGCTAAGTCGTACATACTGCGCAAACAGCGTGACGACGACTCGTAGTTGGACAATTATAATATGTGATCTGATAATATTTGTTGATGTCATAAATCACAAAATCAGAAATTCTCAAATGTTATACAGGAAAGAGAAAATGTACAACCAAGAATGATCAAGAAAGGAGCTCTACAACAGGGATAAAGTTGGAGATCCTGTAAAAGTTTTAGGTGTGGGGGCCATAGTTAGAGGTTTCGCTCCAAGCTTCTTAATGCTCTGAAATCTTGAGGAGTGGGCAACAGAGCATGGTAGGGAATTCCAATGGTCAGGAGTGGCACAGGAGAGATCTTGCAGTCAAGCGAGGGAATAGGTAATTGAAAAGAAGTAAAGGAGCAAGTCCTGAGCAGAGCAAAGATGGAAGTTTGGGGTATACTTGGACAGGAGCGCAGAGATGTAGGAGGGTGCGGAAACACAAATGAAAATGTCAAGATTTGCATGGGGAGCCAATGGAAAGACTGAAAAAGAAATGCAGTAAAGGAGGAATGATGAGTAACATGGATGAGTCTTGAGGAGGCCTTCATGATGATTGAAGTTCGGATCAAATTTAAATAAATAAGTTGGGACAAGATGAATATTTGAATAGTTACGGATAGTAATAAAAAATAGAATACTCAATGTAATGGTTCTTGGAATTAATATGAGTGAGGGTGGTGGTGACTGCTTATCACCTACAAATTCCCATACTGGATTTGTTAAAGGTGTCTGAGATTGGGGGGTGGGTGAGTAGACACATTGCCCAGGGTTCACGATGCTTCATTCAAGTAATGGTCTTTTTTTGTGCCCAAATGAGTATGCAAGCACAAAATAAAATGAGATGTAGACTAGTGTATTCAACATAAAATCCAAGTGTTACAAATCCAAGTGTTTCCGTTCCTATTCTTATAACGTGTGTACCCCCAAATATTTAATAAAAACATGGCTACTACAGTCTGTTACGCACAGCAACCCATACTAAATGAGCTTGATACAATTGATACATAGGCTTTTTACTAAATGGTTTGATGACTTCACTCATGTCAGACTCTCAGTGACCCTATGGACCACAGCACATGTGGCAAATCTCTCAATCATGGACCCTCTGAGCTCCACCAAGCTTCAATCACCTCATCTATCCATCTCTACCTCTGTCATCCCCTTCTTCAATCTTTCCCAGCATCATAGTCTTCTCTAGGGAATCCTGTCCTCTCATAAGATGGCCAAAATATTTTACCTTTAGTCTCATGATCACACCAGTGATGAGTTTGGCTTCATATTCTGTAGTATTGATTGATTGGATGTTCTTGCAGGCCAAGGGTCTCTAAGTAGTTTTCTACAAGAGCACAATTCAAACCTGTCCTTGAGCTTACAATCCGGTGTCCATAGCTTTTCCCAAAGCACCGAGGCAAGATTGAAAACTCTCAGACTCTCAGACTCTCAGACTCTCTTGGTTTTGTGTGGGGGTGCAGGAGGGTGTGAGAAGTGTTGAGTAGAAGTGTTAGGAAGTACGTGATAGGCTTCTAATTTATAGAGGTTTTGAAGGTTTTGAGGCAGGAGGATAGTCTGGTGGAGCGAGGCAAGGAGTTCCAGAGAATAGGGGCAGCACGAGAAAAGTCCTGAAGGCGGGAGTGAGAGGAGGTGACAAGAGTGGTAGAAAGAAGAAGGTAATTGGTAGAACAAATAGGGCGGTGGGGGAGTATTTGGAGATGAGAGCAGAGATGTATGGGTGTGCACTGTTGTTGAGGGCTTTGTGAATTTTTCATTTTATTCTGGAGGCTAAGGGAAGCCAGTGGAGTGATTGACAGAGAGGTGATGCCGACACTGAACATTGTGTACAGTAGATGAGTCTAGCTGATGCATTCTCTATGTATTGAAGTGGGGAAAGACGGCTTATAGGCAGGCCAACAAGAAGCGAGTTGCAGTAGCAACTCGCTTCTAATGAGAGTGTATTAGAATCTTAGTAGTGTCTTGTGTGAGGTAGTAGTATATTTTGGAAATATTTTTTAGATGGAGAAGGCAAGATGTAGTTAGTGACCGTATGTGTGGGATGAAAGACAGGGTCCAGTAGAGCCCCAAGACAATGGGCTTGGGAGATGGGAATGATGATGTCGTTGTTGACAGTGAGAGAGATGTGAGGAATTGAAGCTGTAGTAGAGGGTGGGAAGATTAGGAGTTCGGTCCTTGAAATGTTGAGTTTGAGATGGTTGGTGGACATCCAGAAGGATATACTAGAGAGGCAGTTGGAAACGTGTTAGAAGAGTGGGGGATAGATCTGGTGATGAGGGATAGATTTGAGTGTCATCTGCATTGAGATGCTACTGAATCCCAAAAGAGTTTATTAGGATGCCAAGGGAGGATTATAGATGGAGAAGATGAGGGTTCCTAGGAATTAACTTTGGGGTACGCCAACAGACAGGGTGAGAAGAAGAGGTACCAGAGAAGTAGACGCTAAATGTTCAATCTTGGGTTTGATGAGAACCATGAGAGAGCAGTACTATAATATTGTGTTATAATGTTTACCATAATATTCATCTAATCTGATTAACATGTGCTATGTAATAGCAGCTCTACATTAAAATTGGCACCATTAACAGTATTGTTCCATGATTTGTAAAATTATTTCCACATTTTTAAACTACAAAAATTCAAATACACGGACTCAAAGGGCCTCATTCAATTGCAAGGCATGGAGGTTACATGAAAATCAATTAGGTTCCGGGGTCTGATATGCGATCAGACTCGCGAAACCGCATATTACAAAATAAAAACTAATTCCGATACTGTTCTAGTCTATGTGGGTGGCCTAATATGTATTAACTCATTGATTCCCATGATCTATTTCACCCCGAATTGATTTTTGATTGCCGATTTGCAGACTTGAGACTGTTATGCAATGAATTCTAATGTCTTTCGTCATTTTCCCCGTTATTTACAGTGCAGTATTGATTTTTTATTTGCTTTTACAGTGCTATGGATATGTCTTTAACCCTCTTGGGGGTCCTCTCTAGTACTTGTAGGATACTCTTCAACATTTACTGTTTACGGGTGTGAAAACATTTGCGTGCTTGGGGAATCGGAGCAATTAAATATCGATTTGCAATTTTTGCGATCGTAACTCTTGCTGCCCTGAAAGATCAAAGGCTTGGACGGGCTGTAACTTGTGATGTTAACCATCCAAAGGAATCAGAGGCCGGAGTCCGTAAACCAGGCCGGAGCTGGCAAAAAGACGCCAATTGAATAGCAAAATAACTTACGGGCTCCCTTATGGACACCCGCATCTTCCAAGGGCTCAATTGAATGAGGCCCAAAATGTCCCAACATGAATACTATAACTCGGTCCTCACCAGCCAACCTATCCACAATCTGTCACCATTTCAGTTTATCATGATACCTCTGCCAGACACATCCACCATTACTGACAATATTCCTCTATTCTTTCTCTATTTCAGTCTCTCCATTGGCTTCCCACAGTCTTTAGGAAAAAATTATATATTATATATTACGTACAAATCACTCAATATATCTAATCTAATTTTCAGACATACCCCTAACTACCTCTTTGCTCTGCTCATACCTGCTTCATTCCTCATCTGATTTTTGTACACATGTCTCCTTTGTTGTTCTTGGCAATTGGATCTCCATACCTTGCTCTTTCCAGCTCTACAGTCGGGTATCACTTATAGCCCTTACATTTCAAACAGTACCACTTATTAATATCAACTGACCGTTGGTTAATTTTTCCCCATGACACACAGTCATAGCCTTCATGTCTGAAACTTTTTCTCTCCTTTAGAATGTAAGCTCTCAGGATCAGAGACTTCTCCTCCCCTCAGTTTGCTGATCTAGATCAAGCGGGTTTTCCGAACGAGAGGAGTCAGTGTTGGTTCTTCAGAAATCTTGCTGATTATCAGTTGTGTTTGTAATGAAATAAATTCTGTTAATTCTTACATAATTACATAGGTAACAGTGCTCAATGCCAAGCAGCAGCTGCAAAGGCAAATAAAATATCAGCATGTATTAAGAAGGGTATAGAAGCAAGGGAAGCAAATATAATTCTGCCACTATACAAATCTCTAGTACACCCCCATTTGGAATATGGAGGACAATTTTGGGCACCACCACATAAAAAGGACATTTTAGAGCTGGAAAAGGTACAGAGAAGGGCAACAAAACTAATAAGGGGAATGGAGGCCAGCTGATTTATGAAGAAAGACTAATCAAATTATTATTATTTTCTCTAGAAAAAAGGCATCTAAGAGGAGATATAATTACCTTATATAAATACATCCAGGGTCAGTATAAAGATTTGTCAGGGGAACTTTTTGTGCCAAGAGGGTTTCAGTTGACAAGAGGACATCCCTTGAGGTTAGAAGTAAAAAGATTACACCTTAAAGAAAGAAAATGGTTCTTCACAGTAAGACTGGTTAATCTGTGGAATTCTCTACCAAAGGAGGAAGTGGCAATGGAAAAGGAGGTGGTGGCAGTGGAGGGGTTAGATATATTTTTTAAATAAAAAGGGCATTCAGGGTTATCCTGGTAAATTAGAGAAGGGGTATTGATCCGGGGAGGAATCCGATCACCAGTATCTGGGGTCAGGAAGGAATTCCCTTTGACGATTGGCTTAGTTTTAATGGGGGGGGGGGCGTAGGGGTTCTGTTTGCCTTCCCCTGATTCAATTAAGAATTAATCTGCATATTGCAGATCAGAAAAGATCTTAAACGGTTGTACTTGATGGACTAATAGTTTTTTTTCCTCTTTTCAATTACTATGTAACTATCAAAGGCAGAGCTACCGCAGGTGCAGCCAAAGCACCTGGGCCCATGCTTGGAGGGGCCCAGGTCTGCCACTGCCTGCGCCATCCACCCCCGTGGCCCCCATCGGACCTTCTATGGTTTCCTATGGCGCTTTCATGGGCTCCCGTGGCCCCTGTGGCCCTATGCTGGCCCCTGTGGCCCTCCAATCCCCTGCAGGCCTCTTTGGTCCCCACAGTCCTCTATAAGCACCTGTGGCCCCTGCTGAACTCACCAGAAATATGGTGTACTTCTGTGGCCCTACCAAGGCCCCGAGACCCCAGGCCCCTATGGCCCCAACGCCCCTCTGCTGGCCCTGTGGCCTCATCAGGCCCCATTGGCCCCCTTCAGCCCTCTGTTGCCCCACAGGCCTTTGTGGCTTCCTGTGGCCTATCTAAGCCCCCTGTGGCCCCCTCTGTGTTTGTGTCTAGTTCTGTGTGTTTATATATTTTATATATATATATATATATATATATATATATATATATATACTAGCGACTTGCCTGTCAAAAAAAAACGGTCAATAAAAGAAAGTGTTGAAATGCTGTTTGCCACACAATGTGAGTGTACTGTGTGCCTCTACTATATAGACCCCTCTAACACAGTAATGAATGCATGTAATAACACTATAAGTGCCATGAGGGTCATCCAGGACCCTCCTGACCCAAAGTGTAAGCACTACACCATTTTAACCCGGTCACTTATGGGGGTCGATCCAGACCCTCATAAGCCTCTATTTAACCCCATCAGTCCCATAAGGGTATATTATGACCATTATGGGCCTGTTACAACCCAACATTAACCACATAAGTGCCATGACGGTCCTCAAGGACAATCATGACACTAAGTATAAACACTACACTGCACTATACCACTCCAATAAAACATTAAATATCAACTAAACACCCTCTACACTAATCTATTAACACCTACACTACCTACCTACCTACCCCCTAATAACCCCCAGCACTGTAATTACATAAATCAAAAAAACTAAAGTCATCAGAAATCAAAAATCTACATTACATAAAATAAAAAAACTAAAATCACCAAAAATAAAAAATGTACATTACAGAAATAAAAAAACCTGTCACAAAAAATAAAAAAAGGAACATTACAGAAAATAAAAAATACATTACAACCCCCCCCCCCCCCACTACAGAAAAAAAAATGACACCCCTGAAAAGGAAATACATTTAATACATACAATACAATACATACAATATAATACATATAATACAATTAAATACAATACAATACACCCCTATCTAATATACACCCCCCTATCTAATATACATCCCACTATCTAATATACATCCCCCTATGTAATATACATCTCCCTATCTAATATACATCCCCCTATCTAATATACATTAATATCTATCTAATATACATCCCCCTATAAATCTAATACACAATAAATACTATCTATGTACTATACATCCCCCTATCTATCTAATATACAGTACATGCTATCTCTATATAGCAACCTTAATTCTAAGCTACAATAAAATAATTAAGACCACTTACATTTGAGATGTTTCTTCAGATCACCAACCTAGGGTAAAAAAGATTAAAAAAATGAATACAACACGTTTACGTAAAATAAATAAACATTCTAAACATTCTAAGTATTCTACTCACCTTTCCAGCATGTCCGTCCTCCTCCATCTTTGCTTTTGCTGCGCGGCCCCTGTTAAAAAAAAACATTACATTAGCACACATACATAAACATGAAACCAAGTAAAATCAACACAATCTACATTGTACTTACCTCCCCGTGATGTCTCTGGCGTCCTCGTGTTCTGCCCTGGAAGCATCCGCGTGCTTTAAAAAAAAAACAACACACATCCGCCCTGGCGGATGTCCCCGACGCTAATGAGCTTCCTACGGAGTGTTCTAGAATAAAATTGGCAATGGCGGCTTCTGATTGGCTGAAAAAGCTGTCTACCAAATTCAGCCAAGGAGAAGACGCCAATTGTGAACCAATGAGAAAGGCATACACCCCAAAATCCCACGCTGATTGGATAACGCACCTGTCAATCTTTATTTGAACCAATCCGAAGGGAGGGTCTGTATTTACCCCCATGAGTGACAGGGTTAATTAGGGGTTTATGGGGGTCTGTATTGACCCCCATGAGTGAGGGGGTTAATTAAGTGCTTATGGGGGTCTGTATTGACCCCCTTGAGTGACAGGGTGATAGTGTATATTTGTTTTCTTTTATAACCGGTCCTTAAAAGGACATTTACGGTCCTTTAAGGACCCGAAATGTGGGAATTTTGAATTTTCATTGCAGCGGGGGTATGAGTCTATCAGCATGGCACATTTTGACTTGGCAAGATTTGCCCACTCTTATGTGCAAAAACACTCCAAATCTGTCAGATTGCGAGGGCATCTCCTGTGGTATCAGCGCTCTTAAGATCACCCCACAGATTTTCAATCGGATTCAGGTCTGGGCTCTAGCTGGACCATTCGAAAACTTTAATCTTCTTCTGGTGAAGCCATTCCTTTGTCGATTTGGATGTATGCTTTGGGTCGTTGTCATGCTGAAAGATGAAGTTCCTCTTCATGTTCAGCTTTCTAGCAGAAGCCTGAAGGTTTTGTGCCAATATTGACTGGTATTTGGAACTGTTCATAATTCCCTCTATCTTAACTAAGGCCCCAGTTTCAGCTGAAGAAAAACAGCCCCAAAGCATGATTCTGCCACCACCATGCTTCACTGTGGGTATGATGTTCTTTTGGTGATGTGCAGTGTTGTTTTTGCGCCAAACATATCTTTTGGAATTATGGCCAAAAAGTACCTTGGTTTCATCAGACCATAACACCTTTTCCCACATGCTTTTGGGAGACTTCAGATGTGTTTTTGCAAAATGTAGCCTGGCTTGGATGTTTTTCTTTGTAAGAAAAGGCTTTCGTCTTGCCACTCTACCCCATAGCCCAGACATATGAAGAATACAGGAGATTGTTGTCACATGTACCACACAGCCAGTACTTGCCAGATATTCCTGCAGCTCCTTTAATGTTGCTGTAGGCCTCTTGGTAGCCTCCCAGACCAGTTTTATTCTTGTCTTTTCATAAATTTTGGAGGGAGCTCCAGTTCTTGGTAATGTCACTGTTGTGCCATATTTTCTCCACTTGATGATGACTGTCTTCACTGTGTTCCATGGTATATCTTATGCCTTGGAAATTCTTTTGTACCCTTCTCCTGACTGACACCTTTTAACAATGAGATCCCTCTGATGCTTTGGAAGCTCTCTGTGGACCATGGCTTTTGCTGTGGGATGCGACTAAGAACATTTCAGGAAAGACCAACTAGAGCAGCTGAACTTTATTTGGGGTTAATCAGAGGCACTTTAAATGATGGCAGGTGTATGCTGACTCCTATTTAACACGATTTGGAATGTGATTGCTTAATTCTGAACACAGCTACATCCCCAGTTATAAAAGGGTGTGCAGACTTATGCAACCACATTATTTTTATTTTTTTTCTTCCCTCCTAAAAGATTTCAATTTGTTTTTCAATTGAGTTGTACAGTTTATAGGTCACATTAAAGGGGGAAAAAGTTCTGAAATGATTTATCTTTGTCTCATTTTTTTACAGCATAGAAACCTGACATTTTAACAGGGCAGGGGTGTGTAGACTTTTTTTATCCACTGTATATATATATATATATATATATATATATATATATATATATATATATATATCACATATTCTAATTGTCAAACTGTGAGTTGTTGTCACGCCCGTGAGCCTCGCAAAGCGAGGCGAGCCGTTTGCAGCCCCCTGTTGAGCCATTGAAGCCTTCCGAGCTCTCAGGACTTAGTCAATGAGCGCAAAAGGCCTTCTGTGAACCCTGCCGCCCTCTGCCGGTCCCTGTGGCCCCCTCAGCCCATATGGCCCCTGCGGTCCTCTATGGCCATCAGTAACCCCCTTGGCTCTCTGTGGCCCCTGGGCCTCCCAAAGCCCCTTCTCACCCAAGGAAGTGGGGTGCAGCATCAGGCAGGTAAGGAAGAATGTATACAGGTGTATATATATATATATATATATATATATATATATATATGACAGATAATAGTTGTCAAACTGCGATTCATCGTCACACTTCCGACAAATAGCAGTTTCACAACTGCGCATTTCGCAACAGGCGCATTATGTGGGGTAAGCCGCGCATGCACATTGTGTACCGGCCGACGCATGCACACAGCGTGGCAGAGGCCCACACAGGTGCCTACGCAATGGCGGCCTGCGCAGGCGCACTGCGCAGCTAAGGGAGGAGGGGAGACACACTGAGAAGGAGGGGGAAGACATAGGGCAGGGAGAGGAGTGGGGAGAGACACAGGGGAGGGGGGAGACACACAGTGGTGGAAGAGGAGGGGGGTATACACAGGGGTGTGGGGGAGAGACATAGGGGAATGAGAGGGGGGAGAGACACAGAGGAAGGGGGGAGAGACACAGGGGAGTGAGAGGAGGGGGGAGAGACACAGGGGAGTGAAAAGAGGGGGGGAGAGACACAGGGGAGTGAGAGGAGGGGGGAAGGCACAAAGGAGTGAGAGGGGAGAGACATAGGGAAGGGAGATGAGGGGGAAGAGAAACAGGGGAGAAGGGAGACACACGGGGGTGGGAGAGGATGGGGTAGACACATGGGGGAGAGACACAGAGGAAGAGGGGAAAGACACAGGGGAATGAGAAGGGGGAGAGACACAGAGGAGGGGGGACACAGGGGAGTGAGAGGAGGGGAAAGAGACACAGGGGAGTGAAAGGAGGGGGGAAGAGAAACAGGGGAGTGAGAGGAGGGGGGATAGACACAGGGGAATGCGAGGGGGGAGAGACACAGGGGGAACACAGAGGAGGGGGGAGAGACACAGGGAAGGAGGTGGAAGACACCAAGGAAAGGGGGAGAGACACAGGGCAGGGAGAGGATGGGCAAAGAGACACAGGGGATGGGGAGACACACAGGGGTGGGAAAGGATGGGGTAGACAAGCAGGGGAGGGGGAGAGACACAGAGGAGGAGGGGAGAGGCACAGGGGAATGAGAGGGGGGGAAAACAGGAGATGGAGAGGAGGGGGAGGAGAGACACAAATGAGTAAGAGTGGGGGGGGGAGACACAGGGGAGTTAGAGTAGGGGGGAGAGACACAAAGGAGTGAGGGGGGAGAGACACAGGGAAGGGATATGAGGGGGGAAGAGACACATGGGAGGGGGGGTAAACACAGAAGTGTGAGAGGATGGGGGTAGCCACACAGGTGAGGGGGGAAGAGACACAGAGGAGGAGGGGAGAGGCACAGGTGAATGAGAGGGGGGAGACACACAGAGGAGGGGGAGACACAGGGGAGTAAGAGGTGGGGGGAAGAGACACGGGAATGAGGGGAGGAGGGGAAAGACACAAGAATGAGAGGGGGAGAGACACAGAGGAGGTGGAGAAACACAGAGGGGGAGAGAGACACAGGGGAGTGAGAGGAGGTGGGGAAGAGACACAGGGGAGTGAGAGGGGTAGGGTGGAAGAGACACAGGTAAGAGAGAGGAGGGGGTAGAGACACACGGGAGTGAGACGAGGGGGGAGACACAAAGGAGTGAGAGGATGGGGGGAAGAAAAACATTGGAGTAAGAGGAGGGGGGGAGAGACACAGGGGAGTGAGAGGAGGGGGGAGATACAAAGTAGTGAGAGGAAGGGGGGAGAGACACAAAGGAGTGAGAGGAGGGGAGAATAGACACAGGGGAGTAAAAGCAGGGGGCAGAGACACAAAGGAGTGAGAGGAGAGGGGGAGAGACACAGGGGAGGGAGAGGAGGGGGGAAGAGACACAGGGGAGGGGGGAGACAAAGGGGTAGGTGAGGAGGGGAGGTAGACACATAGGGGAGGGAGAGGGGGCAGAGACATAGGTGAGGGGGGAGACACAGGGGTGGGAGAAGAGGGGGGTAGACACATTGGAGTGAGAGGGGGGAGAGACAAAAAGGAGTGAGAGGAGATGGAAGAGACAGAGGAGGAGGGGGTAAACACACAGGGAAGGGAGAGGAGGGGGAAGAGACAAAAAGGGAGGGGGAGACATACAGAGGAGGTGGGGAGACACAGGGGAGTGAGAGGAGGGGAATGAGAGGGCTAGAGACATACAGTATATATGTATATCACATATTCTAATTGTCAAACTGCGAATTGTTGTCACGCCTGTGAGCCTCGCAAAGCGAGGAGAGACGTTTGCAGCCCAGAGTTGAGGCATTGAAGCCTTCCGAGCTCTCAGGCAATGAACGCAAAAAGTCCCCGTGAACCCTGCCGCCCTCTGTCGGTCCCTGTGGCCCCCTCAGCCCATATGGCACCTGCGGTCCTCTATGGCCGTCAGTAACCCCCTTGGCTCTCTGTGGCCCCTGGGCCTCCCAAGGCCCCTCCTCACCCAAGGAAGTGGAGTGCAGCATCAGGCAGTTAAGGAAGAATTTATATAGTTGTATAGGTGTATATATATATATATATATCACAAACAGGGGAACGGGTGGAAGAGACACAGAGGAGGAGGGGAGAGACACAGGGGAATGAGAGGGCAGAGAGAGACAGAGGAGTGTGGAGACAAGGGGAGTGAGAGGAGGGGGAGAGACACAGGGGAGTGAGAGGAGGGGGGAAGAGACACACAGGAGTGAGAGGAGGGGTATAGACACAGGGGAATGAGAGGAGGGAGAGACACATGAGGGGGAAACAGAGGAAGGGGGAGAGACACAGGGAAGGAGAGGGAAGACACAGAGGAGAGGGGGAGAGACACAGGGCAGGTAGAGGAGGGGGGAAGAGACACAGGGGATGGGGGAGACACACAGGGGTGGGAGAGGATGGGGGTAGACACACAGGGGAGGGGTTGTTGCAGGCCATTTTGAGCCTTATTTCGTCAAATGAAAATCGGCTAAGCGAGAAAAAAAATGGTGGGCAAAAAACGTAAACATTTCTGAAACTGGATGAAAACGAGGCTGAGCAAAGCCAGGCACGCTGGACTTAGAAAATACACAATGGCAAAGACAGTAACACTTACACCAACAACGCCAGGCACGCGGGACTTAGAAAATACACAACAGCAAAGACAGTAACACTTACACCAACAACGCCAGGCACGCGGGACTTAGAAAATACACAACAGCAAAGACAGTAACACTTACACCAACAACGCCAGGCACGCAGGACTTAGAGAATACACAACGGCAAAGACAGTAACACTTACACCAACAACGCCAGGCATGCGGGACTTAGAAAATACACAACAGCAAAGACAGTAACACTTACACCAACAACGACAGGCACGCGGGACTTAGAAAATACACGACGGCAAAGACACTAATAGTGATGTCGCGAACATAACATTTTCGGTTCGCGGACCGCGAACGCAAACCGCCGCAAATGTTCGCGAACCGTCGATTTCGGCGAACCGCCATAGACTTCAATGGGCAGGCGAATTTTAAAAATCACAGGGACACTTTCTGGCCACAATAGTGATAGGAAAGTTGTTTCAACAGGACTAACACCTGGACTGTGGCATGCCGGAGGGGGGATCCATGGCAAAACTCCCATGGAAAATTACATAGTTGATGCAGAGTCTGGTTTTAAGCCATAAAGGGCATAAATTACCTAACATTCTTAAATTGTTTGGAATAACGTGCTTTAAAACATCAGGTATGATGTTGTATCGATCAGGTAGTGCCGGGGTTAGGCCCGCTTCACAGTGACAGACCAAACTCCCCGTTTAATGCACAGCAAACAACCGCAAACAGTCCCTTTGCACAACCGCAAACTCCCCATTTGCACAAAGTTGGATACCAAGCTAGCCATGTCCGGTTCCTTGTCCTCACTGATGTCATTGAAGGTCTCTTCCTCCACCCAGCCACCAAGGGTCCCCGAAAGGTGACAACAAGCCCCCTGGGACGCCTGCTGTGTTTGGTCTTCCACCTCCACAAAGCAACCTTCCTCCTCTGACTCCTCTTCTTCAGACTCCTCTCACTGCGTTGCCTCTCTCTGCATTATTATAAGGTGTGTTAAGTAGTACTACTCTTATCAGTTTAATACCTTTTACAGCACATATCAGGGGGCGTGTATAAGGCCTGGATTTTTAGAACCAGGAGATGGAAAAAGATGCTTTGTTGGTCGTATCACTTCAATTTTGGGGCACGGCACGTGCATTCAAAGGTGCCACCAGATAGGAGTGGCGTGTTTGTAAGTACTACTCTTAGCAGTTTAATACCTGTTACAGCACCTATCAGGGGGCGTGTAGAAGGCCTGGATTTTTAGAACCAGGAGATGGAAAAAGATGCTTTGTTGGTCGTATCACTTCAATTTTGGGGCACGCACGTGCAATCAAAAGTGCCACCAGATAGGAGTGGCGTGTTTGTAAGTACTACTCTTATCAGTTTAATACTTGTTACGTCACCTATCAGGGGGCGTGTATAAGGCCTGGATTTTTAGCACCAGGAGATGGAAAAAGATGCTTTGTTGGTTGTATCACTTCAATTTTGGGGCACTTTGTGACATTAGCTTCTTACGCTCAAACATGTTCTTTACAGGCACCTGACTATGGGCAGATGAGCAGGAACTGCTCAAGGCGCAAGACGCAGTGGCGGATGGTTGAGAGGGGGCAAGGAGGACAGCAGTGGTTGATGTGGCTGATGATGCTGGACCAGGCAGAGGATGGCGGCTTTGAGTTTGTGTGCTGCTTGTACTCATGTGTTGGTCTGGAGTCACCCAAACATTAGGTCTCAACCTGTAGAGGATAAGGGAACCAGGCTACTCTAGACCTCATTCATCATTACCGGTTTTGACAGATTGGTTCTATGCGTCCAAGCTACTGTGACAACAGATATGAGTGGCACTGTGCACTTGCAGAAGTTGGCAGAGTAGACGCTGTAGGTCTGACACACACGCTTGCAGACAACTAACTGCTATGCAATCTATCACAGTAGAATGTTTGTTTTTGTTTTAAATGTACACTACTGTTACACCAGATAGGAGTGGTGTGTTAAGTAGTACTACTCCTATCAGTTTAATCCCTGTTATGTGCCTTTCTTGGGGTTTGGTTGTTGAAGGCACAGTGCAGCACCAGAGGCCAGAAAAATTAGGCATGTACACATGCCTGAAAAATTAGGTATTGTTGATCTTGCAGCGAGCAGAGAAGAAGGTAGGCCTTATTCAACGCCCCAGCCCCGCATACCCACACTCAGAGATTGATGGGGGGACCTGAGAAGGCCACGGGCCGGAGATATAAAGGGGGGCCATCCCAAATAAGCACACAAGCGGTGACAAAGGTAGTGAAGGGGACATAGAGGCCCATGGACTGACGGTCGCCATCTTGGCAGGAAAAGGGCCCAGCAATTAAGCCAAACTGAGATAGGCAGCTACTTGAATCAAACACTGTACAATTACACCTTAATAAAGCTGAAACATGCAGCAGCAGGGATTCTAAATGGCCACACGGGGACAAGGAGGCTAACAGCCCCCACAGTCTCTGCACCACTCTTTTTAACAGATAACCCAAGGGGCTAACCAGGGACCTTTCCCACATAAAAAAACAGATTTTTATTGGAGGAATTATTAGTGTCTTTACCCCCCAAGAGAGGACATAATATACGGTATCTTTAGACTACCTAATGGCCAAACCTCCTTTAGCCCCATGCTATCCAAGAAACATTTCAAAACTTCTATCAGACCATAGATTCATCCCAATCCCGCTGCAGCGGATCTGACATAGAGTCCTTCCTACTACAGCAAGAAGTCCACAAAATACCTGTACCTCAATTGGACAGCTTGAACCTAGACATATCCCAAGAGGAAGTTAAATCTACAATCCAAGATCTTACATTTGGCAAGTCCCCAGGGCCAGACGGTTTTACTCATCTGTACTATAAGAAATTTGAGCCCTTGCTTACCCACGCACCTAACGTTTTTGTTTAACGCTATACTAAATGGAGAACCTATGCCCCCTTAATTGAATCAGGCCGACCTCATAGTCTTTCCAAAAGAGGGTAGAGACCCTTTAGAGGTTAAAAATTATCGCCCCATACCCCTGATAAATGTGGATGTCAAGATCCTAGCTAAAATTATGGCCAAACGAATATCTAACTTTTTACTGGACTAAATACACAAGGACCAAACGGGGTTCATTCCTTTCAGAGAGGCAGGAGATAATGTTAGGAGGGTTCTGAACGCCCAGTTCTTGGCTCAACACTATAACAACCCAGTTTGCCCTCTAGCCCTAGACATAGAGAAGGCTTTTGATACGGTGGAATGGCCATATATGTACAAAATGCTAGATAAGTTTGGATTTGAGGGACGCTTTCTCAACCTGCTCAGAAGGTACTACGACTCACCAGTAGCTAACTTAAAGATACCAGGGGACCATAAGACCAAAATCCAAGTACAGAGAGGGACCAGGCAGGGATGCCCACTCTCCCCACTGCTCTTTGCTCTTGCCATTGAACCCCTAGCGCAGGCAATCAGAACCAACCATGCCATCCAGGGGTTTGAAGTAGGACACCATCAGTTTAAGTGTTCACTTTTCATGGACGATATGCTTTGCACCCTGACCAAGCCCCTTCTCTCTATACCAGCACTCATGTCCACTATAAAAGACTTCAGCAAAATCTCGGGCCTCCAATCCTTGCAAAAATAATGGCTTTAGCATTCAAAATACACATAGCTACCCGGCCCCGGATAGATTTACAAATCTCTATTACCAAACTTTTATAGACTTGTTATTACCCCACTTAGCCACACTTTTCAATCAAATTTTAGAAGGCTCTCCCATGCCACAAGAACTAAACCATGCAAATATGATATGTTTCCCGAAAGAACGACAAGACCCATTAGAACTTAAAAATTACTGCCCCATATCACTCCTAAACGGGGATATAAAAATTTTGGCCAAATTAATGGCAAACAGGATTTCGCGATTTCTCCCCTCCATAATCCATAAAGACAAAACAGGGTTTATCCCCCATAGACAAATGGGGGACAATATCAGACGGACACAAAATTTAATCTCATGGTCATCCCTACATCAAATACCCACATGCCTTTTTTCGTTAGATATAGAAAAGGCCTTTGATACGTTGGAATGGCTTTATTTAAAAGCAGTATTACAGAAATTTGGGTTTGCAGGCAAATTTATGAACTTGATAGATACATACTACAAATCCCCGTCAGCCAGATTAAAACTCCCGGGAAATCGCTTACAACACATAAAGATTCAAAGGGGGAAAAACAAATATTTAGATTTATTTGGAATCATAAAGCCCCGAGGATCTAAAAAAATAATATGTATAGACCAAAAGGGAAAGGGGGCCTATCGTGCCCGAATCTCAAACTGTATTACAAGGCAGCGCAGCTGGCTTTCATTCCTCTGGCGCATTCTCCCACACATCAGCCGCTCTGGGTATTTATGGAAAATGTAAGCATGTCACCTTATACATGGGATACAGTAATATGGATTCCAGGCCTGTATACTTTTTTGAGAAACTTGAAAAACCCGTTGATTAAGCCCTCATTAAGTACTGCCCTGCGACAAGACAGGGGCATCTCCCCAGTCTCCAGGGCTTCCCCAAGGACCAGATGGAAATCAGGTCCCAGAGTCTCCCAGAAAAATTGGAAAAACTCTTCAAAGCATTGTTGAAGTGCCAATAGGCGGCTCGTGGCGCTGTTGGCGTTAGCGCCACCGTCACAGACACACAGTTGTGGTCTGTGAACGGAGCCAGCCTAATGGCACAAGAACCGACTTGTGACATATAGTGACTAGATATATATAGTCTGTCGATCCGGGAGTGGGACACCAGACCGGCTCTCACCCTGACGTAGGTGAAACCGTCTAAAGCCCCTGGGTTCTGCTTTCGCCAGATGTCCTCCAGGGAGAAGCGGGCGATGATCTCCCGCAGGGCTGACGCAGAAGGCGGGTACGGCTCTGGACTATTCCGGTCCAGAGCGTCGAGGGTGCAGTTGAAATCACCCCCGAGTACCAAACACTCATCTGCGTCAACCGTCTCCAAAAACTGGGATAGTCTGGCGAGGAACCTCATTCTCTCTGGCCCTCCAGCAGGGGCATATATATTAACTAGGTTAATGATGCTACCCTGCTCTCGGACCCGGAGGTGGATTAGACGGCCTGGGATAACAGCTTTCACAAGCAGCAGCTCTGGCTGAAAAGACTCTGAGAACAGGGTCACCACTCCACATGACGCCGATGTGAAGTGGCTGAAGAAGACCCTGCCTCTCCACTCCAGTTGCCACGAGGCCTCAGCCTCTGGAGTGGTGTGAGTTTCCTGCAGGAAGCTCACAGAGTACCCTCCCTGATATAAATAGGAGAGTACCTGGAACCTGCGGAAACTGTCTTGACAGCCATTGGTATTTAGCGTGCTGATGTGCCAAGCCATTACTGCGTGTCAGGAATTGTGCGTTCCTCAGACCCTTGAGACTGCTGATAGGACACGCACATTTTATAGAATTTCCGGACGCGGAGATGCTCCGCAGTCCCAGAATTCTTGGCCCTAGTGCTGACCACTAGATATTGCTGGAGAGAGTGGAGAATAAACGACATATTCTTCCACCTCTCCAAGGCCAGCCGCACCTTCCTTTTCTTTTGTCCATGAAGGGTGCTCTCAAGGAATAGATCTATTTCCTTGACAGGGATAACCCACCCAGAATCTGATGTTTCTTCTAGTGGGTCACCCCTGGGCTCCTCTTGGCTGAGGGCTTTTACTCCATCCTCCCCGGCTGGAGTCAGTTTCCTCAGCTTTATTCTCAGGGACCCCCTCTTAGATGATACAGAAGGAGTCCCTTTAGCACCCTTCAAGGTAAATAATGGACCCTTGGATTGCTGCTGCACCCCTGTAGCTTCAGGAGTGCATTCAGGGGTAGCTGGCTGGACAGCAGTGGCTGGCATGGCTTCCTTAATGGAAGCCTTGGAGGCTTTATATGCCTCCTCTGCCAGTTTCACCGCTGCTTGCTCAGCTTGGATGGCACCGATGTTAGGGTCAGTGGACGGCTGAGGAGGGTAGACAGGCTCTCCCATGATGTTAACAGGAAAACCTGTTTTATCACCCTCCCCCATTTCCACTTCCCCTTGTGCCACATCCCCCCTGATAGACAAATCCATGGGGTCCTGAATGGGGGTCATGCCTATATTCCCCCCCTCCAGTAGTGACTCAGCCTGGGGCTCTAACAAAGCCCGAGGTACGTCACTAGAGAGTGACACTGGAGGAGGAGACTGACTGGTGCCCTTGAAACTCAGCACCTCAGGGACACTGACTACCCATTCAGCAGGGGCTTTGTTGGGACCCCCCTCAAAGGCCAGAGTCAGAACCTGATCTTTCTTGTCTACCCCTGCCTCACGTGGGATACCCTCTTGCCCCTGCTTTTCCTCCAGACCCTTTTCCACATTAACCCCTATAGGGTCTGGAGAGAGAGATGTGTGGTCTGGCACCGACTGGCTGAGCTTAATAACCGGGCCAGACAATGTCACCGGATGAGGAGGAGATGTTTTGTTCCTCTTCTTGCTTTTAGAGGGAGGTGCTCCACTATAGAGCACTTCCCACTTATCAGCAACCTCCCTGTTGGTTTTATGCTTCCTCTTCCTGGGGACGTCACTCCTGGAAGAGGTGCTGCCACTAGCTGCCTCCCCTGCAGAGGGCTTATTATCCCTCTGCTTACACTGTGCCCCCACACTAACTGATGTAATTATGGTGGGGGCAGATTGGGACTTGGGAGATGCAGCTGTGACACTGGGAGGACCGGTGACATTCTTCCCCTTTTTCCCCGTGTCTGCAGTCTTGCTGGAGACCACAGACACAGATGGCTTTTTTGGGGAAGAAGGGGGTTTGGAGGCTGTGGTGGTGGCTTGAGGAACGGCCTCCTTCCCTGAGCTCTGTGGGGGGGCTATGACCCTTGAGGTCCCCGCTGTTATGGGCTCAGCGGGGATGGGTGCTGTACTGACGGAGGTGCCATTTGCTGGGGCTGGGGCATGATGCTTTACATTAGGACAATTCCTACGTGTATGCCCCAACCCCTTGCAATGATAGCACTGCACCTCCGTAGTGCTGTAAAAAATCCTGTAGAGCACCCCCTCAAATGGAACCCCAAAAGACCCCTCTATGTTTTCTGCGCCCTGAGGCAGGCACATTTGTACCTGCCTCTTGAAAGAGAGCACATGACGAAGTGCTCTCTCTCTGCACCCCAGGGGAATTTTAATAAATGGTGTTTTTACTTCCCCTAGGGTTAGCAGGTGGGGGCGCAGGAGGGAGTCTGGTAGGAAGGGGGGCACATTAGAGAGTGTTACTTTTGTGCCCAACCCTTCCAGGGGTTCTATTGGGACATATAATCCCCCCACTGTGATGCCTCTCTGTATAAGAATGTGAGCAGCAGCCAGCGTACGGGTAAAGAAAACTGCTTTCCTGTACATTTTGCTGGCTGCTACTATAACAGAGGGGCTGATGACATTAGCTGCAGCACGCAGATAGATATCAATGCTGTAGACCCCAGACATCTGACATTTAACCCCATGTTTCCTGGTGATCTGCCCCTCAGCCCCAGCGGTGGTATTACTGGGGCCAGCAGAAACCACCTGTGACCAGGTATTAGCCACAGGGGTAGGTCTGCTGGCAGAACCACCAGGACCTGGGGCTGCCTTATCTGCCTGGGGCCTATGCTGTGCAGTGCTGCAGCTAGGATTTTCAGGGCCCATTATTCCTCCTTTTGACCCCTGAGGCTTCTTAGTGGTCTTATCCCTCATGTTTAGACCCTTTTTTTTTTTTTATAGTTTTTTTTTTTTTTTTTTTGTTTGTTTGTTTTTTTATTATTTTCTATTGTTTTCTTTTTAAAATATAAAAGTGTGAAAAAGAAACAAAAAGACAAAACTAAGGGAGAGAGAGATATGATGCTTGGCAGTGGAAGGGTTAATGGCCTGTTGCAAGGTGGCTAATTGCAACAACACAGAGAACACAGAGGCTTTTTAACCCCTCTGTGTCAGATGTAAAAAAAAGCCTTTTCAACAAAAATTAAAATTGTTTTCCCCCCTACTGCCTACAAAGATGTTACTTGTCTTCTCTCCCCCCAAAACATAAAACCCAACACCAAACAAACAAAATTTTAACTTATAAAAAAAAAAAAAAGTTCCAGGAGTGAAGGTGAAGTGCTAAGGGAGGGGTGTGGCAAAGTATCCAGGAGACAGCTCACTCTCCTGGGATAGAGAGCTGAGCCTGACTCCCAGAAAACTAAAACTTAAATTAAACTAAGAAAAATACCACAAAAACTCCCAAAAATGAACAACACCGTGCACAAAGTGCTTATAAACAGAAAGGTGTTAAAATAAAACTTGTATTTGAGGGACTAAGACCCTAAAAGGCCTTTTGTTTAGAGCTCAAGCATGCACACAACATGCTCTCTGAGAACTCGGCACAGTACTTGTAAGCCTGACACACACACTGGCTAGCGGTCAGGCAAATTAACTTAGATTGGCGGTCAGGCAAATGAACTTAGATTTCCGGTCAGGCAAATGAACTGAGATTTAAGAAAATAAAATTATTGTTTTTTTTAAATGTGGACTGCTGGTACCCCAACTAGATTGGATTGGTTGAACTTGGCACAGTACTTGTAAGCCTGACACACACACTGGCTAGCGGTCAGGCAAATGAACTTAGATTTAAGAAAATAAAATTATTGGTTTTTTAAATGTAGACTGCTGGTACCCCAAATAGATTGGATTGGTTGAACTTGGCACAGTGTATTTTAAAATTATGAGAAAACATTTTCTGTAAACTAAATAAAAATCATATTAGGAGGTTGAAAGAAAAAGAAACCGGATGGGGGGATACCGAGCAGAGCACACCATCTACAGCCCACTGGGAGACAAACTCATCCATTCCCCCAGTAGACAAAGCCAGGTGGTACTCTGCCCGGATACGGGAGCGCACCAGCACCCGGAACATGGCCTCAGGTGACAAGGGAACCCCCCCTATCAAACACTGCTTCCTGGACTTATATATAGCCAACTTGGCTAATGCCAGGAGCAGGTTGACGAGGAGGTCCCTGGCCTTATTGCCCCGGGACACTGGGCGCCCAAAAATAAAAATGTGAGGGGAGAAATGCAGCCAGAACTGCAGGAGGAGGCCCCTCAAGAGTGACAAGAGGGGCTGCAGTCTGGCGCAACTAAAATAAACATGATACACGGACTCTCCCTTGCCACAGAATGGACAAGTGGAGGGAGAGTCCGTGAATTTAGCTAAGTACTCTCCCGTGCTCAGTGCACCATGGAGCACTCTCCAACTCAAGTCCCCGGTGGGTCGTGGAACTAAATCAGAATAAAGTTCCCTCCACCGGGGCCTCTTGCCCTCGTCAGCTGGTAGGACCCGCCTCCAGATGGTATCGGGACGGGTCACGAGGGCAAGGAAGTGCACTGTATGGAGCACGAGAGAATATAAGCTCTTCCTCGGCATGCCTCGAAAGCATGCCGAGGGTATGTCCCTCAACCTCGAGAGGTTGGGGACAGGAGGAGCCTGAGGGGAAACACGGGGCTTGTGTCCAATGCAAACAGCCGGAGAAGGGGTGTTGAAAGGTGCATGTGGCACTCCGGCCTGCAAAGCCCCGTGAAGGAAGGTGCGCGAGTCGGGGGAGATGGCATCTCTAATCTCCTGGAGCAAGCGCCCTGAGACTTTGGGCGTCACATATCCCAAACGGAGCGCAAGCTCCTGGGGTGACACCCAATCAGAACGCCCGTATTCCAGGAGATCCCCGACTCGGGTCATCCGTGCATGACTAAGGCGGCGGATGATACTGGGGGACTGTAACATTGGAGCCCCCACTGCTGCATTAAATAGCAGGGGCTCTGTGAATATTTCATCCCCCAAAGGCACGCCCTGCCTGGTCACGGAGACCATGCTCCAGGCCTTGAGGGTTTCCTGGTAGTATGCCGGCAACACAGAGAGATCTCTCCCAAACCCCTCGGGCCTGATCAGAAATAATTGCCGGTCATACCCCAGGTTGCGCAACTGGCAATAAAAGCTGGATGCCAGTGCGCACCACTGCGGAGAGGGATCTGCATATAGGTATCTCTGCAGGTACTGAAGGCGGAAGGTGGACAACTGGGAGCACACACAAACTACTCCCTGTCCACCCTCCACCAAAGGCAGACTTGCCACCCCTGCAGAGACCCAATGCCTTCCCATCCAGAGGAAATCTAACAAATTCCTCTGGATATTGGTGACAAACTCGGGGGTCGGACTCAGACAAATCAGCCGGTGCCAGATCTGAGAAGCCACCAGCTGATTCACCACTAGAGTCCGCCCCCTAAGGGAAAGCATTTTTGCTAGACCCCTCCATCGTCCCAGACGAGAGAGGACACTGCCCTCTAACTCCCTCCAGTTGTCTGGGACGGAAGCGTCCGCAGCGGACAGGTAGACCCCCAGATATTTAATGACATCTGCCTCCCACGTGATGTCACGAAACGTGGGAGGCAAAGAGTCCACCTGTAAATTACCCTCTAAAAGGCCTGTGCATTTGGACCAGTTGATCTGAGCGGAGGAGGCAGCTGAATATACCTCCTGGCACTGTTTTGCCAGCTCAAGATCAACTGGATCCTGGGCCACGAGGAGCACATCGTCAGCATAAGCTGAAAGGACAATCCGCATGTCTGGATCTTTTAGCACCAGCCCTGTGAGCCTTTTCCTCAGTAGGCAGAGGAAAGGCTCAATGGCCAGTGCATATAACTGTCCAGACAAGGGACATCCTTGACGCACCCCTCGTCCAAATACCAAAGGTGCTGTTAGGGACCAATTGATTTTAAGTAAACACTCTGCAGAGGCGTACAGCGTTCTTATAAAGCCCACAAACTGTGGGCCAAAGCCGTACACTTGCAGAGTGGCTATGAGGTAACCATGGTCCACCCTGTCAAACGCCTTCTCTTGATCTAAAGAGAGAAAGGCGAGTGACAGACCAGTCCTGCGAGAATAATGCAATAGATCCCGGACCAGAAAGATACTATCAAAGATAGTCCGGCCCGGGATCGCATAGGACTGGTCAGGGTGAACCAATTCTGCCAGCACAGACCCAAGTCTAAGCGAGATGGCTTTAGCTACAATCTTGTAGTCCGTGCTGAGCAGAGAGACCGGTCGCCAGTTCTTAATAAGCCGGAGATCCCCCTTTTTGGGCAACAGGGCAAGTACTGCCCTGCGACAAGACAGGGGCATCTCCCCGGTCTCCAGGGCTTCCCCAAGGACCAGATGGAAATCAGGTCCCAGAGTCTCCCAGAAAAATTGGAAAAACTCTACAGTCAGTCCGTCCAGTCCTGGAGACTTTTCACAGGACATGGCACGGAGGGCTTCAGAGAGCTCTTGAAAAGATAGTGGTATATCAAGCCGCTCTCTTACACCCTCACTGACTGTGGGGAGCCCCTCCCATAGCACCCTGCAGGCGTCTGGAGAAATGGGATCCGGAGAGTAAAGATCTTTATAAAAGTTCCGGGCTCTATCCCGGATACTCTCCGGATCTGTAAGGGGGGCACCGTCTTCATCTAGAAGACAGGTGATGTGCCTACTGTTACCCCCCTTTTTCTCCAGTGAGTAGAAGAGGCGCGAGCCGCGGTCTAGATCTTTGAGAAAACCTAAGCGGCTGCGCACGTATGCCCCCTTGGCCTGGTGTCGTTCCAGGTCACAGAGGACACCCTTCCTCTCTACATACTCGCTCTGCAGGGATTGGTCCCTACAAGTGAACAGCCTCTGCTCCAGATGGAGTACCTCCCCCCGGAGTGACTCCAACTCAGCTTCGCGCTGCCCACTCGCACCCTTGGTATATTCCTGACACAGAAGTCGCAAATGAACCTTGCCCACGTCCCACCACAGTTTTAACGTGGCAAAGTCCCCCTTGCAACCCCTCCAGTCCGTCCAAAACTCCCGGATCAATGTCACGAGCCCCTGGTCCTTCAACAAAGCATTGTTGAAGTGCCAATAGGCGGCTCGTGGCGCTGTTGGCGTTAGCGCCACTGTCACAGACACACAGTTGTGGTCTGTGAACGGAGCCAGCCTAATGGCACAAGAACCGACTCGTGACATATAGTGACTAGATATATATAGTCTGTCGATCCGGGAGTGGGACACCAGACCGGCTCTCACCCTGACGTAGGTGAAACCGTCTGATGCCCCTGGGTTCTGCTCTCGCCAGATGTCCTCCAGGGAGAAGCGGGCGATGATCTCCCGCAGGGCTGACGCAGAAGGCGGGTACGGCTCTGGACTATTCCGGTCCAGAGCGTCGAGGGTGCAGTTGAAATCACCCCCGAGTACCAAACACTCATCTGCGTCAACCGTCTCCAAAAACTGGGACAGTCTGGCGAGGAACCTCACTCTCTCGAGCCCTCCAGCAGGGGCATATATATTAACTAGGTTAATAATGCTACCCTGCTCTCGGACCCGGAGGTGGATTAGACGGCCTGGGATAACAGCTTTCACAAGCAGCAGCTCTGGCTGAAAAGACTCTGAGAACAGGGTCACCACTCCACATGACGCCGATGTGAAGTGGCTGAAGAAGACCCTGCCTCTCCACTCCAGTTGCCACGAGGCCTCAGCCTCTGGAGTGGTGTGAGTTTCCTGCAGGAAGCTCACAGAGTACCCTCCCTGATATAAATAGGAGAGTACCTGGAACCTGCGGAAACTGTCTTGACAGCCATTGGTATTTAGCGTGCTGATGTGCAAAGCCATTACTGCGTGTCAGGAATTGTGCGTTCCTCAGACCCTTGAGACTGCTGATAGGACACGCACATTTTATAGAATTTCCGGACGCGGAGATGCTCTGCAGTCCCAGAATTCTTGGCCCTAGTGCTGACCACTAGATATTGCTGGAGAGAGTGGAGAATAAACGACATATTCTTCCACCTCTCCAAGGCCAGCCGCACCTTCCTTTTCTTTTGTCCATGAAGGGTGCTCTCAAGGAATAGATCTATTTCCTTGACAGGGATAACCCACCCAGAATCTGATGTTCCTTCTAGTGGGTCACCCCTGGGCTCCTCTTGGCTGAGGGCTTTTACTCCATCCTCCCCGGCTGGAGTCAGTTTCCTCAGCTTTATTCTCAGGGACCCCCTTTTAGATGATACAGAAGGAGTCCCTTTAGCACCCTTCAAGGTAAATAATGGACCCTTGGATTGCTGCTGCACCCCTGTAGCTTCAGGAGTGCATTCAGGGGTAGCTGGCTGGACAGCAGTGGCTGGCATGGCTTCCTTAATGGAAGCCTTGGAGGCTTTATATGCCTCCTCTGCCAGTTCCACCGCTGCTTGTTCAGCTTGGATGGCACCGATGTTAGGGTCAGTGGACGGCTGAGGAGGGTAGACAGGCTCTCCCATGATGTTAACAGGAAAACCTGTTTTATCACCCTCCCCCATTTCCACTTCCCCTTGTGCCACATCCCCCCTGACAGACAAATCCATGGGGTCCTGAATGGGGGTCATGCCTATATTCCCCCCCTCCAGTAGTGACTCGGCCTGGGGCTCTAACAAAGCCCGAGGTACGTCACTAGAGAGTGACACTGGAGGAGGAGACTGACTGGTGCCCTTGAAGCTCAGCACCTCAGGGACACTGACTACCCATTCAGCAGGGGCTTTGTTGGGTCCCCCCTCAAAGGCCAGAGGCAGAACCTGATCTTTCTTGTCTACCCCTGCCTCACTTGGGAGACCCTCTTGCCCCTGCTTTTCCTCCAGACCCTTTTCCACATTAACCCCTATAGGGTCTGGAGAGAGAGATGTGTGGTCTGGCACCGGCTGGCTGAGCTTAATAACTGGGCCAGACAATGTCACCGGATGAGGAGGAGATGTTTTGTTCCTCTTCTTGCTTTTAGAGGGAGGTGCTCCACTATAGAGCACTTCCCACTTATCAGCAACCTCCCTGTTGGTTTTATGCTTCCTCTTCCTGGGGACGTCACTCCTGGAAGAGGAGCTGCCACTAGCTGCCTCCCCTGCAGAGGGCTTATTATCCCTCTGCTTACACTGTGCCCCCACACTAACTGATGTAATTATGGTGGGGGCAGATTGGGACTTGGGAGATGCAGCTGTGACACTGGGAGGACCGGTGACATTCTTCCCCTTTTTCCCCGTGTCTGCAGTCTTGCTGGAGACCACAGACACAGATGGCTTTTTTGGGGAAGAAGGGGGTTTGGAGGCCGTGGTGGTGGCTTGAGGAACGGCCTCCTTGCCTGAGCTCTGTGGGGGGGCTATGACCCTTGAGGTCCCCGCTGTTATGGGCTCAGCGGGGATGGGTGCCGTACTGACGGAGGTGCCATTTGCTGGGGCTGGGGCATGATGCTTTACATTAGGACAATTCCTACGTGTATGCCCCAACCCTTTGCAATGATAGCACTGCACCTCCGTAGTGCTGTAAAAAATCCTGTACAGCACCCCCTCAAATGGAACCCCAAAAGACCCCTCTATGTTTTCTGCGCCCTGAGGCAGGCACATTTGTACCTGCCTCTTGAAAGAGAGCACATGACGAAGTGCTCTCTCTCTGCACCCCAGGGGAATTTTTATAAATGGTGTTTTTACTTCCCCTAGGGTTAGCAGATGGGGGCGCAGGAGGGAGTCTGGTAGGAAGGGGGGCACATTAGAGAGTGTTACTTTTGTGCCCAACCCTTCCAGGGGTTCTATTGGGACATATAATCCCCCCACTGTGATGCCTCTCTGTATAAGAATGTGTGCAGCAGCCAGAGTACGGGTAAAAAAAAAAACTGCTTTCCCGTACATTTTGCTGGCTGCTACTATAACAGAGGGGCTGATGACATTAGCTGCAGCACGCAGATAGATATCAATGCTGTAGACCCCAGACATCTGACATTTAACCCCATGCTTCCTGGTGATCTGCCCCTCAGCCCCAGCGGTGGTATTACTGGGGCCAGCAGAAACCACCTGTGACCAGGTATTAGCCACAGGGGTAGGTCTGCTGGCAGAACCACCAGGAGCTGGGGCTGCCTTATCTGCCTGGGGCCTATGCTGTGCAGTGCTGCAGCTAGGATTTTCAGGGGCCATTATTCCCCCTTTTGACCCCTGAGGCTTCTTAATGGTCTTATCCCTCATGTTTAGACCCTTTTTTTTTTTTTTAGTTTATTTGTTTTATTTATTTTTATTTTTTGTTTTATGATTTTTTACTGTTTTCTTTTTTTTTTAAATATAAAAGTGGGAAAAAGAAACAAAAAGACAAAACTAAGGGAGACAAAACTAAGGGAGAGAGAGAGGTGATGCTTGGCAGTGGAAGGGTTAATGGCCTGTTGCAAGGTGTTACTAAATGCAACAACACAGAGAACACAGAGGCTTTTTAACCCCTCTGTGTCTCTGTGTCAGATGTTAAAAAAAAAAGCCTTTTCAACAAAAATTCTAATTGTTTTCCCCCCCACTGCCTACAAAGATGTTACTTGTCTTCTCTCCCCCAAAACATAAAACCCAACACCAAACAAACAAAACTTCAACAAAACCTAATAAACTTTTTAAAAGAAAAAAAGTCAAAGTAACAAAGCTCCAGGAGTGAAGGTGTAGTGCTAAGGGAGGGGTGTGGCAAAGTATCCAGGAGACAGCTCACTCTCCTGGGATAGAGACTTGAGCCTGACTCCCAGAAAACTAAAACTTAAATTAAACTAAGAAAAACACCACAAAAACTCCCAAAAAAGAACAACACCGTGCACAAAGTGCTTATAAACAGAAAGGTGTTAAAATAAAACTTGTATTTGAGGGACTAAGACCCTAAAAAGCCTTTTGTTTGGAGCTCAAGCATGCACACAACATGCTCTCTGAGCACTGGGCACAGTATCAGTTGTAAGCCTGACACACACACTGGCTAGCGGTCAGGCAAATGAACTAAGATTTAACAAAATAAAAGTTTTGGTTTTTTAAAAGTAGACAACTAGTAAACAAGATTGTATTGGTTGCACAGTGCACACACAGTATAATCTGTGAGCCTGACACACACACTTGCTAGCAGGGGCTAGCAGGGAGACAGGCTAATGAAGTTAGATTACACAGAAAAAAACAAACAAACAAAAAATTATGTTATAACCCTAAAAAGGGCTTTTTGGGGTGCTGTGTTTACAGCAGAGATCTGATGAGTCCTTCAGCACTGCACTGGACACTGAATAGACTTGCCTAGCTATTGATTTCCCTATTCAATCAGCATCACCTATACTCTTCCTCCTCTCAGTAAGACTGCAAGTTAGTTATGATTCCAAAATGGCTTCTGTCCATGAGAAGACTCTAGGAGGGAGTGTATGCTGCTGATTGGCTGGAATGTGTCTGCTGACTGTGACATGCAGGGTCAAAGTTTGCTCAATGATAAAGTATTTGGGGCGGGTCGAATATCGCATATGTTCGCAGTTCGCAACGAACGCGAACATGCTATGTTCGCCGGGAACAGTTCGCCGGCGAACTATTCCCGACATCTCTAGTTCCAAATAGTGGAAGAGTTTTATAGTTTTAGAAGGCCTGTAGGTGAATGGTAAGAGTTGAGATACAGAGAGAATTGTGCCGATAAGAGCTGTGTAAGTTAGGCTTGGGTTTGTGAATGTTATTTTTGATAGGATAGAGAGTGTAGGGTTATCTAGCACTGGAATTAGCAGATGAGGAACATCGGGACGAGTAGATGATGAACATTGGGATGAGCAGATGATGAACATTGGGATGAGCAGATGATGGTAGCTGGGATAAGCCTGGTAGAAACCTTCAAATTAGATTGGAGAGGAGTAATGAAGGTGAGTGGTTTTGACTTAGTCAATTTGGTGGCATCTGTGGGAATGTAGGATACAGTAGATAAGTAAAAGAACTATAATACTGTTATGATTCATTTCTTTCCATTACAGATTCAGTCTTAGATATGTGTCCTACAAACCAAACCACAGTGACTTATTTCATTATAAAGGGTATTTCCAATATCCCTGAAGGCTCCAATCTTCTGCTTTGTTCTTTTCATCTATCTACTCACTCTTGGTGGAAACATGATGATTCTTCTACTTATCTGTCTGGATCCTCATCTTCATACCCCCATGTACTTTTTCCTGGGGAACTTGTCCATACTGGACATCACATCCACCACTGTCACTCTACACGAGATCCTCACAAGCTACATATCTGGGGATAAGAGGGTTTCTTTTAGTGGATGCATGGTACTGACATAAATGTTTGGATCCTTAATTGCAGATGAGTTGTTGATTCTTATGGTCATGAGTTATGATCGATATGTGGCCATCTGTAACCCCTTACGTTACCACGTTGTCATGAATCATAGAACATGCATTCTACTGGCCACGTTCAGTTGGGTGTTTGGATTTATGGATATTATGCCTCATTTTATATTTTTTTCAAATTTTTCTTATGTAGGTTTCAATGAAATTAACCATTTCCTATGTGATATCTTGTCCCTTCTACAACTTAGCGGCAGTGACACTTCGGTCCTGAAGTCCTTGCTATTTATTACTGTTCTTTTTCATGTCGGGTTATGTTTCTTTCTGACTTTCATTCCCTACTTTTTTATTATTTCCACCATCATGAAGATCCGTACCAGCACAGGAAGACGTAAAGCCTTCTACACATGTTCCTCACACCTTACATTCATTACACTTCTATACATAACCATTATATGTCAATATCTTAAACCATCTTCCGGGATCGACTTGGACTCAGATAAACTCTTCTCTATGTTTAACACAGCTGCCATTCCAGTACTTAACCCATTAATATATAGCTTGAAAAATAAAGATGTGAAGACTGCTCTGAGACGTTTACTAATGAGGTGTCAAGGTAAAATAATCAAGTAAATAAGTACTAACTCCAATAATGACCATGCAGACTGGTGTTGTCCATCACTGGTACCAATGTGTGGCCTTGAAGATGCCTTCTAGAAGTAAAAATGTTAATCAAATTATAACGTTTTATGCATTTCAGGAGAATATTGCTGAATAATGCATTTCAAATGATTATTAATCTCGAACAAGGAAGAGTCACCTTATACAAGCTCACAATAAATGTGCTTTGTTTTGTAAAGCGTCAAGATATTCCCATTTGTGAACAATCTGTTATTTATGGGATTTGAAAATGTCTGTAGGTACGTTGATGTTGTTGCTTGTAATATGTTTTATCTCAAGTGTTTGCACCACTGGACCGACCCCGGACCCAACAGCTTGTATTGTTATGAATCCAATATAATCAACCATTATTACTGTGACCTTCTCCTTGCTATGACTCTCTCTTCCAGTGACATATCCACTTAGAGAATCTTGTTACTCATAAGGTGACAGTTCAAGGTTTTGTTCTATATTTTCTGACTTTCAACTATTATGTTTCTGAAAATTAAAAATTCCCGCCTTACGGTTCCTTAAAGTACCGTAAAGGTCCTTAAAGGACCCATAATATAAACAAAAAAATTAACCCTATCCCACATGGGGCTCTATACAGAGCCCCATTAAACCCTAAAAAACCCTGTTATGCACATCTGCCAATACTTAAGACCAACCAAAAAAGGACAGCTTGGATTCCAATAAATGATTTGCTTTTTTTAATACACATCTGCTCTTCCCATATTAACCTATTTATAGCTTGAAACATAATGAGGTGTAGTCAGCATTTGGACAACAACTAAGATATATAAACAATTTTGAATATGTAGAGGTGACTCCTTAGAGCTCTATCATTTTCTTCTTCATTACGGCTCAGGATAAATTCTCCCAGTTATTAAATACTTTTTTATACTGATCATTGCTCATGGAAATAATGACAAATGTTGTCCAGGGCCATCATAGTATCAATGAGGAGATAGTAGGAAAGTCTTGCATGAGGTAAAGGGAACGCTAAGCTCAGTTAAGCTCTCATTAAACCATACCTAGCTATGGAAACCTCACTTAAACACATTTGCTGACTCAGAACACACCATGAGACAACCTTAATCAAGATATATATATCATTATGGCTATCTATAATTATTGTCCTTAATATGTTATTAGCCTTTATAAATATTTTATACAGAGCTATATACAAGTAGAAAAACACTGAATAAAGTGAGTTTGTGAAAATCATGGGAGTAGAAGTCCATGGACCTTCCAGTAAAAGGAGATGATTGGGCAATTGACATAAAAGGAGCGTGACCGATGCATAATCGATAACAGGTTGGGGAGGTGGCCCTGTGTGGGTGGAGACAACAGGACAGGTGATTTATGTAAGTGTTATAGTCATTTTTAGGGCTTTAGGATAATGTACTTATTTTAGAAAGTGTTTTATAGCACTGAAAACTAGTGGCGAGTCTGACAAAATAAGGTAGAGCTATGGAAATTGTAGGACCAGCACAAGAGAAGTCCTATATACTGAGGTGGGATGAGGTAATCGCCACAGATGCCAAAGCATTGGAGAGTTTGAAGAACATGAGGGTGATCAACGGTGTAAAAGGCAGAAGATAAGTCAAGATGAAAGAGTAGTCTCCCTTGGTCTTGGCTTTGTTTGTTTCTGGGTGAGTTTTTTATCGATTGACTGTTGAGCCCATAAACCAGGTTGTGGATTGTCAGTTACTCTATGGTTGAAGAAGTTGAGAACAAAGGTTTATGAATGTAAATAAGCTGAAAAAGATGACTTGTAAAGGTAATAGGTCTGTTTATAGCAAGTTTGGTGTTTTCATGCAGTCTCCCCTACTCTATATGTTTATTAGCATACTGTAGTCTTAATTTGCATATAAGAGCCTTATATTTGCATTTTAGGGTCACATATATAAGTGCAAATATATCAGTAATTATTTACTATGAAATAAACATAGAACAATAGCATTAGCAGTTTTGGGCATACTTGTAAATGGGAGCCACGATTTAGGGGGTGAAGATGTATTGAGTGCTGTATAAGGAGAGCCAATAGAGATACTAACAGGAGGTTAGTGGAGGATGAGTGGTGAAGGCACTATGTGCATATACAGTATTGTGCAACATGTATGACGGTTTTTGTAATGGACACCCTGCTTGTGGAATAGTAGCATATGTCATATGAATATGTGAGCATGAAATTGACTTCAGAAAAAGTAACTTCCATATCACTAATGTCTACTGCCCAGTGATCATGACAAGTTTAACCCTTTACAGCAATGTGCAATGGACAGGATGAAGTTAGACGTGTACAGATAAATACAAGATGTGCATCCTATTCCAAATATACTTTAAGACTTTTTTTCTTATTTAGATTAGTTATCATATATTAGGAGCATCTTTTATTCAATGAATAATGTTACCCTACATGAATAAATTCATAAACCAAAATAAAGAGTATAAGGTGTCTTCTGGATTGTCTTTAAATGCTGCTAAATGTCAGTCATATTGGTTTAATCCAATATAATATTGTTTTTCTTATCTTTGCTGTTACATACATGTAAAAATATGGGCCCTACAAAACACACCGTAGTGACACCATTTGTTATTAAGGGAATTTCAGGTCTCAATCTTTCTTGGAATTCTTCTTATATATCTCATCACTCTTAGTGGTTACATGACCATTGTATTATTATGTATGGACCATCCATTGAACATGCCCATGTTCTTCTTCCTCGGGAGCTTTTCCATCATTGATATGTTGTCCACCATCCTTACTCTACATAAAGTTATTCTTATCTTTGTATTAGGAGATAACACTTCTCTTCTGCATATATCAGGTTATGTTGACAGTCATAAGCTACAATCGATAAGTGGCCATCTGCAACCCCTTGAAATATCATATGGTCATAAGTTGTAGAGTATGTTATCTGTTGACTATTCTCTGTTGGGTCTTCGGTCTTCCTTCAAAGTCTTCCTCTAGCTGTCATAATATCAAGTCACACTTGTTCTCCATCAATGTAGATTACCACTTCCTCTGTGACATCATCACCATCAAGAACATCTCCTGCATACCATGATACCTGCTTTTGGAGATGTTGATTACCCAAGAAGCTATACTTTCATCCTTCACCCCTTTTCTTCTTAACCTAATTTCTTATATGTTCATTATAATCAGCTTCCTGGATATCGTTCAACCACCGGGAGATGTAAAACTTTCTAAACCTGTTCCTCACATCTCACAACTGTCGTTCTTCTCTATATGACTCTCATCTTGCAATAATAATATAAATTATTATATTATCGGGCGATGTGAAGGAGTAGAAGTAGGACAAAAGAGTGGTATGAGGTGGGATGTGAAGGAGAAAAGTGAGAGGGAAAATGAGATTGGAGTAAATGTGAGAGTGGGATGAGAGATTTAATGGAGGGATAGGGAATATAGAATGATGAAGAGAAAGAATTAATGGGAGATTTCATAATAGGATGAACGAGGGAGAGTGGAAAGAGGAGGGGTTTGTTAGGGAGGAAATGTGATAATGGAACAAAAATGTGGAATGAGGAGTATGTAAAGGAGTTCAAGTAGAGATGGAATACCTTAGAATAGAAAGAAGAGGTTGTGAAGGAGAAAAATAGGAATGCAGAGGATAATGTATCATATAATGAGGGAATGCTTGAAATGAGTACACACATGAATAATGAAGAGTGAAAATGGAATAAGGGACAGAGAGTGAAATGAGCAAGAGATAGGAGGAGGGCATAGTGAGAAGGAAATGAGGAATAGAGAGTGGAATGAGCAAGAGATGTGAAGGGAGAAATGGGAAGGGAGTAGAGCTTTACAATAAGTATGAATGGTATGGGGAAGAATGGAATGAAGGGTGTGAAGGGGGGGATAAAGAAGAAGTAGATGGGAAAATGAGAAAAGAGAGATAGTGAATTGGGGGGGGATACTGGAATGAGGGATACTGATTCAATTATTTATAGTAGCAATATTCAATGTTAATCAACTTTGAAAGACTAGGTTATGGCCTCCAGTTAATATTACCTTTCTAATTCATTGGAGATAATAAGATGTTGAGTGAAATAAGTGGGGGATTTGAAAGAGAGAAAACGATAATGGAATTAGGAAGAGATGTGAGGGGAAAGGTAAGGGAATGAGGGGTATAGTGTGGATTGCAACTGGAAATGTGAAGAAGGATTGTAGAGAGGATGGAAAATGTGTAGGAAATAAGACAGAAAGTGGAATGAAGGAGCCATGTGATCGATGGAAATTATGATGAAATGAGAGGGAGTGGAGTCAATGTAGATGTAAAGAAGGTACAGTGAGAATGGAATAAGGGGGAGAGAGATGAATTAGTGACCGGGGGAGACTACATGATAAAAGAATGGGGATAAGAATTTAAGGAGATGAAATGGGAAGGAGGAAAATAACTAATGGAATGGGGAGATGTGTGTGGAATGAGGTGCTGATGTGAGGACAGAAAGTTATAATGGAATGATTGAGAGCAAGGGTGGAATAAAATGGAGCAGAGTGAAATGGGAATGGAATGAGGAAGAAAGAGAATGGGGTAGGATGCAAAAGAGGAAGAATGAGGACTGAATGAAACAGAGAAAGGAGAAGAATAAAGTGAGATAAGAAACATTGGAAAGAGGAAGTATGAATAGAAAATGAAAATGAGAATAAGATCAGAGGAAAAAGGAAAGTAGGACAGAGGATTAAGAAAAAGGTAAAAGAGACAGTAAAAGAAAAACAAGAGAATGAAAGCAGAAAACATTGTTTGCGTCTCCCATGGCCAGATTTACAATTAGGCAGAGTAAGCAGGTGCTTAGTGATGTTGGACTGGGGGAATCGTGCTCCAATACTGAAAAATGTGTCCATTTGAAATGTATATGGTTTTCTCAGGAAGTGTTATCAGGAAGTATTGATTGCTTTGGGGGCTGGAATAACTAATGTCCTCTCTGATGAATGTTGCTGCTGATAAAGATCCTTCTTCTATACTTTACATAACATGGCGGGTTGTAGTTTTGTTATAATATCAAGTTATACAAACAAAAGAACTACAGCTCCTACTGATCTACAGATATGACAGTGAGGTCATCACTTTTGGCTAGGTTGACAGATATGATGCTCTTGTGAGTCCTCACTCAGTAAGGTATTAACAATATATTAATTGCCCCTTAACACCCATCAAAGACAAGTTCAATCTATCCTAGTTGTAGGCCCAGTCTTAGTTTATGATGAATGTTCTCCTTAAAAAGGTTACCAACCTTGCTACTGAGGTATAATAACCTTAATAAAAAAAAACAATGTAATAGAGGCTCTTCTCAATACAAATGTAAATTAGAATAATGGAAAAAAATAATTTAAGCCATGTTTGCCTCTTTTAAATTTCAAATATTTTTGCTCAGTTTTTCTTGTTCATTTGCTCTAAGGGTCATCAATTTTTGGTGTGTCAGTCTCTTACTTTCTTCTCCATGTTTGTCATAATCTTCTGCATTGTTTACTTATGAGGGGGCATTTACATTATGTGTTGAGATGCCTGTCATTAAGGGAACACAATTGTTAGATATTTTTATCTATGTGTGTATGTATATATATATATATATATATATATATATATATATATATTAGTGATGTCCCGAACAGTTCGCCGGAGAACTATTCGCGGCGATTTTTGCATGTTCACGCCCGCCACGAACGGCGAACACATGCGCTTTTTTGTTCGCCCCCTATACTTTATCATTGAGGAAACTTTGAACATCATTTATTTTATTTTATAATTTTTTGTGTGTAATCTATGCCTGCCTGCCAGCGTGTGTGTGTGACAGGCTAACACCTTTACAGCTTATATTGTGCTTATTTTCACTTCTAATACCTGGTGGTGTAACATACATTGAAAACAACCATTTTTTTCTGTAATCTAATTTCAGTTGCTTGCCTGTGTCAGGCTCACAGCTTATATTGTGCTCAGTGACATAAAATAACACGTTTTTGACTGTAATAGATTGAATAGCAATTGCCTGCCTACAGGCGTGTGTGTGAAGCCTATTGCATCTACTCTGCCAACGTTTGCCAGTGCACAGTGACACTCATATCTTGTGTCACCTTAGATTGCACGCGCAGTGCCCCAAATTTGAAGTGGGAGGACCGACCAAGCATCTTTTTCCATCTCCTGCTTCCAAAAACCCATGCCATATACACGTCCCCTGATAGTGGACGTAACAGGGATTAAACCGATAGGAATAGTACTACTTAACAGTACACACCTTATAATAACGCAGACAGAGGCAACGCATATAATCTTCCATGCTGGGCAGTGGAAGCCCCCAGACTCTGACCTGTGTATAATCTTCCATGCTGGGCAGTGGAAGCCCCCAGACTCTGACCTGTGTATAATCTTCCATGCTGAGCAGTGGAACCCCCCAGACTCTGACCTGTGTATAATCTTCCATGCTGTGCAGTGGAAGCCCCCAGACTCTGACCTGTGTATAATCTTCCATGCTGTGCAGTGGAAGCCCCCAGACTCTGACCTGTGAATAATCTTCCATGCTGGGCAGTGGAAGCCCCCAGACTCTGACCTGTGTATAATCTTCCATGCTGGGCAGTGGAAGCCCCCAGACTCTGACCTGTGTATAATATTCCATGCTGGGCAGTGGAAGCCCCCAGACTCTGACCTGTGTATAATCTTCCATGCTGGGCAGCCCCCAGACTCTGGGTGTCTGAAGAAGAGGAGTCAGAGGAGGAAGGTGGCTTTGAGGAGGTGGCGTCCCAGGGCGCTTGTTGTCACCTTTCGGGGACCCTTGGTGGCTGGGTGGAGGAAGAGACCTTTAATGACATCAGTGAGGACAAGGAACATGGCTAGCTTGGTATCCAACCTTGTGCAAATGGGGAGTTTGCGGTTGTGCAAAGGGACTGTTTGCGGTTGTTTGCGGTGCATTAAACGGGGAGATTGGTCTGTTACTGTGAAGCGGGTGTAACCCTTACACTACCTGATCGATACAACATCATACCTGATGTTTTAAAGCATGTTATTCCAAACAATTTAGGAATGCTAGGTGATTTATGCCCTTTATGGCTTAAAACCAGACTCTCCATCAACTATGTAATTTTCGTGGGAGTTTTGCCATGGATCCCCCTCCGGCATGCCACAGTCCAGGTGTTAGTCCCCTTGAAACAACTTTCCCATTACTATTGTAGCCAGAAAGAGTCCCTGTGGGTTTTGAAATTCGCCTGCCCATTGAAGTCTATGGCGGTTCGCCGGGTTCGCCAGTTCGCGAACATTTGATGGAAGTTCGTGTCCGCTGTTTGCGAACCGAAAATTTGATGTTTGCGACATCACTAATATATTTATATATATATATATATATATATATATATATATATATCATATGAGTTATATGGTATTATATAAACAAGTGGTTAGTAAAAGAATGATTAAAAACGATTTTCATCGCTAATTATGTGGCTTCTTCAGTCAAAACAATCCTGTTATAGTATCCACAAATGTAGAAAAAGATATATAAGCAATACAAGGGTGAGCTGTAATTAGTATACAGATTATATTTATTTATTAAGGGAAACAAATTAAAATAATGATATTAAATAATATATGTGCAATCATTGTAAAGGCTGGTCATGATAGTAAGTAGGTGTGCATTGGGTTTGGAGCCCTACTACTTCTGTACTAGGCCCCAATATTTCTGATTTCAACTCTGGTGGGCAGTCTCCTTCTGTTCTGGCACATTTAACTAGCGCATAATTAATTAATTAATGCCCTACATAACTCATATGTGTTGTGGAAGAAATGAAAGCTAACAAGTTAGTAAACAATGTAGCAGATTACAACACAGTAAGAGGGAGGAGAATAAACCAGGCAGAAGTCATGAAAATAGAGGGAAGAAAATAAATACAAAAGTGAGTAAAAATATTTTAAATATTTTAGGGTGTGGCCGGTAGGGATTTAAATTTTCCAAAGTTCAAGAAGGAAATATATTGCAAACAAAAAAAAAGGAATGCATGAAGAGTTCATGAAGTTGGAGAGTGGAAGATGTTGGGTTTCTAAAAGTCATAAATCATTATTTCTGTGTTTGATTGACAAAGGGTTTTGGGGTCAGATGGATGGATCTTGACCTGTAAATGACTGAGCAGAGTTCTTCTCGTAGAGGAGAGTAATCATGGAGTGTATGTGCTATTTTAACTTGGCTTCCATTTTGGCCACCAGAGTGGTCAATTTTATTTCAGTTTCCAAAGAAAAATAGTTCAGATCACCACATAGACAGTCTGTTTTTCTTTTTCTCAGGTGTGGCTGGCACCCACTGTGGGTTACTCACCATGTCATCTCAACAATTTCCATTGAAATCTAGCACAGTGTGGGTTAATAATGAAGAGAAGCATGCCCAGATGGGTTATATATGAATGACGACACAGGCATTAACATTGAAACATCTCTGTGAGTATTATGATTTATTCAACTGGGCATGCACTTTGTCTTCATTACTCCACACTGTGATGGTCCACACTGTGGCCGGAGATAAGGAGAGTAAGAGAAAGGGTGGTCGTGTATGAAGATAATTTATGCTTTAAATATTTGTCTGTATGTGTTCCTGCTCATACACATAAATAGTAATTTTTATGACTGACCACCATGCTCTTCAGGTTCCCTGGTGGTCTAGTGGTTATGATGCACACCACCCTGAGGCCAAGCATGATTGGGCTTGGTCAGTTATTGGATGGAAGACCATCTAGAAATACCAGGAGCTGAATGCTGTGGCCCACTGGAGAATTAACTGGCAACCAATGAATACCAAATAGATCACCATGATGTGCCACAGTCCATGAGGTCACTAGGACTCAGACATGACTGAATGACACAAACATAATGCTCTTCAGCTTACACAATCATTTAAACTGTGATGAGATATTCAAATCAAATTATCTTAAACCCATACTGGTTGAAAAGGTTATTTTCTGAGATATCCATATCCCCGAGAGCACTAACAAAGATATAGCAGAAACCACTAGAATTTAAGGTCCTCCAAGGACATGGTTAAAGACTTACCAGACAGTAATTAAACCTATGGGCTTTCAGTATCTCTGTGGATCTACGTCCAGACTTACTAAATGGATATAAAACCTATGGGCTGAATAATGAGCAGGAATATGTTGCAGGAATGCAATGAAGAGCAGGTACGTAAATATACAAAATAATTATTAAATAAATACATTATGAATAAATAAGGTATTATAAGGTTGATATGTCATGATGCAGAGATAAACTCATCTGTATGTATTTAATTATGGGAGAACTAAGGTAAGATAATTTGCATAAAATATGCATATACTATATATATAGATATATATATATATATCTATATATATATCTTATATGCATGTCTTATGCAAATCATCTTATCTTAGTTCTCATTTAATACATACAGATGAGTTTATCTCTCATCATGACATATCAATCTTAGAGGGTATGTCATTGACTTACATGGAAAAAGGATTTAACCTTGTAAGAAATGTCTAAGCATGCAGAGTAGGTTTTAACTCATCTATTACAACTTAAGACCAAAATATAAACTGTAAATCAGTCCAAGATTGGTCCATGTTTCATCAATATTCTACTAACTGACCCTACTCAAGAGGTTCCCAAAGTGTAGTTAATGGATCATTAATGGTCCATGAGCTCCATTCAGGTGGTCCATGGTAAAACACTTAAAATATCAGACTAAATTAAGAAAATGTATAAAAAATACACAAAATGCAATTCAGAAATGGTTTTATACTGGACTTGTTGGTTTATAAATACACAGACTACATTTCAAGAAATTACAGTGGATTATAGTTGTCAAGAAGCAAAATCGTGGTGATATTTGGTGTCAAACTTCACAAAATATTATATTAAATTCTTAAACCTATGTTTAGAAAGAAAATTGATGAATCCATTGACTCACAGTACATCACGTATTAGAGATCCTGGTTCTGTGTTGTCTGAGACATCAAGCCTCATATACGACTGCAGGTCGGTCCCATGATGAAGTTCTCACAACTTGAATTAATTTTAATTAGTTTTTTTTTTTTAGGGTTTCTACTAGAGTGTAGACCCTTTTACTTACTTTGAATTGTCACTAGGTTGTCAGGGAAGACGTTCTGAAGCATTAAAGAGTTCCACCAAAAAAGATTGAGAACCACCACCTTACACTATTGGTTTTATTGGTTGTATAATAATGCTTGGTTCATTGTAGTGACCAACCAATGTAATGGACATCTTTTTTAGGGTTCCAATGCATGTGAAGATATGGAACAGAAAAATGGAACTACTATGTTCTTTTTCATCCTAAAGGGAATCTCTGATGTCCATGAGATGCAACTTCCTATCTTCCTTCTGGTTCTTCTTCTGTATCTCATCACACTTGGTGGTAACATGACCATTCTTCTACTTGTCTGGCTGGATCCTCAGCTGCACACACCCATGTACTTTTTTCTTGGCAACCTGTCATTCATAGACATGTCTTCCACCACTGTCAATCTACACAAGATCCTCACCAGCTTCTTATCAGGAGATAACACCATTTCCTTTTCTTGTTGCATGGCACAGCTTTATATGTTTGCATCGTTGACAATTGATGAGCTGTTAATACTGACGGCGATGAGTTATGATCGATATGTAGCCATCTGCAACCCATTGAATTATCACTCAGTGATGAACCACCAAGTATGTGTTTTATTGGCCACCATTTGCTACGTATTGAGTTTTATAGCAAACATGCCTTACGTTGTATTATTATCAATGTCCTCCTGTTATGAGTCCAACATAATCAACCACTTTTTCTGTGACCTTATACCTCTTATGAAACTTTCTTGTTCTAACAAAAATATATTGGAGTTGTATACACTTATCGAAGGTGGCATTATTGGATGTGTAGCACCAGGAATCCTCACGACAGTTCCTTACATTTATATAATAAATACCATTCTTAATATCCGTTCCAGCACAGGGAAACGCAAAGCCTTTTACACGTGTTCCTCCCACCTTACAGTCGTGATTCTTCTATATGTAACTCTGATCTGCCAATACTTGAGACCTTCTTCCATGGATAGCTTGAATGCCACCAAACTTTTCTCTTTGGTTAACACAGTCGCCGTGCCGATACTAAACCCACTGATTTACAGCTTAAAAAATAAAGAAGTGAAGATGGCTTTTAGGAGAAGATTGATGTGGTTTCGAGATACAAGTTAAGTTTTGTAATTGTGCCCATTCATTTATGGTTCTCATCACATATTACTCAGCATTAAGGAGTTAGGAGCACTGATGTGTAATACATTGCCAGGATAGTCTTATATATGGCCTTATGTATATCTCACACACAGTGGAGAAGTTGGGAATGAAAAAAAAATGTTGCCCCCCCAAAAAAATAATAATAACATATATATTGCCTTCTCTCTTTCACACTCCCCCCTTCTCTCTCCCTTCTCTCCATCGCCCTTTCTCTCTATTCCTCCCCCATTTCTACCTCTCTTTCTCTCCCTCTCCCTTTCACTCCATGTCTTTATCCCTCTCCACCCTCACTTTCTCTCCCTCTCTCTCAATCTCCCTCTCTCTCTTTTTTCTCACTGTTCCTCTCCCTCCCCCTCTCTCTTCCCTCACTCTCTCTCTCTGCTTTCTCTTTCTCTCCCTATCCCCACTCTCTTCCCTGAATCTCTCTCTTCCTCATTACCTTTCTTTCTTTCCTCTCCCATCTCTCTCTCATTTGACCTCTCTCTCCTATCCCCTCTCTCTTTCTCTCCCTCCCTCTTCCCCCTCTCATTCTCTCCCTCTCTCTCACTCTCTTTCTCTCGCTCCCCCTTTTTCTCTCTCTCCCTCTTCATCTCGCTCTCTCCCTTGCCTCTCTCTCTCTCTTTCTCTCCCTTGCCCTATGTATCCCCCTCTTTCTCATGCCCCTCCCTCCATGTCTCCCCCTCTCCCCCATGTATCCCTCTCCCCTTTCTCCTACTCTCCCTCCATGTCTCCCCTTGCCTCTCCCTCCCTCCATGTATCTCCCTCTTTCCCCTTGCCTCTCACCCCCATGTCTTCCACACTACTGCATGCTTCCTCCTCTCCCTCCATGTCTCCCCATAAGCCCTCCCATCATGTGTATCCCTATTTCCCATTGCCTCTCTCCCTTTCCCCATGTCTCCCCCTCTACCCCAATGTCTCCTTTTCCCTTCATTTTCCCCATTGCCTCTCTCTCCCTCCATGTGTCTCCCTCTTTTCCCTTGCCTGTCTCCCCCTTGCCTCTAAATTTGCATCCATGTCTCCCACTCCCCCATGTCTCCCCCATGCCTCCCTCTCCTCCCATGTCTCCCCTCTCCTTTCATGTCTCCCCTTACATCTCTCTCTCTCCATGTGTCTCCCTCTTTCCCCTTGCCTCTCTCCCCATGTCTCTCCCTCTCTCCCATGTCTCCCCCTCCTCGTCTCCCTCTTACCTTTATCTCCCTCCATGTGCCTCTCTCTTTCCCATTGCCTCTTTTCCCCATGTCTCCCCTTCTCCCTCCATGTCTCCCTCTCCCCCATGTCTCCCCCTCTCCCCCATGCCTTCCTCTCTCCCCCATGTTTCACCCTCTCCCTTCATGTGTCTCCCTATTGCCCTTTGCCTCTCTTCCTCATGCCCCTCCCTCCATGTCTCCTTCTCTCCCCCTATGCCTCTCTTTCCCATGCCTCTCCCTCTTTCGATGTCTCCTTCTCTCCTCCTAAGCCGGCCCTACACCCCTTGCCGGTCCTAGCCATAACCCCCTACACCCCTTGTCGGCCCTAACCATAACCCCCTACACCCCTTGCCCATCCTAATCATAACCTCCTAACCTTCTTAGCCTAACCCTAAACCCCTAATAGTACCGTTGTAACCCTAATCCCTAACCCCCTACACCACTTACTGGCCCTAACCCTAACCCTGTAATCCTAACCCCCTAACCTTAACCTGAAAAACCCTAATCACTTACCAGGCACTTCCAGGCAATTACTTCGGGGCGTCCATGAAGCGCATCCCAGCACTGCATTGTGCGTGCACATAACAGGATAGGTCTAGGGCATCTTGCATTGATAGATGGACCTTCCATCTATGGTTTTGATAGGTGGACCTTCTTGTGGAGGGCATCTTGCATTGATAGATGGTCCTTCTATCTATGTTTTTGATAGATGGACCTTCTTGTGGCGGGCATCTTTCATTGATAGATGGTCCTTCCATCTATGGTTTGGTAGATGGAACTTCTTGCTGAGGGCATCTTGCAATGAAGGGGTTACGTTTTGAACAGGACATGGCTACTATTAATGACATGGGGAATACAGTTCCTGGTGCCATCTGTCTTTTTGGAATCTTGGTCCCCTACTAAGCTCCTGCTTTGCAAGTTTCCTGGGTATGTAACAACTGTCTTGCTAGTCACCCACTGGGCTACTAAACAGATCTACTAATAGGGGCAACATTTTAAATTCCCTCTAATGTGCAAAAATACTGGATTGGAGGGAGATCATTATAGGGGGATGCTGATTGGTTGAGCAATCAATCAAGACCTCTTGAATCGCTATCAGCCTCTTGTCTATTATTTAGAACAAGCTAAGGAGGAACAAAAGGTGGGCTTTTCTGACAGCTTGTGAGTCCCGGGAGTTGTACAGGGTCACATCCTTCAGTGCCAGGGTACTATTTGCCAAGCCTCCAGCTTGAACCCATATTATCCAAGGAAAGTGAGTAGTGTACTGTGTATTTTTTGTGTTTTAACATTTTTCTTGATATTTTCTATGACACTTTATTATTTATTTACCTTGTTTGGAATTCTACTGAATCTCCTAGGCCAATCTGTCTCAGTCTCCTTAGCTGGTCCTAAGTCTCTGCAATGAGAACCTTAGCCCCGTAGACTTTTGAAAGCTTAGTGGAAAAATGTTTTTACTTGATATTTTCTTTGACTATCTCATACATTACCATTATTATTATTTTGACTGGCTTGGTAAAGTGTATATGCTAAGCCAATAAGTACCATCTCATCTCTGTCACTGCCTTGTCATCTGGTGCAGGTAGTGAGAAAGTTGGGCCAGTAGCCTTTTGGAAGTCTAGTGCAGAATATCTATATCAAGAAACAGATCAGGGCAATTGTAGGCATCAGAGCCCCATGGATCATGCATGGTCACCCTCTACCAGGACAGCCATATTTTGTATTCACTTTTAAATCTATACTTAGCCCTGCATAATATGGTCTCTCTTAATAATTAATAATTAATTAATTAGAAAAAATACTTTGGAATTAATATGGATGGTGTATATTTTTTTAGTATGGATGATATAACCATACTAGCGACTTGCCCGTCAAAAAAGTGACTGTCAATAAAATGTTAATGCTGTGAAAATTGTTTACCACACAATATGAGTCTCATACATTTGTCACCTTTTTTTATATACAAATAAATACCAATTTTTGAATGTAACTTTTTATTTTTTTAACTTTAAACTTATATTTAACCAACATGTTTCATTTTTTTTCAATCTTCAGTCTTTTAATTGTGATATATATAATAACAATATAACAATGTGTGAATTTTTCATGCATACATATTGTAAAGTATAAAATCAAAGTTTGTAACATGCAACTTGTATATTAAACAATTTCTTATTTAATTTTTAACAATACTAACACTTTTTAATTGATATTTATCCATGAGTAACGGCAGACTATATTAACTTTGAGTAACTAAATCGTTTTAACAATGACATGCTTTGTAACATTCATTACATTTTTGTTAAACTCTTGTTAAACTAAATTGGCATTGAATCCAGAGGAAGGTAAACAATAAAACCCCCCATTTCAACTTTTCCAATTGTATCAAAGAGGGAAAAAAATTAATTCCTTCCGGCCCCCCACTAACTGGCGATCGGATTACTCCCTGAATCAATACTCTGTCTTTAAATTATACATTTCAAAGTATTATGAAATGCTGCAACTTGTAGTAATATACATCTTTGACTATATCACATATATATTGAAAAAACTTTCAAAAACTTTTAAAATACACAGTTAACATGTGAAATAGTAACATCAAACAATAGCATTTCACCCTTGCAAGTCAATAAAATGTCAGATAATTGTTTTGTGGGGCCAATCATGTGAATATGTAACTTTTAACCCATTCCAATATGTTTAAGGATGTTTTACTGTTGTTTTTCTTGTAGTGTCCTTTTGTTTTTTGTTCTGTTTGTACTTTTTGCAAATGGCACATAGAGTTTCCTAAGTGAAATAGTGGTCCCCTATTTAAAGAGTCCCAGAGTACTTACATTTTGTACTGGAAGTAAAACCACTGTTCTCCATGTTTTTTTTTTTTTGCCATTCTATATAGTTTCTTATTGAAATAGGCCCTCATTCAATTGTGATTTGGCCAATTGAATAAGGCTCTAAATAAGCACATAGCATATATTTTTTTAAATAAGTTTTTAGTTAGTAAGCATCTATCCAAAAGCAAGGTTTTCACTAACTAAAAACTTCTTTAAAAAAAATATGTTATGTGCTTATTTAGAGCCTTATTCAATTGGCCAAATTGCAATTGAATGAGGGCCATAGTGTTTTTCTGCAATCATATCGAGTACCATAAAATGTTGTCGTGGAAATGAAACTACTGTCCTCTATATTTACAGCACCTCATAGTACACAATGTTTTTTGTATAAACGCATCCATCTTCCAATAAATGACCCTGACTTTGGTTTTCTTCAACATGCACTTTAATTTCCTTTGGATTCGCGCACCTTGAAAAAGTAACATAGAGTTGTCCATGTGCAAAAACTGGTTCTTTTAAAAAAAATGCCAACAGACTTAAAAGTTTGTCCTTGGGATTTATTGATGGTCATGGCAAATGCCATGATAACTGGAAATTTTCTCCTTTGAAGGACAAAAGGCAAACCACTCTCACTTGGAGCTAAATCAATTCTTGGTATAAAAACTTGTTCACCTTTATGGGTCCCAGTTATAATTTCTGCATGTATAAAATGATCTTTTAACTCATGCACAATTAATCTTGTCCCATTACAAAGTCCTTTTTTTGGATTCATATTTCTCAATAACATGACAATTGCCCCTTTTTTCAATTGTAAAATATGTGGTGGCATTTCAGATGGTGTTAACGAATTAATAAATTCGAAACTAAAATTCGATTTACTGTCTTTATCCTCAGCCAGAACTGAATCTGCACTGTAATAATTCTTTTGTGGTGCATGTATGTATTTTAAAATGTCATTATTTACATTCAACTTGAAATGTCGCGGACAGTTCGCCTGCGATTTTGGCATGTTCGCGTTCGCATCGGATGGCGAACACATGCGCTTTTGGGTTCGCCCCCTATTCTTTATCATTGAGGAAACTTTGACCCTGCACGTCACAGTCAGCAGACACATTCCAGCCAATCAGCAGCATACACTCCCTTCCAGGGCCTTCCATCTGAAGGACAGCATACATTTTAGAATCATTCTGAAGCTGCATTCGTTGTGAGAGGACAGATAGTGTAGCTGCTGGAGATTTAATAGGGAAATAGATAGCCAGGCTGTGTATTTAGCTTCCACTACAGACCTGAAGGACTCATCTGATATATGCTGCAAGGACAGCAACCCAAAAAGCCCTTTTTAGGGCTAGAACATCAATTATTTTATTTTATATTTTTTTTCTGTGTAATCTAATTGCATATGCCTGCCTGCCTGCCAGCGTGTATGTGTGACAGGCTAACACCTAACAGCTTATATTGTGCTCAGTGAAATAAAACAACACTTTTTTAACTGTAATAGATTGAATAGCAATTGCCTGCCTACAGGCGTGTGTGTGAAGCCTATTGCATCTACTCTGCCAACTTCTGCCAGTGCACAGTGATACGTCATATCTGGTGCAACTGTAGTGTACAGTGAAATAAAACAACACTTTTTTGACTGTAATAGATTGAATAGCAATTGCCTGCCTACAGGCGTGTGTGTGAAGCCTATTGCATCTACTCTGCCAACTTTTGCGAGTGCACAGTGATACGTCATATCTGGTGCAACCGTAGTGTACAGTGACATAAAACAACACTTTTTTGACTGTAATTGATTGAATATCAGTTGCCTGCCTACAGGCATGTGTGTGAAGTCTATTGCATCTACTCTGCCAACTTTTGCCAGTGCACAGTGACACTCATATCTAGTGGCACCTTAGATTGCACGCGCAGTGCCCCAAATTTGAAGTAGGAGGTCCGACCAAGCATCTTTTTCCATCTCCCTGTTCCAAAAATCAATGCCATATATACATCCCCTAATAGTGGAAGTAACAGGAATTAAACAGATAGGAATAGTACTATTTAACAGTACACATCTTACAATAACGCAGACAGAGGCAACGCAGAGAGAGGAGTCTGAAGAAGAGGAGTCAGAGGAGGAAGGTAGCTTTGAGGAGGTGGAAGACCAAACACAGCAGGCGTCCCAGGGGGCTTGTTGTCACCTTTTGTTGACCCTTGGTGGCTGGGTGGAGGAAGAGACCTTCAATGACATCAGTGAGGACAAGGAACATTTTTTTGTTTGTAAAGAATTCAGTCGAATATCTGACACTGATGTTTCCAAAATGGGAACTAGCAGCTTAAATACACTATGCACAGTTCTACCACCGTCTAACAAAAGTGCAGCAATTCCAGTTGTGGCAAATGGCATAGCTATCTGACCCTGTGATCGAATATAACTCATCAAACAATTGTACAGATAAGTTTTTCCTGATCCACCCGGGCCGTCTAGATAGAAATACCGGAAGACCAAACACAGCAGGCGTCCCAGGGGGCTTGTTGTCACCTTTTGGGGACCCTTGGTGGCTGGGTGGAGGAAGAGACCTTCAATGACATCAGTGAGGACAAGGAACGGGACATGGCTAGCTTGGTATCCAACTTTGTGCAAATGCGGAGTTTGCGGTTGTGCTAATGGACTGTTTGCGTTTTTTTGTGGTGCATTAAACGGGGAGATTGGTCTGTTACTGTGAAGCGGGCCTAACCCTTACACTACCTGATTGATACAACATCATACCTGATGTTTTAAAGCATGTTATTCCAAACAATTTAGGAATGTTAGATGATTTATGCCCTTTATGGCTTAAAACCAGACTCTGCATCAACTATGTAATTTTCCGTGGGAGTTTTGCCATGGATCCCCCTCCGGCATGCCACAGTCCAGGTGTTAGTCCCCTTGAAACAACTTTCCCATCACTATTGTGGCCAGAAAGTGTCCCTGTGGGTTTTGAAATTCGCCTGCCCATTGAAGTCTATGACGGTTCGCCGGGTTCGCCCATTCGCGAACATTTGATTGAAGTTCGCGTCCGATGTTCGCGAACCGAAAATGTGATGTTCGCGACATCACTACATTCAAGGCATCGATATTTTTTGATGTTAATATCACTTTGTTTGCAATGTCTGAGTAATCCTCGTTAATAAGAGTGTTTAGAAATATGGCTGATATGAGCGATTCATTGCAAACCATTTCTGATGGAATTTCAATAGTATCATTTGGTAAATCATGTATTTATGGATGTTTTCCTTCTCTGATTTTAATTAGCCAATCATTGAATTAATTTTGGCCTTCAGATCTCATATTTAATTCTAATTTCAGATGTGTAAATATTTTCCACAGTTTACTGGTCTTGATAAATGTTTCAATGATCTCTGTTCTATTTCCATGTGGCGCAACAGGTAATGTTTGCCTAAAATCTCCTCCTAACAGCATCACCTTTCCATCAAATGGCAACTTATTATCCATCACTTCTTTTAAGAATCTGTCAATACATTGCAGTGCATGACATGACATCATTGTTGCCTCGTCTATGATAATTAGTTTTGTTTGTTTACATTTTTTTGTTTGTAAAGAATTCAGTCGAATATCTGACACTGATGTTTCCAAAATGGGAACTAGCAGCTTAAATACACTATGCACAGTTCTACCACCGTCTAACAAAAGTGCAGCAATTCCAGTTGTGGCAAATGGCATAGCTATCTGACCCTGTGATCGAAAATAACTCATCAAACAATTGTACAGATAAGTTTTTCCTGATCCACCCGGGCCGTCTAGATAGAAATACCGGTCTTTGACCATTTCATCATCTGACGCATTTGTGATGGCATGAAATGCTTGTAACTGTAAAGTATTTAAAGTTGCCAGTTATTCTTCAGTTTTTTGTTTTTGTAGATCAGTGTCATAATCATCAAAGTTGATGTCATCTATAAGTCCTGGATCTGGCAAATTAAAACTTGCACAATTTAATCTATGAGCAAACAATATTTATTGTATTTCCATCAAGGTTTTTAACAGTGCTATTGGTTCCTTGTAACGTTTCAAGAAGTCTTCTGACATATTTAATTTAAATGTTTCCCACAAAGTAAAAGCATCAGGTACATTGCAAAATATGCAAATGAATGCAAATTGTTGTCACATTTGCTTTGGCATTTGACATAGTGCTGCTTCTTCCAGACACCTCTCCCATTCTGTATCATCAGCTATGAAGTTTTGATGTCTTGCAGCTAATAGGAATGTATCATAAACTATGTCATTCACTGTACGTAAATGCTCAAAACTCTGTGCACCGGGAACATGTAAAAGAAGTAATCTCAAACTAAAACGTTCAATGTCCCTTGGACTGACGGTATAAATCTGTGGTATAATTTTATGTGCATTTCTTCTTCGTTGTCGCCATAGACCATTTACAAATACATAGTGATATGGTATCTCTATGTATAAAAATTGTCTGGCCTGCGTATCCTGGCAGTTGAATTTAAACCATGCAGTAAGTGTGGTACCTCTGTGTTCACTTTGATCTAATGCAGTTCTTTTATTTCCTGCAGTAAAGCAAACAAACTGACTTTGAGGCAAATGTACAGCTAAACGATAGATAGCATGTGACCGATCATGCATCTCAAATTTCAAAAGGCGCCACATTGCTTCAGGAGCACTTACATAGCGAGCATCTAAATAATTTGATATTTCGTCATGTAAAATTGCATTTTCGTTTTCGCTTGCAGCACCTTGCACAACAACAGTTGCCGTCTACACAAACTTGATTGATTTAATAGAAGTGCAAGCTTCCACATTGATGTGTGCATTGTACTTGATGAGCAAATGTGGGTTGTATGGAACAACAAATCTATTATCAACCTTTTGCCCACGGATAATAGCTGTTTGTCCTTGTGTTCTTTTATACAAAGGGTATCCATCACAATTTGCATAAGTTTGCATTTGAAATTGTTTTGGAAATTCTTTAGTACATTTTTTATTTTCCATACATGGTGAATTAGGATACATCTCTCCACATGGGACATGAATCATTCTGTGTGTAACAATCTCCCAAAGTTTGTTATATTTTTCTTGCTCTGGCAATTCAGCCAAAATTACTGAATCCACTCTCTCTGCAGTATTAAACTTATCTTTTTCCTGCAGTATTAAAAGTATGTGAGCATGTGACAGTCCTCTTTTTTGAAATTCAATGGTATAAACAAAAGCCACACATTGTCCAAATAAGTGTGCTTTAGTGATATCATGTATTAATTAATTGAGTTTGATTTTGAATACTCTTGCCACTAAATCTGGTCGGTCAGAAGTAGTTTGTCCCAGATTCAAATGTTCCTTGATCTCTGGCCATTGAGGATTACATGTGTGTCATGATTCCCCTGAACCCCCTTTGGGGTCAGTAAAAGTTTAGTTGTTTAATATGCTTTTATGTTAATTTGATTATCCTATATGTGTTATGTCATGTTACTTAATATGTTAAATGTTATGTTATGTTGATGACTATATGATTAATTGTGTCCAGTGTGTAAGGAGTTAAATGGTTTAGAATGTTGTGTGGACGGTGGTAACTGTAGCAGTTGGCAGTTGAGTTTTTTCTGACAGAGAGAGAGATGTATTGGTGTCTCTGAGGGCAGTTGAGATAATGCTGGATTGAATGTCTTAAAGTATATATATATATATATATGTGTTCCTAAGCAAAGGGAAGAAGACATATTTTGAAGACAGATATGCTTCTATCTAAAAAGGGAGGTAAGAAGATAACCGCAATGACTGTATGAATGAAGTTGCTGTTATGATGCCTTATAGATGAGCCCTTGTCCACAGAAATAAAAACAGTTTCTGATTTCTTATAATGCTGAGCCTGCATTCATATTCTTAAAGACTACATCTAATTTAAGAGACATCAGCTGTCTTAGTGAAGAGATCAAAATAATCTGGTAGATCTGCTGGGTAGGTTTGGCAATAACAGCCTTATCAAGCCCGACTGAGAAGCAGTAGATTGTGACAGCTGGTGGCAAGCGGTGGAATCTCTTCATCAATAAGCTAAGACAAGCAGCATGTCCAGATATGACAGCATGTCCATTGAAAGCCTCAGGGACCTGTACCAGGAGAGAGGGCTCCACAGAACAGCGACCACCAAAACGGCAAAGATGATCCAGGAACTCCTGCTGAATGATGAGCTCCGTCAGGTGGAGGAAAGACAGGAGACAGAGGAGGAAGGTGCAATAGTCACACCAGATCCAGCCCTTGCTCTGGAGATACCCTTTAATGAAGAGGAATAAATTTGTAACAGATTTAAAAAGTGGAGGGCTATGATGCCGGCGAGTCTGTCCGGTGATCACGTAATGGCCCTTCGGACTCAGATCAGCCAAGAGGTCCAGCGAGAGAAACCACAGAGAGTTACCTGTCTGTCATCCGGTCCTACTGAAGTAAGGGATCCAACAGCAGCCAGGATAAAGACAGCGTATAATAGCTTTAAACACTTCTGTGATGAAAAGGGGGACATAGATGGGTTCCTCCAGGACTTTGAGCAGCAATGTGAGCTACACCAAATACCCAAAGCCGAGTGAATTAGGCTTCTGGTCAGCCGACTAAGTGGAAGGGCAAGTGAAGAATTCAGAGCTATCCCTAAGGGTCAGCAGATGTATGAGGAGGTGAAAAAGGTGCTGTTGGCCAGATATGCGGTGACCCCAGAAACCTATATGAAAAAATCGTGACAATGTGAATGTAATAAATAAATCTGGTTTTCCAAATTTTGTGACAATAGCCATGGCATCATTATACCTTTCTCGCATATTGCGAGGAGATCCTTGGAAAGTGGATGGCAAAATAATTGCTCTTCCAGCTGGAATGTCTCTGTTGGAAGCCAATTCTGCAACATAATCCATCAATCCACAATACTGTTCTACTCGTAATTTATTTTGTTGAAATTTAATGAAATTTAGATTATTGGCTTCAACTATGAATCAATAATCCATTGTTGAGTGAGTTTGCCCCCATTTAAAATTGGATTAAAAGAATCCCGAATAGCAGTTTGTGCCACTTTATATTCCAGCATGGAAATATAAGATCTAACACAAACTTTACTATTGGGATAACTTTGCAATTGTAATTTTGGTTCCCATCCAGGTTCCCCATTTGGAAAGAAAATGGGATATGTCATTGGATCTAAATTAAAACGTAATATATTTATGTTTTTAAATGGTTGTTCTTCATTGCGTGGATATATTCTAATATCCCGCTGAAAAGGTGTTTCACCATCTTTATTTTTATTTTATTTTTTTTGGTAAATTATATCGTCTTTGATCAGTGTTGCGATCTCTTTTTAACACCATATTTACTCTTGGCGTAGTCAATTGATGTCTTTGAGCATGTTCCTGTTTTTCTTTTTCAAGCTGTGCTAATTGTTTGTATGCTTGACTGTATGGGTTTTTTGCCATAATTGTATCCGATTGTTCAAAGACTATGCGCAAACACTGTTTATTTTCTGGAATCGTAATTTTTTGTTCCACAGCTTCTAAGACATATAACTGTGCAAATTTCCTTTGCTCTCCTTCTTGTGGGTGTAAATGTGAAGTTCGGTGGTAAATTTGACCTTGAACTCTAAAACAGTAAGGACCATTTCCTGTTACATTTTCTACTAATGTAGCACCCATTGAAGCAAATGAAATTGCACTGTTAGAAGTTTTTTTTTTAAATTAGTATAATTTGGAAATGTTTGATCGCTCATGATACTTTCTAAATAATCTGGAAGTGGGTGTCTTACCTTTCCTTTCTGAGAGCAACTAATGAAATCTCCGTCAGTAGGTCTTTCCTTTAGAAAATGATAGGCCCCACAAAACTGACAAACAACATTAAGTAATCCACAATAATGAGTGTCTACTTGTAGTGCTCTACTAAACACATTGTCATGCATTTTCTCAACTTAGAGATCAGAACAACTTTCTATATCTACATTGGTGTCATGTGTCTCTACACTGGAGTCATTCGGCAACATAGAATCATTGGACAATGGTTCACAGACATGTTTTTGTTTACTTTTTCTTTTCTCGGAAGCCCCAGCACACTCACTTGCTGCTTTCTTACTCATATTTCTTTTATTTAAAAGTCTCTGTCGATCTTCTTCTCTCAAGCGTTGTGAAGTTTCCGGGGACTGTGCATCTCTCCACCTTTGCTTCCTTTCCCTTGCCAATCTTCTTTTGCGTTCAATTTTGTCTTCTACATTATCCGCCATTTTAATCTGTAATTGTAAATAGAGATGTAATTATTATTTGTTGTTTGTTTTCTGTACATATTGTTTTTACCTGTTTCTAATGTTACATTAAATTGGATGAATTAACTAATCAACCATTTTAAAATCTTGTACTTTTTTACAATTAAATAAAGGAAACCATTTCAATAATTTTTTATTGACATATATTAAATAGCAATTGCCTGCAGATATATATATATATTTTTTTTTAAAGGTAATTATTAATTAATTAGTAAAGTAATATGAATGTCCGTTATTGAGTGATTTAAAAAATGGGATAAATGTCGAACTTTCCAAGTTACTTCTATTCTTCTAAAGAAGCTGAAACATAGCTATTAAGAAAGTATACATGTATTGTAACAGGCTCTTAATTTTTTTTTTTAATCTTGTACTTTTTTACAATGAAATAAATCAAACCATTTCAATTATTTTTTATTGACATATATTAAATAGCAAAGGGCTGCACATATATATATTTTTCTAACATAATTATTAATCCTTCAATTCCATTCATTCTTGATTGACTTGACTGCATACATTCAATTTCTTTTTTTCGCAAGTCTTCTAACCTTATTGGTTTTTTTTAAATATTATATTAATTATTATTCTCTTTCCAAATTTACATAAGTGCATGTTAATAATTGTTCTTATATTATAAAAAAAAATTGGGTTAAGTGATGACTAATTATTACTGAATGAAAATATTATTATACGTTAATTAATCAATAAGTGCTATCCATTTTATCAAAATGTAATGTAGCCTTTTTTGTTCCATCACTTCAGAATTAAATGTTATACCTGTGAATGTGATCTTTATGGTGTTCAAAGGCTGCAAACATCACTCTATGTGTTGATTCAGTTGCAGATCCGATGAAACTGTGAAATAAGAATGAAATCCTTTTTAATATTTAGCTTCATCCGTATCATTCAATCATTAGCAACAGACATATCTTTGGATAGATTAAAAACCTAAAAGCATATTCCTGAATGTATTGTAAAACATTTTTTTATTTTTTTTGCTGTAGTAATATAATTAAAATTCTATACCTGTCAAGATTATCCTTATGATGTTCAATGCCTCCAAACGTCACTGTCTCTGTTCATTCAGCTGCAGGTCCGCTGAAAGTGTGCAAAAATGTAAAATTAATGTATAATATGTTGCTTGATCCGTATCAATCAATCAGCATGAACACAGATATTTTTGCATAGATTAAAAACATGAAATGAATATATCAATCAATCAGCATGAACACAGATATGTTAGCATAGATTAAAAACATGAAATCAATATTCCTCAATGTATTTTTTAGTTTCTGCTTACTAATATTAATACACCTTAATAATGTAACTGTCATCAATTACAACTATGAAGATTTATAAATGTTTTTTTCCCCCAAGTACATAATTGAATGATATACCTGTAAAGATGCTGTTGAAAGGCTGCAAAGGTCAATTAGCATGAACACAGATATGTTAGCATAGAGTAAAAACATGAAATCAATATTCCTCAATGTATTTTTTAGTTCCTGCTTACTAATATTAATATACCTTAATAATGTAACTGTCATCAATTACAACTATGAAGATTTATAAATGTTTTTTTCCCCCAAGTACATAATTGAATGATATACCTGTAAAGATGCTGTTGAAAGGCTGCAAAGGTCACTCTGTGTGTTGATTAAGCTGCAGCGTCACTGAAAGTGTTAAAAAGATTTTTTTTTTTTTATCTTTTAATGAATCCCAATTATTCAATCCACGTCATCACTTTTTTTTTTCTTTGACTTTTTTTTATTGTTAGTCTTTACAGAAGAATCAATTAATGTCCATTAATATTAAATTAATGTCTAACTAAATATAACGTCAAGATGTAAGCATGACTATATTCCATTTTTTTTTTTTTTGGGGGGGGGGTATTTTATAATGAATATCTTACAACTGAATTACTAAAATAATGTACATTAATAATTAATGAATCAATGTGTTCCTTTTTTTTATGCACATTCTTAAACGTTAACCTTTTTTGATATTAATGATTACTAATGAGTAATTAATTAATTATAGTACATTATTATTTATTTTTTAAATTCTTTCAAACAGGTAAGCACAATATTATTTGTAAATTAAATAAATTTCAATTTCTTGTTTCCTCTCATTTATTTTATTATTTAAAAATGAATTAAATAATTAATCATTAATGATTATTAATGTAATTTACCTTTTTTAATGTAATCTTCATGAAGCAGTATCCTGAAGAGCTAACAATCTCTTGTGATTTTCTGGCATCAGAAAATATACAGTCAGATTGTCATCACCTGAGGAGAAAGTGTCAGTTATGTGTCAAGTGTGCCATATATAGGGTTTGTGCGCAAAACAAATCAGTTTTTTTAGGCGGGAAATCCGCGCCGCCGCGAGACAAATGCGTTGTTTTAGGCGGGAAATCCGCCAATTCACCCTGTTAATGCAAAAATGTGTAAGTTCGTGTCATAAAATGGCGTTGTTAGTGTCTGTTTTATGCATTGCGCGGTTATTTAGCATCCTTCCTATCGGTATTTCTCGACCACATACATCTCTGGCTGTGGTTTACGCACTTCGTAGTAGTGTAGCCTCGTTTTCATTTTTTTTGGCGGCCATTTTTTTCTCGCTTAGGTGATTTTCGATGTTTATAAATCGTCTAAATCGATTTAAATTGGAGTTCCACCTCACTCACAGACGTCCTGCCTGTTTTCCCATGCTGTAAGTGATATCTTTGTAATTTTTTTATGTGTATTTAGTGTTTTTTTATTGTTTTTATTCCGCCGCTAATCTCGTAATTTTTTTCATCTCATATTTTTTTTTCTAAGTCTTGCGTCTTGTGTAAAAGTACTACGGGTTTAACGGCTCGCCTTGGGCACTCATTGCCTAAGTGCTACGGTTTAGCGGCTCACCTCGCTACGTGAGGCTCGCCGGCAATGGGCACCAAAGGCGCTCATTGCCTAAGTGCTACGGTTTAAAGGGATGAGCACATGCGGCCCTCATCGCTAAGTCGTACATACTGCGCAAACAGCGTGACGACGACTCGTAGTTGGACAATTATAATATGTGATCTGATAATATTTGTTGATGTCATAAATCACAAAATCAGAAATTCTCAAATGTTATACAGGAAAGAGAAAATGTACAACCAAGAATGATCAAGAAAGGAGCTCTACAACAGGGATAAAGTTGGAGATCCTGTAAAAGTTTTAGGTGTGGGGGCCATAGTTAGAGGTTTCGCTCCAAGCTTCTTAATGCTCTGAAATCTTGAGGAGTGGGCAACAGAGCATGGTAGGGAATTCCAATGGTCAGGAGTGGCACAGGAGAGATCTTGCAGTCAAGCGAGGGAATAGGTAATTGAAAAGAAGTAAAGGAGCAAGTCCTGAGCAGAGCAAAGATGGAAGTTTGGGGTATACTTGGACAGGAGCGCAGAGATGTAGGAGGGTGCGGAAACACCAATGAAAATGTCAAGATTTGCATGGGGAGCCAATGGAAAGACTGAAAAAGAAATGCAGTAAAGGAGGAATGATGAGTAACATGGATGAGTCTTGAGGAGGCCTTCATGATGATTGAAGTTCGGATCAAATTTAAATAAATAAGTTGGGACAAGATGAATATTTGAATAGTTATGGATAGTAATAAAAAATAGAATACTCAATGTAATGGTTCTTGGAATTAATATGAGTGAGGGTGGTGGCGACTGCTTATCACCTACAAATTCCCATACTGGATTTGTTAAAGGTGTCTGAGATTGGGGCGTGAGTGAGTAGACACATTGCCCAGGGTTCACGATGCTTCATTCAAGTAATGGTCTTTTTTTGTGCCCAAATGAGTATGCAAGCACAAAATAAAATGAGATGTAGACTAGTGTATTCAACATAAAATCCAAGTGTTACAAATCCAAGTGTTTCCGTTCCTATTCTTATAACGTGTGTGCCCCCAAATATTTAATAAAAACATGGCTACTACAGTCTGTTACGCACAGCAACCCATACTAAATGAGCTTGATACAATTGATACATAGGCTTTTTACTAAATGGTTTGATGACTTCACTAATGTCAGACTCTCAGTGACCCTATGGACCACAGCACATGTGGCAAATCTCTCAATCATGGACCCTCTGAGCTCCACCAAGCTTCAGTCACCTCATCTATCCATCTCTACCTCTGTCATCCCCTTCTTCAATCTTTCCCAGCATCATAGTCTTCTCTAGGGAATCCTGTCCTCTCATAAGATGGCCAAAATATTTTACCTTTAGTCTCATGATCACACCAGTGATGAGTTTGGCTTCATATTCTGTAGTATTGATTGATTGGATGTTCTTGCAGGCCAAGGGTCTCTAAGTAGTTTTCTACAAGAGCACAATTCAAACCTGTCCTTGAGCTTACAATCCGGTGTCCATAGCTTTTCCCAAAGCACCGAGGCAAGATTGAAAACTCTCAGACTCTCAGACTCTCATGTATTAGAATCTTAGTAGTGTCTTGTGTGAGGTAGTAGTATATTTTGGAAATATTTTTTAGATGGAGAAGGCAAGATGTAGTTAGTGACCGTATGTGTGGGATGAAAGACAGGGTCCAGTAGAGCCCCAAGACAACGGGCTTGGGAGATGGGAATGATGATGTCGTTGTTGACAGTGAGAGAGATGTGAGGAATTGAAGCTGTAGTAGAGGGTGGGAAGATTAGGAGTTCGGTCCTTGAAATGTTGAGTTTGAGATGGTTGGTGGACATCCAGAAGGATATACTAGAGAGGCAGTTGGAAACGTGTTAGAAGAGTGGGGGATAGATCTGGTGATGAGGGATAGATTTGAGTGTCATCTGCATTGAGATGCTACTGAATCCCAAAAGAGTTTATTAGGATGCCAAGGGAGGATTATAGATGGAGAAGAGGAGGGTGCCTAGGAATTAACTTTGGGGTACGCCAACAGACAGGGTGAGAAGAAGAGGTGCCAGAGAAGTAGACGCTAAGTGTTCAATCTTGTGGGTTTGATGAGAACCATGAGAGAGCAGTACTATAATATTGTGTTATAATGTTTACCATAATATTCATCTAATCTGATTAATATGTGCTATGTAATAGCAGCTCTACATTAAAATTGGCACCATTAACAGTATTGTTCCATGATTTGTAAAATTATTTCCACATTTTTAAACTACAAAAATTCAAATACACGGACTCAAAGGGCCTCATTTAATTGCAAGGCATGGAGGTTACATGAAAATCAATTAGGTTCCGGGGTCTGATATGCGATCAGACTCGCGAAACCGCATATTACAAAATAAAAACTAATTCCGATACTGTTCTAGTCTATGTGGGTGGCCTAATATGTATTAACTCATTGATTCCCAAGAGCAGTATTGATTTTTTATTTGCTTTTACAGTGCTATGGATATGTCTTTAACCCTCTTGGGGGTCCTCTCTAGTACTTGTAGGATACTCTTCAACATTTACTGTTTACGGGTGTGAAAACATTTGCGTGCTTGGGGAATCGGAGCAATTAAATATCGATTTGCAATTTTTGCGATCGTAACTCTTGCTGCCCTGAAAGATCAAAGGCTTGGACGGGCTGTAACTTGTGATGTTAACCATCCAAAGGAATCAGAGGCCGGAGTCCGTAAACCAGGCCGGAGCTGGCAAAAAGACGCCAATTGAATAGCAAAATAACTTACGGGCTCCCTTATGGACACCCGCATCTTCCAAGGGCTCAATTGAATGAGGCCCAAAATGTCCCAACATGAATACTATATCTCGGTCCTCACCAGCCAACCTATCCACAATCTGTCACGATTTCAGTCTATCATGATACCTCTGCCAGACACATCCACCATTACTGACAATATTCCTCTATTCTATCTCTATTTCAGTCTCTCCATTGGCTTCCCACAGTCTTTAGGAAAAAATTATATATTATATATTACATACAAATCACTGAATATATCTAATCTAATTTTCAGACATACCCCTAACTACCTCTTTGCTCTGCTCATACCTGCTTCATTCCTCATCTGACTTTTGTACACATGTCTCCTTTGTTGTTCTTGGCAATTGGATCTCTATACCTTGCTCTTTCCGGCTCTACAGTCGGGTATCACTTATAGCCCTTACATTTCAAACAGTACCACTTATTAATATCAACTGACCGTTGGTTAATTTTTCCCCATGACACACAGTCATAGCCTTCATGTCTGAAACTTTTTTCTCTCCTTTAGAATGTAAGCGCTCAGGATCAGAGACTTCTCCTCCCCTCAGTTTGCTGATCTAGATCAAGTGGGTTTTCCGAACGAGAGGAGTCAGTGTTGGTTCTTCAGAAATCTTGCTGATTATCAGTTGTGTTTGTAATGAAATACATTCTGTTAATTCTTACATAATTACATAGGTAACAGTGCTCAATGCCAAGCAGCAGCTGCAAAGGCAAATAAAATATAGTATAGAAGCAAGGGAAGCAAATATAATTCTGCCACTATACAAATCTCTAGTACACCCCCATTTGGAATATAGAGGACAATTTTGGGCACCACCACATAAAAAGGACATTTTAGAGCTGGAAAAGGTACAGAGAAGGGCAACAAAACTAATAAGGGGAATGGAGGCCGGCTGATTTATGAAGAAAGACTAATCAAATTATTATTATTTTCTCTAGAAAAAAGGCATCTAAGAGGAGATATAATTACCTTATATAAATACATCCAGGTTCAGTATAAAGATTTGTCAGGGGAACTTTTTGTGCCAAGAGGGTTTCAGTTGACAAGAGGAAATCCCTTGAGGTTAGAAGTAAAAAGATTACACCTTAAAGAAAGAAAAGGGTTCTTCACAGTAAGACTGGTTAATCTGTGGAATTCTCTACCAAAGGAGGTAGTGGCAATGGAAAAGGAGGTGGTGGCAGTGGAGGGGTTAGATATATTTTTTAAATAAAAAGGGCATTCAGGGTTATCCTGGTAAATTAGAGAAGGGGTATTGATCCGGGGAGGAATCCGATCACCAGTATCTGGGGTCAGGAAGGAATTCCCTTTGAGACGATTGGCTTAGTTTCAATGGGGGGGGGGGGGTTCTGTTTGCCTTCCCCTGATTCAATTAAGAAAAGATCTTAAACGGTTGTACTTGATGGACTAATCGTTTTTTTTCCTCTTTTCAATTACTATGTAACTATCAAAGGCAGAGCTACCACCGGTGCAGCCAAAGCACCCGGGCCCATGCTTGGAGGGGCCCAGGTCTGCCACTGCCTGCGCCATCCACCCCCTGTGGCCCCCATCGGACCTTCTATGGTTTCCTATGGCACTTTCATGGGCTCCCGTGGCCCCTGTGGCCCTATGCTGGCCCCTGTGGCCCTCCAATCACATGCAGGCCCCCACAGTCCTCTATAAGCACCTGTGGCCCCTGCTGAACTCACCGGAAATATGGTGTCCTTCTGTGGCCCTACCAAGGCCCCGAGGCCCCAGGCCCCTATGGACCCCACGCCCCTCTGCTGGCCCTGTGGCCTCATCAGGCCCCAGTGGCCCCCTTCAGCCCTCTGTTGCCCCACAGGCCTCTGTGGCTTCCTGTGGCCTATCTAAGCCCCCTGTGGCCCCCTCAGTGTTTGTGTCTAGTTCTGTGTGTTTATATATTTTATATATATATATATATATATATATATATATATATATATATACTAGTGACTTGCCCGTCAAAAAAAAAGGGTCAATAAAAGAAAGTGTTGAAATGCTGTTTGCCACACAATGTGAGTGTACTGTGTGCCTCTACTATATAGACCCCTCTAACACAGTAATGAATGCATGTAATAACACTGTAAGTGCCATGAGGGTCATCCAGGACCCTCCTGACCCAAAGTGTAAGCACTACACCATTTTAACCTTGTCACTTATGGGGGTCGATCCAGACCCTCATAAGCCTCTATTTAACCCCATCAGTCCCATAAGGGTATATTATGACCATTATGGGCCTGTTACAACCCAACATTAACCACATAAGTGCCATGACGGTCCTCAAGGACCATCATGACACTAAGTATAAACACTACACTGCACTATACCCCCCCCAATAAAACATTAAATATCAACTAAACACCCTCTACACTAATCTATTAACACCTACACTACCTACCTACCTACCTACCCCCTAATAACCCCCAGCACTGTAATTACAGAAATCAAAAAAACTAAAGTCATCAGAAATCAAAAATCTACATTACATAAAATAAAATAACCTAAAATCACCAAAAATAAAAAATGTACATTACAGAAATAAAAAAACCTAAGTCACAAAAAATAAAAAAAGGAACATTACAGAAAATAAAAAATACATTACAACCCCCCCCCCCCCCCACTACAGAAAAAAAATCACACACCTGAAAAGGAAATACATATAATACATACAATACAATACATACAATATAATACATACAATACAATTAAATACAATACAATACAATACAATTAAATACAATACAATACACCCCTATCTAATATACATCCCCCTATCTAATATACATCCCACTATCTAATATACATCCCCCTATGTAATATACATCTCCCTATCTAATATACATCCCCCTATCTAATATACATTACTATCTATCTAATATACATCCCGCTATATATCTAATACACAATAAATACTATCTATGTACTATACATCCCCCTCTCTATCTAATATACAGTACATGCTATCTCTATTTACCAACCTTAATTCTAAGCTACAATAAAATAATTAAGACCACTTACATTTGAGATGTTTCTTCAGATCACCAACCTAGGGTAAAAAAGATTAAAAAAATGAATACAACACGTTTACATAAAATAAATAAACATTCTAAACATTCTAAATATTCAACTCACCTTTCCAGCATGTCCCGTCCTCCTCCCTCTTTGCTTCTGCTGCGCGGCCCCTGTTAAAAAAAAACATTACATTAGCACACATACATAAACATGAAACCAAGTAAAATCAACACAATCTACATTGTACTTACCTCCCCGTGATGTCTCTGGCCTCCCCGTGTTCTGCCCTGGAAGCATCCGCGTGCTTTAAAAAAAAAACAACACAAATCCGCCCTGGCGGCTGTCCCTGACGCTAATGAGCTTCCTACGGAGTGTTCCAGAATAAAATTAGCAATGGCGGCTTCTGATTGGCTGAAAAAGTTGTCTAACAAATTCAGCCAATGAGAAGACGCCAATTGTGAACCAATGAGAAAGGCATACACCCCAAAATACCACGCTGATTGGATAACACACCTGTCAATCTTTATTTGAACCAATCCGAAGGCTTTATTGCCATCAGCCAATCACAATGGAATACACCCCCACGTACTGATTGGTGAAGACATCTGCGCCTTCCCATTGGCTGTAATACTGATTAATATTGACAATAGCCAATGAGAAGGCGCAAATCCTTCACCAATCAGTACGTGGGGGTGTATTCCATTGTGATTGGCTATTGTGAGTGCAACCAATCAGAATGCGCAGATGCCTCCAGCCAATTACCCTGTGGGGGTGTATTCCATTGTGATTGGCTGAAGGCATCTGTGCCTTGTGATTGGTTTAAATAAAGATTGACAGGTGCATTATCCAATCAGAGTGGGATTTTAGGGTGTATCCCTTTCTGATTAGCTCACACATTGGCGCCTCCTGATTGGGTGAAATTGATAGACAGTGTTTTCAACCAATCAGAAGGCGCCATTGCCTATTTTCTTCCGGAAAAGTCTCCGGGAGCCTCATTAGCGTCGGGGATGTCTGTGAGTGCGGATGTAAGTACTTTTTTATTTTTTATTTTTTACAGGGCGTGGAAGAAGAGGAGGAGGCCGGAGACATTGGGGGGAGGTAAGTACAATGTAGATTATGTTTATTTTATTTTGTTTTTATGTTTATGTATGTGTATTAATGTTATGTTTTTTTTAACAGGTGCCGCAACGGAGAATAAGGACGGGACATACCGGAAAGGTGAGAATAATATTTAGAATGTTTAGAATGTTTATTTATGTACTGTAAATGTGTTGCACTAATTTATTTTTATTTTTTTTCCTTAGGTGCCTGATCTGAATAGACATCTGCAAAGGTAAGTGGTCTTAATTATTTTATTTTAGCTTAGAATTAGATTATTTTATATATAGATAGCATTTATTGTATGTTAGCTAGGGGTATGTGTTTTATATAGATAGCATAGCATGTATTGTATATTAGATTGTGTTATTTATTTAGATAGATTGTGTGATGTTTATTATATAGCTAGGATGTATATTAGCTTATGGTATTTATTTAGATAGATTGGGGTATGTATATTAGATAGATAGGATGTATTGTATATTAGATAGGGGTGTATTGTATTGTATGTATTGTATGTATTTGTATTGTATTGTATTATATTGTATTATATTGTATTGTATTATATTGTATGTATTGTATGTATTTGTATTATATGTATTTCCTTTTCAGTTGTGTATTTTTTTTTTCTGTAGTGGGGGGGTGTAATGTTTTTTTATTTTCTGTAATGTTCTTTTTTTTATTTTTTATGACTTGGGTTTTTTTATTTTCTGTAATGTAGATTTTTTATTTTTTGTGACTTTAGGCTTTTTTATTTTCTGTAATTACAGTGGTGGGTAGTTTTTTTTTAGGGGGTAGGTAGGTAGTGTAGGTAGGTAGTGTAGGTGTTAATAGGTTAGTGTAGAGGGTATTTAGTTGATATTTAATGTTTTATTGGGGGGGTATAGTGCAGTGTAGTGTTTATACTTAGTGTCATGATGGTCCTTGAGGACCGTCATGGCACTTATGTCGTTAATGTTGGGTTGTAACAGGCCCATAATGGTCTTAATGTACCCTTATGGGACTGATGGGGTTAAATAGAGGCTTATGAGGGTCTGTATGGACCCCCATGAGTGACAAGGTTAATTAGCGGTTTATGGGGGTCTGTATTTACCCCCATTAGTGAGGGGGTTAATTAAGGGCTTATGGGGGGCTGTATTGACCCTCCTGAGTGATGGGATTAATTAAGGGTTTATGGGGGCTGTATTGACCCCGATGAGTGAGGGGGTTAATTAAGTGCTTATGGGGGTCTCTATTGACCCACATGAGTGACAGGGTTAATTAGGGGTTTATGGTTGTCTATATTGACCCCCATGAGTGACAGGGTTAATGAAGGGCTTATGGGGGTCTATATTGACCCCCATGAGTGACAGGGTTAATGAAGGGCTTATGGGGGTCTATTTTGACCCCCATGAATGACAGGGTTAATTAGGGGTTTATGGAGGTCTGTATTGATCCCCATGATTGAGGGGGTTAATTAAGTGCTGAAGGGGGTCTGTATTGACCCCCATGAGTGACAGGGTTAATGAAGGGCTTATGGGGGTCTATATTGACCCCCATGAGTGAGGGGGTTAATGAAGTGCTTATGGAGGTCTGTATTGACCCCAATGAGTGACAGGGTTAATGAAGGGTTTTTTTGGGGGTCTGTATTGACCCCCATGAGTGACAGGATTAATGAATGGCGTATGGGGGTCTATATTCACCCCCATGAGTGACAGGGTTAATGAAGGGCTTATGGAGGTCTGTATATACCCCCATGAGTGACAGGGTTAATTAGGGGTTTTTGGGGGGTCTGTATTGACCCCCATGAGTGAGGGGGTTAATTAAGTGCTTATGGGGGTCTGTATTGACCCCCTTGAGTGACAGGGTGATAGTGTATATTTGTTTTCTTTTATAACCGGTCCTTAAAAGGACATTTACGGTCCTTTAAGGACCCGAAATGTGGGAATTTTGAATTTTCATTGCAGCGGGGGTATGAGTCTATCAGCATGGCACATTTTGACTTGGCAAGATTTGCCCACTCTTATGTGCAAAAACACTCCAAATCTGTCAGATTGCGCGGGCATCTCCTGTGGTATCAGCCCTCTTCAGATCACCCCACAGATTTTCAATCGGATTCAGGTCTGGGCTCTAGCTGGACCATTCGAAAACTTTAATCTTCTTCTGGTGAAGCCATTCCTTTGTCAATTTGGATGTATGCTTTGGGTCGTTGTCATGCTGAAAGATGAAGTTCCTCTTCATGTTCAGCTTTCTAGCAGAAGCCTGAAGGTTTTGTGCCAATATTGACTGGTATTTGGAACTGTTCATAATTCCCTCTATCTTAACTAAGGCCCCAGTTTCAGCTGAAGAAAAACAGCCCCAAAGCATGATTCTGCCACCACCATGCTTAACTGTGGGTATGATGTTCTTTTGGTGATGTGCAGTGTTGTTTTTGCGCCAAACATATATTTTGGAATTATGGCCAAAAAGTACCTTGGTTTCCTCAGACCATAACACCTTTTCCCACATGCTTTTGGGAGACTTCAGATGTGTTTTTGCAAAATGTAGCCTGGCTTGGATGTTTTTCTTCGTAAGAAAAGGCTTTCATCTTGCCACTCTACCCCATAGCTCAGACATATGAAGAATACAGGAGATTGATGTCACATGTACCACACAGCCAGTACTTGCCAGATATTCCTGCAGCTCCTTTAATGTTGCTGTAGGCCTCTTGGTAGCCTCCCAGACCAGTTTTATTCTTGTCTTTTTATAAATTTTGGAGGGAGCTCCAGTTCTTGGTAATGTCACTGTTGTGCCATATTTTCTCCACTTGATGATGACTGTCTTCACTGTGTTCCATGGTATATCTTATGCCTTGGAAATTCTTTTGTACCCTTCTCCTAACTGATACCTTTTAACAATGAGATCCCTCTGATGCTTTGGAAGCTCTCTGTGGACCATGGTTTTTGCTGTGGGATGCAACTAAGAACATTTCAGGAAAGACCAACTAGAGCAGCTGAACTTTATTTGGGGTTAATCAGAGGCACTTTAAATGATGGCAGGTGTATGCTGACTCCTATTTAACACGATTTGGAATGTGATTGCTTAATTCTGAACACAGCTACATCCCCAGTTATAAGAGGGTGTGCAGACGTATGCAACCACATTATTTTTATTTTTTTTCTTCCCTCCTAAAATATTTCAGTTTTTTTTTCAATTGAGTTGTACAGTTTATAGGTCACATTAAAGGGGGAAAAAGTTCTGAAATGATTTATCTTTGTCTCATTTTTTTACAGCATAGAAACCTGACATTTTAACAGGGCAGGGGTGTGTAGACTTTTTTTATCCACTGTATATATATATATATATATATATATATATATATATATATATGTATATAACATATTCTAATTGTCAAACTGCGAGTTGTTGTCATGCCCGTGAGCCTCGCAAAGCGAGGCGAGCCGTTTGCAGCCCGCAGTTGAGCCATTGAAGCCTTCCGAGCTCCCAGGACTTAGTCAATGAGCGCAAAAGGCCTTCTGTGAACCCTGCCGCCCTCTGCCGGTCCCTGTGGCCCCCTCAGCCCATATGGCCCCTGCGGTCCTCTATGGCCGTCAGTAACCCCCTTGGCTCTCTGTGGCCCCTGGGCCTCCCAAAGCCCCTTCTCACCCAAGGAAGTGGGGTGCAGCATCAGGCAGGTAAGTAAGAATTTATACAGGTGTATATATATATATATATATATATATATATATCACATATTATAATTGTCTAACTACGAGACGTCGTCACGCTGCGTTGCGCAGTGCGTACGACTTTGCGATGAGCCCGGCGAGCCTCGCGCAGCGAGGCGAGCCTCGCGCAGCGAGGCGAGCCGTTAAATCGTAGCACTTTGGCAATGAGCATAGCGAGGCGAGCTGTTATACCGTTAAACCGCTCTGTTGCGTAGTGCGTACGACTTTGCGATGAGCGCCGCAGCCGTTAAATCGTAGCACTTTGGCAATGAGCGCCGCAGGCGCTCATTGCAGGCTCGCCTCGCATAGCGAGGCGAGCCGTTACATCGTAGCAATTAGAAAAAAAAATACGAGGTGAAAAAAATTACAAGATAAGCGGCGAGAAAAAAATGGCCGACAAAAAAAATGAAAACGAGGCTATACTACTACGAACTGCGGTCCTCTATGGCCGTCAGTAACCCCCTTGGCTCTCTGTGGCCCCTGGGCCTCCCAAAGCCCCTTCTCACCCAAGGAAGTGGGGTGCAGCATCAGGCAGGTAAGTAAGAATTTATACAGGTGTATATATATATATATATATATATATCACATATTATAATTGTCTAACTACGAGACGTCGTCACGCTGCGTTGCGCAGTGCGTACGACTTTGCGATGACCGCCGCAGGCGCTCATCGCCCGGCTCGCCTCGCGCAGCGAGGCGAGTCGTTAAAACGCTCTGTTGCGTAGTGCGTACGACTTTGCGATGAGCGCCGCAGGCGCTCATCGCCCGGCAAGCCGTTAAATCGTAGCACTTTGGCAATGAGCGCCGCAGGCGCTCATTGCAGGCTCGCCTCGCATAGCGAGGCGAGCCGTTATATCGTAGCACCGTTACATCGTAGCACTTTGGCAATGAGCGCCACAGGCGCTCATTGCAGGCGAGCCTCGCATAGCGAGGCGAGCCGTTACATCGTAGCAATTAGAAAAAAAAATACGAGGTGAAAAAAATTACGAGATAAGCGGCGGAAGAAAAACACTAAAAAAAACACTAAATACACAAAAAAAATAAAAATAAAGGTCACTTACAGCATGGGGAACCAGGCAGGACGTCTGGAAGTGAGTTGGAACTACAATTTAGATCGATTTAGCCGAGTTACAAAGATCGAAAATCGGCTAAGCGAGAAAAAAATGGCCGACAAAAAAAATGAAAACGAGGCTATACTACTACGAACTGCGTAAAACACCGCCACAGACGTATGTGTTAGAAAAACAACGAGATAAAGGATGCGGATTAACAGCGCAATGAGTAAAAAGACAGTAACGATTATATTTTACGAAACGAGATTACCGATTTACGCATTAACACAGATTTCCCGCCTTTGTCTCGCGCCACATAGAATTTCCCGCCGAAAACAACGTATTTGTCTCGCGCAACTGCGGATTTCCCGCCTAAAACAATGCATTGGTCTCGCGCACAAAGCCTATATATAGGGCACATTTCACACAGGACTGACACTTTCTCCTTAGGTGATGACAGTCTGACTGGATGTTTTCGGATGCAGGGAAATCGCAATAGATTGGGAGCTCTTCAGTATACTGCTTCAGCATTATTATATTAAAAAAGGTAAATATATTATTTCTAATTATTAATTAATAAATTGGTAATTACATATTAAATAATATATAAGAAAGTTAATTAATAGAAAAATAATATTGTGCCTATTTTTTATAATTAGTAATTATTAAATTGGTACTTAATTAATAAATAATAGATAAGAAATTTAATTAATAGAAAAATAATATTGTGCCTATTTTTATAATTATTAATTAATAAATTGGTACTTAATTAATAAATAATAGATAAGAAATTTAATTAATAGAAAAATAATATTGTGCTTACCTGTGTGAAAGAATTGGTAATAACACTCATAATGTACATTAATTAATTAATTAATTAATTAATTATTAATATCAAAATTAAGAAGGACAATAAAACATTTTTTATTAATTAATTATTAATGTACATTAATTAAACAATTATTTGGTTATATGTCATGATTACCTGTGTGAAACAATTGTTAATAACATTCATAATGTACATTAATTAATTAGGAACACATTCATTCATAATGTACATTAATTAATTAGGAACACATTGATTCATTAAATATTAATGTACATTAATTTAAGAACTATTTGGTGTTATGTCGTGATTACCTGTGGGTAAGAATTGTAATTAACATTCATAATATCATTACTAATCATTAATTTTAAAAAAGGTTAAGAATGTGCAATATTTTGTATAAAATAAACCAAAAAAAAAAAAAAAAGCTGATATACTCATGCTTACATGTTGATGTTAGATTGAGTCACACATTAGTTTTATATTAATGAACAGTAATTGATTCTTAGTTCATTAGTAATGTACATTATTTTAAGAATTAAGTTGTAACATACTCATTTTAAAATAAAACTAAAAAAAAAATAAAAAGGCTACATGATTATGTGTTGATGTTATATTTAGTCAGACATTAATTTAAGATTAAGACAGATTCATTGATTCTTATTGAAAGAATAACAGTAATATTGAGTGTATGTTTAGAATCTATGCTTACATATGTGTGTTCATGTTGATTTATTGATATATTTATTTCATGTTTTTAATCTATGCAAAAATAGGTATGTTAAGCCTCATTGATTAATACAGATGAAGTAATATATTATACATTAATTACTATTTTGTATAATTGCAGGGAAATCTACGTGAATGACCAGAGATAGTGACATTTGCACACATTGAACAGCATAAGGATCATTTCGACAGGTACAGAAATTTAATTATATTACTATGTCAAAATATTAAAAATTAGGAGGTTTTTAATGTAGCCAAATATATGTATGTTGATGTTCATTTAATGATATTGATGAAGCAAAAGTTTAAAAATATTATCTCTTTGATTTTACAGTTTATTCGGATCTGCAAGGGAATAAACAGACATCGTGACGTTTGCAGCCTTGGAACAACATCAACATCATCCTCACAGGTATAAAATTTAATTTTGTAGTGATGCATAGAAGAAGGCTATATATCACATATTATAATTGTCTAACTACGAGACGTCACGCTGCGTTGCGCAGTGCGTATGACTTTGTTGAAAATAGAGAGTACTTATTGAGTCATTAATGTATGATATTTAGTCAAAACTTGAAAAAAAATGAAAAGACAATACTAATTAATAATAATATTTAAAGAAAATAAGAAGCTTACAACACTTGCAAAAAAAAGACATTGATGGTATGCTGTGAATTCAGTCAAGAAGGAATGTAATTGAAGGATTAATAATATAAAGATAGATATGTTCAGCTATTTACGATTTCATATATGTCAATAAAATACTTTAAAAAATGGTTTCATTTCTTTCAGTCTAAAGTGCAACAATTGAAAATGTCTTTCATCGAACAGTACAAAAAGGAAAAAAAATGTAGACAAAACAAAGAATAAACAATAATTGCATTTCTATTTACAATTACAGATTAACATGGCAGACAATGGAGAAGACAAAGTTGAACGCAAAAGAAGATTGGCAAGGGAAAGGAAGCAAAGGTGGAGAGATGCTCAGACACCAGAGACTTCACAACACTTGCGAGAAGAAGATCGACAGAGACTTTTAAATAAAAGAAAGATGAGTAAGAAAGCCGCAAGTGAGTGTGTTGGGGCTTCCAAGAAACGTAAAAGTAAACAAAAACATCTCTGTGAACCATTGTCCAATGATTCTATTTTGCAGAATGACTTGAATGTAGACACACAAGAAAAAAATGTACATATAGAATGTGGGTCTGATATTTATGTTGAAGAAATGCATGATAATGTGTTTACTACTGCAGTAGAAGTAGATACTCATTATTGTAGATTACTTAATGTGGTTTGTCAGTTTTGTGGGGCCTATCATTTTATAAAGGAAAGACCTTATGACGGAAATGTCATTAGTTGCTGTCAGAAAGGAAAGGTCAAACTTCCAGTAAGACACCCATTTCCATATTATTTAGAATGCATTATGAGTGATCCAACATTTCCAAATTATAATAATTTTAAACAAAACATAAGGTCTTATAACAGTGCAATTTCATTTGCTTCAATGGGTGCAACATTAGCAGAAAATGTACCAGGACATGGTCCACAGAACTTCGCATTTACACCCACAAGAAGGACAGCAAAGGAAATTTGCACAGTTATATGTGTTAGATACGATGGAAGCTGTGGAAGAAAGAATGACACTTCCAGAAAATGGACAGTGTTTGCGCATAGTCTTTGAACAGCTGGATAAAATTATGAAAAAAAAACCATATAGTCAAGCATACAAACAATTAGCACAGCTTGAAAAAGAACAACAGGAACATGCTCAAAGGCATCAATTGCCTACACCAAGAGTCAATATGGTGTTAAAAAGAGATCGCAACACTGATCAGAGAAGATATAATTTACCTACTGTAAATGAGGTTGCCATGGTGTTTAAAAATGAAGATGGTGAACCACCTTTTCAGCGGGATATTAGAATATATCCACGCAATGAAGAACAACCGTTTATTAATATCAATATATTAAGCTGTAATTTGGATCCAATGACATATCCCATTTTCTTTCCAAATGGGGAACCAGGATGGGAACCAAAATTAAAATTGGAAAGTTATCCCAATACTAAACTTCGTATTCGATCTAATATTTCCATGCTGGAATATAAAGTGGCACAAACTGCTATCCGTGATTGTTTTAATCCAATTTTACATGGAGGAAAACTCACTCAACAATGGATTATTGATTCATATTTACAAGTTGAAGCCAATAATCTAAATTTTATTAAATATCAACAAAATAAATTACGAGTAGAACAGTATTGTGGATTAATGGATTATGTGGCAGATTTAGCTGCCAACAGAGACATTCCAGCTGGAAGAGCAATTATTTTGCCATCCTCTTTCCAAGGATCTCCTCGCAATATGCGAGAAAGGTATAATGATGCCATGGCTATTGTTACTAAATTTGGAAAAGCAGATTTATTTATTACATTCACCTGTAATCCACAATGGCCAGAGATCAAGGAGAATTTGAATTTGGCACAAACTACTTCTGACCGACCAGATTTAGTGGCAAGAGTATTTAAAATCAAACTCAATTCATTAATTCATGACATCACTAAAGCACATTTATTTGGACAATGTGTGGCTTTTGTTTACACCATTGAATTTCAAAAAAGAGGATTGCCACATGCTCACATACTTTTAATACTGCAGGAAAAAGACAAGTTAAAAACTGCAGAGAGAGTGGATTCAGTAATTTCGGCACAATTGCCAGACCAAGAAATATATACAAAACTTTGGGAGATTGTTACACATAGAATGATTCATGGCCCATGTGGAGAGATGAATCCGAATTCACCATGTATGGAAAATAAAAAATGTACTAAAGAATTTCCAAAACAATTTCAAATGCAAACTTATGCAAATTGTGATGGATATCCTTTGTATAAAAGAACACAAGGACAAACAGCTATTATCCGGGGCCAAAAGGTTGATAATAAATTTGTCGTTCCATACAATCCACATTTGCTCATGAAGTACAATGCACACATCAATGTGGAAGCTTGCACTTCGATTAAATCAATTAAGTATGTGTATAAATATATATACAAAGGATATGATGCAGCTACTGTTGTTGTACAAGGTGCTGGAAATGAAAACGAAAATCCAATTTTACATGATGAACTTTCAAATTATTTAGATGCTCGGTATGTGAGTGCTCCGGAAGCAATGTGGCACCTTTTGAAATTTGAGATGCATGATCGGTCACATGCTATCTATCGTTTAGCGGTACATTTGCCTCAAAGTCAGATGGTTTGCTTTACTGAAGGAAATGAAAGAACTGCATTATATCAAAGTGAAGACAGAGATACTACGCTTACTGCGTGGTTTAAATTAAACTGTCAGGATACGCATGCCAGACAATTTTTATACATAGAGATACCATATCACTATGTATTTGTAAATGGTCTATGGCGACTACGAAAAAGAGATACCCATAAAATCATACCACGAATTTATACCGTCAGTCCAAGGGACAGCTTAAGATTACTTCTGTTACATGTTCCCGGTGCACAGAGTTTTGAGCATTTACGTACAGTGAATGACATAGTTTATGAGACATTCCTATTAGCTGCAAGACATCAAAATTTCATAGCTGATGATACAGAATGGGAGAGGTGTCTGGAAGAAGCAGCACTATGTCAAATGCCTAAGCAAATGAGACAACAATTTGCATTCATTTGTATATTTTGCAATGTACCTGATGCTTTCACTTTGTGGGAAACATTTAAATTAAACATGTCAGAAGATTTCTTGAAACGTTACAGAGAACCAATAGCTCTGTTAAAAACATTGTTGGAAATCCAAGAAATATTGTTGGCTCATGGATTAAATTGTGCAAGTTTTAATTTACCAAATCCAGGACTTATAGATGACATCAATTTTGATGATTATGACACTGAGCTTCAAAAACAAAAAACCCAAGAAAAACTGGCAACTTTAAATAATTTACAGTTAGAAGCATTTCATGCCATCACAAATGCTACAGATGATGAAATGGTCAAAGACCGGTATTTCTATCTAGACGGACCAGGTGGATCAGGAAAAACTTATCTGTACAATTGTTTGATGAGTTATATTCGATCACAGGGTCAGATAGCTTTGCCATTTGCAACAACTGGAATTGCTGCACTTTTGTTAGATGGTGGTAGAACTGTGCATAGTGGATTTAAGCTGCCAGTTCCCATTTTGGAAACATCGGTCTCAGATATTCGACTCACTTCCATACAAGTAAAAAAATTCAAACTAACTAAACTAATTATCATAGACGAGGCAACAATGATGTCATGTCATGCACTGCAATGTATTGACAGATTCTTAAAAGAAGTGATGGATAATAAGTTGCCATTTGGTGGAAAGGTGATGCTGTTAGGAGGCGATTTTAGGCAAACATTACCTGTTGTGCCACACGGAAATAGAACAGAGATCATTGAAACATGTATCAAGACCAGTAAACTGTGGCAAATATTTACACATCTCAAATTAGAATTAAATATGAGATCTGAAGGCCAAAATGAATTCAATGACTGGCTCATTAAAATCGGAGATGGAAAACATCCAGAAATACAGCATTTACCAAATGATACCATTGAAATTCCATCAGAAATGGTTTGCAATGAATCACTCATATCAGCCATATTCTTAAACACTCTTAATAATGAGGATTACACAGACATTGCAAACAAAGTAATATTAACATCAAAAAATATCGATGCCTTGAATGTAAATAACGAAATTTTAAAATACATCAATGCACCACAAAAGAATTATTACAGTGCAGATTCGATTCTGTCAGATGATAAAGACAGTGAATCGAATTTTAGTATCGAATTTATTAATTCGTTAACACCATCTGGAATGCCACCACATATTTTACAATTGAAAAAAGGTGCAATTGTTATGTTATTGCGAAATATGAATTTAAAAAAAGGACTTTGTAATGGGACCCGATTAATTGTGCATGAGTTAAAAGATCATTTTATACATGCAGAAGTTATAACTGGGACCCATAAAGTTGAATGAGTTTTTATACCAAGAATTGATTTAGCTCCAAGTGAGAGTGGTTTGCCCTTTGTCCTTCAACGGAGACAATTTCCAGTTATCATGGCATTTGCTATGACCATTAATAAATCCCAAGGACAAACTTTAAAGTCAGTTGGGATTTTTTTAAAGGAACCAGTTTTTGCACATGGACAACTCTATGTGGCTTTTTCAAGGTGCACTAATTCAAAAGAAATTAAAGTGCATGTTGAAGAAAACGAAACTCAAGGTCATTTATTGGACGATGGATGTGTTTACACCAAAAACATTGTCTACTATGAGGTGTTGGAAAGATAGTGGACAATGGTTTCATTTTACTGCCAACATTTTATGGGACTCAATATGATTGCACAAAAACAATATTTCAAGTAAAACATCTAAAGAATGGACAAAAAAAGATAGAGAACAGTGGTTTGACTTCCAGTACTAAATTAAAGTACTCTGGGACTCTTTAAACAGGGGACCACTATTTCAATTATGAAAATATATCTGATATTTGCAGAATGGACTAAATGAAAAAAAACAACAACAGTAAAATATCCTGAAACAGATTGGAATGGGTTCAAAGTTTTATATTTACATGATTGGCCCCACAAAAATAATTCACTGATTTTTCCATAATTTACAAAAGTTAAATGTTATTGTTTGAAGTTACAATTTAAAATGTTAAATATGTGTTTTTGGAATGTTTACAAAAGTTGGGTAAATATATATGTTGTATAGTCAAATATGTATTGTTACTATAAAGTTGAAGTATTTAGTAAGAATTTGAAATGTATTATTTAAAGACAAAGTATTGATTCAGGGAGAAATCCGATCGCCAGTTAATGGGGTCAGGAAGGAATTAATTTTTTTCCCTCTTTGATACAATTGGACAAGTTTCAATAGGGGGTTTTTATTGTTTGCCTTCCTCTGGATTCAATGCTAATTTAGTTTAACAACAGTTTAACAAATATGTTACAAATGAGAAAAAGTATGTTATTGTTAAAACAATTTAATTACTCTAAGTTAATATAATCTGCAGTTACTCAGTGATAAATATGTATTGAAAAGTGTTAGTATTGGTAACTAAATGTTGCACAAATGTTTCATATACAAGTTGCATGTTACAAAGTTTAATGTTTGGGAAATATAAGTTAAAAGTTAAAAAAATAAAAAGTTAAACATAATTATGTGTTTTTATTTTTAGAAAAAAAAAGGGACAAATGTAGCTGACTCATTTGGAGATGCAAACAAATTTCACAACATTTACATTTTATTGACCGTCATTTTTTGACGGGCAAGTCGCTAGTATATATATATATGACATATAATACTTGTCAAACTGCGATTCATCGTCACAGTTCCGACAAATAGCAGTTTCACAACTGCGCATTTCGCAACGGGCCGCACATGCGCATTATGTGGGGTAAGCCGCTCATGCACATTGTGTACCGGCCGACGCATGCGCACAGCGTGGCAGAGGCCCACACAGGTGCCTACGCAATGGCGGCCCGCGCAGGCGCACTGCGCAGCGAAGGGAGGAGGGGAGACACACTGAGAAGGAGGGGAAGACATAGGGCAGGGAGAGGAGTGGGGAGAGACACAGGGGAGGGGGGAGACACACAGTGGTGGGAGAGGAGGGGGGTATACACAGGGGTGTGGGGGAGAGACATAGGGGAATGAGAGGGGGGAGAGACACAGAGGAGGAGGAGAGACACCGGGGAGTGAGAGGAGGGGGGAGAGACACAGGGGAGTAAAAAGAGGGGGGGAGAGACACAGGGGAGTGAGAGGAGGGGGGAAGGCACAAAGGAGTGAGAGGGGAGAGACATAGGGAAGGGAGATGAGGGGGGAAGAGAAACAGGGGAGAAGGGAGACACACGGGGGTGGGAGAGGATGGGGGTAGACACATGAAGGGGAGACACAGAGGAGGAGGGGAAAGACACAGGGGAATGAGAAGGGGGAGAGACACAGAGGAGGGGGGACACAGGGGAGTGAGAGGAGGGGAAAGAGACACAGGGGAGTGAAAGGAAGGGGGAAGAGAAACAGAGGAGTGAGAGGAGGGGGGAGAGACACAGGGGAATGAGAGGGGGGAGAGACACAGGGGGGAACGCAGAGGAGGGGGGAGAGACACAGGGAAGGAGGTGGAAGACACAGAGGAAAGGGGGAGAGACACAGGGCAGGGAGAGGATGGGAAAAGAGACACAGGGGATGGGGAGACACACAGGGGTGGGAAAGGATGGGGTAGACAAACAGGGGAGGGGGAGAGACACAGAGGAGGAGGGGAGAGGCACAGGGGAATGAGAGGGGGAAAACAGGAGAGTAAGAGGAGGGGGGAGGAGAGACACAAATGAGTGAGAGTGGGGGGGGGGAGACACAGGGGAGTTAGAGTAGGAGGGAGAGAGACAAAGGAGTGAGGGGGGAGAGACACAGGGAAGGGATATGAGGGGGGAAGAGACACATGGGAGGGGGGAGACACACAGAAGTGTGAGAGGATGGGGGTAGCCACACAGGTGAGGGGGGAAGAGACACAGAGGAGGAGGGGAGAGGCACTCGTGAATGAGAGGGGGGAGAGACACAGAAGAGGGGGAGACACAGGGGAGTAAGAGGTGGGGGGAAGAGACACGGGAATGAGGGGAGGAGGGGAAAGACACAAGAATGAGAGGGGGAGAGACACAGAGGAGGTGGAGAAACACAGAGGGGGAGAGAGACACAGGGGAGTGAGAGGAGGTGGGGAAGAGACACAGGGGAGTGAGAGGGTTAGGGTGGAAGAGACACAGGGGAGAGAGAGGAGGGGGTAGAGACACAGGGGAGTGAGAGGAGGGGGGAGACACAAAGGATTGAGAGGATGGGGGGAAGAAAAACATTGGAGTGAGAGGAGGGGTGGAGAGACACAGGGGAGTGAGAGGAGGGGGGAGATACAAAGTAGTGAGAGGAAGGGGAGAGACACAAAGGAGTGAGAGGAGGGGAGAATAGACACAGGGGAGTGAGAGCAGGGGGCAGAGACACACAGGAGTGAGAGGAGAGGGGGAGAGACACAGGGGAGGGAGAGGAGGGGGAAGAGACACAGGGGAGGGGGAGACAAAGGGGCAGGTGAGGAGGGGAGGTAGACACATAGGGGAGGGAGAGGGGGCAGAGACATAGGTGAGGGGGGAGACACAGGGGTGGGAGAAGAGGGGGGTAGACACATTGGAGTGAGAGGGGGGAGAGACAAAAAGGAGTGAGAGGAGATGGAAGAGACAGAGGAGGAGGGGGTAAACACACAGGGAAGGGAGAGGAGGGGGAAGAGACAAAAAGGGAGGGGGGAGACATACAGAGGAGGTGGGGAGACACAGGGGAGTGAGAGGAGGGGAGTGAGAGGGCTAGAGACATACAGTATATATGTATATCACATATTCTAATTGTCAAACTGCGAATTGTTGTCACGCCTGTGAGCCTCGCAAAGCGAGGAGAGATGTTTGCAGCCCAGAGTTGAGGCATTGAAGCCTTCCGAGCTCTCAGGCAATGAACGCAAAAAGTCCCCGTGAACCCTGCCGCCCTCTGTCGGTCCCTGTGGCCCCCTCAGCCCATATGGCCCCTGCAGTCCTCTATGGCAGTTAGTAACCCCCTTGGCTCTCTGTGGCCCCTGGGCCTCCCAAGACCCCTCCTCACCCAAGGAAGTGGAGTGCAGCATCAGGCAGGTAAGGAAGAATTTATTTATTCAAACAGGGGAACGGGTGGAAGAGACACAGAGGAGGAGGGGAGAGACACAGGGGAATGAGAGGGCAGAGAGAGACAGAGGAGTGTGGAGACAAGGGGAGTGAGAGAAGGGGGAGAGACACAGGGGAGTGAGAGGAGGGGGGAAGAGACACACAGGAGTAAGAGGAGGGTGTATAGGCACAGGGGAATGAGAGGGCAGAGAGAGACAGAGGAGTGTGGAGACAAGGGGAGTGAGAGGAGGGGGAGAGACACAGGGGAGTTAGAGGAGGGGGGAAGAGACACACGGGAGTGAGAGGAGGGGGTATAGACACAGGGGAATGAGAGGAGGGAGAGACACATGAGGGGGAGAGACACAGGGAAGGAGAGGGAAGACACAGAGGAGAGGGGGAGAGACACAGGGCAGGTAGAGGAGGGGGGAAGAGACACAGGGGATGGGGGAGACACACAGGGGTGGGAGAGGATGGGGGTAGACACACAGGGGAGGGGTTGTTGCAGGCCATTTTGAGCCTTATTTCGTCAAATGAAAATCGGCTAAGCGAGAAAAAAAATGGTGGGCCAAAAAATGTAAACATTTCTGAAACTGGATAAAAACGAGGCTGAGCAAAGCCAGGCACGCTGGACTTAGAAAATACACAATGGCAAAGACAGTAACACTTACACCAACAACGCCAGGCACGCGGGACTTAGAAAATACACAACAGCAAAGACAGTAACACTTACACCAACAACGCCAGGCACCCAGGACTTAGAGAATACACAACGGCAAAGACAGTAACACTTACACCAACAACGCCAGGCATGCGGGACTTAAAAAATACACGACGGCAAAGACACTAATAGTGATGTCGCGAACATAAAATTTTCGGTTCGCGAACCGGCGAACCCGGCGAACCTCCATAGACTTCAATGGGCAGGCGAATTTTAAAACCCACAGGGACACTTTTTGGCCACAATAGTGATGGGAAAGTTGTTTTAACGGTGACTAACACCTGGACTGTGGCATGCCGGAGGGGGATCCATGGCAAAACTCCCACGGAAAATTACATAGTTGATGCAGAGTCTGGTTTTAATCCATAAAGGGCATAAATGACCTAACATTCCTAAATTGTTTCTAATAACATGCTTTAAAACATCAGGTATGATGTTGTATCGATCAGGTAGTGTAAGGGTTAGGCCCGCTTCACAGTGACAGACCAAACTCCCCGTTTAATGCACCGCAAACAACCGCAAACAGTCCCTTTGCACAACTGCAAACTTCACATTTGCACAAAGTTGGATACCAAGCTAGCCATGTCCCGTTCCTTGTCCTCACTGATGTCATTGAAGGTCTCTTCCTCCACCAAGCCACCAAGGGTCCCCGAAAGGTGACAACAAGCCCCCTGGGACGCCTGCTGTGTTTGGTCTTCCACCTTCTCAAAGCCACCTTCCTCCTCTGACTCCTCTTCTTCAGACTCCTCTCACTGCGTTGCCTCTCTCTGCATTATTATAAGGTTTGTTATCAGTTTAATACCTGTTACAGCACATATCAGGGGGCGTGTATAAGGCCTGGATTTTTAGAACCAGGAGATGGAAAAAGATGCTTTGTTGGTCGTATCACTTCAATTTTGGGGCACGGCACGTGCAATCAAAGGTGCCACCAGATAGGAGTGGCATGTTTGTAAGTACTACTCTTATCAGTTTAATACCTGTTACAGCACCTATCAGGGGGCGTGTATAAGGCCTGGATTTTTAGAACCAGGAGATGGAAAAAGATGCTTTGTTGGTTGTATCACTTCAATTTTGGGGCACTTAGAGACATTAGCTTCTTACGCTCAAACATGTCCTTTACAGGCACCTGACTATGGGCAGATGAGCAGGAACTGCTCAAGGTGAGAGACGCAGTGGCGGATGGTTGAGAGGGGGCAAGGAGGATAGCAGTGGTTGATGTGGCTGATGATTCTGGACCAGGCAGAGGATGGCGGCTTTGAGTTTGTGTGCTGCTTGTACTCATGTGTTGGTCTGGAGTCACCCAAACATTAGGTCTCAACCTGTAGAGGATAAGGGAACCAGGCTACTCTAGACCTCATTCATCATTACCGGTTTTGACAGATTGGTTCTATGCATCCAAGCTACTGTGACAACAGATATGAGTGGCACTGTGCACTTGCAGAAGTTGGCAGAGTAGACGCTGTAGGTCTGACACACAACAAACTGCTATGCAATCGATCACAGTAGAATTTTTTGTTTTTGTTTTAAATGTACACTACTGTTACACCAGATAGGAGTGGTGTGTTAAGTAGTACTACTCCTATCAGTTTAATCCCTGTTATGTGCCTTTTCTTGGGGTTTGGTTGTTGAAGGCACAGTGCAGCACCAGAGGCCAGAAAAATTAGGCATGTACACATGCCTGAAAAATTAGGTATTGTTGATCTTGAAGCGAGCAGAGAAGAAGGTAGGCCTGATTCAACGCCCCAGCCCCGCATACCCACACTCAGAGATTGACGGGGGGACTTGAGAAGGCCACGGGCCGGAGATATAAAGGGGGGCCATCCCAAATAAGCACACAAGCGGTGACAAAGGTAGTGAAGGGGACATAGAGGCCCATGGACTGACGGTCGCCATCTTGGCAGGAAAAGGGCCCAGCAATTAAGCCAAACTGACCCAGCACAGGCAGCTACTTGAGTCAAACACTGTACAATTACACCTTAATAAAGCTGAAACATGCAGCAGCAGGGATTCTAAACGGCCACACAGGGACAAGGAGGCTAACAGCCCCCACAGTCTCTGCACCACTCTTTTTAACAGATAACCCAAGGGGCTAACCAGGGACCTTTCCCACTTAAAAAAACAGATTTTTATTGGAGGAATTATTAGTGTCTTTACCCCCCAAGAGAGGACATAATATACGGTATCTTTTGACTACCTAATGGCCAAACCTCCTTTAGCCCCATGCTATCCAAGAAACATTTCAAAACTTCTATCAGACCATATATTCATCCCAATCCAGCTGACATAGAGTACTTCCTACTACAGCAAGAAGTCCACAAAATACCTGTACCTCAATTGGACAGCTTGAACCTAGACATATCCCAAGAGGAAGTTAAATCTACAATCCAAGATCTTACATTTGGCAAGTCCCCAGGGCCAGACGGTTTTACTCATCTGTACTATAAGAAATTTGAGCCCTTGCTTACCCACGCACCTAATATCTTTGTTTAACGCTATACTAAATGGAGAACCTATGCCCCCTTAATTGAATCAGGCCGACCTCATAGTCTTTCCAAAAGAGGGTAGAGACCCTTTAGAGGTTAAAAATTATCGCCCCATACCCCTGATAAATGTGGATGTCAAGATCCTAGCTTAAATTATGGCCAAACGAATATCTAACTTTTTACTGGACTAAATACACAAGGATCAAACGGTTTTCATTCCTTTCAGAGAGGCAGGAGATAATGTTAGGAGGGTTCTGAATGCCCAGTTCTTGGCTCAACACTATAATAACCCAGTTTGCCCTCTAGCCCTAGACATAGAGAAGGCTTTTGATACGGTGGAATGGCCATATATGTACGAAATGCTAGATAAGTTTGGATTTGAGGGACGCTTTCTCAACCTGCTCAGAAGGTACTACGACTCACCAGTAGCTAACTTAAAGATACCAGGGGACCATAAGGCCAAAATCCAAGTACAGAGAGGGACCAGGCAGGGATGCCCACTCTCCCCACTGCTCTTTGCTCTTGCCATTGAACCCCTAGCGCAGGCAATCAGAACCAACCATGCCATCCAGGGGTTTGAAGTAGGACACCATCAGTTTAAGTGTTCACTTTTCACGGACGATATGCTTTGCACCCTGACCAATCCCCTTCTCTCTATACCAGCACTCATGTCCACAATAAAAGACTTCAGCAAAATCTCGGGCCTCCAATCCTTGCAAAATTAATGGCTTTAGCATTCAAAATACACATAGCTACCCGGATGGATTTACAAATCTCTATTACTAAACTTTTATAGACTTGTTATTACCCCACTTAGCCACACTTTTCAATCATATTTTAGAAGGCTCTCCCATGCCACAAGAACTAAACCATGCAAATATGATATGTTTCCGAAAGAACGACGAGACCCATTAGAACTTAAAAATTACTGCCCCATATCACTCCTAAACGGGGATATACAAATTTTGGCCAAATTAATGGCAAACAGGATTTCGCGATTTCTCCCCTCCATAATCCATAAAGACAAAACAGGGTTTATCTCCCACAGACAAACGGGGGACAATATCAGATGGACACAAAATTTAATCTCATGGTCATCCCTACATCAAATACCCACATGCCTTTTGGCGTTAGATATAGAAAAGGCCTTTGATACGTTGGAATGGCTTTATTTAAAAGCAGTATTACAGAAATTTGGGTTTGCAGGCAAATTTATGAACTTGATAGATACATACTACAAATCCCCGTCAGCCAGATTAAAACTCCCGGGAGATCGCTTACAACACATAAAGATTCAAAAGGGGAAAAACACATTTTTAGATTTATTTGGAATCATAAAGCCCCGAGGATCTAAAAAAATAATATGTATAGACCAAAAGGGAAAGGGGGCCTATCGTGCCCGAATCTCAAACTGTATTACAAGGCAGCGCAGCTGGCTTTCATTCCTCTGGCGCATTCTCCCACACATCAGCCGCTCTGGGTATTTATGGAAAATGTAAGCATGTCACCTTATACATGGGATACAGTAATATGGATTCCAGGCCTGTATACTTTTTTGAGAAACTTGAAAAACCCGTTGATTAAGCCCTCATAAAAAATATGAACTGGACACAAAAACTGGACACTCGGGTATCAGATCTTACCCCTATCGTACCCAATCCCCACTTTAAGATACATCTTCCGGAAAGCTCTCTCAGCTGGTGGAAGTCTCAGAAACTACTAAGGGTTGGTCCATGGTGGCATGACGACAAAATAATAACCTTTGAGCGGGTGAGAAATAGATACAATTTACCCCTAACTGAACACTATAATTTTTGCAGGATACGTCATTTTATATATACGATAAGTGGTAGGGGAACCCCCCAAAGAAACACCTGGCTATTTAAAAAATGTAGGGATTCTCCCTTTCAGCCTGGTATTATTAGCCTCATGTATGAACTATTTAATGAAAACTTATGGGCAAACAAACCAGACTATACCAAAGCCTGGGAGAGGGATTTGGGCACCGAGTTGGCAGACAGCACATGGGATAAAAGTTGGCGAGGCTTAATTAGGGGATCTTTAAATTATAGTCTGCTTGAGACTTCAATAAATGTCCTACACAGGACATATATTACTACTTTTAAGCTAAATAAATGGGATCCAAAACGGAGCAGCTCATGTTTTAGGAACAGTGGTAATAAGGCTACATTTATTCATGTCTGGTGGGAGTGTTCGGCAGTCATAAGACTATGGGAAGAAACATGCTTACTAGCTTCTAAAATGTTTAAGATTCAGATTTCTGCTAATATAGAAAACTGCATGCTGGGTGTTCCGCATGTCTGTCTCTCGCCCGCTCAAAATAGGCTATTAAAGTTCATCATGTTGGCCAAAAAGAACCATATAGCCAGACAATGGAAATCGGATACCCAACACTTTCAGGTGGTTAAAAATAAATTAAACTTTATCCTTATAAATGAATGACTTACCCATTTAGTAGACAACTCCATGGATACATTTTGAGATATATGGTCTCCGTGGCTGCAATTAAGGGATAGCATATCATCTGGAGACAATTAAAGAAATGTAGGTCCGGAATAGGGGCTCCCCTAAATTAGAGAGGATATTCTCAAGAGAACGGGATGGATGAAGGTGTGTGTGGATCCATAGAGGGGCGGAGGACGGAGGTAAGTGCTATATTTTACATTATATTTATGTAAAAAAGGAGGATGTTTGTGGACCTTTCCCTTTCCCAACATGTTAAATGTTAAAACTAGTTATTTTTTTTCCCAATTATAATCGGATTCAAGACTTAAAGGAAATCAACTTAAAGCAAACTGAATTAAAGCTATATTAATAACTGAAAAGTAAAAAAATATATATATTTTTAGGCTACAGGTACAACCAAATCCAGATAACATACTAGCCCTGGATATGGTATAAGCTCCAAGATTATGGAATGGAAAGGGGTAAACTGAGTATTAATAGAGATAAGGTAACTCAGTGATGTATTAACATGTATGGATATATATGTAACATGGAAATGGTTGTTTGAATATGATATATTACCTGACCTAATAAAATATTTTTTGAAAGAAAAAATACACATAGCTAGTAGTTGGAAAACCCCAAATTAAAACTTTCAGGAATTAATAAAAAAAATCAACTATTTACTGCTCAACGAGAGATTTAACCATGTAGTCTTGGATAGAATCACCCAGTTCCAGACAATTTGGGATCCCTGGATAACATCCCCATTTAGTGCCCCCCTAATATAATAAAACATTTGTTAATGGTTGAAGCGACTCGGGGGGAAGGACCGGAGTGGGGGAGCCCTGGAGGAGACCCTTCAGAAGACACCGGCGGCAAAATCATCTGAGGAAAGGAGAGGTCGCCTACTGAAGCCTGCCCTAGGGTAACCCAAGGGCGATTGAGCAGGTTAGATATTGTAAATAATAAGCTACTGCTGGAGTGATGATAGATAATAGGACTTTGGTGTTAACTGCTGATATACTCTTTACTATTGTCTGTTTTACCATGTCTTAGGTTTCTCTTAAAAATTGCAATCACAGTAAAAAAAAAGAAAATGTATTAACCAAAAAAGTAAAAATAAGAAGGCCTAGCCAGCTAATTTTAACAAAATGTCTTCATTGTAAATATGTATTTTTGCACAACTGTTGTGTTATGCAAGACTGTTCAATATGCTTTCTTTTTCATTACATGCCGTACGCCTTATGACATAAAAAATTAAATAAAAAAATTAGGTATTGTTGCAGCCGCTGCTGTTGCAGCGGCCAGAAAAATTGACCTTTGTTCCCCAGGCAGAAAGTGCCATAACACATTGCGTCTTCTTGAACCCTAGTTGGTGGCGGATAAGTCACGCAAGTCATCCGGCATTCAAAGATAACATACAGCAGCGTGTGGACCAGTTTTAGTCGAAGGCAGCTCATCTCATCAGGCTTTTTTCAGTCGAATGTATCGCCCAGTGTCAGTCCCTTCGGGATCCATCCCTCATTCATCTTTATAAAGGTAAGGCAATCTAGACTTTTTTGCCCTAGGCGACTTCTCTTCTTGGTGACAAAACCTCCTGCTGCACTGAAGGTCCTTTCTGACAGGACACTTGAAGCGGGGCAGGCCAGAAGTTCAATTGCAAATTGGGATAGCTCAGGCCACAGGTCTAGCCTGCATACCCAGTAGTCAAGGGGTTTATCGCTCCTCAGATTGTCGATATCTGCAGTTAAGGCGAGGTAGTCTGCTACCTGTCGGTCTAGTCGTTCTCTGAGGGTGGATTCCGAAGGGCTGTTGCTATGCCTAGGACTGAAAAAGGTCTGCATGTCCTCCATCAACAACACGTCTTTTAAACGTCCTGTCCTTGCCGGAGTGGTCATGGGAGGAGGATTACTTTCACCTCTTCCCCTGTTATATTGCCCTTGTGCTGTGGCATCACCCTTATACTTGTTAATTTGTTTTGGACCTGCTGCATCCTTTCTGACTTGAGGTAATTTGGTAACAAATCAGGCACTTTCTGCTTATACCGGGGGTCTAGTAGCATGCACACCCAGTACAGGTCATTCCCCTTCAGCCTTTTTATACGAGGGTCCTGCGACAGGCACGACAGCATGAAAGACCCCATTTGCACAAGGTTGGATGCCGAGCTACCCATGTCCCGTTCCTCGTCCTCACTGATCTCGCTGAAGATATGTTCTTCCCCCCAGCCACGTACAACACCACGGGTACCAGATAGGTGACAACGAGCACCCTGGGATGCCTGTTGTGATTGGTCTTCCTCCTCCTTCTCAAAGCCACATTCCTCCTCTGACTCCTCTTCCTCACAATCCTCTTCCAGCGTTGCCGCAGGTCCAGCAAGCGATGCTGATAAGGCTGTTTCTGGTGGTGATGGTGACCACAACTCTTCCTCTTCCTCGTCTCGCTCATCTACGGCCTGATCCAGCACTCTTTGCAGGGCACGCTCCAGGAAGAAAACAAATGGTATGATGTCGCTGATGGTGCCTTCGGTGCGTCTGACAAGGTTTGTCACCTCCTCAAAAGGACGCATGAGCCTACAGGCATTGCGCATGAGCGTCCAGTAACGTGGCAAAAAAATCCCCAGCTCCGCAGAGGCTGTCCTAGCACCCCGGTCATACAAATACTCGTTAATGGCTTTTTCTTGTTGGAGCAGGCGGTCGAACATTAGGAGTGTTGAATTCCAACGTGTGGGGCTGTCACAAATCAAGCGCCTCACTGGCATGTTGTTTCGCCGCTGGATATCTGAAAAGTGCGCCATGGCCGTGTAGGAACACCTGAAATGGCCACACACCTTTCTGGCCTGCTTCAGGGTGTCCTGTAAGCCTGGATACTTATGGACAAAGCGTTGTACGATCAGATTACACACATGTGCCATGCACGGCACATGCGTCAACTTGCCCAAATTCAATGCAGCCAACAAATTTCTTCCGTTGTCACAAACCACTTTGCCAATCTCCAGTTGTTGCCGAGTCAGCCATTGATCCACCTGTGCATTCAGGGCGGACAGGAGTGCTGGCCCGGTGTGACTCTCTGCTTTGAGGCAAGTCAACCCCAAGACGGCATGACACTGCCGTATCCGGGATGTGGAATAGTATCTGGGTAGCTGGGGGGGTGCCGTTGATGTGGAGTAGGACGCAGAAGAAGAGGACTCAGCTGAGGAAGTTATGGAAGAGGATGGAGTAGGAGTAGAGGAGGTGGCAGCAGGCCTGCCTGCAAGTCGTGGCGGTATCACCAACTCCTCTGCAGAGCCACTCATTCCATGATTGGCAGGCGTCATCAGGTTTACCCAATGCGCAGTGTAGGTGATATACCTGCCCTGACCATGCTTTGCAGACCAGGTATCACTGGTCAAATGGACCCTTGCCCCAACACTGTGTGCCAGAGATGCCATTACTTCCTTTTGCACAATCGAGTACAGGTTGGGGATTGCCTTTTGGGCAAAGAAATTTCGGCCGGGTACCTTCCACTGCTGTGTCCCAATCGCTACAAATTTTTTGAACGACTCAGACTCCACCAGCTTGTATGGTAAAAGCTGGCGGGCTAAGAGTTCAGACAAGCCAGCTGTCAGACACCGGGCAAGGGGGTGACTTTGTGGCATTGGCTTCTTACGCTCAAACATTCCCTTGACAGACACCTGACTGTGGGGAGATGAGCAGGAACAGCAAGAGGAGAGAGACGGAGTGGCGGATAGTTGAGAGGGGGCAAGGAGGACAGCAGTGGATGACGTAGATGAAGATGCTGGACCAGGAGGAGGATGGCGGCTTTGAGTTTGTGTGCTGCTTGTACTCATGTGTTGATCCCATTGGCGTTTGTGATGTGACATCATGTGCCTTCGCAAAGCAGTTGTACCTAGGTGGGTGTTGGACTTCCCACGACTCAGTTTCTTTTGGCACGGGTTGCAAATGGCATTGCTGTTGTCAGAGGCAAACACACACAAAAAATGCCACACTGCTGAGCTCTGCGGTGACGGCATTCTGGTGGTGGCAACAGCATGCGTTGATTGGCGTGTTTTCTGGCTGACCCCGGGTGCTGATGCATGCTGTCTGACTTTGTGCCACTAGCTCGTTGCGATTACCTCCCTCTGCTTCCAACTCACCTACTCCTCCTCTCTGTCTCCCCATCTGAACTTTCCCCCTGTTCTTCTTCTCTTCTAGCGGGCACCCACGTGACATCCACTTACGCATCGTCATCATCATCACCCGCCTCACTTGTATATGACAAATGAACAAAGGAAGCAGCAGCGGGTACATTATCATCATCACATCGTACGTACATGTGTGTAATGGTGCCTGACTGAGAAATATCCCTGTTATCTATATCCTCTGGCAATAATGGTTGCGCATCACTCATTTCTTCAAACTGATGTGTAAATAACTCTTCTGACTGATCAATTGAATCGGCTGTGGTACTAGTGTTGGTGGTGGTGGCAGGTGGGCGAGTGGTAACTTGATAGGTGCCCGAAGCTAAGCTGGAAGATGATGGAGCGTTAATGTTCCAAGCGGAAGCTGTAAAAGATTGGGTGTCCTGTGTTAGGCAGTCAACTACGTCCTCTGAACTTTTCAAGTTCCGGGTAACTGGCCTCTGAACACTGGGCATTATTGTAGAGCCAAAGGGAATCACAGAACCACGACCACGACGGCCCCTGCAGAGTGTCCTGCCTCTGCCTGTCATTTTTTTTTTAAATGTAGACTGCTCGTACCCCAAATAGATTGGATTGGTTGAACTTGGCACAGTGTATTTTAAAATTATGAGAAAACATGTACTATAAACTAAATAAAAATCATTTTAGGAGGTTGAGAGAAAAAGAAACCGGATGGGGGAATACCGAGCAGAGCACACCATCTACAGCCCACTGGGAGACAAACTCATCCATTCCCCCAGTGGACAAAGCCAGGTGGTACTCTGCCCGGATACGGGAGCGCACCAGCACCCGGAACATGGCCTCAGGTGACAAGGGAACCCCCCATATCAAACACTGCTTCCTGGACTTATATATAGCCAATTTGGCTAATGCCAGGAGCAGGTTGACGAGGAGGTCCCTGGCCTTATTGCCCCGGGACACTGGGCGCCCAAAAATAAAAATGTGAGGGGAGAAATGCAGCCAGAACTGCAGGAGGAGGCCCCTCAAGAGTGACAAGAGGGGCTGCAGTCTGGCGCAACTAAAATAAATATGATACACGGACTCTCCCTTGCCACAGAATGGACAAGTGGAGGGAGAGTCCGTGAATTTAGCTAAGTACTCTCCCGTGCTCAGTGCACCATGGAGCACTCTCCAACTCAAGTCCCCGGTGGGTCGTGGAACTAAATCAGAATAAAGTTCCCTCCACCAGGGCCTCTTGCCCTCGTCAGCTGGTAGGACCCGCCTCCAGATGGTATCGGGACGGGTCACGAGGGCAAGGAAGTGCACTGTATGGAGCACAAGAGAATATAAGCTCTTCCTCGGCATGCCGCGAAAGCATGCCGAGGGTATGTCCCTCAACTTTGAGAGGTTGGGAACAGGAGGAGCCTGAGGGGAAACACGGGGCTTGTGTCCAATGCAAACAGCCGGAGCAGGGGTGTTGAAAGGTGCATGTGGCACTCCGGCCTGCAAAGCCCCGCCAAGGAAGGTGCGCGAGTCGGGGGAGATGGCATCCCTAATCTCCTGGAGCAAGCGCCCTGAGACTTTGGGCGTCACATATCCCAAACGGAGCGCAAGCTCCTGGGGTGACACCCAATCAGAACGCCCGTATTCCAGGAGATCCCCGACTTGGGTCATCCGTGCATGACTAAGGTGGCGGATGATACAGGGGGACTGTAACATTGGAGCCCCCACTGCTGGATTAAATAGCAGGGGCTCCGTGAATATTTCATCCCCCAAAGGCACGCCCTGCCTGGTCACGGAGACCATGCTCCAGGCCTTGAGGGTTTCCTGGTAGTATGCCGGAAACACAGAGAGGTCTCTCCCAAACCCCTCGGGCCTGATCAGAAATAATTGCCGGTCATACCCCAGGTTGCGCAACTGGCGATAAAAGCTGGATGCCAGTGCGCACCACTGCGGAGAGGGATCTGCATATAGGTATCTCTGCAGGTACTGAAGGCGGAAGGTGGACAACTGGGAGCACACACAAACTACTCCCTGTCCACCCTCCACCAAAGGCAGACTTGCCACCCCTGCAGAGACCCAATGCCTTCCCATCCAGAGGAAATCTAACAAATTCCTCTGGATATTGGTGACAAACTCGGGGGTCGGACTCAGACAAATCAGCCGGTGCCAGATCTGAGAAGCCACCAGCTGATTCACCACTAGAGTCCGCCCCCTAAGGGAAAGCATTTTTGCTAGACCCCTCCATCGTCCCAGACGAGAGAGGACACTGCCCTCTAACTCCCTCCAGTTGTCTGGGACGGAAGCGTCCGCAGCGGACAGGTAGACCCCCAGATATTTAATGACATCTGCCTCCCACGTGATGTCACGAAACGTGGGAGGCAAAGAGTCTACCTGTAAATTACCCTCTAAAAGGCCTGTGCATTTGGACCAGTTGATCTGAGCGGAGGAGGCAGCTGAATATACCTCCTGGCACTGTTTTGCCAGCTCAAGATCAACTGGATCCTGGGCCACGAGGAGCACATCGTCAGCATAAGCTGAAAGGACAATCCGCATGTCTGGATCTTTTAGCACCAGCCCTGTGAGCCTTTTCCTCAGTAGGCAGAGGAAAGGCTCAATGGCCAGTGCATATAACTGTCCAGACAAGGGACATCCTTGACGCACCCCTCGTCCAAATACCAAAGGTGCTGTTAGGGACCAATTGATTTTAAGTAAACACTCTGCAGAGGCGTACAG